>JBBGZY010001122.1:2602500-3802500 GCA_037952925.1 Lithobates clamitans
ATGAGTCCATCCAGGAGGAATGTGGGGAAAGTGGCAGGCAGGAGGAGACCGGGCCCATGGACAGCCTGGAGGAGGCCGGATTCACCATCATCCTGGAGGAGGCTGGGCCCAGTGTCAGGCAGGAGGTGGCTGCTCCCAGTGAGGTGGCTGGGCCAAGTGAGGTGGCTGGGCCAAGTGAGGTGGCTGGGCCCAGTAGGAGCCTGACCCAATCCCAAGTGCCTCCCCTCCAACTTCCCAAAAAAAGGGCCAGGAAGGGGATGGTCACACAGGACGCATCCCTGCGCCTCATGCAACAGGCCACCCGTTTTTTAACGAGCCCCCCCGAAGCGGAAGAATCCTATGGCTGCTACTTAGCCAGCAGGCTTCTTCAGATGGATTGGGAGCAGCGCCTCATTTGTGAGCGCCTATTTGGGGAAACAATCCATAAGGGGCTGCAGGGCACGCTAACACAAAACACCCAACTACATGAGGCAGCCCCCCCTCCTCCTCCTCCTCCTCCTCCTCCTCCTCCTCCTCCTGCCACAACTGAAACACCAGAGCCACAGCCTCAAAAGAAGGCTACAGGGAAGGCTGCAGGGAAGGCTGCAGGGAAAGCTGCAGGGCAGCGTGGAGGAAAGGCTGCAGGGAAGAGAAGAAAGTGATGACCTGGGTTCAGTCTGGTCTGACAGAAGACGCAGGCTGTTGTAGGACCACAGTCTGGGGACATCTAGATCATCTGCTGGTGCTGTTGATCTCTGGGATTCTTGGACCAGATTGTGCTCCCTCTTATATGGACTCCTCAAGATCCCAATTTTCTTGTACACCGACTTTTTCCAGCGTTGACTTCCTCTTTATTTTATTTTGACCATGAATAAATGGATCTTTTTTGAGTTTAGCAAAAGACTTTATGTGTTTTCTTTTAAATCATTGATTTTACACACAATGTTAAATTAACAAGGGACAACAATCTCATTGAGTTTTAAAAAAACACACCAAAAATACATTACTAATGTTAATAATGTTCAAGTGGTAAGTCTTGAAAATAAAAAAATCTACATAAACAAAAACGGTGCTTTGGGTTAACTTTATCTAAAAACTAAAAAATAATCACTAGAAAAAAAAAAAAAGAATAATCGGTTCTTTGTGGTAACTTTACAAACCTAAAAAAAAAAATAAAATAAGGGAAAAAGTATTATTAGTATGGAAACATTGTTTATAAAAAGCATACTATATCATTCATGAGATCAAAGAGAAAAAGAATTCAGAAATCAGTTTGGGAGAACTCTGATTATGAACAGCAAAACACCTTCGTTCTTTAGAGCATTCGTAAAGAAGAAATAAAATGCGCTGCATTCAACGATCACAGATTTTGCAGCGTGATGAATGTGCTACCTACAATACGAACACTAGTTTTACTAGACCGAGTGCTTCCGTTTAGTTTTTGCTTATGAGCATGCGTCGTTTTTTTGTCCGTAGGACTAGCATACAGACGAGCGGACTTCGGGGTCCGTCGTAGTTACGACGTAAAGATTTGAAGCATGTTTCAAATCTAAAGTACGTCGGATTTGAGGCTAAAAAATTACGTTGAAAGTCCGGAGAAGCCCACACACGATCGGATTACCAGCCAGCTTTAGTCCGTCAGCGTCCGTTGGACTTTTGTAGCTGAAAAGTCCGACCGTGTGTACGCGGCATTAGACACAGTAGAAGGAACTGTAACAGAAAGCATTAAAGATGTATTCTGCATTTACACACACAGTCATATTAGACCTTTCATAAATGCAGAACACAGTACCACTTAGGAATCTCAGTAAATTTTTCCTCAGTTCATGAACACACATATGTAGAAATTTCTGCTTGAATTTAGCTAAGTTCACGTCTTCATCTAAGGACAGTATTGCCCAAGCTGCACCTGTAACCAGCCTAGGGCCCACTGGTAGTTTAAATCACCAGATACTCTCCACAGATTTACTCATTGAGTTTTTCTTAGCAATCTTGTCACATGAGACAGAAAGTACAGGTGACCAGAAATCCCACACTTTCCACACTTCCAAGAGATTCTACACAGATTTTATTTCAGCCTGGAGCCACTGTGTGTACCCTTACAGATATTCCCAATCAAACTATACACACATTGAACAATTAGCAATCGCAACTGACCATGACTCCCTTGCTCTCCATTCAAAGCTGTTTGCAGCTGAGTCACAGAGTTATGCACTCATGCACCTAAAGTAGGGCTTCATGGACTTTTATAAAATGTATGCACACACCCTTAGATCTTTTTGGAACACTTGTAGGGATATTCTGTCATCTACTTTTAGCTACTAATATCACAGTGTTATGTATAATTAATTACAACGTATTGGGAACTTCCCGTCTATGAGAGGCTGGCTTTGAAACCCCCCCCCAGAAGGAGGAAGTGGAGAGAGAGAGAAAGTCACAGCCTCATGTCCAGTCCATACTGTTAAATCTAGAACAGAAGAGACTATTATGCAAGGATTACTACGTTCCACTAGTTTAACTGCAGCTGTCCATAGCTTCTCGAGTGAGTTTCTGAATCTGTGTGACAGATTTTTTTGTCTTATTGTTATTACCTCACATGCACAGTGCCAGGTATCTAGGTCTGTGCTGCTGTAGGTATGTAGTGGCCACATTCCACTACAGTATATTAGTGGGTGAAACTGTTTATTGCAATATAGTTTATATACAGCTCTGGTTATTTAAGCTAACCCTGTCCTTTACAGTTTAGGATTCTATTGCTAGTTTTAGCTTAGGGCTCAATAACCATCATAGGCTAGAGCCAGGTTAGGCATCTGACAGCCAGTTCTGGTAGTTAGAGGTCCACGGTGCATGTCAGATTAGAAACTACTAGAGAGGGACTAAAGTGCAGAGTGGATAGGCTAACTGAGTTCCACTTCCACTCTACAATTTCTGCTTGTAAGAAGCCATGTTCCAGGCTGGTTGGACAACAGTTGGATGATCTACCCATTGCCACTGATCTTGTCTTCAGGTCTCTAACATGACAACAGAAGCCACATTATGATCATCCTCAGGAACCCCTGCAACTGAACTTTGCTACAACATCCATCTGGAGATATCTCTGTTAATGACAATATATACCCAGGTATATGTGCACAATTCCGCCAGGACTCGTGTTGCGGATAATACCTGTTGTAAATTTGGATGTATGTACTATTATTAATCTTTTTGTATATAAAGCTTATATTGTTTACATATATGTGTGTATTTATATACTTATGGCTGATATTATTTATGGTCGGAGCCCTCCAACGGAGTTAAACGTGAAACCACATAAAGATGCCACAAGACTCACAACATAACATAGACCTGAGGTGTGCCCTGGTCAGCTGGTCGGTACACCAATAAGGGGGCATACAAGATAAGTAATGGTTGATTGTAGAAGAGAGATGTGAAGGAAGTGCCCTGTAAAGGGCAATGGGTGAATGGGTATTGTGCACTGAAACTGAAAAGGAACACAGGTGAGTGGGCTGCTTAAATACCCCCGGGCTCCGACCATAAATACAGGCCACCATACTTACTTCCAATTTATGGTGGGAGACCTCCAACCAAGTTAGACGTGAAACCACATAAAGACGCCACAAGACTCACAACATAACATAGACCTGAGTTGTGCCCTGGTCAGCTGGTCAGTATGCCAAAAAATGCAAGGATAGGGAAAGCTGTTTTATTGGTATACATGACATTTATTGGACAAGCTTGGTGAAGGCCTGTGACATCCCCACCTGGGGATTCGGAATGTGCTGGGTAAAGCAGGCAGATTATCATCTGCCTAATCTTCTGATGACATGGCCCAACAACCCATGGCGGGAGGTGGCCGAGGCCGATTCAATCCAGAAGGAGTGCCCGGAAAACTGGCTAGGGTTGAGATTAGCTAGGAGGATGTGAACATGTCTGATGAACTGGCTAGTTGTTAGTGGGCTGGAAGGAAAAGGCAACAATGGGCTGGAGCTAGACTGGCTCAGCATGTGTGATAACACCTGGTCCAGAACAGCTACTCCACCATTCATTGTGGGTCTCTAAGAATTTGATGTCAATCCTGGTGCTGGACTGATGAGTTTAGGACACTGAAAGATGTAGGACAAAATGGCCTTGAAGGCGGGCCAGATGGCACCTGCATAGCACCTGCCAACCGGGGCCACTATAAGTGAACTCACCGGGCCATAGGAAGCCGTAGAAGGCCAGTTAGATTGCTGCTTGGATGACCAGGCTGGGCAGCAACCCAAAAGGGGAACATGACAGGATGGCTGACATGTCCCAAAATGTGGAACTTGATATGAGCTGATGTTTTTGGATGGCATGCTGCAAGGCTTTGATCGCATGGGTCGTGAACAATGAGGGTTTCCCAATGGCTTGTAGGGAGAAGAAATGCTGGATGCCAGCTAGGTACAGTCTGACAGTGTTTTGGGACAGGCTCAGATGAGAGTGGCAGTAAGACATGAAGGCCAGGGCGTGCTTGATGTGGCATGTGCCTGTCCTGGAGCATGGGCTAGGAATTTGCCTTAGGCGTGAACGTGGTCTCTTAACCCATCATTAACTGCGACCAAAGTGGGATAGGAAATGAGGTTGGGTAGGCTCCGGGTCTCTGTAATAAATACAAAGGAAAATTGAGGCGGGACAGTGTGTCTGCTGTGAGATTGCACTTGTCAGGTATGTAAGTACAGTACACATCGAATGTATCGAAGAGCCATGGACTGCTCTTTGAGCCGAAGGTAAGTTTGGAAGCAAAGTAGTATGAATATCTCCATATGATGCCATGCCACTGCCACAAGGAAGGTTCAATGGGTAAGAGCTTAAAAGCATCTGAAATGTCCTCCTTGGACAGCCATGCGCCCATGCCTATGCTAATAAAGGACTGTATAGCTAAGTAAATGGACGCATATTTGGGAGAGAACTTTTCGGAAGGAATCAGTGAGTTAAGACCAGGGATGTGAGAGGAATAAGGCGCGGACAAGTTGTACACCAATCGTAATTTATTTGAGAATTTCCTCTTGACAAGCCCAATAGGGCTAACTCTCCATGTCTCAAATGGCAACTCAGCGAATTGGCCAATAATGAAAACCCCAGTCCAGCTCAGTCTGCAACAGATTGTCAATAGCATGCTCGTCAGTGGAGGCTGAGTAGAGGTTCCTGCACTCATGGGTGGTGTGGGGTAGGGTGAAGAGCCCCGTGTGGAGTATGGAGATTAACCCACGCACCAGGAATAGTGCATATGCAGGTGATGTGTGAAAGGAAAGGTAGAACTTCAGCCATCGTACGTTCACCCGGCTCAGTTAGTATGAGTTGGGACGCTTGAGGGTGCATGTGCTCTTGGGATGAGCTCTATGACAGTTGACACAAATTTGGAGCAGTTGGCATTGGTAGAAGCTGCAGGTGCCATAGTTGAAGTTGTTGCAGATAGGCGTCTTGCCTAGTAACTGGACGAGCCATCCCAACTTGTCCACCTGAGGATGTTGCATAGGGGCAGGCTTGCGTTAAGTGGCACTAGAGGTAGAGGGGAACGTCAAGGAACGTCTGGTGTCTGTGTTAGAGCACCAGTTTGCCGTGTGCGTGGAGGACTGGCAAATGGCGCAAAGCTGGGAACGCAGACCCGCAAAGTGGCAGCAGAACAGCTCAGTGTCCACGATGCTCCAATTTGTGCTGGTTTGTAAGCGGTGGTAGTCATAAAACGCAGAGCCTCTGTATTTGTACCCTAAGTGAACCACGGCATGGAGGTACAAATACATCTCTTCCCTCCTGCCGGGTTTGGCCGAGCACAACAGGTCCCTAAACATGTCGAAGGCCAGCACAAACGCAGTGATCGTCAGTTTTCGAATGAGCCTGGGGTCTTTGGCCTTCAGAACCATGAACATGTCCCCCCAGGCATAGGACTTATTCTCGGCCAGATCGTGGACCGAGATGAGCAGGGAGGCCAGGTTAACATCCTTTCCCTCCAGGATGTCGTTCTTGATGCTGGCAGGGAAGAGGTGTGCAGGAAAAATAGTGGAACTAGTGTCCGGCATACCTGCGGGTGATAGAGCCAAGACGGGCGCTACGACCATGTCTAGGGGTTACCATGGGCTCACCTCTAGGAATCCTACTTTCGCCTGCATGTCGGAGACTGCTGTGGTCAGCGAGCTGATCATGGTGTGCAGCTGGGCGAGAGCTGAGGAGATTGACTGCAGGAATGCCTGTTGGGTGCCGGGTGTAGCTGCTGCTGAATAATTTGGCTTTCTTGGCCGTGGTGGGGTAGGGAATGGCCCTATGCCGCAGCTCTGCCGTGAGCTTGGGAATAGTCCACCCCCTGATGGACCGAGTGCTGCCTAGCTCTGAACCCGTGGTGGGTGAGAGCGGGGCGGAGGCAAAGTCCTCACTGCCGGATTGTGACATGACTTCAGCTATAATGAGAAAAGAGGGGAGGGGGGAAGGTGTATGTTTAAGAAGAGTTTTTGGAAAATGAGAACAGCTTAGCAGAGACGGAGTATGTAAGAATAAGGGGGAGGAAGAACAGAAGAAGGAACGACAGGCGTAGTGTGGAAAATTAAAAAACTCGAAGAGTGCGAGGCAACCGAGGTTAGCCAGAAGGTGACTGGCCAAATAACCGATAGCTTGGGAGTCTGGTCAGTGTCATGCATGGATCTGTGAACCAGAGCCCCAGGGCATACTGGGGTGGGAAGCTGCAGTCTGGTTGTGGCCTAAGTAGGAATGTTGCGTTCTGTAGTAGGTGACTTATGATTGGCCTGCTGATGCCTGCACTGTCAGCAAGCAACTGTTTAGCGACCGTGTCTGCGTAGTTTGAAGGTGATGTTCTTCAGAAATAGGTAAGATAGAAAATGTGACAGTAGCTAAGCACCAGACCGGCAGCACAATTAGTGTTTAGGTATCAAGATGAATAAAGGGTGCTGCAGGGTGATGTGGGAGAGTGTTCCATGTACTACCCACCTGAATCATGCCCTGATAGAATAGAGGTCCTGGTTGGGGTAGAGACTAATCTGGTGACTGGGAATCTGAACACGGAGGTTCAGGTTTAACCTGGCACGAAGGAGAGCCCTAAGCCTGCCCCCTCCCCCTAAAATGTGACAACCCCCCCAGGGTAAATGCATGCAAAGCCCTGCATGTGTGTATGTATGTCATATACCTGCGAGAAAAACGTCCAACCTTGTGCAGGATGGAACAACCTGACCCCTCTGACCTATGGAGAAAGACAGACAAGAAAACGTGAGTGGCTGGGTTGAGTGCCACTGGAGGCGAGATTGCAACGCATGTTGCATAAAAAGTAGCCTTAAAGGGAGGCAAAAACAAGCAGTGGAGAAAAGTGGAACGTGTATGGCGATAACCAAGACCATGCTGACCGAGTGACGTAAATAAATGAGCTGACACTGAAAAGAGGCATGATGAAGCATGTCAGCATTTGCGACCTAAGAAGTTGCATGAGTTGTAAATGTGAACAGGCAAATGAGTGGTATAAGTGGTGACTGAGAGCTTGTGGCAGGAATATCAAGGAGGAGGCCGTGCTGCAGAAGCTCGTGGTGCCTGAAACTGGGTAATGAGTGGTATGAGTGGCGACTGAGAGCCTGTGACAAAGAACCTCGAGAAGAAGGCCGTGTATCAGAAGCTCATATTGCCTGTGAATGAGTAATTAGTGGTATGAGTGGCGACTAAGAGCTTGTGGTGGGGACCTCATGGGGGAGGGCATTTTGCGGAAGCTTGTGGTGCTTGTAAACTGATAATGAGTGCTATGAGTGGCGCCTGAGAGTTTGTGGCAAAGAGCCTCCAGAGGTAGGCTGTGTAGCAGAAGCTCGTGGGGCCTGTAAATGGGTAAGGAGTGGTATGAGCAGCAACTGAGAGCTTGTGGCAGGAACCTCATGGGGAAGACTGTGTTGCAGAAGCATGGTGCCTTTTGGAATTTATATATACATATCTATATTTTTTTTGTCTTTTTTTTTGTAGAAAGCACATCCAACCTAGTGCAGGATGGAACAGCCGGAAAATGACTGACCTAAAGGAGAAACGACAGACAAGAGAATGTGAGTGGCCGAATTGTGTGTCACTGGAGACAATGAGTGGTCGGATTGTGCGCCACTGAAGACATGCTTGCAAAGATTGCAAGGAAGTAGCCTCATCAGGGAGGCCAAAACAAGGACAAATCATGCCAACTCAGGTCAGAGTTATGAAGCTAGAGTATCGTATGTGTTTGAATAAGTAAGACCATTTGAATGGTCCGAGTAACGACTGGTTCCTTGTGGCAGGAGCCTCATGAGAGAGACCAAGCTACAGGAAGCTTTTGATGTGGGTGACAACTGGAATTGACTTGTGTCATGCTGAGGATACAAAACACTATGTCACCGTCGTGACCGGGATTCGAATCGGGCCGTCGTAGAGTGTTAGGGTGCCACCCCCTCCTCCAAAACCGAACACATACCAACCACCCAGCCCCCGAGGCAAATCAAAGTGCAGACAGGGCACCAGGTGGGTCTAATTACCATCTTAATCAGCCACAGAACCCGTGCGATCAATACATGCTAATCTTCAAATGGATGATGCGGAAATCCTAAAGACAGTGAATCCTATAACCAAAGAAGCCTGTGTGGAGTGATATCGGACAACGACCGACAGTGGCTCAGAGGCTTGGATCTATGAGTAAATCGTATGTTTGTGGATGGGAAGACAAACAAGGCAGAGAGAACCTATGAATCTACTACGCCTATGCCGAATTATGTCAGCACACGACCAACAACAACTCGGAGGTAACTAAGTATGAAAGGGATGCGGGATAGGAAACATAAGGAAACGTAACATTGCGTATGAAACTTAAAAGGTTTGAATCCTACCTGAAACAGCGAGCGAGAACTACTGACAAAAACCACAAACTGAGAAGCCAAAGCACACTTGTAATCAAATGCACAGACTCACAAACACAAAGTGAGCTGAGAGAGTCGGCCTAGTGATGTGTAGTAATGACAAGGAACACAGGTGAGTGGGCTGCTTAAATACACCTCCGAGCTCCTCTCATAAATTCAGGCCACCATACTGGCCTTCTAATATGTGGGTTAGAGTAGTTTCTGTGCTCCCAATTACTTTTATTAGATTACTGGTTAATTTCTTCAGGAAGTGAATCCCCTCTGTTCACAGAGGCCCTCTCCTGGGTGGAAACACTGCCGACTTCCCCACCCTGCCGAAACCCACCCTTCCACTCAGTGAAGATTCTGGTTCTTTTCTTTACCTACAGGTTTAGAGCACTATCCTGTTTAAGCATGGTAATTTCTCATAACCTGCAAGGAGAGGTCTACACATTTATAAAGTATATTATAAAAACACTAAATATGTCTGTGAAGGCTCTCATTTATCCAGGTAATTGTATAACTAGTAGTAGCTAGTCACATTCAACTGGACTTATTCTGTAATGTAGAAGAGGCTTCAACAAATATCAAACGAATGTCAGGAACATACCAGCATTTGAAGTCACATGGGTCACATTAATTCAATCACCATGGTGTCATATAAGATCAAGGAAGACTTTAACTGTCTAAGAACAAAACAGAAGCTATAATAGCTTGCAAAACCACCATGTATTATTTTCCATACAAGAGGGTAAAATTAGAACAAAGAATCTCTAATGGCATTGTTTTTTAACTCTACTGGTCTGTGGAGAAGTGAGGAGAATTTGCCAAGAGTGGAGCCGCCAGAATCTAAAGCAGCTAGGCGACTAATCAGCAATTCTCTATACAGTATATAAATATTAGGCAGCGCTCCAAAAAGCTATTTTTTTTCATATATTTATGAAAGAAAGCATCATATAGACATAACAGTACATCACGTTTCACAGTAAAAACCCCTTTCTCAAATGAAATCCACCTAAATGTTGTGATTCCGACCTTTGCCTGATTCTGTGCGCCCACATTCCAGCTGATGTTGTTTTCTGGTATATTGGTATAGATCTGTAGCACTATCATCCGAAGGAGCTGCTGATATTTGATTGGGCCTGTACTCGGCTTTATACACCCCCAATGACTTGACTCAATCCCCTTGACACAGCTGTGGTGTAGTGTTAGTGTGAAGCTAGTAGTAAAGGATAACCCCACAATGTACAATATAACAATAGAATACCTTTGTTATTACCTGGGTATCCGATGTTCCACCTGCTTTAAAAGGAACAACACTCCACACAATTTGTACATATAAAGTTATATTAACTGGTCTCTGGAAGTGTGTCTCCAAGTGGGACTAATGCGAGAATGGGAAATACCTTAATTCTGGGCACCTTTCCACTTCTAGTGCGCCCTTATAACACAAGAAGACAATGTTAGTAAATAAAGCACAAATGAAATCCCCAGGGAGCTCCCCCTGCTTTACAGTGTAGACTCTCTATTAACCAAAGATAGGATGCAAGGCCTTGCAATGAAGGAGGCAGTTTTTTCTTTCTTCTGTCTTCTGCTAGCTATTTATGAATTATAAATTGTAATCCAACGGTTAAATAAACCAGGGTTAGATAAAGTGGATGTTGAAAATTATCTTTGCAGCGTAGCAACCTGCAACTGTCTCCGATGCAATTAACTTTATGTAACACAGTGCTATAAGTATAGGAAAAGGTAGGCTTGAGGCCTGTAAGAACTCAGTCTTTAGTTCTTTAGGATCCCCTGTGTGGAACTACAGGTCCCAGCACCCAGCACACTGTGTTACAGCTTCAGGTGTGTAAAAGTGCATTAGTAAAACTTTGGGCAACAGCCCTCTCACCCAACCAGGTCTGTGCAGTAGGACAGCTCTGCTCCAGTGCACTTGGTCTTGCTTCCCGCCGGCCAGAGCCGTTACACCGCTCTGTTCTGCAAGATGGACCGGGACCCTCTGATGGCTCTGACAGGTATCTCTGGATCCTTCCCAGTTCTGTTACACCGTCTTTCCAGCCTGTTGTACAAAGCAGAGTTGCTGGTCATGCCGCTCCGCAGTAGGTGTATGCCATGTTCTCTGGAACACCTCCACACAAGTCCTCAAAGGCAGGCCATGTGTCCAGAAAAGACCTAAGATGGTCACGTGGGGGCCTTTTATAGCCTACCCAGCATGCATTTCAGTACTGAGTGTTGCTGGGTAAATCACTCGGCATTCTGGGTAGGCAGGTTATTGTGAAAAGTAAATAAACAGTCACTTCCTGTCATATTTTCTCACGTTCTTGAAATAGTAAAATAAAATAAAGTCCATTCCACAATTTGACCACTAGATGGCGCCAAATACTAAGGTATGTACTGCCCATACTGTACTTTTACATTACATTAAGGAAACAGGCAAAAATTTGTCAGCGCTACATATCCATGTTTATTGATGTTTGTTAATTGTTTTAAATTTAGCCTTGATCTCCCCCCTGTTTTTATGAAAATGTATATGATGCATGTAGCTGAGGGAGTACCTTTGTCTAGATAGAGGCTCTGTGGGGATATCTTGTGCATGTAATATGATGTCCAGGTATGACTATTTAATGCTTTCTTTCATAAATATATGAAAATCAAAAAAATAGCTGTTTGGAATGCTACCTATTATTTAGTTATATAGTATTATTTCTAGGTCTTTCTTGAGGAAATCCAATCTATGATTTCAGCATCCTTATTTATGTAATTAACCCTTTATGCACTGATGTTATGATTTGGGTGTGCATTAGCTTACCTTTTGTCTTACTAACCAATCAGCATCTAGCTAGCTTTCATTTTCAGAGTTGAATGAGGTTAGAAGCTAATTGGTTACTATGCACAGCAAAAGTTTTAGCAACTTTTCCCCATTCCTGCTTTTTGACTGTTGTCTGGTGGTCACATATCAAAGTGACTTACAAAAATAGTAAATTAATTAGGCAATCAAAAAGGCTTTTTAATGAGAGCTCAAGCTGCAACTACATAAGTGTACATTAAGAGCCCTATATCACATTAAAGAAAATTCACTATTTCAAATTCTTTTCATTAGACTTAGTTTAGCTCATGAATTTCAAAAGTATGTGTTTGATAGAATAAGACTTTTCTGTTCTTCATAAACCGTCTTATAAGATGAAAAATTTTCCTTTTTAAAACCTAAAATTTCAGGTTGAGAAAACAAAACCCAATAAGAGCAGAGTCTTATGCCCTGTACACACGGTCGGACATTGATCGGACATTCCGACAACAAAATCCATGGATTATTTCCGAGGGATGTTGGCTCAAACTTGTTTTGCATACACACGGTCGCACAAAGTTGACGGAATTTCCGAACGCCAAGAATGCGGTGACGTCCACCACGTACAACGAGACTATAACAGGGCAGTTCAGTACTAACCGCGGCACCCTTTGGGATCCTTATGCTAATCTTGTGTTAGTAAAAGTTTGGTGAGAGATGATTCGCACTTTTTCAGACTCGTGGTTTTCAGATCGTATTTCTGCTATTCAGTTTGTGCTTGTGGGTTTGTATCTGGTCTTCAGTGCATGCAGCAAGTTACCATTGATTTTTCATTGTGTTCTTGTGCGTTCGTTACTGATTTCCAGGTCGCTCTTCACAGGCCTTGCTGTTCTTCAGTGCGTTCTGTTACTTCGCTCTGAGCAGCCAACCGCTTTCTAGCCATGTTTCGTATACGTACTCATCGTAGAGTTTGTGCTGTGTGGGGGCTTGGTGTTGGGGTCCTTACTTTGACACAAGCCCAGTCCATGAACAGGGCGAGGAGGAGTTCATGGACGAAGAATTGGTTGCTCCAGCATGACCAGTTCTGTCACATGCCTTTGCTCCGTGAGATCCGTGAGAATAATCCTGACGATTTCAGGAATTTTATCGGGATGACAGACCCCGTATTTCACCGTTTGTTGGCTTTGCTGACCCCCTATATTAGCAGGCAGGATACCTGCATGAGGCAAGCCATCACTCCGGAGCAGAGGCTCGTCACCACCCTGCGGTACTTGGCGACAGGGAGAAGCCTGCAGGACCTTAAGTTCTCGACAGGCATCTCCCCCCAGGCTCTGGGGATCATTATCCCGGAGACCTGTTCTGCCATCATCCAGGTCCTGCAGAAGAAGTATATGAAGGTAGGATTTTTATCCTTTAACATTACATTTTATTGTATTTAATGTTTGATAATATATTGTATTTCTTTCCTCATTCCCTAATTACCATTATTGTAATATGCTGTGAATGTCCCCCTGTCCTCAAGCATGCTGGATTTTTATGTAATTTTTTTTTGTCCTTCATACATATTTGCCTTCACTTACCTCCCCAGCATGCTCTCCTGGGCCTATATTCACCTCGTATAGTCACTTAACAATATATTTTGTCAGCTCCATAGTAGTGCTATACCCTAAATAGCCCCTAAAATGTTGAAAATTGTGATGTGTGCTTTAAATTCTGGCCAGAGGCTTTTTTTTGGGTCCCAAAATCATTTGGAACCCTCCCTTCTCCCAACTGCTAACTGATACCAATCCTCTATCTGCTGACTTTGCCAAACCCATACACACTATTGTCACCTCTTTTGTGGTCAGATTTATGGATGAATTCCCCAAAGAATGTAGTGCAAGGGCCTGCCTGAATACTTTCAAATGGTACTGTTTCAAATTTTTGGATCCTATTATTATCTTGATAGGTAATAGCAGAATGTAAAAATGTGCTAAATTGTGTACGGTGTGTATTTATCTCTTTGTACTCTGACACTTCTTACCTGTCCAGTGGGCTGCCAATAGTGTAAAGTAAGGAGGGGCTGGCCAAAGTTATACACATTATTTAGGCATTCATCTCTCAATGAAGTGGAGAGGGTTTCCTGTCCAAAACATCTCCATCTGATAGGTGGACCTTATACCTTTGTCTTTAAATACCTCCTAAAATAAATGTTATACTGATGTTGGCCAAGAATGTTTGTGTCTAATCTGCTTTCCATGTTTATGTGCAAAATGATTAATTTTTTTTTCTTGTTTGACTCCACGGTTTCCTTCCAACCCACAGGAATGGCAGACTGTGGCCTCCCACTTTGCCCAGCGGTGGGACTTTCCCAACTGCGGAGGGGCAATTGATGTGAAACACGTCCACATAGTCACACCACCCAAATTGGGGTCATACTATTACAACTACAAGGGGTTCAATAGTATTGTGATGTTGGCGGTGGTGTCGGCTACTTACGAGTTCCTTTATGTGGACGTGGGGAAGAATGGCCGTATGTCAGATGGTGGAGTCATCGCCCACACAGAGCTCTACAGGCGTCTCCAGAATGGCAGCTTGGACGTGCCACTTCCAGAAGACAATGCAGAAGGACTCCCATTCATCTTTGTTGCGGATGAAGCATTTGAGCTGGGGGACCATCTTATGCAGCCATTCCCTATGAGGACCCTCACCCCAGGCCAGAGGGTTTTTAATTACTGGCTGACCAGAGCCAGAAGAGTGGTGGAGAACACGTTTGGAATTATGGCCAGCCGGTTCTGCCTATTTCTTACACCGATACACATGGCGGAGTATAAACTCAAGCACATCATCCTGGCTTGCTGTGTTCTCCACAACTTTTTAAGAAGAAATTCTGTGAACTATGCTGGCTTAGTTGGGCCTGAAACCAGAATTAATCTCAATGAACTAGCCCTGACGGCGCTTGAAGCCGGCTGTCCTGACTTGCCCCCAAGAGTGCCCGCAAGGTCCGTATAAGATACTTGGAATACTTTGCGGGTAGGGGGGCCATCAATATGCCAGACAATGTCTGAGACATTTTTTAAATACATTTTTTTTAAATTGAACCACAATTTGCTTAGATTTACTGCTTGTCTTTCTTTTAGCTGACCCTGACTGAAATTTGGGGAGTCGTGAAAATGGCGCGTTGGGTGTTATTTACTAAAGGCAAAGACACTTTGCACTACAAGTGCACTTGAGACTGCACAGAAACTGCACTTGTAGTGCAAAGTGGATTTGCCTTTAGTAAATAACCCCCATTGTCACTGAAAACACATTGTTGATTCTGAATCTTTTTAATCAAAGCACAATCACATGTGCATTTATAAAAGGTCTTTAAAACAAACCAACATGTTTGTTGTATAACAAATTTTTAGGTCACGTTAAAATTAGAAATTTCCTTTAAAGGTAAAACAGGCATGTTTAAAAACAACAAGAAATACACAAATCTGAAACTTACAAAGTTCAACTTTTGTAGAAATTGAAGGCAATATCAGACATGAGTATTTATAAACTGTGTTTGATATTGCATTCAGCAGATGGGGTGAAGTCACCCCTGGAAAAGCCAAATTTTGAAGAAGCACACAAATTTCCGAATGTCAACATGTGCTAGCTGCCATCAAGGGGGATCAATGGACGTGTTTTGTGGGTGCAACCCCTTCCTCTCAGCTACTTTATTATTGAGGAAGGGGTTGTACCCCCAAAACGCATACATTGATCTCCCATGATGGCAGATAGCACATGTTGACACACTGTGTGCATCTTCAAAATGTGGCTTTTCGAGAATATGTCAAAAAATGTGAAAAAAAATTTCTGGAAAAAAAGCAGAAATAATTTGGGATTTCGAGGGGTTCTAAACTCTCCCTAAAACATCAATGATGTTCTTCATTTTGTTTTGAACATCATTGATGTTTTGCTTGATGTTTTCCAAGTCCCTATTACACCCCATGATCTCCCCTATCAGGATCTGGGCACTTTCACTGGTGAAATGACCTTCATCCATAACATCACGATCACCTAAAAATATAGGGAAAAAAAACACACCATGTATTATAAATATGCAGGCATCAATCTCTTACCTGAGCCTGTGGTCACAGACACTCACCTGTTGTGGTGACAATTTCCACCACATCTCCCTCCTCCTCCTCTGCTTGGCTTTGGGGGATTTCCACTTCTTCATGAGGTGGGGGGTCTGTTGTCTCCTCTGATGAGTGGTGTCCTCCGAGCCTTTTCTCCCCTATGTAAAAAAAAAATATGTATACTTAGCACACAGATATTTGATGACAGAAATAGGAATATGAAACATTGCTTGGAAGTAGGGTACAATTGTCTATTTTGGCAGAGTTCAAGATGAAGAAATATTGTTTTCCTTTGTCAAGCTTGAATACTTACCTGTTTTGTACAAGCTTCACAGATGGAGACACCCCCATAGTATCGATTGGAGCACCTGTGTGTCTCTAATAAAAATGGTGTTCTGGTGTCCCATACTAGTGCCCAGGCGTCCAGATGTGTAAACAGCTGCTGAGTGTCCTCTCCTTACACAGAGTCTAGTTTGCAGTTCATTCTAGTTACAAACCCATCTAGACACCAAAATTTTTTTAAGAGAAGTAGGCCAGAAAAAATGTATTGCGATGCATCTGGACAAAACGTGGTGTTTTATTGGCCGAACGAACAATGTTTCCTACGAACTAATAATGTGTCCATGAACATGAAAGTTGCCATTTTAAACTGTACAACAGTAAAGAAAAGCACATGGAGCAGCACGAATGTTAGAAAAATAACGAATAGGAACACAGGACAACTACTTACTTTTTTGAAGCACTCTCCTGATCCTTCTATACTGATCATGCTCCCTTAATTTGAGGTCCGACCACCGCTTTCTTAGTTGATCCTTGGATCGCCGTACCCCAAAATTTCGGTGCAGACTCTTCACAACTTTAGTCACGATCTTGGCCTTTCTGACATTGGGGTTGGGGTAAGGTCCATATTTCCCATCATAGTCGGCCCTCTTCAGTATGTCAACCATCTCCACCATCTCAACAAAGGTCATATTTGAGGCCTTAAATCTCCTCCGGGATCGTGACGTTTCTGGCTCCGCGCTTTCCTCCTCCTCGTTGCTGTAATTAGCACGCACCTGCTCTGTCTCCGCCATGTGCTCTTCCGCACCGCGCCGAAAGAGAAGGGGCGGGGAATAGACTAGAAAGAACGTCAGGGGCGGGCGGAGTTTCATACATGAGCAGTGTATATAAAGCGTAATACGCGTGCATAGTACGTACGATCTGTGAGTGGAGGAAGGAGTATCAGCAGCGCCGATCGTGATAACGAAGGTAACATTTAAACTTGGGCCTATACTGCTTATAGATTGAGCCTATATTGGGACAAGATTAGGAGAGTTTAGCCTGACATTATGGTTTGTCTTGTGTTGTGTCTTGCAGAGAAAATGGATGGCTTCAATGACCACAACTTCCTCCCCCTGTTCATAGACAAGTACAGGGAGCTGCCCTGTCTGTGGCAGCTGAAACATCCACATTATAACCATAAACAAAAGGAGGCAGGCAGCGCTGGAGAAACTGCTGGAGTTGGTGAAGCTGGTGGTCCCCACAGCAAACATCCCCTATTTAAAAGCCAAAATTGGTGGCCTGAGGAGCATATATCTTAGGGAGCGCAAGAAGGTCCAGGATTCCCAGAGATCCGGAGCTGCAGCAGATGACATTTATGTCCCCAGGCTGTGGTACTATGAGAGACTGCGATTTCTTTCAGACCAGACTGAAGTCAGGGAATCCCTCTCAACCCTTCCTTCCACTCTTCCTTCCACCCTATCTTCCACCCCAGCTGAGGCTTCCGATGTCCAATCTGGGACTTCCAGCCAGGAAGAAGTGGAAGGAGCCCAGCTTGAGTCAGGTATAGCATTCTTCTACAGATTTCTGGTCAATAAATAAATGATGTTTACTAGATGTTATTATTGATCACTAATTGCTGATTTAATAAAGTGTTTTACATATCAATAGACAGTAGTGGTCAAAATAATTGGGACAAGAATGAAAAATGCTGGGCTCAGAATGATACTCTGTTATATTTGTTAACATTCAATTTGCAACAGTCATGAGCTGAAAATTGTGTGTGATTGATGAAGAAAAAACTAAAACGATGTCCCTTTTTCATACACAGGAAGACCTCAGCCAGGGGGAGGCTGTGGAATGTGGCACACAGGAGGAGGCTGTGGAATGTGGCAGCCAGGAGGAGGCAGGGGTAAGTGGCAGCCAGGATGAGGCAGAGGTAAGTGGCAGCAAGGAGAAGGCTGGGCCCAGTAGGAGCCTGACAGAATCACAGGTCCCTCCCCTCCGCTTTCCAAACAAAAGACCCAGGAAGGGGAGTAACGTGGAGGATTCAGCACTCAGGCTGATTCAGGAGGCTTCTGCATCCCTCAGAGCCACCCACACTCATGAAGAGGCGTTTGCCTCCATGGCTGCCACCAAACTGCAGGACATGCAGGAGGGCCAAAGCCTCATGTGTGAGGAAATAATTTATCAAACATTAAATAAGGAGTTGAGGGGCAAAATCACACCCAATACACACTTGAGTGAGTTGCATCATCCTCCTCCTCCTCCTGCCACAACTCCACCACCACAGACACAGCATGGAAGGAAGCGTGGAAAGAAGACAAGAGAGTGATGGCCTGGGTTCAGTCTGGCCTGACAAAAGATGCAGGTTCTTGTATGACCACAGCCTGGGGACATACATGTCATCTGCTGCTGTTCATGATCTCTTGGACTTCTGGACCAGATTGTACTCCCTTATTAGGGATTAGGGATGAGCTTCGAGTTCGAGTCGAACTCATGTTCTACTCGAACATTGGCTGTTCGCAAGTTCGCCGAACAGCGAACAATTTGGGGTGTTCGCGGCAAATTCGAATGCCGCGGAACACCCTTTAAAAGTCTATGGGAGAAATCAAAAGTGCTAATTTTAAAGGCTTATATGCAAGTTATTGTCATAAAAAGTGTTTGGGGACCCGGGTCCTGCCCCAGGGGACATGGATCAATGCAAAAAAAAGTTTTAAAAACGGCCGTTTTTTCAGGAGCAGTGATTTTATTAATGCTTAAAGTCAAACAATAAAAGTGTAATATCCCTTTAAATTTCGTACCTGGGGGGTGTCTATAGTATGCCTGTAAAGGGGCGCATGTTTCCTGTGTTTAGAACAGTCTGACAGCAAAATGACATTTGGAAGGAAAAAACTCATTTAAAACTACCCGCGGCTATTGCATTGCCGACAATACACATAGAAGTTCATTGATAAAAACGGCATGGTAATTCCCCACAGGGGAACCCCGAACCAAAAAAAAAAAAAAAAAATGATGTGGGGGTCCCCCTAAATTCCATACAAGGCCCTTCAGGTCTGGTATGGATATTAAGGGGAACCCCAGCCAAAATTTAAAAAAAAAATTGACGTGGGGTTCCCCCTAAATTCCATACCAGACCCTTCAGGTCTGGTATGGATTTTAAGGGGAACCCCGCGCCAAAAAAAAAAAAAAAAAAAGGCGTGGGGTCCCCCTAAAAATCCATACCAGACCCTTATCCGAGCACGCAACCTGGCAGGCCGCAGGAAAAGAGGGGGGGACGAGAGTGCGGCCCCCCCCCCCTCCTGAACCGTACCAGGCCACATGCCCTCAACATTGGGAGGGTGCTTTGGGGTAGCCCCCCAAAACACCTTGTCCCCATGTTGATGAGGACAAGGGCCTCATCCTCACAACCGTGGCCGGTGGTTGTGAGGGTCTGCGGGCGGGGGGCTTATCGGAATCTGGAAGCCCCCTTTAACAAGGGGACCCCCAGATCCCGGCCCCCCCCCTGTGTGAAATGGTAAGGGGGTACTTACCCCTACCATTTCACTAAAAAACTGTCAAAAATGTTAAAAATGACAAGAGACAGTTTTTGACAATTCCTTTATTTAAATGCTTCTTCTTTCTTCTTTCTTCCTTCATCTTCTTCTGGTTCTTCTGGCTCTTCTGGTTCTTCCTCCGGCGTTCTCGTCCAGCATCTTCTCCGCGGCGTCTTCTATCTTCTTCTCCTCGGGCCGCTCCGCACCCATGGCATGAGGGGAGGCTCCCGCTCTTCTCTTCATCTTCTTCTCTTCTTCATCTTCTTCTTCATCTTCTTCTTCTTCTTCTTCTTCCTTCTTCTCTTCTTCCTGTCTTCTCCGGGCCGCTCCGCAATCCATGCTGTGGCATGGAGGGAGGCTCCCGCTGTGTGACGGCGTCTCTTCGTCTGACGGTTCTTAAATAACGGGGGGCGGGGCCATCCGGTGACCCCGCCCCCCTCTGACGCACGGTGACTTGAGGGACTTCCCTGTGACGTCACGGGGAATGCCACAGGAAAGTCCCGTCATGTCACCGTGCGTCAGAGGGGGGCGGGGTCACCGGGTGGCCCCGCCCCCCGTTATTTAAGAACCGTCAGACGAAGAGACGCCGTCACACAGCGGGAGCCTCCCTCCATGCCACAGCATGGATTGCGGAGCGGCCCGGAGAAGACAGGAAGAAGAGAAGAAGAGAAGAAGGAAGAAGAAGAAAAAGAAGAAGAAGAAGATGAAGAAGAAGATGAAGAAGAGAAGAAGATGAAGAGAAGAGCGGGAGCCTCCCCCCAAATGCCATGGGTGCGGAGCGGCCCGAGGAGAAGAAGATAGAAGACGCCGCGGAGAAGATGCTGGACGAGAACGCCGGAGGAAGAACCAGAAGAGCCAGAAGAACCAGAAGAAGAAGAAGATGAAGGAAGAAAGAAGAAAGAAGAAGCATTTAAATAAAGGAATTGTCAAAAACTGTCTCTTGTCATTTTTAACATTTTTGACAGTTTTTTAGTGAAATGGTAGGGGTAAGTACCCCCTTACCATTTCACACAGGGGGGGGGCCGGGATCTGGGGGTCCCCTTGTTAAAGGGGGCTTCCAGATTCCGATAAGCCCCCCGCCCGCAGACCCTCACAACCACCGGCCACGGTTGTGAGGATGAGGCCCTTGTCCTCATCAACATGGGGACAAGGTGTTTTGGGGGGCTACCCCAAAGCACCCTCCCAATGTTGAGGGCATGTGGCCTGGTATGGTTCAGGAGGGGGGGGGGGCCGCACTCTCGTCCCCCCCTCTTTTCCTGCGGCCTGCCAGGTTGCGTGCTCGGATAAGGGTCTGGTATGGATTTTTAGGGGGACCCCACGCCTTTTTTTTTTTTTTTTTTTTGGCGCGGGGTTCCCCTTAAAATCCATACCAGACCTGAAGGGTCTGGTATGGAATTTAGGGGGAACCCCACGTCAATTTTTTTTTTAAATTTTGGCTGGGGTTCCCCTTAATATCCATACCAGACCTGAAGGGCCTTGTATGGAATTTAGGGGGACCCCCACATCATTTTTTTTTTTTTTTTTTTTGGTTCGGGGTTCCCCTGTGGGGAATTCCCATGCCGTTTTTATCAATGAACTTCTATGTGTATTGTCGGCAATGCAATAGCCGCGGTAGTTTTAAATGTGTTTTTTCCTTCCAAATGTCACTTTGCTGTCAGACTGTTCTAAACACGGGAAACATGCGCCCCTTTACAGGCATACTATAGACACCCCCCAGGTATGAAATTTAAAGGGATATTACACTTTTATTGTTTGACTTTAAGCATTATTAAAATCACTGCTCCTGAAAAAACGGCCGTTTTTAAAACTTTTTTTTGCATTGATTCATGTCCCCTGGGGGAGGACCCGGGTCCCCAAACACTTTTTATGACAATAACTTGCATATTAGCCTTTAAAATTAGCACTTTTGATTATTCATGTTCGTGTCCCATAGACTTTAACGGCGTTCGCGTGTTCGAACGAATTTTTTTCCTGTTCGCATGTTCTGGTGCGAACCGAACAGGGGGGTGTTCGGCTCATCCCTATTAGGGATGAGCCAAACACCCCCCTGTTTGGTTCACACCACAACATGCGAACAGGCAAAAAATTTGTTCGAACACGCGAACACCCTTAAAGTCCCTTTAAATTTCGTACCTGGGGGGTGTCTATAGTATGCCTGTAAAGGGGTGCATGTTTCCCGTGTTTAGAACAGTCTGACAGCAAAATGACATTTCAAAGGAAGAAAAGTCATTTAAAACTACTCGCGGCTATTAATGCATTTCCGGTCCGACAATACACATAGAAGTTCATTAATAAAAATGGCATGGGAATTCCCCACAGGGGAACCCCGAACCAAAATGTAAAAAAAAAAATGACGTGAGGAGTCCCCCTAAATTTCATACCAGGCCCTTCAGGTCTGGTATGGATATTAAGGGGAACCCCGGCCAAATTTTTTTCAAAAAAAATGACGTGGGGTCCCCCTAAATTCCATACCAGGCCCTTCAGGTCTGGTATGGATATTAAGGGGAACCCCAGACAAAATTTTTTTTTTTAAATGGCATGGGGTCCCCCTCAAAATCTATACCAGACCCTTCAGGTCTGGCATGGATTTTAAGGGGAACCCTGCGCCAAAATTTAAAAAAAAATGGCGTGGGGTCCCCCCAAAAATCCATACCAGACCCTTATCCGAGCACGCAACCTTGCAGGCTGCAGGAAAAGAGGGGGGACAAGAGAGCGCCCCCCCTCCTGAACTGTACTAGGCCACATGCCCTCAACATTGGGAGGGTGCTTTGGGGTAGCCCCCCAAAACACCTTGTCCCCATGTTGATGAGGACAAGGGCGGGGGGCTTATCGGAATCTGGAAGCCCCCTTTAACAAGGGGATGCCCAGATCCCGGCCCTCCCCCCTGTGTGAAATGGTAAGGGGGTACAAAAGTACCCCTACCATTTCACTAAAAAACTGTCAAAAATGTTAAAAATTACAAGAGACAGTTTTTGACAATTCCTTTATTTAAATGCTTCTTCTTTCTTCTATCTTCTATCTTCCTTCGGTTTCTTCCTCCATCTTCTTCTGGTTCTTCTGGTTCTTCTACACTTGGTGTGTGTCAGAAAATTCGATGGAAAAAGTCCGATGGAGCCCACACACGGTTGCAATTTCCGATAACAAGCTCCAATCGCACATTTTCCCTCAGAAAATCCGACCGTGTGTACGGGGCATTGAAGTTAAACTTGAGCTGAAGTATCGAACACAAATAATTATTGTTAGTATACATAAACCATCTGACATCAATCTTAAACAGCTTTCCTTAGAGATAAAAAATGATCAGCAAATGCTAAGTATACTGTATTTCACAGTTTATTTTCTAAAACATGTATATACTTTTAATATCTTTTTGTTTATTAACACATATGTCTACAATTTAATTAAATGGCATGCACATTATTATTATTATACAGGATTATATAGTGCCAACAGTTTGCATAGTGCTTTACAATATAAAGGGGGACAGAAGAGGTACAATTCAAGACAACACGGTAGAGGGCCCTGCTCATGAGCGCTTACAATCTAACAGGTAGGATCAAGTGATATAACAGGTAATAACTGTTTGGGCATAAGTTGTGGAGAATGTAAAAGCTTAGCTGCTAGGTATAGGCAGGATAGGTTCCTATAAAGAGATGAGTTTTCAGAGATCATCTACAGATTGAGGTAGAGAGTTTCAAATGAAGGGAAAAGTTCTGGAGAAGTCCTCGAGGTGAGCATGGGAGGAGGTGATAAGAGAGCAAGAGAGCAGGAGGTAATGAGAGGATTGGAAAGTTTGGATGATATTATGAGAGATGGTTGGTGATATAGCTTGGGGCAGAGTTACACATGGCTTAGTATGTAGTCGTTGGAATTTTGAATTTTGATTGTTGGGAGTGCAGAAGCCAGGGGAAGCATTGGCAGAGAGTGGTGGCAGATGCAGAGTGGTCAGTGGGGTTGATGATCCTAGCAAAATAATTCATAATAGACTGTAGAGGGGATAGAATATGTAAAGGTAAGCCAATAAGAAAGGCGTTGAGGTAAGAGATAACGAGAGAGTGAATTAGTAGCTTGGTGGTGTCATTGGTTTAGACGAGGTATATTTTGGAAATGTTACAGAGGTGAAGGTGGCAAGATTTTGACAGTGATTGGATGTAAGGTTGAAAGGGGAGATCAGGTTCAAGGATTAGACCTGGCACCCTGATACGAGGATAGGATATGATAGTTGTGCTATTGATATTCATGGAAAAGATGGGGGAGGGGGCATGGTGGGGGGGATATAATGAGCTTAGTTTAGAAAGATTTTGTTTTAGAATATACTGTAGTATGGCATTCATACTGATTTTTCAGTTATTAAGTTAGTGATGTACAAGGAGATTGAGGGGGTGAGGTAAGAAGAGAGATAAATTTGGGTGTCATTTCAAGATGCTCATGGACAGAAATACTAAGAGCCCTTTCATACTGGGGTGGTGGGGGCGGTAGTGATAAAGTGCCGCTAGTTTTAGCGACGCTTTACTACTGCCATAGTGGCGCTTTGGCGCCGCCATTCGGGCGGGAGCAGGGTGCTTTTAACCCACTAGAAAGGGTTAAAAAGGGGTTAAAAGCATTCATGTAGCGCAGCTGGCGAATCTCTTGCACAGTGCATTCTAGGGCCCTAATTGGCCGAAGCAATGCACCACCAACACATAGGCAGGACCAAGCGAGCCTTATAGGTGAGGCTTAATGAACATATTAACAACATTAGAAAAGGTTTTAAATACCATTCTGTAGCTAAACATTATACACAATAGAGACCCCTTGAATACCATATTTTTGGATATTGATAAATATCATCCTCATTAGAGAGGGAGTTCTCTAGTTAGGGAGCTCTCGAAACTCGAGATGTCATGGGTACACAGAGTTAAATCAAATGTTCCCTATGGTTTGAACGTGGATACGAACATGAATGCATTTATAGACAATTCCTAACTCCAATATTTTAAACTTCAATTTATTCTTACTGTGATCTTTATTTTGTAACCTTGGATCTGAGTCTCGGTCAGCCGTCTTGAGGGGTGTGGTTTAACCACTTAAGGACCACAAGGATTTGCCCCCTTAATGACCAGGCCATTTCTTGTGATACGGCACTGCGTCTCTTTAACTGACAATTGCACGATCGTGCGACACTGTACCCAAACAAAATTGATGTCCTTTATTTCCCACCAATAGAGCTTTCTTTCGGTGGTATTTGATCACCTCTACATTTTTATTTTTTGCGCTATAAACAAAATAAGAGCGTAAATTTTGAAAAAATATATATATTTTAACTTTTTGCTATAATAAATATCCCCCAAAAAATTGTAAAAAAAAAAAAAATTCTTCATCAGTTTAGGCCGATATGTATTCTTCTACATATTTTTGGTAAATAAAATTGCAATGCGTGTATTGGTTGGTTTGTGCAAAAGTCATAACGTCTAGAAAATAGGGAATAGATTTATGGCATTTTTATAATTATTTTTTTTTTTACTAGTAATGGCAGTGATCAGTGATTTTTAACGGGACTGCGACATTGCCGCTGACAGATCGGACACCTAACTGACATTTTGACACTTTTTTGTGAACCAGTGACATTATTACAGTAATCAGTGCTAAAAATATGCACTGTTATTGTACTAATGACACTGGCAGGGAAGGGGCTAACACCAGGGGCGATCAAGGGGTTAAATGTGTTCCCTGCAGGTGTTTTCTAACTATATGGGGGACTATGTGACTGGGGAAACACACAGATCCTGTCTTTCTGCTAAGCTGTCAGAACAGAAATCTACCTTGTTTACACAGGCTGATCTCTGTTCTGTCACTGCGGGGAATGATCGCGGGTGGCCGGCGGACATCGAGTCTGCCGGAACCACTGATTGGCTCCCACAAAAGCGAGATCCCGAGCTGACGTACAGCTACGGCAATTTGCCAAATTGTGCCACCTTGTTGCAGTATAATGATAGCGGGTGGTCGGCAAGTGGTTAAAAGAGTCAAGGTATTTCCTGTGGTTGAAATTTGGTTGCTTAATTATGGTGTTACATATATGTTTTAGGCCTACCATTTAGGGGAAGGGGTAGCACTAATATCCTTCAGAAGTTGTTTAAACACCCTCTACGGTATTTTTTGCCGTTTTACAATTTTACCTATTAGGCGATTTTTCTTGAGGGCTATTGGGTGTAACTCCATATTAATACTTAAAACTTCTGGTTTTGAGAATTACATTTTTTGCCACTTGTTGTTAATTAAATTGATCTTTTATGACATGTGACCTTAATAATACAGTCAGGGCATTTTCTACTGTTTAAATCTATTTTTTTGATGTCACATTGCTTTTTGCCACTTGATGTCATTTTAGGTGATTTTTAATCTTGTCACTTTACTATGTGAAGTATGGCACTTCCTGCTGTTTGTTTAATAAGAACCAGATGAGAATGCTAACAGTATGGCCGTTGTTTATTCTATTCTTCCTTTTTTAATGCTATAATATTTTTGGGCCACGAGGTGTCGACCTGGATGAATCCATAGTTGTGACCCTATTAAGGGAAAATATGGCACTTCCATTTGCTTTTGATTTTGATTTATATTATTGATTTATTTGATTTGTATACATAAATGAGGCAATCTATTTTTGTAAAGTTTGAGGACATTATCACGGTGCTTATTTTTTAATCCCCCTGTGATGCTACTAGGGAGTGGTTATTCGGTTCATTTATTTTCTATTGCAGTATTTGGGGCTGCAGCTTACTGTTTGATTGTTTATGTTGGAGACACATTTTAGTTTGGCTTCTTTGTTAGATTGGCTGCCCGAGGCTCGGACTGAGGCGTGGTTGACATGTAATGTATTTAATGTGGTGACTCAGCATGCCGCCCAATGACGACATCATCTTATAACGAAACGCGTAGGATGGAGCGATCTGCTGACATCACTACGCTACTACTACTCAAATCCCAGAAGGATGGGTTCCTGTTGTCTGGCTGGCCAGCTTGTTTGTTTCTAATGTGAACTTATATTCTTCTTGATGTAAGTGCAATATTTTATATGCTCTAAATAAATTTTTTTACGGATTTTATTCTATGGTGAGCCTTTTGTATTTTGGGGATCTCCTATGATAACGTCACCCGAAAGGTGGTTTCTTGCACCCAAAGAGGTTCCTCGGATGGTCAAAGGCTCTGGCTGGGTATCAAGCCACAAGTGTCACTGACCTTCTGTTATAGGAGTTCAGTGCAAGTTGGTAAGCGAGTACTCTGCTTATGGTGGAGGTGATAGTTCAAAGATCGCACACTACAAGGTGGCAAATGTTGTGGATACCGTTAAAGAACTTTTTAATGACATTTTAGATTTTCATTTTTATTACTGGTGTTTAATTATATTATTAGTGCAATAAGGTATAATAATGTATTGTATATAGGAGGAGTAGAAAAGAAGGAAGAATATGGCGAGGTGAGAGAATAAAGCTATTTAAAACTTAGTTTTGTAAACTTATTTTGAAACTTATCTTTTGAGGTTATTGTTGGACATTGTTTTTTTGGTTTGTTAAGAAAAATAAACAGATTTTTTTTCAAGAGTACCTCTATAGGGTTACGGTGTGAAGGTACCACTAAAACCCAAAGCCTAATTTTTCCGCACCTGTTACTTCTATCCAAAGTCTTTCCAAAGTCTGCGAAAGAGACACCAGACTTTTTCTTGGCCCGAGTGTACTATAATTTGGCTTCTCCACATAAGGCTTGCTCACTATGGGGCAGAAATGTGTTATTTACATCCAAAGTCTACCAAAGAGACACCAGAATTTATCCCAAAAATCTCTAATCTTGTTCCCAGTGCACTAAATTGTGGCCTCATCATACGGACTGATTCCCCAAGCCGTTGTTTACAAAATAAAGTAAGCTTGCAGGGAAAATCATTTTAAATGTCATTTTTTTTCTTTATAAATGTCTGTTTTGATGCAACAGGTTGTACACACAATACAGATGCTCCACTTTAACCACTTGCTCCCTGGGCACTTATTCCCCTTTCTTAACCAGGCCAAGTTTCAGCGCTCTCATAATTTGAATGACAATTGCTCAGTCATGCAAAATTGTACCCAAATTACATTTTTTCACATAAATAGAGCTTTCTTTTGGTGGTTTTTAATCACCACTGGGTTTTTTATTTTTTATGCTATAAAAAAATCCTAAATATTTTTCTTCATTTCTGGTATCAAATTTTGCAAATTAGTAGGTTTTTCTTCATAAATGTTGACTAAGATTTATAATGCTCATTTTAACACTAACCCAAATCAGTGTATATTACTTGGTCTTTGTGAAGGTTATAGAGTCTACAAGCTATGGTGCCAATAATTGAAAATTGATCATTACCTCATTACACCTGATGTACTGATGGCCCCTTTTTGGAAAGTAGACATTCCAAGGTATTTAGTAAGAGGCATGGTAAATTTTTGAAGTTGTAATTTTTTCCCACAATTCTTTGCAAAATGAGAATTTTTTTTCCTCACAAAATTGTCATATTAACAGGTTATTTCTCTCACACGGCATATGCATACTTGCAACTACAACCCAGAACACATTCTGCTACTACTCCCGAGTATGTTGATACCACGCGTGTGAGACTTTTTCACAGCCTAGGCACATAGACAGGCCCAACATGCAGTGAGCACCATGCAAGGCCCTCTTTCACCAGGACATTGGAAACACCCACAAAATGAGCCCATTTTTGGAAATCAAACACTCAAATGTATATTCTGTGATGCATTATGAGTCTTTTGAACATGTCATTTTTTCCACGTGTTTAAAAAATGTGGAAAGAAAATAAAATGCATTTTTTTTACACAAAGTTTGCTGTGGCACTGAGGAGCACTGTTGGCACTATAGGGGCACTGATGTGGCACTGATGAGCACTGTTGGCACTGTAGAGGCACTGATGTGACACTGATGAGTACTGTTGGCACTCAGGATTGTGCCAGCTCACGCTGCTGCAATGTTTCTCTGTCCTCTTCTCACACTGATACAACGTGTGAGGAGAGGAGAGAGAAACACCGCAGCAGTGCAAGCTGAAGCGGGCATGATCCCGCTTGTTGACAACTGGTCATTCCATCATTGGACAGAGCGATCACGTGGTAAAGGGCCGCTGTGATTGTCCCTTTACCCCGATCTGTGATGCGCTGGGTCCCGTGGACCCAGCCATCATGGACACTTCCCTATTCGCGCTCCAGAGGGCATGCAAAAAGCGCAAGCACAGGAGGCCATCATATGACCAGAACTAGCCGGCTGCGCTGTAGCCATCATTTGGCTATAGCGAGGTCGGCAAGTGGTTAAAGGCAGGCTATTGCGGCCCACCCATGCATTATATATAAAGGAATTTTTCATTTTTATTGTTTCACTTTAAGCAACATTAAAATCACTGCCTTTTTTTGCATTGGTACTTGTCCCCCAGGGCAGTACCCGGGCCCTCATACCCTTTTAATGACCAATAACTTGCATATAAGCCTTCAAAATGGGCACTTTTTATTTATTTTTTTTATAACTGAAAATTTTTATTAATTTTTTAAGAAAATAAAGACATTTTCAGCATAGGATACAGGAAATACATTTTGTAGTATTACAGGTACTTCTGGCTTATAGTCAACAAACATTTGGTCAATGGTACATTTCAATGCAAACATGCATAGTTTACAACCAATGGATGTATGCAGAATCAACATTTAACTCAGATAGTACATCCATTTTTACCCTATATAAAGAAGTACATACATATGAAAAAGGAGAAAGAAATAGTGAGAAGGTTGAGAAAGTAAGAAAGTAGAGAGGAAGAGAGAAGGAGAAAGGACAACCACCCGTCCCCAAAGCCTGGAACCACCCGGGGGGGAGCCAACCAAAGGTAATCAAGAAATGCAGAGCATCAGGTCACAGGAGTCTCCAACAGGACCCAGGGCTCCCATACTCGATTATGTTTATCAAGAGTATCATTTAAAGAGGCCGTCAGGTCTCCATTCTTTTCAAATCTCTGATCCTGGAGTGTAGTTTGGATAGTGAGGGGGGTTCCCTCTTTTTCCACTTTAGGGCCACCAAACACCGTGCCTCTTTTTATTTTTGAAGTTCAGGTGCCATAGACTTTAATGGGGTTCGGGTCTGAACTTTTGCAATGTTTGAGAATTCTAGCGCGAACTGAGCCGTGGGGTGTTCGGACCAACTCTAATTGGGGGTGCTTTTAAAAGCTTCTTCAGCAAAGTAAAGCATGGAGACATGGATGGATGGGTGAGTTTGCTTTGAATATTAAAAAATAATAAAATAGCATTTTGCATTGTGTTGTTCAAATGCAGTGTAGTTCTGCTTTAAGCTGAGAAATTGAGAAGCGGCTGAGGCATTAGCATTGACAAGGACATTAAAGTTGCGAGAAGGAGAAAGGACAACCAGCTGTGATCAGCTGTGTCCAATCACAGCTGATCACATGTAAATTGACTTGCCGGTTATAGGCAGGCTTTTCCTCACACGCTGTGTCTGTGTGAGGAAAGAATTGCTGATAACTGGCAAGTCTGTCAGCACACTATTTACACTGATAATCAGCTCACTGGTCATCAATGTCCTGATTATCATGCAGGCCTATAAGTGTCAATCAGTGCCTATCAGTGCAGCTTATCAGTGCCCATCAGTGCAGCATATCAGTGCCCATCAGTGCTGCATATCAGTGTTCTTAAGTGCCATCTATCAGTGCCCATCAGTGCAACCTATCAGGGGCCATTAGTGCCACCTATCAGGGCCCATCAGTGCCACATCATCAGTGCAGCCTCATCAGTGCCCATCAGTGCGGCTTATCAGTGCTCATCAGAGTCACCACATCAGTGCAGCCTCATCAGTTCCCATCAGTGTGGTCTCATCAATGCCTATCAGAGCCCATCAGTGTCCATCAGTGTAGTCTTAACAGTGAACATCAGTGCAGCTTCATCAGACACATCAGTGAAGAAGAAAAATTACTTATTTGCTAGAAATTTTTTTTTTATGTTTGGTCTTTTTTCATTTGTTTAAAAAAAAAACAAAACAAAAAAAAACAAGTGAATAATAAATACTACCAAAAGAAAGCTCTGTCTCAAAGAAATTATGCAAATTTCATATGTGTACAGTGTTGCATGCGCAATTATCGTTCAAAGTGCGACAGCACTGGAAACTGAAAATTGGCCTGGACAAGATGGGGGTGAAAGTGCCCAATAATAAAGTGGTTAAAACAAATTGCAGTTTTCTGACATAGGTACAACTTTAACTGTAGCCAAAGCTGTATCTTTTCCCAGGCTGACAAGCTCCAAGCCTAGGGCGGCACTTTGCAAGGGGCGGAAAAAAAGCCGCCCCCACACAAAATAAACAGCCCCCCCTCAGGTCTCATACAAAAATATTTACCGCTGGCTTGTGCTACACTTTCAATGTAGCGCCAGCAGTGGCGTTGCTATGGGGGTGTACACCACACCCGGATGACACCCACCAGAGGGATGACACCCACCAACCGGGCCACATGCCCTAACCACTGGTTGTGGTGTGTGTCACCAGCGCTGAGGGGACCACCCACATGCTGACAGGATGGGCTAGATGGAATCTGATTGATCAAGGCTGTCCATGTGAACGTGCTGATCATTTAGAATGTAGGTGATGTACAAATGTAGGTGATGCTGCAGGGTTTTCAAATCCCCACTTGTGAAGTGGCATCCTGACAGCAGGGGAATCACAGGACACTAGAACAGGGGCACTGGGGGGGATGGAGAGGGTGTCCAGTAAACTTACACTTTAATGTCATGCTGAGATCCAAGGATGGAAGAGGAGGGTATCCAGTGAACTTACACTTTAATGTCATGCTGAGATCCAAGGAAGGAAGAGGAGGGGGGCTGTGCTGTGTACTCAGTGGATGATCCTCACTGATCCCTACCTGGGACCCCCTCCATCAGTCCTCCTCATCTGACATTGAAACCGCTGACCTGGATATCAGGGGGTTCCTATCTGGTATGTGTCCCCCTCATAGAAGAAGAATGTCGGACCTGGCTCTAGGATGTACTGCCATACTACTGTATATGGGCTCTCATCTGTCTACCAGGAATAATACCCGACCCATCTCTCCTGGATCTTCCAGGATGTCTGCCAGCCTGTGGTCACCTGTTGAGATCTTCCAGGACAGGGAGTGATGGTAAAGTCCTGATCCCTCCATCATCCTGGGGGACTCAGCACACCTGCAGCCTTCCCCACACTGACCATGGCTACGGCTATAGCCAGCTCTCTTAACTGACAGAACAGACAGGGAATCCAACAGTGACCAGGTGTGTACCTCCGAGAGATGCAGCAGCCCCAGCAAGGACGGTTAGTCCCTGTGTAAGAGGCATGTCTGGGGTTGTTAACTAAAGTCCATTTCTGCAGTGGGCGGAAGAAGCTTGTCCAGAGATAACCAGGTCAGTGCACGACAGCTATTCACACTTAATACATCCCTCCATACATCTGTCCCCCTATCCATCCTTTCCTTCTTCCAATCATTCCTCCATCCATAAATCTGTCTATCCTTCCATTTATTCACCCCTACTTCCATCCATACATCCATTCATCCCACTATCCATCCATCCTTCCCTTTCTGATGACCATACATTATACAATTAGACTGTACAATCTCCATAAAGCTGACCCAACACTGAAACAATCAGATTGGACATTCTCCTTTAGATTTACCAAAACCATGTAATATAAGGACATAGCTAAACATACATTCACTCTGTATCAATTCAGGCAGGCCCTTGTACTACACATTTGATGGTAGCTCAAAAGGAGATTGTACAATCAGATTGTGTAGTATATGGCCAGCTTATGGCTCACTATGTATGTTACAAAAACTGGAGCTTAAAGAGAAAGGGGTGTGGTTTACAGATGTCATGGCGGGTCTTAAATGGGAAGGGGTGTGGTCTTGTCAGGAAGGGTTTGGTCATATTTAAATTGGGGGGTGCACAAGTTTGTCAGGCCTAGGGAAGCACAAAACCCTAAATACACCACTGGCTGTAGCAGAGTATGTCAATTCTATGGGGCCCAGCAGCAAAAGAAGAACAGCACCATTTGGCTACAATTTAATAAAAGCAGGCAGGAAATTTTAATAAAATGAATGTATATGCAGTTTTGGAATCTCAATACCATTAGTAAATAGGTCCCTTGTAATTTTGCCTGCTGGCTTCACCATGGACAGTTTTGCCTCTGATCTTGAACCAAGTCCCACGTGACGTTTTAATAATTACTGAAAATGTATGCATTGCAAAAAAGACAGAGCAAATTAAATAAACAATATTAAAATTAAAAATATTATTTTTGCATAAAGGCTGCAGAATGTGGACTGGACACAGTAAAGCGTTTATAAATGATTAAGACCACATTGGAGCCTTCTTACCTGAATAATAAAAAATATTTTCCTTTATGGACAATGTGTAATATAGGTAGGGTCCTGGTGTCTCAATCACAACATCTATGTGGACTCTTTGTATGGTATACTGTAGTGACTTTGCTTTTGCAAACTCAGAATACAGTATCCACTCTTTAAAGATTACTGTACATATTAATTTTTACTTACGGTATATCATTTATAGGGTAGCCATTGCATAGAAGTCTATTTAATACTGTTGCAATACTATTGTTGTACACATTTCTATATAAGCGCAGATACATACATGTATGCATTTGTGTAAAGCACCCATTTTGTTCTGTGAAAAAAATCAGAGTAGAAGCTTATTTGTTTACTTTTTAAAATTACAGTGTTGTATTGAAGTATGATAACTTTCCATGTTTCTTATCTGACTAATGTGTAAGTCAGTGTATAAAAGATTTAGTACACAGCATCAGTGCTTATGGATTGCTAACACCTTAATTTTATATTGTCATAGTAGTAATGGCCTCTTTAAACTTAAATATTTCAAGTGCAGACATGCTGATACTCAATGAAGGAAATGGTTTCTTGAAATATGCCATGACATGCAGTAGTGTATATCATTAGTGTACACTATCTAACTCTATAGAGTTATTACGAATGCAAGCTTGAAAATAGAATACCCTTTTTCTATAAACTTGCATTGTACTAATTTATTCATTAAATGTCTGTTATGTTGTCAGCATCTCTTAAATTGGCCCTTGTTTTCCATGATAGCTACTGATCCAGCAGAATATTTTGCATAGATTAGTTTATTCTGAAACTCTCTGCCTTAATTGTTTTTTAGTATCTTACTAACAGCTCACAACCTTCACTGGAAGAGTGATGCACTGTATTTTGTTGCATTTGCGTGCATTCAAAGATCAACCTAATCGGAAAGATGTTGACAGCATACATTCTGTGTACTGCAGATAAATTGCTTTAATTTATTTTTTTGATAGATGATATTCTAATGAATGTTAATATACATTGGATTTAAAGTGGATAAAAGCAGGCAATACAAAAAGTAGTTTCCTGTCTTATGAAACTGCATTTGGTAAATTAAGGAAAATAAAGACAAAGCATTAAGAAGTATTTAACATCCTTTATCCAAATGTGAAGATGTGAAAAAAATGAAGAGAAACAAAAGAAAAACAAGATTCAGATAGACATTAGTCGGCCAACATACAAAATATATATTTTGAAATTTTAGTGCTATTGGGATGTTTTTGGGGTATATTGACTGGACTGTGTTCCTCAGTGCCTCTCTCAGGGTTAAAGGCTATTAAGTGATAGATTTTAATCTAGATTTTGGGGTACTGTTCTCCGTTGTATGTGCAGATATAGGTACGGCTCCACTGGTCACATGATCACTTACAAGTTTGCACGTCGTGGTCAGTTCATAACTCTTCTTTTGATAATTACATTTTTAATTACCATCATTATAGCTAAACCCAGAGCCAGATATGGAGAATAATTGTTGGCCAAAGGAATGAGAAAGGATTTCCTTTAGAAAATGGCCAACTGGCTCACCCTCTCCACTCTCCCTCACCCTACCTCCCTACCAATCTTCTCCTCCTCCCCGCTTTACCCTATTCTCTTTTCTAAATATCCTATCTCCCCTTCCCAGTAGGTAGTTGACATTCTACTACTCTTTTCTAAAGATAAACTTATGGCCAGGTCTAACTTACAGCTTTGTTAAACTTTAAGTGTACAGTATGTTTACTAAATGATTTGCTTTCTTTACATTCAACATTTGTAGCATACACGTTAGTCTACTGGTTCTCTGGGATTTCATCCCTAGCCTGATTAAAGGATCTGCTCCACCACAAGGGCACGACCTTCTCCTAGCTTACTGACACTGGCTATTCTAAAGTTTCTAACACATATTTAGTCCATACTTGGACATTTGTTTGTATACACTTTACCGCACACATTTCTATACACTCGTTCATCCCAAGAAAACTTCCAACATCTCAGGTCGGACGAGTTGTCCTCCCCCAATGACACAGCGTGTCCCCACACAGGGTGTCTGAGGGAGCTAGACAATAACTCCACCTTCTGCTTAACTCTTGGAAAAGACTGCATTGTTCCCACATGTTTACTACTACAGTTTTGCCAATTATACACATTCATATGAACCTGTTTCCACTGATCCAATGTATGGCTAACACTGTTTATCTTCTGTAATGTTTCTACTGAATAAATAATAAAAACATTGAACAAGAAAATGGCCAACTGGATAGCTAATAAATCATAATGATCTACTTAAAATGTTTAGCACATGTAGCTTAGTTGGAAAGTACCTTTTTACCAAGTTGTAGCAAAAAAAATTACATGTAAAAATACAGCTTTTTATCCAGTGGTGAATAATTACATTTTTTGTTTTAAACATTTTTTGTTTAAGACAAAAGTGTGAATTCTGTGTATATGATTTTACTTGAATATCTCACTGCATATGGCTTAAGGTGTCCATACTGTGATATTCTGGGGGTATTGCTCAAGTGTGTAATGCTTTCACTACCACACTTTTGGTTTGGAGGGGTTGCTTTTAAAATTAATTTTGCCTCAATGTCTGTATTCTTTATCCTCCTTTATCATTCTATACCAAGTTAAAAAAAACAATGCTATTGAGGTATCTTTGGAAGGGTGAGAAGTCAAGACTTAATTATTAGATCCCCATAATGTCAAAAGACCAAGGTGGAATATCCCTTCCTACTTTAGAATAAAATTATAGAGTGTCACATCTTGTTAATATCCTAGACTGGTTTGACTCAAATCAAGTTAGACTATGGGATTGATTTACTAAAACTGGAGAGTGCAGAATCTGGTGCAGCTCTGCATCAAAACCAATCAGCTTCCATGTTTTTTTAGCTTAATTGAACAAGTTAGAAGCTGATTTTCTACCATGCACTCTCCAGTTTTAGTAAATCAACCTCTAAAGGGTCTCAATAGAACAAAAGATTTGTCTTGTTGCTATATGGAATTTGCTGTAGTTAATGCAGACAATGTAGCCCTCATTCTCAAATGTCTTTTATCAATAATTTTTATTCAATTTTGTCATTATACAAAAGGTGAATAATATTTACCATATATTACTAAACATTACAGAAGTTTACATCAATGACCAAAGATAATAAACTTTCAGATCTATGTTAACATTGGTGTACATAACAACTGATATTTGTAGTGCGAGAGGTGCCGTCTCACTCCCCCAGGCACCCCATTGGGAACTTACTGTGCTCTGATGGAGGGACAGCACCTACAGGCCCCTTTTAACATAATATTCATTTCAGATGAGATATATAATCATTTAATTTCTCCTGTTGTAGATAAGGTTCAACATGTTTTTATTATGTTAGTAAACATTCACCGAGAGCTTGTAGCTCTAACTCAAAATAAAACAGGTAAGGAATAACCGTAGAATCTAAGAAAGAAAAAAGAAGGAACTTGGATCCTAAATAGGGTACGATTACTCGGGACTCCACTGGAGATGATCAAGATATATGTTAATATGCTCAGATTGGTTGCCTATAAGGTTTATTTTAGCCTTGTTGTGCCTTGTAGACGTTATACCATTCTACCCATGATTGCCAGTGGGGGAGGAAATCTGCGTATTTTCCCTCTATTGTCGCTAACATACTTTCATAAGTGTAGTGGACTGATAGTGTGCGGATGGTCTCTGCTACCTCTGAGGGGTTTGGGGATCTCCATAGTCTGAGTATCACTAATTTAGCCACTAGGAATATGTGGGTGGTGCATTTCCTATGGGGTGGTGGTATATCTTCAATGCCTAGATTTAGGAGGGCTAGAGAAGGGGAAAATTGTATAGGTAGGCCTTATAACTTGGCGAAGGATTGTGAATATACTGGACCAAAATTTAGCCAGTCTCCCACATGTCCATAGTATATGAAAGATGGTACCTGATTGTGTACAATTCCTCCAACACAAAGGGAGTGTGGAGGGGTCAAATTTGGTGATCCTATATGGTGTCAGGTACCATCTTTGCTGACCTTGTGGGAGAGTTCCCAAAGATTGGTGCATTTAGTAGCTGAATGAGTATGTTGTAGAGCTTTGTGCCATTGTTCTTCAGTGAAGGAGGCAGTAAAGTCCCTTTCCCAGGCAAGCATAGAGTTTGTTTTCACAAGTATAGATTTGTCATTGAGGAAGTTGTAGAATAGGGAAATGCCACCTCTGCGACTTTCCCTAGTAGTAATATATGTGTGTATCTGCCAGAATAAGCTATATTTGATGGTATTATTGCTTTTGAGATAGGATGCTACGTGAACATAATTAAATTGTTCAAATGCCAGTAGGCTGTATTCTAGTTGTAAAGTTGCGAATGACTTCATAACTGTGCCCGCATATAGGTCCGAAACCCATTTTATTCCCAGAGTTTCCCACCTGCTGAAATTCAATTCAGGAATTATCAATGCTATTGTGGCTGTGGGTATCTCAGGGGGGATAGTTGGGGTTAAGAGAGATTTGGATGACACCAAGGTTTTCCGAGAATTCAAAGTTGCTAAGACTGGGAGAGGGAAATCTATGGGTTTGGATGTAAGATAAGGGTAAGCCAGGATTTAATCATGTAAGCTGGCTCCTGGTATTTGAGCTTGTTCAATGAAGCCCCATAGTGGTGTGGATTGATTGGGGAACCAACCTCTGATCTGTGCTAGTATTGCAGCCATGTGGTAGTTAGCGAGGACTGGTAAGAGCTGAATTTCATCATACATGCCATCATATCAGTGTAGATAGTGCTTCTCAGTGAGATAAGCATATCCTTTAATTTTGTGTCCAGAACTGGCTGGCTCAGCGTGGGGAATGAGACTATGGAGTCAGGGAGTTCTCTGGTGTCCTCCTATGAGTCTGCATTAGACCTTACCTCACATTGTGTTAGGTACCTGGTAGTAGAGCCTGACTTGTAGGAGAAGACCTCTCATACAATGCTGGTTCAGGAGCCACTGGAGTGGGAACAGTGGTCTCCTGAGCACAGTGGGGTAGGAGTGCCTGTAGAGCGGAGTCTCTGGTGCTGAAGTGATGAGAGATCCCACAGGGATGGCTGGACTGCAAATCAGGTAGAGACTGGAGGCCGCAGCTGGAACACTTGTAGATGCAGAGATCACTGGAGCTGAAACTGAAGGTGCAACAGCAAGAACAACAGCAGGCACAAGCAGGGTCAGACGGTCTGGGTCGGCAGGGATATGAGACAGGCAAACGGCAGGCAGAGTCGGTAGGCAGGCAGAGATTGGCAGCGGGATCAGGCAGGTAGCAGAAGAGTAGTCAGGCAGGCCGGGTCGGATAGGAGCAGGACGGATAGTCAAACAAGCCGGGTCAGATGGGTAACAGCAATCAGGTTCAGGTTAACATGAATCACAAAGCTGAGACGAAGCAGCAATGTGCCAGAGGCACAGGAGGACTTTTATGTGCACTTTGGCGCCAAACCGGCGCTATCGTGAACGCGCGCGCGCCCGTACGCACGCACGTGCACACGCGCCCAAGCGCCGCATACCCGCGCGCCCTAGTGCCGCGCTGACACCCGGAACCAACTAGATTTTGCTGAGATGTGTGTAACGGAGCGCGCCGGCGCATAGGCATGCACCGACGCCCAGGTCCGGTGCCAGTGGTACCCTGACACATTGCTACAGCCCTGGATCTTCCATCCTGAAATGTGCTTTAGCTAGGCTCCTGTTGAGGGGTGAGGAGGTCTGGGAGGTCTCCCCAGAGATGTAGGCATTCCTGTATGCAGAATCATCATGACTCTGTAGAAGTCTGAGAGCCGTTCGCGGGGTGAACGGGGAGCCAGCGTCATCTTGCCCACGAGTCTGTGGCGGCTGTGTGAAGTATGCCATCATCTTTTTAGGGCAATGCTCCACCTGCCATCTCCTGGGTATGGTGCAGGGATGTTGGGGAAGCAATCCGCCATACAGTGCTCGTTGTCCGGTGTCTTGTGCTGCTGTGAGCCGCTTTGTTAGCCCCCAGAGTGCCAGAGCTCCGGCATTACACCGCCATCTCGGTGGAGTTTAAGCCACTCCCCCAAATGTAGTGTCTTTTACATCTATAGTTGTGAAATCATAGAAGCAATTCTCAGGTAAATTATATAAGTTTACATTTAATGGCCAACTAATCCCTAAAAATGAAACCCAGCATTTTTGCCAGCATGCAAGTTTAGGCCTTTTTTTGTTGGCAGGATTCTGAGTTCTCTTATATGTTATAATGCCTGCAAGGACGGAACTTACAAAACATTGGAACACATTTAATCTCATACACCCACCTAGAGGAGCTTGGTCACAATACTTACAGAATAAAAATTTTGATGACACTGGAGTCAGACATAACCCATTGCATCGTCGATTTACTCTTTTTGAGCATATATGTATTTCAGAAGAAGTCCCTCCTTGTACCACTTCTTTTCTGTATAGTAAACTGCTGTGTAAGCAACAATGAGTGAGTATATTACCTAAAGGAATGGGAACGGGAACTGAGTGTTTCTCAAAAGGAAAAATATATTGTTAAATGTTTTCTTTTTACACACAAATTACATATGGCAAGCATGATATAGAAACAAAATGATAAATTAGTAACTCGGTATAGAACTCCCTATACGATGCATCAAATATTTGCTACAAACTCAACGTGGCAGTGCCCAAACTCATATATGCTAATGCTGTTTGTCAGAAGTTGGTACCCTCTTGCATATTTGGAAATGTACATAAATTATATAATTTTGGGCTGGGGCGTGGCCGGATGTAAACAAGGCAGCACGCATTTCTCAGAGGCTCCGATCATCCTGACAAAATCCGCGATATAGGAGCACTTATTCAGAATTTCCACAAACATCATCTTACAGGGGAAGCTGCCTGGAACACAGCGATGCATTCCTCGGCTTCCAAGAAGCAGCAGAAGGCTGCCAAAGAACAGCGCCAAACACGCTCCACAAAGGAAGGGGCCAGAGACTCTGCCCTGCCATCTTGAGTGCATGGAGCTCAGCAAAGTGCGCCAAACAGACAACAGTGATGATGGCGATGGAGAGGGCTGCTGTGGAGCTGGGAGCAGACGCTAAACAAGCGGAGGAAACACTGGGGGCTGTGGATACGGACGCTATAATCAGACCGATCCTAGAGGCCATAAATGCCAGTAAGTCGGAACTTATGGGAAGGATTGACCATTTATCATCCGAATGTACTCTAGATGAGATCAGGGGGCAGCTCTCCACGGTGGAATCAAGAGTTTGATGTGGAGGACACTTCTCACTCTCAGGGGGTAAATCTAGCTGAGCTAAAAGATATGGTGCTCTCCCTTCAGCACAGAGCAATTGATGCTGAAGACAGACAGAGGAGGAACAACATCAGGGAGGTGGGCCTACCTGAGGGAGCAGAAGGGGACAAGCCAGTCTTGTTTGCTGAGGCTTTTTTCAAACAATTGCTGTCGCTGGAAGATTTACCCCCACCTACATTGTGGAAAGAGCACACAGAGTACCCACAGGTCGCAGACCACCAGGAGCCTTCCCTAGGCCCTTGTTAGTCCAGTTCCTGAACTATAGAGACCGTGATATGATCCTGGCCAAGTCCAGACAACTGCTTAAGTACGAAAACGCCAGGGTAATGTTTTTCCCAGACTTCTCGGCGGCTATGCAACAGCAACGTCAGTCATTCAATGATGTCCACAAGCGACTGAAGGGCAAGGAGATCCAATACAGTATGCGGTACCTGAGCAAGCTCAGGATCCAATTCAAGGGCAGCGTGAAATTCTTTGAAGACCCTGGGGAGGGAAGTGACTGGCTCGACAAGGAACTCTCCTGAATCATCTTGGACCAAGGGCCAAAACACACCCGGATTTACAGTTGCACCTGTTGTGTTTTGTTCCTAGGCGCTTGTTCTGTTTCCCAGCCTTTGTATGTCCGCGGAGTAACGTGAACAGGCCTATGAGACTACATATGGTTGAATGAGTTGGAAGGTCTCACACACATATTTGAGTCTCCGAGATTTACAGGGTAAGAAGGGTAAGAAGAAGTAGTGATTGTACATGGATGGATGGGGGAACCGTCCCCTGGGAGGACCCCCAGCAGAAAAGACAGTGAGAGTATGACATAATTTAAACAACCAATCACTAATGCAAGCTGAGGAGGGCCTCCAGTGGAGCATTTTATGTACCCACAGATGACTGCAACACATATTGTAGTGGCAGTGGGTCTATCTGTTCATAGAGGATTGCTTCTCTCCTTAATCGGCATAGTTACATTTTTCTTTAATCTTTTCTTCGGATGCTCCAATTGTTCACGAACTGGAGCAATGAGAGTACATGCGGATTCGACACAGTGCTGCAGAACCGTTGATTGCAACAACCGGACCTCACAGGAAGTTTTTTGTTGTTTTTGGGATGAAGCTACATACCAGAACTGTTTTTGTGTTTAGTTGGGGACTTTTTTCTGGTATAATAGCAGGGGGGATGTTTTAACTGTCACAGCCCAGGTATTTGTACCTTTTGTCTGGTGTAAGAATCTAGTACTGTCATTGAAGGGCGATAACACCGCTGGGAGGGAAAAGGTAGGTCCCCCGATGCTCCATAATACTGGTCCCAAGGACCGTAAAGGTCATAACAGATAAAGTTAATATAGTGCTTGGAATGTCAGGGGCCTCAACAACAAATTCAAAAGGGCCTCGATTTTTCACTATTTAAAGCATTATAAGCCACACCTAATTGTTCTACAGGAAACCCATTTAGAGGGAAGTAGAGTTATGGCATTGCTCAAACAGTGGATCCAAAAAGCTGTTCACTCCACATATTCCACGTTTGCGAGGGGAGTCTCCATTCTTATAAGTAGGTCGGTTCCGTGTACTATCCACCAAGTAATCACGGACCCAGGGGGCAGGTATGCAGCAGTGATACTAGATATCTTTAACAGTCGTATATTGATAATTAATGTGTACATGCCTCCTCCTTTCCAGGTTCAAATCCTGTATGACATTTTGACTAGGCTGGCTTAATACATACATTTACCCCTGATTGTGCTGGCAGACTTTAAACGCTGTACTGGACGTGGCTCTGGACTCTTCCAATCCAAGCAGGGCAAGCTCTGCTGACCTGCGGGGCTGGGCCTCAGTGGCTGGAGTGGTGGAGTTATGGAGGTGGAAGCATCCATTGGATCGATGCTTCTCTCACTTATCAACAGCCCATGGCACCTCAGCGAGAATAGATCTAGCATTTGGCAATAACCTTATGATGCCGTATGTGGCGAGTATTGATTACCTGGCAGGGGGGTCTGTCAGATCACAATCCTCTGTTTCTCACTATGGCCTTCCGGTCGGGGGGGAGGGGAGAGGGGGTTAGCGTCTATCCCATGGTTGGTTGCAGCACGAACATGTTGCTGCTCAGCTGGAGGAGGTTACCCAGAAGTATTGGGCTTCAAATGTTGACATGGCAGAACCCCCGGTGATCTGGGATGCCTTCAAGGCGGTTGCCAGAGGGGAATGCATATCGGCCATTAAGACTGCTCGTGTTAATGAGAATGAGGAATACAATAATGAGAAAAAAGTGAATGTGCCAAGGCACATGCGGAATCCCCATCGGGGGCCTCGTATGGATCCCTTCTGGAGGTTAGACGGCGCCTGTCGCTGGTGGTCAAAGGACTGACAAAGACAGAAGAGTCTCAGAAAATGCACAGGGTCTTTGCCGAGGGGGACAAGAATGGGAAACTCCTGGCTATGCTGGTGGCGGATCATCCTCCGATGGCTCACATTCTGGTTATTAAAGACAAGGGGGAAGCGATGGTTAGTGATCCGAAACTTATCATGCAGGAGTTTGTGGACTTTTTGTCATCATTATATTCTCCTATCCCTCCGCATGATACGGCGGAATTGGATAAAGTACTTCAGAAACTGCCTATACCACGGTTGTCAGAAGAAGACTGTGCCCTGGTAGAGGCCAAGATAACGGTTAAGGAGATCAAGGCTGCAATGTGTGCTTTCCCGCCTAACAAGGCCCCCGGGCCAGATGGCTTCCTGGCAGGTTTTTTTAAGGCTAATGTTGAAACATTAGCTGTTAGATTTAACTGGTTACTAGAACACTGTCTAGAACGCTCCTCCTTACCGGATTCTATGTTGGAAGCGTATATGATTCTTTTCCTGAAACCAGGGAAGGACCTGACTGACTGTGCATCCTACCACCCCATTGCCCTCCTGAATACAGACCTTAAAATTCTAACCAAATTATTAGCAACCAGACTTGCCCAGGTTATCCAGACAATAGTTAATATAGACCAAACTAGTTTCATGCCAGGTAAATCGACAGACACCAACCTCAGGAGACTGTTCACACATTTACAGCTCCCCCCCACAGGCTCTGAGTCTAGAATTGTGGTATCCATAGATATAGCAAAGGCATTTGACTCTGTAGATTGGCAATTCATGAGTAAGGTACTGGAGGTCATGGGATTCGGACCACACTTTCGGAAATGGATCTCCATGCTATACAAGAACCCCAAGGTGGCTATACGCATGGGTAAGGCGGTGTCTAGTTTTTTTGCAGTTGGTAGGGGTACCAGACAGGGCTATCCACTGTCCCCTTTCCTTTTTGCCCTGGTGATGGAGCCCCTGGCTATCGCCTTGCGTGCCTCCGGGAGGGTACACGATATCAACGTGGGTACTATTCATGAAACATTAGCATTATACGCTGACAACATGTTCCTGTTTCTTGAAGATCCAGGGAACTCGCTGAGGGTAGTACTGGAAATCTTGGATGAGTTCTCGGGGTTAGAGGTGAACTGGAGCAAATCCTCAATCCTCCCGTTAGATGTTAAGGCAAAAAGTGAGGTGGATCCAGATCTACCATTACAATGGGTATCGTCAATGAAATACCTGGGGGTAAAGGTTACAGCAAATATAAATGACTACATGTCCCTTAATTTGCTCCCACTGGTGACTTTCCTTAAACAAAAAACTCAGGCATGGACTAGACTCCCTCTGTCTCTGATAGGCAGAATCAATCTACTCAAAATGAAGGTCCTCCCGGTAATTCTATACTTTGAGACACGCACAAGTGTGAATTACAAAATCGTATTTCAAACAATTGGATGGAATAGTGGTCCCCTTTTTATGGGCCCCCAAACCCCCCAGGGTTGGGCTTAAGGTACTTCAGGAACCGGGAGATGGGGGGATTAGAGCTCCCAGATTGGCACAAGTACTATCTGGCAGGGCAAATGGTTTTTGCCCATAGATGGTTAACTATGGATGAGGGAGATGCCGCCACGGTGTTGGAGGTGGCTCACTTGGGGTCGTATGAAAGCTTGCGTATGGCACTATTTAGGGGTCTTAAATCTGAATTACCATTAACAACTACTATGAAGGCCACGATCAAAGCTTGGGAAACGTCGGTTCACCTAGCATCTCCTAGCTTTCAGGGTTTTTTGCCCACGGCCCCACTGTGGATGAACCCTACGCTGCAGCATTTCTATAAGCTACCTGACCCCATGATATGGGCAGTAAAGGGAGTTAAGACATTAGGAGACATAACCTCTTATGGTAACCTTCTCATGTTTCCCCAGTTGAAGTCGAGACAACTTGGAAAATACATACCTATTCCGTTACTTAAAACTTAGGCAAGCATATCAGTCACAATTCAGGGACCGCAAAGTGGAATCGCTTCCATCAACTCTTGAATCTGTTATCGGAGGACGTTCTAGAAAAACCCCTCTCCAAATCATACAAAGAGTTTTTCAAAAACACACCTAAGGCAGTGGCTAAATCCAGAAGTAGATGGGAAGCAGAGGTTTCAGAGTTGCAGGAAGAGGATTAGGATGAGGTGTGGAATCAACCGTTTCGGCATCTGGTATCAGCCAGAGACAGGCTGATTCAATTTAAATTCCTCCATAGGAGCTACTATACTCCAGCCAGTTTGACAAATATTTTTGGGACAGCCTCAGTGGAATGTTGGAGATGTACATTTTTGCCCAGCTGATGCTAGCCACATTTTCTGGCACTGCCCGCACATCAGAAGATATTGGGAGAAGGTCCTATCTTGTGTTTCGGACCTTCTCACAACCTCCATTCTTTTAACTATAAGGGTATGTCTGTTGGGATTGGTGGAGGAGGTGGTTCAGACCAGGGCTTTGAGAACATTGCTCATTATTCTGCTGTTTTATGCTAAAAAGGCCATATTACTTAAATGGAAAGATCCAAGGGCTCCGGACATCGCATTTTGGAAGACGTTGGTGAATAACATGATGCCCTTTTATAAATCTACATACCAGGCTAGAGGGTGTAGAAAGAAATTTGATAAGGTATGGCAGGCCTGGTATGGATCGGTGGGATAGACAGTCAAGTGTTATGTTTAAGTCTTTTCAGGAGGTGTCACTACTCTATTGTGTGGGAATTTTATGATTATTATGGGTAATGGAGGGGAGATGTGATGGCAGTTGATTGAAGGCCCACAAAGAGGTATATGTCTGCCTTTTCTCAGCTGTGGGTTGGTTCTTAATAAGAATGGAGAATGAGAACTCAATTCTCATTTTTATCCAAGACTTGGGCTGTGACAGGGGGGAGGGGATTGGGGGGGGTTTCTTATGGATGGGGTTAGTGGACTATGTTAGGAAGTTCTTCCCTTTTTTTGGGCTCTGCGAGGCCACACCGTTGGGTTACTGCCATATTGGCAGCCCGGAGGTTGTTATATGTACGATATAAAAGCTGAATAAACAGAATTTTCAAAAAAAAAATATATATATTTTTGGGATGGAACAGCACAGATATACAGTACAGTAACAGCAAAAAAAAATAGAATGGACACCCGTGATGGCGCTGCTTTTGGTAATTCAATTAAAGTTCACCTTTGACATAAAAAAGAATACATGCACATCTTTTTGCAGGTAAAAAAAGAATGTGCATTTATTATTTTTTACAATGGAGGCTGTAAAGCATTTCACTTGTGATCAGCAGATTGCAGGTGCAATGCTAGAATTCTGAAGACTCTTAGAACACTGTTTGCTAGTACCTCCAATATGGGCAGATTGTTACTGAATTGCAGGAAGAATAAATTAATTATGAGGATGCTCACCAGTGCCCTCACAGTTCATTGAGAACTACAAGTTGGCAGCCTTGGTGGCTGATAGTACTTGTAGTTAATTAAATCACAGATCTCTGTTTATTAATGATGTAGCCGTGTGGGCAGAGCCCTGCATGGCCATGCTGTTTTTAAATTGTGACAGTGGGTGCAGGGAGAGGATCCCCTGCCTACTGTCACAGAGAGGGGGGATTGGGGGGAGAGGATGCAGGAGCTGGAACATGTTACATGTTCCACCCGAAATACGGATCGAACATTTAACATCTTCCAAAGGTGAACTTAGTCTTTAAAAAGTCACTACTTGTGCAGTAAAAGTCTTGATTCCCAGGTATTGGCACTCCCCTAAGCCTTCAGAGATTAGGTAGATGACAGTGGAGATGTGCCACCTGAGGAGGATAGAAGAAACAGTTAAAACCAAGATAGGTATGAGTCTTGTCAATTAAAGTGGTCTCCGTGGATTTTATTATTATTTATACTGTGTATATACATAGTATGGGTGTGTTTTGTGTTGGGACCTGTACTTTATAACATATTTATAAATGATATAGGGTCAGGGATTACGAGTACCATTTCAGTGTTTGCATATGACACCAAGCTATGCAGTGGAATTATGTCCTTACAGGATGTCCCCAACTTACAAGCCAACCTCAATGCATTATTTAATTGGGCAACTTTGTGGCAAATGAGGTTTACTGTTGATAAATGTAATGTTATGAGGGATAAAAACCATGCATGCATCATACATAATAGGAGAAGAACAGCTGGGGGAGTCAATGGTGGAGCAGGATCTGAGTGTTGTGGTAGATCATAGACTTAATAATAGTATGCAATGCCAAGCACCAGTTTCTAAAGCTTGCAAAATACTTTCTTGTATTAAAAGAGATAGAGACGCCAGAGAACGAGACATAATTTTACCTCTGTACAAATCATTAGTAAGACCTCATCTAAAATATGCAGTTCAATTTTGGGCACCAGTTCCTAAAACGGGTATCAGAGAGCTGGAGCAGGTGCAGAGAAGGGCAACCAAACTATTAAGAGGCATGGAGGACCTCAGCTATGAGGAAGGATTAGCTAAACTGGATGTATTCTCTCTTGAGAAGAGGTAATTGATGGGGGGATAGGATCAACATCTATAATTACATAAGTGGTCCATATAGTGAACTTAATGAAGAGTTATTCATTTTCAGGTCATTACAGAGAACAAGGGGGCACTCTTTACGTTTGGTGGAAAAGAGATTTAACCTTCACATACAGAAAGGCTTCTTTACAGTAAGAGAAAAAGATAAAAAATGCAGCGCTAGTGTGTAACAAAGTGCAAAAGTGAAGTATCACCTCACGTGCAAATAATAAGCTGATAGTAACTTGTAGGTCAGATATAAATTTGAACAATATACAACAAAAAGACAAAAAAAACAGGAAAATTTGTCACAGGTAGGTCAAAATGTCCATATAAGACAGCAAAGAAAAAAAAAACTGAAACTAAAACTGTCTGTGATAAACCAAAAAAAAAAAAATGGGAGTTTCTTCAGAAAAAAGAAATAAAGTCCCATGTGTAGATGATGCCTGTAGATGATAGTAAATCAACCACTATATGTGACAGGAATAACCTCTTCATAAGATATTTTGCTGCATCAAGATGGAAATGGGTACGCTTACCGTGAGAAGTGGACACACTCACCATACGGCGGTGGGTCAATCAGGTGTTTGAATCCAACAATCCGGCAGATATTTGATGGAAGGAGCTGGTGTGGAGATACGCCTCAATACTTTCGTCACAATCCGTGGTAAGCAAATGGTGTAGCTAGGACAGCCTGGCTAATTAACTTGGACTCCCATCCGATGGTCACACTTGATAAGATATATGAACTCCAAATGGTGTCACATCAAACCATAAAAAAAGGAAAGAGTTAAAGGGCCTCCAAGTACGTGGATCCAAAAATAAAAATGTATTAAAACAGCAAAAAGCTTAACAGTACAATCCACCTAGTCGGGTGGGTACAAGGAGTGATCACATAAAAAGTAAAAGATAAAAAATAGTATTGCGTGGTGTCAGAAAGCACAAAGACTTGTCACTTGTTTGTGCAGTTTACTATACTGTTTATGCTAGCTGCTTTACTACTTTTTTTTACCTATTTTTAAGTTTTATCACTAGTAGCGCGACATTGCTTCATACTTATTTCTTTACAGTAAGAGCTGTGAAAATGGGTGAATTTGAAATGGCAGGGACAGAATATCAACCAAAAATCCAGAAAAAACACACAATACAAATGTTATAATTTGAGATGCAGTTCAGTGAGTAAAAAAAGTATTTGATTCCCAAGCAAAACATGACTTAGTACTTGGTGGAGAAACCCTTGTTGGCAAGTACAGAGGTAAGAAGTTTCTTGTAGTTGGTTACCAGGTTTGGACACATCTCAGAAGGATTTTAGTCCACTCTTCTTTGCAGATCTTCTGTTGCAGAGAAACAGCCCCAGAGAAACATCCCCAAAACCTAATGTTTCCACCTTTGTGCTCAAGAAACTGTAGGGATGGTGTTCTTAGGGTCATAGTAAGCATTTTTCTTCCTCCAAACATGGCGAGTCTCCCTCCTCAAGAAGGTACATATACAGTCAGACCAATGAACATTTCATTGATTCACAGATGGATTGGGAGGAATTCCTGTGGTCAGATGAGACCAAAATTGAGCTCTTTGGCATTAAATCGATTCGCCGTGCTTAAGGGAAGAAAAATGCTGACTATGACCCTAAGAACACCATTCCTAAAGTCAAGCACAGAGGTGGAAACATTATGCTTTGGGGCTACAGGCTGACTTTGCGGCATTGAGGGGCAAATGGACGGGTCATATATTGTAAAATCTTGGATGAGAACCTTCTTACCTCAGTCAGAACACTGAAGATGGGTCGTGGATGGGTCTTCTAGCATGACAATGACCCAAAACATACTGCCAAGGCAGTAAAGTATGAAGCGTGAAGTTGTATGCACTTAAATACTGCCTGCACCTTGTTGATTTCTGGAGGCTTTGCGTCTATTGGTATAGTGTATTGAATACATTGTGTAATTTTAATAGAACCAACCTGATTTAGATTTTCTGTTGCAGAAGCCATCTTTTGAATCCTGGTAGGAATACTTGGTTTCTTTTTTTCTATGTATACTGCCAAGACAACAAAGGATTGGCTCAAGAAGAAGCACGTTAATGTTGTGGAGTGGCCTAGCCAGTCTCCAGACCTAAATCCTATAGAACATTTATGGAAGGAGCTGAAATTTTGAGTTACCAAGAGACAGGCAAGAAACTGTCAGGATTTAAAGAAGATCTGTAAGCAAGAGTGGACCAAAATCCCTCCTGAGATGTGTGCAAACCTGGTAACCAACTACAAGAAACATCTTATCTCTATGCTCTTACCTCTTTGCTTGCCAATAAGGGTTTCTCCGCCAAGTGATGTTTTGCTTGGGGATCAAATACTTATTTTACTCACTGAACTGCAAATTAATTTATAGCATTTTTTATGTGTTTTTTTCTGGGTTTTTGGTTGATATTCTGTCTCTATCATTTAAAATACATCTATGATAAAAAAATTATAGACCCTTAATTTCTTTGTATGTGGCAGCACTGTATTATGGAAGAGGCCGACAAGGCCCAGGCCTAGGGTGGCACTTTTCGGGGGGGTTCAAAAAATCTGCCCTCCCGCACGAAAAAAGTCCCCCCATTGTGCTGCCAAACTGCAGATCAGCGCAGTGCAAGCTCCATCAGGCAGGCAGAAGGAGCGGCTCTGTCAGTGGGCCAGGTCCTGACTCCTGCATCAATCCACAGGCAGCAGAATGTCACTGGCAGCAGCGGAGGAGGGATCTGCATGAGCGGGAACTCCATGCAGATGAGGATGCTGGACGCACTGTACGAGTCAGCAGGTGGCAGGAGGTGGAGTTTCTGGCTGTCTGTGCAGGGGCTGGGGGGGGGGATCTGCTGGAGGAGAGGAAAATGCTGAGAGGAGTGGTCAGGAAGAGAACTGTCAGCAAGAACACAGATGGCACCAGGTGAGGCTGATAAGACTGCACAGCAAAGAGGTGACAGGGTGCTCTGTATCCTGTTACATGCAGGCTACCATTGCTTCATAATAAATAAACGTCTCTGGGTTTACCAGGTGAGGTACTGGTGCTCAGGTGTTGCTGGCAGCATGCTGGTGCCCGGGTGTTGCTGGCAGCATGGTGGTGGCAGCATGGTGAAGTCTGGGTGTTGCTAGCAGCATAGAGGTGCCTGGGTGTTGCTGGTGGCATAGTGGTGCCTGGGTGTTGCTGGCAGCATGCTGGTGCCCAGGGTGTTGCTTGCAGCATGCTGGTGCCCAGGGTGTTGCTGGCAGCATGGTGATGCCCGGGTGTTGCTGGCAGCATGGTGATGCCCGGGTGTTGCTGGCAGCATGGTGATGCCCGGGTGTTGCTGGCAGCATGGTGGTTAATGGGTGTTGCTGGCAGCATGCTGGTGCCTGGGTGCTGCTGGCAGCATTGTGATGCCTGGGTGTTGCTGGCAATGTGGCAGTGCCCAAGTGTTGCTGGTGACATGTTGGAGCCCAAGTGTTGCTGGTGACATGTTGGTGCCCAGGTGTTGCTGGTGACATGTTGGTGCCCAGGTGTTGCTGGTGACATGGCAGTGCCCAAGCTTGCATGACAGTGGTGAAAGTTGCAGGGAAGCTTTGTGTTTGCCTACTGACAAGGCCATAGTTATACTTTAGCCCCACTTCCTAAGACAACTGTCTTGTGTCACTCGATTATGTCATCTGCTGCATGCACTCTGAATATCTCCTAAATTTTGCTAGTTTAAGAGATATTCACAATACCTACAGGTAAGACTTATTATAGACTTGCCTGTATATATAAGTGGTAGTACAGAGTATACTACACGTTTTAAGAAGCCCAAAACTATGTACGGTCAATAAAGCTCCAACTCCTCTGCACCTTCATAGAGCTAGGTGATTCTGCAGAGAGGTCTAGTCCAGGAGAAGTTTGTTCTGTAGGAGCCAGATACTGTTTGCTGTGTGCAATCTGCTTTGGAGCACCAGTACCCCGCATTCAATCTAAGAGGAAAAGATGGAGCCTAAAGAGGAAGGGGCATGGTTTACAGATGACAGGCCAAGTCTTAGACAGGAAGGGGTAGATCATATTTAAATTAGGGGGTGCATGAGTTTAGTCAGGCCTAAGATAGCACAAAATCTAAATACACCACTGGTAAGTGGGCTAACTTACAAAATCTGCATGGGATCAAATTATTATTTTCTCCACTGTAGCTGTTCAAACATCTTTAGAAACAAGTGGGCAGTGTTCAGGCTGATAGGACTTCCATGGGTGTGAGTGATAAGAAGCTCTTCATTCAGAGCTGCTTGTTATTGCACACATAGGTTTTTCAAATCTTTGTGTAAGCATACACCAATCATTGCATCTTCTATGGAAAAAAAGGATTGTGTAATACTTGCTAATACCTGCTGACTGTGTTAAAGTGAGGAATGTGACAGGTCCTAGGATTGCTTTGCTTTCGTGTCTGAGAAGGGACAGATGTCTCACCGTCTATTGTTTTCAGCAAGGCATCTGTTCATCCTGTTTGTCCCATTAAAATGACTGCAACTTGGGATGGAATTAAGGCTTTACAATGTTTGCTTTATAATTACTATTGGAAGACACCGCTACTGGCTAATAAATTTAAATTGAAAATAAAATAAAATAAAATTTGAAAACCGTCTTCAAATATTCTAAAATGATTAAAGTTGGTTGCATTATATATTTTAGATGCTAAATGTAGGCTAACAAATATGTCATATGAGTATTTGGAACACCTGAGCACTCAAGCATTAGTAATATTTCATCTGTGTTATTAACCTTTCAGTGAAGCATTTCTAAAGCTTTTACATATATTTGTTTATAATTTAGATACAGTCTGGGAACATCTATTACTTTATTTAGTGCAAATTTTAAAATTAGGAACATGAAGATTACAAGGCCAAGCAAACAGTCAGACAACTGTTCTGGCCTCTAAAAGGAAATTGCTCAGTGTTAAATTAGGTAGGCAAAAATGTGTTCTGTCAGCCACAGGCAAGCAAATGTTCTCCTAGTCAGAGGACTGTGAAACAAAGATCAGTATCACACAGACTCTGTAATCCACATGCAGATAAATGAACATATCTAGGTACACCAGGGAACAGTACAACAAAGGCCAGATGAGTATGATAATTGCTGAGTTACAGTTAAATCCCAGTTCCCTATCAATCACCATATCTTCTGACTATTGATGCATTACAGACATTAAAGAAGAAAACAATAAAGTAATGATTCATAACTAAATAATTACAAATGAATAGTAGCTATCACACAAAAAAGATGCTTACTTTGAATGTCATTGTAATAGGCTAAAATATAACATCTGAAGCAGATTGTAACCACATCTCTCTTTCTCACTGTGCTCATTAATTGAACAGAAGTGCAGTAAAAGGCTTAGTTCACCTAACACTGTGTTATCATTATCAATTTCTTTTTCACTAATAGTCTTAACAAATCTGCTAACAGAGTTAAGTATTTAGTAATGAAGTAACAGTGACTTGATAAATTGGAACAGATGCAACTTTTCTCTTGGCAGACATACCACCCTTTGGTCTAATTATTTCTGACATTGTGGCCATTCACATCACAGCGTATCAAATTAATGAAATGAACAGATTGCAAATATTTTTATCTCTTGTCGTTTTAGTGGAACAACTTTTAAAAGGTTTATTCCCAAAACAAGCAACAGCACATGCGATGAACTGATGTTCCAACAGAACATTAAGAAATGGAAACGAAAAACACATTTTGCAATGCATTTTTTATTATTCTGCATCCTAAAATATGTAATCACTTTCAGTACACATTTTACATGCTACCTCTTGATGAATAATAACCGTGGCAAAAAAAAGTATAGATAAGTGAGAAAAAGTATAACAGCTGACATTTTGAAAGTATATAACTGAACTGCTTCAGATTTCTTATCATAAAAACTGAGCTTGTAAGAAGACTTCAACTTGTTAATTATTTCCTTCCCCAAAAAACAAAAAGGGTTATTTACTAAAGGAAAATCCACTTTGCTCTGCAAGTGCACTTGAAAGTCCACTGAAAGTGCCCTTGGAAGTGCAGTCACTGTAGATCCAAGGGAGACATGCAAGGAAAATAAACAGTATTTTAGCTTGCACATGATTGGATGATAAAATCAGCAGAGCTTCCACTCATTTCAGATCTACCCCTTAGATTTAAAGCGACTGCACTTTTACTTTTACTGCACTTTCAAGTGCACTTTTACTGCACTTTCAAGTGCACTTGCACCGCAAAGTGGATTTGCATTTCGTAAATAACCCCCAAAGTGTACAGTATGTTTAATGCAGAATTGACAGAAAACATGGCTCTACTTCCAACTTTATTAATAATAGTCCATATAATAAAACAATTGTGTAAACTAACAGAACACTAACAAAAGATTTCCCAGCACACCTACCAGCTAGTTTGCGCCAAAAAAACAAACAAAAAAAAAAAAATACACACACACACACACACACACACACAAAATGCCACTGTCTTACATTTTAGGTTGAAAATTATACTTGCACACATTGCAAATTTATGTGGAAGCTTTGCCAAGGCTTCTCTGTAAAGTAAGGTGGTTCTAACTCTAATAATAGAAAGTCCCCAAGTTGGAGTATACATAGCAGTGGATTAATTAAGGGCAGGTATGCCTAGAGGGATCCCATTCCTCTGTAAAGGCACTGGGACACATTAGAAGCCCAGTAGAGCACAATGGCAGCTGAAGGCATCCAATGTGTCCCGACTCAGAATCCAGTCAAAAAGATAAATATAGCATCTTATTTTAAGCAGATGTTTGAAAGCTAAATATCAGTTGTTTGGTATGGCTGATTATATTTCAGTTGTTTGCACTTTGTTAAAATTACTGAGGGTTATAAATGCTTTTTCAATTTACCATCACAGTCAATGATTGCCAGATTTCCTCTATTGCAAATTCTGGCTCTAATAAATTATCTGGTCAACCCTGCACTAGTTTTGTGAAAAAAGTTACATTTTTTTCATTAAAGCAGAGTTCTACCCAAAAATGGAACTTCCGCTTTTCAGATTCCTCCCCCCCTCCGGTGTCACATTTGGCACCTTTCGGGGGGGGGGGGGTGGGGGGAAGCAGATACCTGTCTAATACAGGTATCTTGCTCCCACTTCCAGGCATAGATACCCGAGCCACTCGCGGGTATCTATGCCACTTCCGGCGCCTTCTCCGTCCCCCCTGCTGTCTGCAATGTTTGTAGTCTTTCTGCATAACTGAGGTCCTCCAGTAACATTATTAGCTGTGTTTCCATTCTCTTGACTCTCGCTTTAATTAAAGCACATCCTTCCTGAGGATTGGTGACCTGAACTGGATGGCATACTCAATATGTGGCCAAACCAGAGTCCCATAACCCCCATGTGTGACAAGCATGCATATTTTAGCCTATTAAACCTCCCAACCCTCTATTTTATCAAGGTAAAATTGCTACAGTGCCTTGAAAAAGTATTCATAGCCCTTCTCCACATTTTGTCATGTTACAATCAAATTGTGATTAAAAATGGATGGTCATCGCGGGACACTTTTTTTATTTAATAAAGGAATTGTCAAAAACTGTATTTTGTGGTTTTTACTTTTTAAAACTTTTTTGGTGAATGGGTAGGGGTACAATGTACCCCATACTCATTTACATGGTGAGGCAGGATCTGGGTGCCCCCTTGTTAAAGGGGGTTTCCAGATCCCGATAAGCCCCCCACCTGCAGAACCCCCACAACCACCAGGCCAGGGTTGTGGGGACGAAGCTCTTGTCTCCATCAACATAGGGACAAGGCACCCTCCCCATGTTGAAGGCACGTGGACTGGTATGGTTCAGGAAGGTTCCTGGCCTGCTTGGATAAGGGTCTGGTATGAATTTTGGGGGGACCCCATGCCAATTTAAAAAAAACAAATTGTCGTGGAGTTCCCCTTAAAATCTATGCCAGACCCAAAGGGCCTGGTATGGATTTTGGGGGGATCCCATGCCGTTTTTTTCTTAATTCTGTCATAGGGTTACACACACACACACACACACCAAAAACCATGAGCTGTGACAAATATGGAAAAACAATAGACATCTGATCTAGCCAGTATTCACACTGTGTCCCATGAACGTCTGGGTATCGTTCAACTCCAACACTGGGCCCATCCCTACCCACTACATTGAAGGGACAAATAGAGTCCCCTTATATCCCCGGGGGCAATTTGAACATATGGATACCAGAAATACCTCTGAGTTCCACTATCATCTTCTCTCCCTCTCCCCATCTTAGCAATGGTCTCTGCATGGAAGACACTACTACATACCTCCTGTCCTTCCTCACAGGAAATTACACCAAGGTTTCCCCTTAAAATTCTAATTCACCTTACCCTGGATGTCCCTCTACACTAATGGTTTGCCCACACCATATTGTAAATTTAATATCTCTATTCTGGACCTTCTCCTCACTCCATCAAGAATTCCAATTACCTCCACATACAGTCAGGTCCATAAATATTGGGACATCGACACAATTCTAATCTTTTTGGCTCTATACACCACCACAACCACCACAATGGATTTGAAATGGAACAAAGATGTGCTTTAACTGCAGACTTTCAGCTTTAACTTGAGGGTATTTACATCAAAATCAGGTGAATGGTGTAGGAATTACAACAGTTTGTTTATGTGCATACCACTTTTTAAGGGACCAAAGGTAATGGGACAATTGGCTGCTCAGCTGTTCCATGGCCAGGTGTGTGGTATTCCCTCATTATCCCATTTATAAGGAGCAGATAGAAGGTCCAGAGTTCATTTCAGGTGTGCTATTTGCATTTGGAATCTGTTGCTGTCAACTCTCAATATGAGATCCAAAGAGCTGTCACTATCAGTGAAGCAAGCCATCATTAGGCTGAAAAAACTAAACAAACCCATCAGAGAGATAGCGAAAACATTAGGTGTGGCCAAATCAACTGTTTGGAACATCCTTAAAAAGAAAGAATGTACTGGTGAGCTCAGCAACACCAAAAGACCCAGAAGACCATGGAAAACAACTGTGGTGGATGACCGAAGAATTCTTTCCCTGGTGAAGAAAACACCCTTCACAACAGTTGGCCAGATCAAGAACACTCTCCAGGAGGTAGGTGTATGTGTGTCAACGTGAACAATCAAGAGAAGACTTCACCAGGGAATACAGAGGGCTCACCACAAGATGTAAACCATTGGTGAGCCTCAAAAACAGGAAGGCTAGATTAGAGTTTCAAACAACATCTAAAAAAGCCTCCACAGTTCTGAAACAACATCCTGTGGACAGATGAGACCAAGATCAACTTGTACCAGAGTGATGGGAAGAGAAGAGTATGGAGAAGGGAAGGAACTGCTCATGATCCAAAGCATACTACCTCATCAGTGAAGCATGGTGGTCATAGTGTCATGGTGTGGGCATGTATGGCTGCCAATGGAACTGGTTCTCTTGTATTTATTGATGATGTGACTGCTTACAAAAGCAGCAGGATGAATTCTGAAGTGTTTCAGGCAATACTATCTGCTCATATTCAGCAAAATGCTTCAGAACTCATTGGACGGCGCTTCACAGTGCAGATGGACAATGACCCGAAGCATACCGCGAAAGCAATCAAAGAGTTTAAGGGAAAGAAGTGGAATGTTATGCAATGGCCAAGTCAATCAACTGACCTGAATGCGATTGAGCATGCATTTCACTTGCTGAAGACAAAACTGAAGGGAAAATGCCCCAAGAACAAGCAGGAACTGAAGACAGTTGCAGTAGAGGCCTGGAATAGCATCACCAGGAATGAAACCCACCGTCTGGTGATGTCTATGTGTTCCAGACTTCAGGCTGTAATTGACTGCAAAGGATTTGCAACCAAGTATTAAAAAGTGAAAGTTTGATGGATGATTGTTTATCTGTCCCATTATTTTTGGTTCCTTAAAAAAGTGGGAGGCACATATACAAACTGCTGTAATTCCTACACTGTTCCCCTGATTTGGATGTAAAAACCCTCAAATTAAAGCTGAAAGTCTGCAGGTAAAGCACATCTTGGTCGTTTCATTTCAAATCCATTGTGGTGGTGTATAGAGCCAAAAAGATTAGAATTGTGTCATTGTCCCAATATTTATGGACCTGACTGTACACTCTTTAAATACCTTTGTATATCACATTGCCTCTCCAAGCTACCTCGCCCTCTATCTGTACTGCCTAAACCTGGCTGGAGTTACCCATCCAGCACCCATAAGGCGAACAAGGGCGTCTCACTTTTCTACACCATTTTTTTATTAAAAATGAACATTCATTAAATCCAAGCCATTTCTCCAATGGGAGATTGATCTCTGCATCATTTACACCTAGCAACACTGGACCAGTGCATTTAGATCTATTTATCAATCTACTTTCCCTTATATGTACCTTATGCCCACCAAAATAATGCACTTTAATAAACAGTTCTTCCCTCTTTGCTGTAAAAACTGTGGGAAATCAGGTGACATTATTCATATCTTTTGTCATTGCCCAACCCTATCCAACTTCTGGTCTACAATTTTTGAAATAGTTTCCACACCTAAACAAGCTCATGTTCATAAAAACTATTGATACAAAAAGCAGAACAATCCCTTGCTGATTTGCAGTGTTATGGGGGAACACTATTGAATGCTGGAGTAAACAAAGGTTGGAGGGCAAAGGTACTTCCATGTACCTATAGGAGTCACAATTGAACACTCAGTATTGGATCTCACCTTATTCCCACAAGGCAGTTAGACAGGCACCACAATCCCACCTCAGATAGTCTCCCATACCCAAGAGTTCAGACTAGTAGGCACCATTGGAAGTGACATAGTGAGAAACAAAATAACCAAATTGACGATAGTAGCCAAACAATATTTAATATCTACATATGGTATCTAGTCACTTATAGGCATCCTTGGGTGATGTGAAGAAATGCCTTGATTCGCCAGTCCAGGAAGATCATGCTTTACAGGACGCTCTTGTAGCAAAGCTTGACCTTGACCCCATCAATGTACCATTGGAGCCTTTGTGTGTTCACTGAGTGATCAGGAAAGATAAAGAATTGCATGTTTTAAAAATGAAACTCCTGTGCTCTGGCTTTACTAGGGAATAAATCCAGAGTTCATGAGTTTAAAGGTAAAGGCTGATATGTTTTTGTCTCCAGGTGGGCCTTACACAGGAGGCATACAATGTACATGCTAAACAGCAGAGAAGCCTGAAAACTTTGCCCAGAACAGTAGGATGTAAAGCAGGTTTTCAGTAAATGAGGTTGGGCTATGCCTCCACTTCCTCAGGTAAACACAATATGTAAAGTTTGTTGTATCTATTGAGCCTCTCCACATCTTCTGGTTTCGATTTTAGAGACTTTAGTTTGCAGGGAGCAGATGGTAGCTGTATGGCAATGGTCTGCATCCATTGTCATTCTGACTTGCTGTTTCACTCAAGCCAGAACACTGCCCATAAATGACAAAAGGATACAATGAAGATCCCCCCAATTGTGATGGTCACATGTGGATATTGTCACCAAAAATGAAAAGAGGAACTAATAGTGAAGTACAGTTTGGCAGATCTTTAATTCTCAAACATGTATAGGTACTTACAGGCTGTAAACATTAATCAAGAATCAAAATTTTCATGGATAAACAGCAGGAAATACCGCATCCAGCGTGCGTTCCAGGGTGCATTCACGATCCTTTTGCCATTTATGGCCAGCGTTCTAGTCTGAACGACCCCTGGACTGAAAAGCTAGGGGTCCATTCTTTTCGGTGAGTGGGGACACAAGAGGGGTGTTTGGCGCACCTTGAAGTTTGGCGCACAACTGCACTTTATGATCGGAGCACATTTGAATAATTTTTGTCATTGATTTTTTTTCACTCATTAAATTAAATTGTTTATATTATTGTGAGCGCTGTAATTATATATACTCCTTATTCAGCCAAGTGAACAGCACTTTGTGTGCAGCAGCTGCAATCACTAGCACATTTGCATTCACTTCTAGTGTGGGTATATATAATTATTTCAATGTTTACCATTTGCTGGTGTGTAATTGTTTTTTTTTCACTGTAAATAAATCTCACTTTAACCACTTCAGCCCGGGAAGGATTTCCCCCCTTAATGACCAGATCATTTTTTGCGATATGGCACTGCGTTGCTTTAACTGACAATTGTGTGTACGTGCGAAGATGTACCCAAACAAAATTGATGTCCTTTTTTACCACAAATAGAGCTTTCTTTTGGTGCTATTTGATCACCTCTGCAGTTTTTATTTTTTGCGCTATAAACAAAAAAGAAGTGACAATTTTGAAAAAAAAGCAATATTTTTTATTTTTTGCTATAATAAATATCCCCAAAAAATATAAAAAACTAATTTTTCAGTTTAGGCCAATATATATTCTTCTACATATTTTTGGTAAAAAAAAATGCAAGCAGCGTATATTGATTGGTTTGTGCAAAAGTTATATAGTGTCTACAAAATAGGGAATAGATTTATGGCATTTTTATTATTTATTATTTTTTTTTACTAGTAATGGTGGCAAGCTGCAATTTCTATTGGGACTGTGACATTGTGGTGGACAGATCGGACACTTTTGACACTTTTTTGGGACCATTGACATTTATACAGCAATCAGAGCTAAAAATAGCCACTGATTACTGTATAAATGTCACTGGCAGGGAATGGGTTAACACTAGGTGGTATCAAGGGGTTAAATGTGTGTCCTAGGGAGTGATTCTAACTGTGGGAGGATGGGGCTGCCTGAAGGAGGAGAGAGATCGTTGTTAATACTTAGCAAGAACAACAGATGTGTCTCCTTACCCCTGACAGAATGGAGATCTGTCTGTTTACATTGACTGAGCTTTGTTCTGTGTTCCTCAGGTGCGATCGCGAGTGCCAGGCGAACATTGCGGCCGCCAAGCACGCGCATCGGCTTCGTCATCATGCCTCCGGCAGTGTGCGCACTCCCCCTAGTGGTCATAAAGTGGCCGACGTATACCTACAGCAATTTGTCCAGGCGAGCCAACCTGCCACAGTATAACTGCGGTGGCTGGTTGTCTAGTGGTTAAGCATATATACATATGTCTGGCCCCAATTTCTTTGTGTAGCTACATATATGTGATCACCTCAGCTGCTGCCTCCTGACATAACATTGATGCCCACAAACAATAAGATCAGCTACACATGGGAACTGGGAGCTATTTGCTTGGAGTATTTACTTTGTCACCTTTTGTTACCTTTTTGTCACGATGCTTAAAGCAGAGCCCTGATTATCAGTACAGCCCCAACAGTACCCAGCAGTGATGCCAATCTATGCCCATCAGTTATGCCAATTTGTGCCCCTCAGTGATGTAAACCTGTGCCAATCAGTGATGCCAGTCATTGCTGCCTTCTCAGTGCCCATCAGTGCCGCCTATCCATGCCACCTATCATTGCCCTAAGGAAAAGGGGCGCCACTGAATATGTATCAAATAAAATTTATTATTAAAAATAACATCCACTCACATGTGAGACTGAAGTGTAGATCTCAGATACATCTTATGCCACACAACGGAGCGAAGGACTACAAGTGGCAGCAAGTCCAATTGCACTGGCGTCACCTCTCAGGAGCTGAAGATGAGCTGCGCTGAGCCAATAGTAGTCTGTGGGCACACCACGAACAGGAGAGCAGAAAAACCATCTGGGGTGGTGTGGGTTCCAAGAATGAAGGATGTGAGGGCGTCTAGCCTGGTGCTCTAGTGTGAGGCGGAATGTCCTTGCATGTCGTCCGGCGTCCGTGATGGAGATGGGAGCACGGCCGTGTACTCGGAGCCAGAACGAGGCTAGGATCGCAAACACTGTGGCACCGAGCTATGACGTCACTCCTGTGCGACGCGTTTCCGAGATAGCGGCACTCCTTTGTCAAGCATAGGACAGTGATGTAAAACAGGGATATTATATAGTCCATGGGGGGGAGGGGCCTTAACGGGGAACATTTAATACAAATTATAAACATTATAAAGAAAGTGTAAAAATTAAAATGATGGACATCAAATGGACATGTAATGAAAAATAAGAATTTATATTGTATTAAAAAATGATATTAAGAAAACGAACTGCATGATACTATGAGGCTATAAAGTAATGGATATAGCCTCATAATAAGGAAGAAAGGGAAAGGGAACAGAAAGGGGAGGGGGGGGAAATTCCTGCATACGTACTAAATTAGACTCAGGAGCATATGGGCCATGGAAAAAGAAAAATGTATAATGTCAAATGGGAGATGCAGGATGGGAAGGCTGCAGATACTAAAGCGGGAATATATTAAAGGGAACCTCCCTACCTAGAGGGTGAATAAATGAACATAAACAATATTATGAAATAATTAATTCATTGATAAATAAATAGTAAAAAATGATAAATGATATATATGTATTCTAAAATCCAAACATATCAACTAAAGATAGAAATAATGATGATGATGATGATTGTGATGATAATAATGATGAAAATGATAAACCTAAATATTAGGTGAAAGAACTAATGTGGAATATGTCGGTATTATTGTGGTCCATAACTGAAAAGTGGGTTGATATTAGTAGTGGCTCAGAAATGATGATAGAACCACACACAATATCAACATATAAAAGTAGCACAATTTGTAGAGCAAAAATATAGGTGTATGATCTCCAGAAAGAATGATGATGATGAATTAAAAAATAATAAAAAATAATATGTGCATAAAACACACTAGCGTCTATATAAAATGAATATGTAAAGGGATATCTGGTCTTTAAAAAAACACTTGTTATAAGATATTTGGAAAAATAATAAAGATTTTTTTATTATTAAAAAATATTTTTATACTAAAAAATATTTATTATTATAAAACAGTGGAGATTTCTATACTCTCGTTAAGGCCACCAGGCGAGAGAACGTCGAGAGTATAGATCCAAAACGTTTCCCTGGCACATAGCTTTTTGAAACGTTCTGCTGCAGTAAAACATTCTGGAATTTGTTCGATAACCCACACACGGAGACCAGTGGTGGATTTTTTATGGAATTCTGCATAATGTCGCGGGACACTATGCATGTCCTTCCCTCCCTCTATGAGTCGGCGATGTTGTCCGAATCGCTGTCTCAAGGGGCAGATGGTTCGGCCCAAGTAAATGAGACCGCAAGGGCAGGTAAGGACATACACCACAAAATTGGAAGAACAGTTATAAAAATGGTCCAGCTGATACGTTTTGCCCTTACAAGAAAAAGATTTCTGTCCATGTGTAATATAGGGACAGGTTTTGCACAGCACCTTTTTGCATTGAAACATGCCAACTAGAGGTATTAGAGTGATGGAGTGGTTGGTGAACTGACTAGATGGCAAAGATGGTAGTTTGCTGGGAGCAATTTTATTCTTTAAATTGGGGGCTTTATGGTATGTGACTCTAGGTTTGGTGGGAATGATAGTATTCAGAAGGGGGTCCTGTAATAGAATATCCCAATGTTTGCTCATTATTTTTTCCATTTTCCTATATTGAAAATGGAAGGTGGTAATGAATCGCATGGAGTGGTCAGTTTCACTTTTCTTGGGTCTCGGAGGTTTGCCTTTAGAGTAATGGGTGCATGCTTCATCTACCAAATCATTAGGATAGGATTTGTCTGCAAATTTTTTCTTTAAAGAAACACTAGATGCAGCATAGTCAGTATCAAGGGTGCAGTTCTGTCTAAGGCGACAGAACTGCCCTTTCGGTATATTTCTAATCCACTTGGGATAATGGCAACTGTGAAAGTGTAAATAAGAGTTGCCAGCCGTGGGCTTGGTATAATTTCGGGCAATAATATTTCCCTCTCTGTGGCTTAATTCCAGGTCCAAAAAAATTAGAGTCATTGGGTCAAGAACATGAGTAAACGCAAGTCCATATGGATTACGATTACAATGTTCTACAAAAAGGGAAATAGAGTCAACAGGGCCATCCCAGATCACGATAATATTGTCGATGTATCGCCCAAAGAAAACGATATTAGCTGAATACGGGTTATTGTACCAGATGTGATTCTTCTCCCAATAGCCCATAGCCAAGTTGGCTATTGGGAGAAGAATCACATCTGGTACAATAACCCGTATTCAGCTAATATCGTTTTCTTTGGGCGATACATCGACAATATTATCGTGATCTGGGATGGCCCTTGGCTCATGTTCTTGACCCAATGACTCTAATTTTTTTGGACCTGGAATTAAGCCACAGAGAGGGAAATATTATTGCCCGAAATTATACCAAGCCCACGGCTGGCAACTCCTATTTACACTTTCACAGTTGCCATTATCCCAAGTGGATTAGAAATATACCGAAAGGGCAGTTCTGTCGCCTTAGACAGAACTGCACCCTTGATACTGACTATGCTGCATCTAGTGTTTCTTTAAAGAAAAAATTTGCAGACAAATCCTATCCTAATGATTTGGTAGATGAAGCATGCACCCATTACTCTAAAGGCAAACCTCCGAGACCCAAGAAAAGTGAAACTGACCACTCCATGCGATTCATTACCACCTTCTATTTTCAATATAGGAAAATGGAAAAAATAATGAGCAAACATTGGGATATTCTATTACAGGACCCCCTTCTGAATACTATCATTCCCACCAAACCTAGAGTCACATACCGTAAAGCCCCCAATTTAAAGAATAAAATTGCTCCCAGCAAACTACCATCTTTGCCATCTAGTCAGTTCACCAACCACTCCATCACTCTAATACCTCTAGTTGGCATGTTTCAATGCAAAAAGGTGCTGTGCAAAACCTGTCCCTATATTACACATGGACAGAAATCTTTTTCTTGTAAGGGCAAAACGTATCAGCTGGACCATTTTTATAACTGTTCTTCCAATTTTGTGGTGTATGCCCTTACCTGCCCTTGCGGTCTCATTTACGTGGGCCGAACCATCTGCCCCTTGAGACAGCGATTCGGACAACATCGCCGACTCATAGAGGGAGGGAAGGACATGCATAGTGTCCTGCGACATTATGCAGAATTCCATAAAAAAATCCACCACTGGTCTCCGTGTGTGGGTTATCGAACAAATTCCAGAATGTTTTACTGCAGCAGAACGTTTCAAAAAGCTATGTGCCAGGGAAACGTTTTGGATCTATACTCTCGACGTTCTCTCGCCTGGTGGCCTTAACGAGAGTATAGAAATCTCCACTGTTTTATAATAATAAATATTTTTTAGTATAAAAATATTTTTTAATAATAAAAAAATCTTTATTATTTTTCCAAATATCTTATAACAAGTGTTTTAAAGACCAGATATCCCTTTACATATTCATTTTATATAGACGCTAGTGTGTTTTATGCACATATTTTTTAATTCATCATCATCATTCTTTCTGGAGATCATACACCTATATTTTTGCTCTACAAATTGTGCTACTTTTATATGTTGATATTGTGTGTGGTTCTATCATCATTTCTGAGCCACTACTAATATCAACCCACTTTTCAGTTATGGACCACAATAATACCGACATATTCCACATTAGTTCTTTCACCTAATATTTAGGTTGATCATTTTCATCATTATTATCATCACAATCATCATCATCATCATTATTTCTATCTTTAGTTTTATTTTTACGTTCACAGTCTTGATATGTTTGGATTTTAGAATACATATATATCATTTATCATTTTTTACTATTTATTTATCAATGAATTAATTATTTCATATTATTGTTTATGTTCATTTATTCACCCTCTAGGTAGGGAGGTTCCCTTTAATATATTCCCGCTTTAGTATCTGCAGCCTTCCCATCCTGCATCTCCCATTTGACATTATACATTTTTCTTTTTCCATGGCCCATATGCTCCTGAGTCTAATTTAGTACGTATGCAGGAATTTCCCCCCCCCCTTTCTGTTCCCTTTCCCTTTCTTCCTTATTATGAGGCTATATCCATTACTTTATAGCCTCATAGTATCATGCAGTTCGTTTTCTTAATATCATTTTTTAATACAATATAAATTCTTATTTTTCATTACATGTCCATTTGATGTCCATCATTTTAATTTTTACACTTTCTTTATAATTTGTATTAAATGTTCCCCGTTAAGGCCCCTCCCCCCCATGGACTATATAATATCCCTGTTTTACATCACTGTCCTATGCTTGACAAAGGAGTGCCGCTATCTCCTCCATCGATAGCGAGCTATCTCGGAAACGCGTCGCACAGGAGTGACGTCATAGCTCGGCGCCACAGTGTTTGCGATCCTAGCCTCGTTCTGGCTCCGAGTACACGGCCGTGCTCCCATCTCCATCACGGATGCCGGACGACATGCAAGGACATTCCGCCTCAAACTAGAGCACCAGGCTAGACGCCCTCACATCCTTCATTCTTGGAACCCACACCACCCCAGACGGTTTCTGCTCTCCTGTTCGTGGTGTGCCCACAGACTACTATTGGCTCAGCGCAGCTCATCTTCAGCTCCTGAGAGGTGACGCCAGTGCAATTGGACTTGCTGCCACTTGTAGTCCTTCGCTCCGTTGTGTGGCATAAGATGTATCTGAGATCTACACTTCAGTCTCACATGTGAGTGGATGTTATTTTTAATAATAAATTTTATTTGATACATATTCAGTGGCGCCCCTTTTCCTTGTTTTTATCTTAGCACATTGGATCTGGCTTTGGTTCCTTTCGGTGGCTGCCTTGAATTTACTATACCCATATATATAGTTTATATATGCTTGTATGGACCCTGCCCTTATGTGCATAGGCAACAGTATATAAGGTATATGGTATTGCGCCTTCTTTTACTTGTTTATTAACCTATCATTGCCCATAAATGCTGCCCATCAGTGCCCATCAGTGCCACCTATCAATGCCCATCAGTTCTGCATATTAGTGCCACCTCATCAGTGCCATCTCATCAGTGCCGATTAGTGCAGCCTATCAGTGCCTATCAGTGCACATCAGTGAAGGACAAAAATTACTTATTTACAAAACTTTGACAGCAACTAAGAAAAATGTAAAAATTCAGTCTTTTTTTAGCATAAAAGAAATCCAGCAGTGATTAAATACCACCAAAAGAAAGCTCTCTTTGTGCAAAAAAATGACAACAATGTTGTTTGGGTACAGCGTTTCATGACGGCGCAATTTTCATTCAAAATGTGACAGCACAGAAAGCTGATAATTGGCCTGGGCAGAAAGGGGGTAAAAGTGCCCAGTATTGAAGTAGTTAAAGATATATACATATGGGCTGGCCCCAGTTTATTTGTGTCGCTACATATATCTGGCCACCCCAGCTGCTGACTCCTGACAATTAGGAAAGGATGCACCATATCCCTACTCCTAAAAATTTGCATTGAACCTCTCACTAACTGTTTATGATAGTCCATGAACATTACAGGCATTTAGGTCTACTATTACCAATTCAAGCTCTCCCTCTTCAATGATGCAATCTTCTGATGCAAACTTCTTACCCTGAAAAATACCCTGTACTGTCTCTTCGTAATCCATACAGTGAGCTTTTGTTATTCTCTAATTTATCAGGTTATAAAGATAAATTTAAAGATAAAAACAGAGGCTATTCTGGTGAATATACTCACTGAAACACTCTCCATCCTACAAACTTCCTATAATTATTATTGGAAAGTGGACAAACTTAAAATATTTCAGAATCTTCTTCATGCCCAATTTTCTGAACGGTTAATTACACATCGTTAGTCTAAGAACTAAGAAACTACCTGAAAAAATGAAATCCTATTAAGCTATTCTTGCTAGGTATAATAACTTCCATTAAAATTACCCAACTTCCAAATTTAGTGCATGGCTATGAAACTACCAATTTTGATCCCACTCATAGATCTCAAAGTCTTACAAAGACCTCTGCTGAACTCTGTATGTGACAACAGAAGAGTAGCCTGACAGGTTCTCATAGCCTCCACATCTCAAGAAGTGCGCAAACATCCTGATATCATTAAATGTTAGCTTGACTTATTTGCACCACCTGACCTCTATGTCAACTTTCCAAACCAATAGCCAGAGATTGAGAAGCTCTTATTTACACCATTTCCCTCCTAATTTCTATCATAATCAACTACTCCATGTTTGAGGGGACTTTGTCACCAATTGCTCACATTGGAGTGTATAACTATACTGAGATGCAAAATTCCATCTATCCTCTAAGGTTTCCCCAGTGACCTTTATTTACACACTATCCTTGTCTACCAGCCCAACTTCCATATGGCATATCACTGGGTGGAGAATTTTTTGTTCTGGTGTAAAGACATAATTCACAGAGACAATAGGACTGTCTTACCCTTTCCAGATCTATAAACATATTTATACCTTTTATCCAAATCCCATTTTAGCTACCTTCAAGTTAAGTTTAATCCCCACTACATTAAAAAAAACTAGAACTTCTCTAGGGTGACTTCTTTAGAAGGAATATGCATAGAAGATACCTTCTACAATCACTTAATATCTGACATCTATAGACACATAGAAGTTGATTTAATAACGGCAAATAGATTGTTAATTTTACAAGGGAAGTTGCATTTTATGTGAATTTTTTTTTCTTTGCATAAAAAGACCCTCTGCCAACTCATTCCCTAAACACAAATATCTGCTTAAATGAAAATGCTCCCTAAGTCATGATGAAATGCAAATGGTGAGGACATTTGGAATAATGCCAGTAAAACTTCCATATGTATAAAGAGAACCAATATAAACTCCCTTACCACTGGTACCACACAAGTCTCACCACAAGATTAATCTGGCAAGCCCTTCTATTTGTTGGAGTTGCTCAATCCATACAGACATCCTATATAATATTTTCTGGGAATGCCTCAAAATGTACTCTCTGGCAGATAGTAAAGTCTCTTCTTGGCAGATTACACGGTTAATCCATACCATTTGAACCAGTTTAATTGTTTCTAGGCTTGACTGTACCTGCTCTAAATGCTCTACTAAAATGCTCTACTAAATTAACAAATCATATCCACACTGCTGCAAGATGCCTCATAGCATTGAAATGAAGACAACCAACAATGCCATTCCAATCCGACTTATATAAACATTCATGATGTCTGGAACATGGAATACCTCACAGCAGAGCCAACTAATCATCTAGACACACATGATGAGAGAGATTGGGAAACTTTCTCCCCAATTTCCCCTTGCATCTGTTCTTCATACTGCAATGAAGGACAGATGATTTTTATTCTATATAAAACTTTATTTTATACAATGTTTACTACTAATACAAACGTAGTTTATTGGTTAATATACACCTTGCAAACACTCAAAAATGTCTGTATGTACCACCATATGTCACTACTATACTGTATGTACTGCAAATGGTACCTAAAATAAATTTAAAAAGAGCTACAAAAAGTTGAAGCACTTTACAGAATCTGCACCCTGATCAGGATATACAGCTGTTAGTTTGCACATGAGCAGGTTACTTGGAACTAATGACTTGATTACAAGAGACATCAAAGACAGCATGAATGTGGTGGTGACTAGGAGTTAAAGCTATTGGATAGCACACTGTCAATAGGCAGCAAATAGAGATAACCAAACTGATCTTCCAGGTTTGAGATCTGACATGCCTTTCTGATTCAGTTTGAGTTTGAGTTGCAAGCCTTACAGCTGATCTCCAAGCACAAAGCAAAGCACAAAGCAAATATAGCTCCAATGCTCCCTGTCTTTCTGCAATGGCTGCCAGGCACAAATGATTAATTTACAGAGTATCTGCAGCCAGATATGCCTTTTCTTCTGCTCTATGACGTCATCACAGGGTTCTAAAAAAAACCTACAGCAGCGAAAGCCTCCACTAACAATAAAAACCACTAAGCCCTCTTTGAATCAGCTGCAAGCGATGATCATGTCTCATATACCATGCAAAAATATTAGAATCAAATTAAAAATCGCTGCACTATCAAAGGTATAACCATAAATGCTAATCATAGGATTTCTGTAAAATGGTAAAATACTAAGTGATATATAAAAAATATACAATCAAGTGATTAGTAACCATAACGTATAAAGTGACAATGTGCACTACAAAATGGCCCACTGATGCACCTGACTAGTGTGAGTACCCTGTGTGGGACTTTTTTGGTTTTAATAAAATTGTACAAACATACTATACAATGATATCCTCTTCTCTCCATTGATTTACTGAGGCATATTGGAAACTGATCCAGGAATCCGGATACATTCCTGAACCCTGTAGTGGTTCTAAAAGTATGTATTGACCAAGCTTAACAGCAAGGTCACACACCTTAAGGTGAGCCTTCATTACATGGGGGGGGGGGGCACTCTAGTGAGAGACACAGCATCTGGTTATTGAATCATTTTCACAGCATACTGAATCGCATAAAGTGTGGAGCACCTGTGGATTGCATTTGAACTTTCACAATGCACAGCAGCACTTTTTTAATTCCAGTATTTGGGATTTATTGATATTTCCCACTGACTTGATATATACTTTTCACTACTATAGGAGTGCACATTGTCACTTTATATGTATGGTTACTAAGCACTTGATTTTAATTTTTTTTTATATATCACTTAGTATTGGTTATTTTACTATTTCACAGAAATCCTATGATTAGCATCTATGCTTATACATTTGATAGTGCAGCAATTGTAATTTGATTCTAGATGGAATTCGACAGGTGAAACAAACACTCCCATGGGTCCTCTGAAACTTCCACCTTGGTTATATCTTTTATTATCTGCTTTACCTCTCTTCAATATGATCTAATTTTGGGGCAGGTCCACCAAATAGTTCCAAGTTCTCTACACCCCCGCCAGCAGAATTGTGAGGCCTCCTTTTGAAACTTATGAGCCTTGTCCGGAGTTATATACCAACGTGCTAAACTTTTAAAACTAATTTCTATCGTGTTGATGTCGATTGACGTTACAAATGCCATTCTCAAAATTTTTCCTATCTTACTATCATTCACCTGTGTACCTAATTCCTCTTACCATTTACTGATGTATGGCGGTCTTTCCCTCCCATTTCCTTCCATCAACATTTTCTATATTGCAGAGATCCCCTTCCTCCTAACTGTGGCCAGGCTTAGTTTCTCTATCGGGAGCAAATTATCTGTCGACCTCAATGGTTGGGACACAAAGAAATGTTTAAGACGGAAATACTGCCACCCATCTATAATCAAATCTTTTTTTTCTTTAAGCTTCTGAAATGTGCAAATTCTACCCTTCCCCAATACATCTTTTAATTGTGCCATCTCTTTCTTAATCCAATTTCCAAACAAACTACCTAGTCAGTGTCTTTTAGTGGAATACATGGGGAATTATATCCCCACTTTTCTTTTTTATGTGTCAAATCCCAAATCTCAAGTGCTTTCTGAGTCATTTTGTGTATATTCTCCCCTAAAGTCCTCAATTTTGCGGGATCCATATTATTTTCCCCAGAGCGGCCTTACTTATTGTGCACAAAAAAAGAGGAAAGTGCACCAAAAATAAGCCACGTCCATAAATCATTGAGGATACAAAATAAGGTAGTACTGAGTATTACCAGGGAGGCAGACTTTTTAGGCTAAGAAACAGTGGAGAAGATATAGCAGTATAAAAAAATATAAATTTATTGAAAAATAGAAAATCTAAAAAACAATGACAATTGTAACATATAGCATCTATGATTATTGTGCAGTGAGCCCTTGTATGTCTACGCATTTCACCGTTAGGCTTCCTCAGGACACGGCCAAGGTTCACAGATGAGACAGAGAAGGGAATATGTCTCTATCTAAAATGAGATATAATGTCATTAGACACACACAACTAACACATAAACAAACTGTTAACGATAAAAATCATGCGCTAAGCAACTGCGAGCTTAGGAAAGAACACCAAGCCGGTACCTTAAATTGGAATACAAAATCATGCAAGTCACGGTAGCATGAGAAAGTTCAATCAGCAGTAAGAAAGCTGAAATTAAAGCAAATGCAACCAGCGTCAATTAGCGAGAATATGCATTTGGGCAGAGAAAACTTTATAGGTTTGTTAAAGAATGAGATTTACTATATTAGATATAGCTAAATATCTCAGCAGGGGCATGTAAACAATATTACTAATTAAGGGAGCAGCCATTAGAGGGAGGAGGGCCAACACCGGATGCACCACTTGGATTTAGTATCAGCAATGCTGAAGGCTCAATACAATCCCATCGCTGCATCTATAAGCATATAATGACAGATTAAGCTAAATATAAAAACGGTAATCTCATGTAGAAATTTTACTGCAGCAATGGTGATAGCATATAGGGCGTTTGATGCAGCAAGGGCCAAGTGATAGTACATAGCTAAGTACTTACATTCAGGATATAAATAATCCAGCATGCCCCTGGGAGACAGCAATACACTACACACAGGACCAGCAGCAGCTGACAGATATTTATATCCTAGATCAGTCACAGCTGATCCTGAGAACTAGCATCATGTGATTCCAGGATAGCAGATTGAATTATGGGGATTGTAGGCCAACAGCAACAGAGCTTTCTGCACATATGCAGGAAAATATCCCAAAAAAAAAAAAAAATCTTATCTGTGAAGAGAGCTGAACGAGTACAGCGTCCGAGCGAGAAGACCTCGCACATACGCTGGCTCTTAGTGCATTATGGGCATTGTAGGATAGTGCCTCTGTCCATTACTAGACTTTCAATCTGTATCGAAATAGGTGGATTGCCAGTGTTGCAGTGACATCGCTATCTAGAAAACGCATGAATCTCCAGAACTCTGCGCAATCATTGTTGTCTCAGCTATGATTAGCAAAGGTCAGCAGGTGCTAAACAGTAAAAAATCTCTTTAAAAATATACTGTGATCAGTATGCTACCCCATCGTTATCTAGAAAACAAATGAACCTCCGCGCAATCATTGTTGTCTCAGCTATAATTAGCAAAGGTCAGCAGGTGCTAGACAGTAAAAAATCTCTTTAAAAAATACCGTGATCAGTATGCTACCCTAGACATACATATCTGAGGAGCTGCATACTTGAAAGTAGATGAACAGCAGGTACTCAACTTCAGATATTCCATCAATATCGCTCACAGGTGGATAGCGCATGATACATCATAAAAACAGAACAAAGATGCATATAACACAGTATATCTAAAGGAACAGAAAGGGGAAAAGGGGGATGAGGGGGAATAGGGAAGCATCTTTTTATCCCCTCTTTTCCCCTTTCTGTTCCTTTAGATAAGATGCTTCCCTATCCCCTCCCCATCCCCCCGTTTCCCCTTTCTGTTCCTTTAGATGAGGATGCTTCCCTATTCCCCCCCCATCCCCCCTTTTCCCCTTTCTGTTCCTTTAGATAAGGTGCTTCCCTATCCCCCCTTTTCCCCTTTCTGTTCCTTTAGATAAGGTAACATATGTTAAACAGACTTAGTCCGTATTTGTATCATTTGCAAGACTTGGTAGATGATTTGAATGGAGATATCGACATATATACCGATATAATGTCATGTACGCATAGTGAGCATTAATCATAAACTGAATGTGATTTGGAGAATTCACGCATGGTCTACACATTGTTCTAATATATATGTGTATCATTTTGTTCATATACTGTGTTATATGCATCTTTGTTCTGTTTTTATGATGTATCATGCGCTATCCACCTGTGAGCGATATTGATGGAATATCTGAAGCCTGAGTACCTGCTGTTCATCTACTATCAAGTATGCAGCTCCTCAGATACCCTGTTTCCCCGAAAATAAGACCTAGTGTGACTGACGGTGAAGGCTGCAATATAAGCCCTACCCCCCAAATAAGCCCTAGTTAAAGTCCTTGTAGGTCTTATTTTCAGGGTAGGGCTTATTTTCGGGGAAACAGGGTAGGGCTTATTTGGGGGGTAGGGCTTATATTGCAGCATTCACCGACAGTCACGCTAGGTCTTATTTTCGGGGAAACAGGGTATGTATGTCTGGGGTAGCATACTGATCACGGTATTTTTTAAAGAGATTTTTTACTGTCTAGCACCTGCTGACCTTTGCTAATTATAGCTGAGACAACAATGATTGCGCGGAGATTCATGCATTTTCTAGATAGCGATGGGGTAGCATACTGATCGCGGTATATTTTTAAAGAGATTTTTTACTGTTTAGCACCTGCTGACCTTTGCTAATCATAGCTGAGACAACAATGATTGCGCAGAGTTCTGGAGATTCATGCATTTTCTAGATAGCGATGTCACTGCAACACTGGCAATCCGCCTATTTCGATACAGATCGAAAGTCTAGTAATGGACAGAGGCAATATCCTACAATGCCCACAATGCACTAAGAGCTGGCGTATATGCGAGGTCTTCTCGCTCGGATGCTGTACTCGTTCGGCTCTCTTCACAGATAGGATTTTTTTGGGGGGGATATTTTCCTGTATATGTGCAGAAAGCTCTGTTGCTGTTGGCCTACAATCCCCATAATTCAATCTGCTATCCTGGAATCACATGATGCTAGTTCTCAGGATCAGCTGTGACTGATCTAAGATATAAATATCTGTCAGCTGCTGCTGGTCCTGTGTGCAGTGTATTGCTGTCTTCCAGGGGCATGCTGGATTATTTGTATCCTGAATGTAAGTAATTAGTTATATACTATCACCATTGCTGCAGTAAAATTTCTACATGAGATTACCATTTTTATATTTAGCTTAAACTGTCATTATATGCTTATAGATGCAGCAATGGGATTGTATTGAGCCTTCAGCATTGCTGATACTAAATCCAGGATCTAAGTGGTGCATCCGGTGTTGGCCCTCCTCCCTCTAATGGCTGCTCCCTTAATTAGGAATATTGTTTAGATGCCCCTGCTAAGATATTTAGCTATATCTAATATAGTAAGTCTCATTCTTTGACAAACCTATAAAGTTTTCTTTTCCCAAATGCATAGTCTTGCTGGTTGCATTTGCTTTAATTTCAGCTTTCTTACTGCTGATTGAACTTTCTCATGCTACTGTAACTTGCATGATTTTGCATTCCAATTTAAGGTACCGGCTTGGTGTTCTTTCCTATGCTCGCAGTTGCTTAGCGCATGATTTTTATTGTTAACAGTTTGTTTATGTGTTAGTTGTGTGTGTCTAATGACATTATGGGGGTCATTTACTATAGCGCCAAAAAATTATCCTGCAGTACCAAAAAATAACTCTCAAAAAAGGCCAGGAAGACTTCAACTCTCAGAAAGTCAGCGCTAATGCAAATGGAAAGCAGTGATATTGTGGCAATAATGCCTGTCAGATCACATATGCTGGAATAGTGGAAGTCAGTGGGGCTCGAACCTGCAAAATCCAAAGTTCTCACTGAAGGCTTATATGCAAGTTCTTTGCCATAAAAAGTGTTTGGAGACCTGGGTTCTGCCCCAGGGGACATGGATCAATGCCACATTTTTTTTTTAAAAACGGCCGTTTTTTCGGGAGCAGTGATTTTAATAATGCTTTGAGTGAAACAATAAAAGTATAATATTCCTTTAAATTTCGTACCTGGGGGGTGTCTATAGTATGCCTGTAAAGGGGCGCATGTTTCCCGTGTTTAGAACAGTCTGACAGCAAAATGACATTTGAAAGGAAAAAAAGTTATTTAAAACTACTCGCGGCTATACTGAATTGCCGTCTCGACAATACACATAAAAGTTCATTGATAAAAACTGCATGGGAATTCCCCAAAGGGGAAAAAATGACGTGGGGGTCCCCCTAAATTCCATACCAGGCCCTTCAGGTCTGGTATGGATATTAAGGGGAACCCTGGCCAAAATTTAAAAAAAAAAATTGGCGTGGGGTCCCCCTCAAAATCTATACCAGACCCTTCAGGTCTGGTATGGATTTTAAGGGGAACCCCGTGGCAAAAATTTTTAAAAAAATGGCGTGGGGTACCCCCAAAAATCCATACCAGACCCTTATCCGAGCACGCAACCTGGCAGGCCGCAGGAAAAGAGGGGGGGACGAGAGAGCGCGCCCCCCCTCCTGGACCGTACCAGGCCACATGCCCTCAACATTGAGAGGGTGCTTTTGGGGGTAGCCCCCCAAAGCACCTTGTCCCCATGTTGATGAGGACAAGGGCCTCATCCCCACAACCCTGGCCCGGTGGTTGTGGGGGTCTGCAGGCGGGGGGCTTATCGTAATCTGGAAGCCCCCTTTAACAAGGGGACCCCCAGATCCCAGCCCTCCCCCCTGTGTGAAATGGTAAGGGGATACAAAAGTACCCCTACCATTTCACCAAAAAAAAATGTCAAAAATGTTAAAAATGACAAGAGACAGTTTTTGACAATTCCTTTATTTAAATGCTTCTTCTTTCTTCTATTTTCTATCTTCTATCTTCCTCCATCTTCTTCTGGTTCTTCTGGTTCTTCATCCGGTCTTCTCGTCCGGCATCTTCCTCTGCGGTGCCGTCTTCACTTCATCTTCTTTCCTCGGGCCGCTCCGCATCCACGATTGGATGGGAGGCTCCCGCTGTGTGACGCTTCTCCTCTTCTGACAGTTCTTAAATGACAGAGGGCGGGTGACCACGCCCCCTCTGACGTCACGGGGAATGCCACAGGGAAGTCCCCGTGCCTCCGAGGGGGGTGTGGTCACCCGCCTTCTGTTTAAGAACTGTCAGAAGAGGAGAAGCGTCACACAGCGGGAGCCTCCCATCCAATCGTGGATGCGGAGCGGCCCGAGGAAAGAAGATGAAGTGAAGACGGCGCCGCTGAGGAAGATGCCAGACGAGAAGACTGGATGAACAAGAAGAACAAGAAGATGGAGGAAGAAACGGAAGGAAGATAGAAGACAGAAGATAGAAAATAGAAGAAAGAAGAAGCATTTAAATAAAGGAATTGTCAAAAACTGTCTCTTGCCATTTTTAAAAATTTTTTTACATTTTTTTTTTGTGAAATGGTAGGGGTACTTTTGTATCCCCTTACCATTTCACACAGGGGGGAGGGCCGGGATCTGGGGGCCCCCTTCTTAAAGGGGGCTTCCAGATTCCGATAAGCCCCCTGCCCGCAGACCCCCACAACCACCGGGCCAGGGTTGTGGGGATGAGGCCCTTGTCCTCATCAACATGGGGACAAGGTGCTTTGGGGGGCTACCCCCAAAGCACCCTCCAAATGTTGAGGGCATGTGGCCTGGTACAGTTCAGGAGGGGGGGGGCCCTCTCGTCCCCCCTCTTTTCCTGCGGCCTGCCAGGTTGCGTGCTTGGATAAGGGTCTGGTATGGATTTTTGGGGGTACCCCACGCCATTTTTTAAAAAAAAAATTGGCGCGGGGTTCCCCTTAATATCCATACCAGACCTGAAGGGCCTGGTATGGAATTTAGGGGGACCCACACGTCATTTTTTTAAAAAATTTTGGTTCGGGGTTCCCCTGTGGGGAATTCCCATGCCGTTTTTATCAATGAACTTTTATGTGTATTGTTGGGCCGGTGTTCTGCCGAGAAAGTTCCTCTCGGCGGATAAGGACCCCCCTCTACTGCACAGGCACAGCGCCTGCGCAGTAGGAGCCGGTGGAAATAGCCAAAGCGAAATAGAGAAGAAATCAGCTTTTTACGGCGCCTGTAAGAGGGTCCCCCGCGGGCTCGCCACGCTTCGGGCACGGCCTCGCTTTGCTCGGCACTTTTTTATTCCCCCTCTATGTCCACTTGGATGGTGGGGCTTCAGCCTGGACGCAGGGCGCAGGCGCCGTGTACAGATGATTGAAGATTTTCATCTTTGGCTATTTTCGACGGCTGCTAGTTGTTGGTACTGCGCAAGCGCAGCACTTGCAGGGGGGACCTTATCCGCCGAGGGAACTTTCTCGGCAAGACACTGGCGATTCAGTAAAGCCGCGAGTAGTTTTAAATTACTTTTTTCCTTTGAAATGTCATTTTGCTGTCAGACTGTACTAAACACGGGAAACATGCGCCCCTTTACAGACATACTATAGACACCCCCCAGGTACGAAATTTAAAGGAATATTACACTTTTATTGTTTCACTTTAAGCATTATTAAAATCACTGCTCCCGAAAAAACAGCCATTTTTAAAACTTTTTGGCATTGATACATGTCCTCTGGGGCAGGACCCAGGTCCCCAAACACTTTTTATGACCATACCATGCATATAAGCCTTTAAAATTAGCACTTTTGATTATTCATGTTCGTGTCCCATAGACTTTAACCACTTGCCTACCAGGCCAATTCTGACATTTCTCTCTTACATGTAAAAATCATAATTTTTTGGCTAGAAAATTACATAGAACCCCCAAATTTAGCAGAGACCCTAGAGAATACAATGGCGGTCATTGCAACTTTTTATCTAGCACGGTATTTGCGCAGCAATTTTTTGAATGCGTTTTTTGGGAAAAAAAAACAGTTTTGGGCTTTAAAAAAAAAACAAGAAAGTTAGCCCAATGTTTTTGCATAATGTGAAAGATGAAGTTACGCCAAGTAAATAGATACCCAACATGTCACGCTTCAAAATTGCACACGCTCGTGGAATGGCGCCAAACTTCGCTATTTGAAAATCCCCTTAGGCGACGCTTTAAAATTTTTTACTGGTTACATGTTTTGAGTTACAGAGGAGGTCCAGGACCAAAATTATTGCTCTCTCTCTAACGTTCGCGGCGACACCTCACATGTGTGTATGTATGCGTTCGCTTCTGCATGCGAGCTCACAGGGACAGGGGCAGTTTTTTTTTTCTTGATTGTTAATTTTACTTTTTTTATTTTAGCTTGACACTTTTTTTCCCCCCAAAATTTTTTGATCACTTTTGTTTCTATTACAAGGAATGTAAACATCCCTTGTAATAGGAATAAGCATGACAGGTGCTCTTTACAGTGAGATGTGGGGTAAATAAGACCCCACATCTCACCTCTAGGCTTAGAAGCCTGAATAAAAAAAAAACGATTTCTGCTTCCCAGCCGAAGCAGCGCGTTTTTTTTAATACAGAGGCCGGACATGACGTCATAACATCACGCCCGGCCTCCGAACGATCATAGAGATTCCGGCGACCATCTGGTCCACCAGAAATCTCTATCTCTAAACATCCAGGGCTGGCGGATCCTGTGACCGACTCACTGATCGTAGCGGTAAGTCGGTACAAGCACCGGAGGGTGACGGGAGGGGGGGGACGTCCCCTCTCGCCTCCTGTTAGAATGATCAAGCAGTGGAACAGCCATTATGATCATTCTTATGGTGTGCAGATTCGCAGGATCTAAAAGACGATATCTGGATGATGTCTGTAGCTACAGGTATCACTCAGATATCCTCGCTCAAAGCCGAGGACATCATTTGGCGTACGGCGGGCGGGAAGCGGTTTTAATGATGTTCGCACAAATTTATTTGTCTGTTCGCATGTTCTGCTGCGGACCGAACAGGAGGGATGTTCGGCCCATCTCTAGTTCTCATTAAGAATCATGGGGATACAACTTGTCAAGCAACTCAGAAGTCCAAAGTCGCCCAACTGTGAAACAAGTCATATATATTTTAATAGAAAGGAGCTCTCATTTTATATTTGCATTTACATCAGCAGAACAAATGCAGGAAGTGATGTGTGCACATGGGCCAGAAGCAAATGTGTGGGGATGCCAAACAAATCAATGAACCCCACCCACACCAAATCTAACTACCAAATCCACCCCCGCATTGATTAGGCACAAGTACATATCATACCCTTATCCGGAAAATGAGCCGCACCTCCTCTTTGCTAAAGAGGGACCTCGCTATGTCCACCTAGATGGAGATCTTGACCAGCACAAGGACTTCTGGGTGATTACAATGACATATTTCTGGGTCAGAAGGTGAAACTACACTCTTTTGATCGCTGCTGCAAATATTTGATCGCAACCACTATTAGAATTTTTATTATTTTTGTTTATGTGCAGATATGCAAAATTTGCATTTCTACTTATGATATTTAAAGGCGTTCCATAAGAAATGGTGTCCCTGGGTTAGCAGCAGGAGGAAATCGTTCAGCTGAAATCACACACTTTCATTCCCGCATGTCAGTCCCGACTGCAGGGGCAATTTCAGAGACATCTGTGCAGGTTTCTGCACTGATATCAATACAAATTGCACCCCAAAGTCAATTAAAACAATGCAATTGTCACCGCTTTGACATGTCAAATCGCACCAATGTGAACTAAAGCTGACACAAACGCTGCCTATCCACCAGCTGAATTCATTACCTGCAATTCTCCACAGCTGTTATATATAAAGATTCTACCTTTTATCATTTACTTGCAGGTGTGCAGAAGCCTAGGTTTACATTGGAGCAATTTGTCATGCAATTTGAGAGATCAAATCGCATGACTATTGGCAGCAATGGCACTGTTCCAATCGATGCAACATTTTTTTGTGGCACCGCACCAATTTGCTAAAGTAGTTCCTACACTACTTTTGCCGATTTCTGGTGCGACTTCAATAGACATTTGTGTATGAAGCCACACGGATGTCTAGTAGCACCTAAAATCCTGCTGACCTTGCTACTTTGAAATCGTGCTACTTCAAGTGAAGTAACGCGATTTCAAAGTAGCATCAATGTGAACCAGGGCAAAGAGATTAGTTTTTTTGGTGCACAAATACATATTGAAATAAAATATGAGATATTGCACTTTCCCAAAGCCACCACCCACAAACTAAAGAGAAGAAAGTAGAAGAAAAAAAAAAAAACACAACAAGGCTCAATAAATGTACTTTTTATTTTACCAGCAGAAAAACAAAATTACATTCATTTACTAGCTTAAAAAAATTTTGGACAGGATATATGGTGCTACATTTAGCAATGGGATTTTAAGGGCCCTGCTCATAGGAGCTTACAATCTAAAATTAGACAAAACCTTAGAGTGGACACAGCTTTAATTTCTGTGTATAATGGGCAACACATCACATTGTTATCTGCAAGATTATAGAAACATACTTAACAGTCATTCTTACAAAGCATTCCAACATATTACAAAAGACTTATTCAAAACACCCACCACCAGCCCACAATCCACACATACATACATTGGTGACCATGTTCTGCTGGAAGCTGCATTTTGGTGTACACGATTAAACAAGATCAAACAAAAGAGTAGGTCAGCAGATGCTTCCAAACGATGTTTGCATGATCAGACAGGAACAATACACACACAACATTGACAGCATGGCCACATAAACCCACTTTTGATTGAAAAAATGCACAAGAATTTCATCAAATCTCCCAATAGCATTCCTTTTCCCCCATAAATCACAGCAAAAATCTGACCTTCTCAGGCCAAACGAACCCCCTACTGCAGGCCTTTATATAAGAGAGGTTGTATTGTTAGCACACTGACACACCCAATAGAAGTACACACCCACCAGTATCTTTCAATCTGTCTCTTCATGTATGTCTAAAGTGATTGCACCTGATGGGCAGGAACACATAATAGTATTCGCAACTGTGTTAGCCTTGGCTATGTGCATCAAATCTCCAACTACAGGACAAAGATCAAAGTCCATTTGCATCCACATAAACAAAGCAACAGTTTTCTAAGCATATGTACTTGTGCAGTGTAAACCCTAAAATTTGAATTGTCCAAGTCCCTGGCCATGATTAGTGCTAATAAACATTAACATCAGTCCCTGGCTGCAATGAGCTTCCAATATAAAGTCCAAAATTAACTTTCTTACATTAGAACCTATTTCGACAGGAAACAAATAAAATGCCAGCATGTCTTTGGATTGTGGTAAGAAACCCACACAGGGATAACATATAAACTTCAACACAAGGATTAGCATGTTGGGGAATTGAACCAACATCCCAGCTGCTGCTAGACAGAACTGCTACCCACTTACCCACCAGGCATCCCCACACATGTTCTCTGCATCTCTGTGGTGTGAACCAGCCCTAAGTCCATAGCCATGCTCAGTGTCACAAGCAATATACAATATATTGGCCTAAGTATTAGGATGCCTGACTTTAAACGCACATGAACTGTAATGGCATCCCAGTATTAGTATTGGGTTCAAAACTCATTTGGCCCACCCTTTGCAGCTATAACAGCTTCAACTCTTCTTGTCCACAAGGTTTAGAAGTGTGTCTATGGGAATGTTTGACCATTCTTCCAAGTGCATTTGTGAGGTCAGGCACTGATGTTGGATGAGAAGGCCTGACCTACAGTCTCCTCTCTAATTCATCCCCAAGGTGTTCTGTTGTGTTGAGGTCAGGACTCTGTGCAGGCCAGTCAAGTTCCTCCACCCCAAAATCACTAATCCATGTCTTTATAGACCTTGCTTTGTGCACTGGTCCAAATGATTTGGTGGAGGGGTAATTATGATTTGGGGTTGTTTTTCAGGGGCTGGGCTTGGCCTCTTAGTTCCAGTTAAGGGAACTCTTAAGGCACTAGCATACCAAGATATTTTGGACAATTTCATGCTCCCAACTTTGTGTGAACAGTTTGGGGAAAGCCCTTTCCTGTTCCAACATGTTTGCACACCAGTGCACAAAGCAAGGTCCATAAAGACATGGATGAGCAAGTTTGGGGTGGAGAAACTTGACTGGCCTGCACAGAGTGCTGGCCTTAACCCGATAGAACACCCTTTGGCTGAATTAGAGTAGAGACTGCGAGCCAGGCCTTCTCATCCAACATCAGTGCCTGGCCTCACAAATGCACTTCTGGAAGAATGATCAAACATTCCCATAGGCACACTAAACCTTGTGGACAGCCTTCCCAGAAGCTGTTCTAGCTGCAAAGGGTGGGCCAAATCAAATTTTAACCCTACGGACTAAGACTGGGCTGCCATTAAAGTTCATGTGTGTGTGTGTAAAGGCAGGTGTCCCAATAATTTTGGCTAAATAGTGTATCTGGAAAAGACTTACAATGGTGGTGGAACCCTCCTACACATAACTACTACATTTAGACATAATTATAGGACCTGGGAGATGAGACAACTTCTCCACATGCAGTAACATGGTTGGGGTTTGAACCCAGACCCTCGGGGATACTAAGCAGAAGTTCTAACCTCTAAGTCATGGAGCTGCCATGTATGAGAGTCTCCCACACATAACTACACATAGATACACATAAATACTGCATTTCTATGGACATACAAGTGATGGAATTACATTACTCAAGAGTTATTCTTCTTGATTTATTCTGTGATATTTGGTGTTTTTTTTTTTTGTGGGTGAGAGTAGAATATTACCCTCAAATTTTTGGGAATTACATTTTGATTTCTGATGTTGGTACACATATCACATTTTTTGGGCTCAAATTATGAATATTTGGAAATAATAAAAAGCACAAAAAAATGTGATTCATTTTAAATTTGCATTAGCAATGGTATTGTTTGTGGATTATAAAGACTCCTGTGTGAGTTTAGGTTAAAGATTGTTGTGAGATGAAGAGTAACAAGTGAAAGTGACAGAGAAAAATATTTTATCAAAACGTTCCACATTGTAGCATTCTTAAAATCAAAATATTTTAAGTAGAAGCAACAATGTTGCAAAGGAATATTTATTTCAAAGAAAGATACATTTCATCTCAACATTAACCTCCCTGGCGGTTTTCCCGAGTGTGGCTCGGGGTTAAAATTCAGGACCATTAGCGGTAACCCCGAGCCACACTCGGGATTACATCGCAGGATCCTGGTGCCTCCTTACTTACCTTGTCCCTGGGATCCTGCGATGTCCCCCGCAGTGTCCGTGGGCTCCGTCCTCTGCCCAAAGCCTCTCTGTGCCAGGCTCCGTTCCCTGTGAGCGTCGCGACGCACGGGGGCGGAGCCTGGCAGCAAATTAAAAACAAAGTAAAAATCATAACACATACAGTACTGTAATATTACAGTACCATATGAAATGATTTCACATCCCTTTTGTCCCTAGTGCTTTGGCCCATGCCCTGCATGCAGTTTTATGTGATATAGACTGTTCTTTCTGCCTGGAAACTGGAGATTGTCCATAGCAACCAAAAAGTGTCCCTTTACGTCAAAAGTGGCTTTAGACCAGCTAGAAAACAGCGATAGTAAATTAGAACACTTGCAGAATTGAGCGATGGGGAATTGTGGGGAAATTTATTTTATTACTATTTATTTTTATTTATTATATTATAATTTATGTTTTTGTGTTTCAAACTTTATCATACCCGGGATATCTACTAGACTCTTGTTTGGACAGATTTAAGTGTGTTATTGTTAAGAATTACAGACCTACAATATAAAATGCCAAATTTCCATGCAAAATAATTGTACCGCTTTCAGCACCTAAAATCCGAAATAATCATACCGCCAGGGAGGTTAAAAGGTTTTTTGTGAAAGTTAGAATTGTTCCATTAGAATCAGTGACTGAAACTTCATTTGGACTAAATTAGAGCAGATTTTAACTTCCAAAAAATGTTCTCTAATTTAGCTCTCATTTTGGTATTTACTATAGCTCCAGGTAAAAAAATAACGAGTTAAAAAGAGTTATTTTAGGTCTGAGCATGCTCAGTTGGGTTGGCACCTAGTTGTCCAAAACGGGGAATTTTTCACTTTTCAGACTTTTAAAGATATTTCAGTGTAGAAATCACTTTTTTACACAGTTTAAAAGCAGATAATATTTAAATAATATACCGCATATTTCAGTACCATTTAGACAATTATATCATGTTCTAAACATTATTTCCATGTGCAATTCTCTAGGTTTTAGCAGAGTAAGGGTTTGGGCACTATTTAGATTCAGGGAGCTATAGTAAATTCGATTTTGGGAGAATTTTCTCACCAGCGCTATAGTGAATACCGTTTTAGCGCTAATTCTCACTAAATTGCTGCAAATTAGCGCTAATATTGCGCGAATTAACGCCATAGCGCTATAGTAAATGACCCCCTATATCTCATTTTAGATAGAGAGACATATTCCCTTCTCTGTCTCATCTGTGAACCTTGGCCGTGTCCTGAGGAAGCCTGATGGTGAAACGCGTAGACATACAAGGGCTCACTGCACAATAATCATAGATGCTATATGTTACAATTGTCATTGTTTTTTAGATTTTCTATTTTTCAATAAATTTATATTTTTTTATACTGCTATATCTTCTCCACATGTCACATGTCTTGATGCTATTTTTCTCAGTTCTAACTTAATATCATTTAATAGTGGCAAGTAATTTGATTGATAAAGCGTCTCCTGGGAAGTAGCTATTTTTACTCCTAGATATTTTAATTCCTTTTTCTCTCCAGATAAATGGAAACTCTCTTTGATATATCTGTACCTCCAGTTTTTATACACTAATGTTTATGACCTCAGATTTGGCCAGATTCATTTTAAAGTTTGATATTTCTCCGTAATGTTTCAACATTTTCATTAAGTTAGGGAGGGTTATTCTAGGATTAGTTATAAAGAACAGAATATAGTCGACATATGCAGTGAGCTTATGTTCTTCTCCTGATGTAATCCCCTTAGGGTTAACATTCCATATGTTCGCCAACAGCGGTTCAAGTGCCGGCACAAACAACAAAGGGGACAGGGGGCAACCCTGTCTAATTCCATTATACATCTCAAAAGATCCTGAGGCAAACCCATTTACCTTTACCCTTGCTGTGGGATGCTTGTAAAGCGCTTTGATCCACTGCATAAATCTAGGGCCTAGTCCTATTGCCACTGTGTCTTGCATGAACCCCCAGTCTACCCTGTCAAACGCTTTTTCAGCATCTATTGACAGGAGCAGACCTGGGGTTCCAGTCTTTAATTTTGTGTATCACTAGGAGTGTTCTAGTTCCATTATCTTGGCTCTCTCTTCCTGGGGAAAAACCAAGCCTGGTCCGCATATACTAGCTCATTCATTAATATTTTCAGCCTTCCTGCCATAACCTTCCCAAATAACTTAGTATCGACGTTCAACAGTGATATCGGTCTATAGCTGGAACATATAGTTTATTGCTTTTTTTCTTTTTTAACAGTCTTGCCAAGGACTTCCCAGTTTTATTTCCCCAGAGGTACCTTTCCTTTTTAATTTTATTATAGATCGATCGGGTCTCCTGTTCATTTAGGTCTTTCAATTCCGCCCTTTTACATATAAGTACCATTCTTGTTTATTTGTTCCCTGTTTTTTATGTTGCTTTTATAACTCGAATTATTTTGTCAAAACATTCCTTCTCGTTCTCCCTGCCTTTTTTTTTTTTTCTACTCCCATTTGAATCATATTCGTCTGATATAAGCCTTATGGGTCTCCCATAAAGTAACTTCTGTTATTTGTTCAGTGTCATTCATTTTAAAATACTCCTCTAACTCACGCCTGATCCTTTCTTCTGCCTCTTTATCTTGTAAAAATTCTTCATTTAGTCTCCAGGCGGGCGTTCTATTCTGATTCGCTCAATCTTTATTCTCATCCTCACAGGGGCATGATCAGAGTGTTGAGATTTCAATATTTGTATGGATTACTGTCTCAAGCAACCTATGTTCCACCAGGAAAAAATCAATTCTTGAATATGTCCCATGCACAGAGGAGTGGAATGTATAGTCCCGGCTTTTAGCATGTTGTATTCTCCATGCGTCCATCAATTGATTCTGATGTAAAATCTTTTTTAATAACTTCCTCTGTACGTTTCTAGTCCTCTGTGCACTGGACCTACTATCAAACCCAGTTACTATACAAAAATCCCATAATGGATTTTCCTCTCAAATTCCATAAAAAATTTTATGACCTCTATTAAATATTTTATTGGTTTATTGTTTGGTCTATAGATATTTGCCAGGGAGTACTCCACCTCCATTGATTCTACCCCTTAAAGATAATTTTCCCCTTTCCGTGTCTGTCTATCTTTCGTCCAAGATGAACCTTACCCCTCTGGCAAATCTTATAGCTATTCCCATATTTTTTTTTTTTTGTTGGGGAGTCCCCAATAAACCAGACTAGATAATCTTTTGATTATTTTAAGATTAGAGTCTTGAGAGATATGTGTCTCCTGTAATAAAACTACATCTGCTTTATAGAGATTGATCTCTCTTTGTATGTTATATCTTTTTATGTACGTATTTAACCCACGTCCATTGTATGTCATAAATTTAAGTGTAGTCATCTCTGCTCATTGGGTTCCAGGTCCTCTCCACCCATCTCTACCCCAGCTCCCTTTCAGTTCTTTCCCAGAGCACATTGAGCAGAGACTTTAATCTACTTCTCTTTTCCTTGAACCATACCAGAGCGATACTTCCTTCCAACCTCCCGCATCTCCCCTCCCCCATCTCCTTTTGGGGGATATATATCCTCCCCATGGCCAAAAGATCCAAGGCCCTCCATCCCCTGGCCCATCACTTTTCCCCCAGAGGTTGAACTCTGACTGAGGTCCCGCAACAGACCTAGAACTCTCCCCCCCCCCTCGGCTAGGGAAACCCCTTACCCGTATCCTCTCCCCAGCCATGTTACATCACCTACTGTCCCCTACTCCCATCCCCTGCCCCCTCCCCCTTTCCACCCCTCAGACCCGTCATTCTATCATTTTTTTTTTTCTTCTGTGCCACAATTTCTTTTTTAAAATCAGGTGCCATCTTGATTCTTCCGTAAGTGTGATACTCCCTTGTGCTTCCCATCAGCCTGGTATCTCAACTAATGGTATGACCAGTCTATTACAGAAACTGGTGGTATATTCCGAGTATCTGAGAATTGCAGACCATCCATCCTTTCTCCCTATTAGGCAGGCTGGGAAGCCACAGGAATATTGAATGGTATTTAACTTCAGATGCTCCAGTAAGGGTTTAAGTGTTCTTCTCCTGGCCAAGGTCTCCATTGATAAAAGAAAGGAAGTGTCTCCCAAGGGTGGGGTTTTCTAGGCAGCAAAAAATTGTAAAGGTAACTCATATGGAGTAAAATTTATAGATTTATTGATGACTATCATATAGACAGTTCAAATAATATATGAGCTCTGGTACCAGAAGTAAAAATCAATACAATAGACGCAGACACAGTAATACACAACATTCAATGTAGTAAATGCTGGATGTGCATGAATGACACGTTTCGACCCAAAAAGGGTCTTCTTCAGAGGTTTGGTCTGCTATGAAAAGAATTTACATTCATTGATTATACTTTGTAGCTAAAAACATAATAGTATTAGCAACACATCTTTAATATATAGTTACCAGTGGCAATGTATTTTGAGAGTTCTCCAGACCAGAGATCCTCTAAAAACCTTTTCACCTTATCCCACACAGAGAGCTCAATCCTTCAACACTCCATATGGGGGCTCTCACCGCAGGCATGTCTTAAAAGGAGTCACATTGTCAGAGTAAACCCCCACACTCAGGCAAGGCATGAGAGCAAAAAAACAGCACCTGCAATAGGTCATTCAGGAACAGCAATATAAGTTACAACATACCAACCCCATATGGGCAGTTTGATTGTATTTTAATGGTAAGTAATTTAATAATTTGGAGAGTTAATAGGAACTAAAAATTCCCAATTAACAAGGGAGGTCATTGCTTACGGTAGCACCACATACTTTAAAGAAATTATGATATTAGTTGGTTACGAACATGAAATGCCCGAATAACCTAGAGTATTAATAATATGGCTGACAGCTATTAAGGTGTTAACAAAAAATTCATAAAGTTGAATCAATCTGTGTATATCATAAATGAAAAAGGGGGGGGGGGATTTCCTACATGAAAAGTGAGATGTGAAAAAATGAAAATAAAAACAAACAATGTGCAGAAACAATGTGAAGGTGAGTAAACATAAAAAGTGGGATGTGGGAGGAAAAAAACATAGGAATATGAACAAGAAAGTGAGAAATAAATGAAAGTGCTAGTGTGAAATCGTTAAAAATTGAAGTGAGTGAAAGAGAATCAAAGAAAATATGAGTAAAATAGTGCAAATGACAAGTGAAATTGCAGAGATAAAGACTGAAAAAGGAAGAAAGGAGGTGATTCACCATGAGGGTTAAGTGATAGAAAGAAAAAATATTGAGTGAGAAAGTGAAAATTGTAATTTGGTTGGATTCAATAGTAAGAATGAAGATAAAAGTGAAATTAGAGTGATAGATGGTGAAATGGTTGTAAAAGTGCATGGTGACAAAAAGGGAGAGATAAAAAGGGAGAAAAAAAGAGTGATGAAGATGTGGTGAGAGTATGAGTGAAAGGAGTGTATGAAAAAATTGTATAAAAAAGCGAAAGTGCAAAATGTTACAAATTGAAAACAATGAAATAAAGTGAGTGAAAATTTGTAAATAAGATTACCTGAAATATGTAAGGAAAGATTCACTGCATCAGAATAGGGATAAGCTGATAAAGGATTCCTCAATGCTTTGTGAGAAAAGGTTAAGAATTTGGACTGCTGGCCTAGGGGGCCGACATGTCTATAATACAAAAATATTTAAACTAAATAGCTAGTTTATTGCTGGAGATCCGCTATGCACAGCGGGATCTCACCCTCCAAACAGCCACCACTGAATAGTAATTAATAATTTACCTAGAATGCGGATAACTCGTGAGCATATGACCATCCTAATGGAAAGCAGGGAATCATCTCAAGATCTCCCTGCATTCCCATGATATTTAAAGTGTGCTAATTAACTCCCTAATGACCTACAGGTGCAAAGGCTCCTCTCCATGCTTGCCCCTGGCGGGGATAATGCCGCAATGTCGGCGCTCCACATATGGCTCCCCCAGCATTCCAACCGTCAAGAGTCTCTGCACCCGCCATCACCCGCAATTGCGTGACCCTGGTGATGTCATGTGCATGTACAGACATTGTCCCGCACATGCGCGTTAGCACTGGGTCCGGGGAAGATTCGGAATGCTCCTGGCAGGAAGAAATTAACCTCCAGGCGGCCAGAAAACTTTCCGCCATCTGGTGGAAATCGAAGGGGAGCACAGGGCCCTATTCTCCCCCACCCTGCCAGGAAGACAGACCACAACAGGAAACCCCAAATTCCTAGGAAGGCAGGCACCACTGAGATCAGCGGTGGAACCTAGGTGTACAAAAGGAAATGAGAATACATATTAAATACATATAACATATCTCATACGTCACATATAGAACCGTCAATTGGATATGGTCAAAAGGAAATTTACATCAATATAGTTACATTAACTTTTTCATGTCCAAGACGTCTTTATGCGCTGTGAACTATGCAGTGTTAACCCAGATGTCTATGTTCTCAATCTATTGCTATCATTTTATTTTAGAAAAAGATTTATGTATATTATTGATGAAAATGACAACAATACTGGTTGAGGCAAGCAATGAATACAGAAATTACCAAAGGAAAGAAAATAAAAATAACATTGAAAAGAGACATATATATAACTTTGCCTAAATCTTAGATAGGGTATGTCCAAAAATTCCAAGAAAGTCTATTGTGTTTTTCCTGAGGCGAACCCTCATAGAAACGGAACAAAGGAAATTGTTTTGTTCAGGCCGGGGGGCTGGGTGGCTCGTAAACGAAAGATCCATTTTTGCTCTTTTTGGAGCAGGATCTTGTTCCAGTCCCCTCCTCGGTCTGGTATCTGAATGTGATAAAGTGCAGAAGACGTTACCCTAGGGACTGTATAGCCATGTTTCAAAACAGCATGTCTCCCAATTGGGAGTTATCGATTGCCGATCTGCATGCTGTATGAGTGCTTAGCTATAAATCGCCAAAATTCCTGTTTAACCTTGCCTATGTAATAGGCGCCGCACTCACACTCCATAAAATATACCACACCACGGGTCTGGCAATTCACGAAGTGTGAGAGCTTGAAGGTCTCCCCATTTGGAAGGCAGAATGTCTTTTCTTTTCTTATCAGTGGGCAGTGTGAACAATGTCCACATGGTCATATGCACACAAGTTATCCGCATTCTAGGTAAATTATTAATTCCTATTCATTGGTGGCTGTTTGGAGGGTGAGATCCCGCTGTGCATAGTGGATGTCCAGCAATAAACTAGCTATTTACTTATAATATTTTTGTATTATAGACATGTCGGCCCCCTAGGCCAGCAGTCCAAATTCTTAACCTTTTCTCACAAAGCATTGAGGAATCCTTTATCAGCTTATCCCTATTCTGATGCAGTGAATCTTTCCTTACATATTTCAGGTAATCTTATTTACAAATTTTCACTCACTTTATTTCATTGTTTTCAATTTGTAACATTTTGCACTTTCACTTTTTTATACAATTTTTTCATACACTCCTTCTTTCACTCATACTCACTTCATCTTCATCACTCTTTTTTTTTCTCCCTTTTTTATTTCTCCCTTTTTTGTCACCATGCACTTTTACAACCATTTCACCATCTATCACTCTAATTTCACTTTTATCTTCATTCTTACTATTGAATCCAACCAAATTACAATTTTCACTTTCTCACTCAATTATTTTTTCTTTTTATCACTTAACCCTCATGGTGAATCACGTCACCACTTTTTTTCTCCTTTCTTCCTTTTTCAGTCTTTATCTCTGCAATTTCACTTGTCATTTTCACTATTTTATTCATATTTTCTTTGATTCTCTTTCACTCACTTCAATTTTTAACGATTTCACACTAGCCCTTTTATTTATTTCTCACTTTCTTGTTCATGTTGCTATGGTTTTTTTTTTTTCTCCCACATCCCACTTTTTATGTTTGCTCATCTTCACATTGTTTCTGCACATTGTTTGTTTGTTTTTTTATTTTAATTTTGTTTTTGTTTTCATTTTTTCATATCTCACTTTTCATGTAGGACACCCCCCCCTTTTTTTCATTTATGATATACACAGATTGATTCAACTTTATGAATTTTTTGTTAACACCTTAATAGCTGTCAGCCATATTATTAATACCCTAGGTTATTCGGGCATTTCGTGTTCGTAACCAACTAATATCATAATTTCTTTTATATGTGGTGTTACCGTAAGCAATGACCTCCATTGTTAATTGGGAATTTTTAGTTCCTATTAACTCTCCAAATTATTAAATTACTTACTGTGACAGACCTAGCCGGGACAGAAGCTTTTGTAGCTTTTTGAATGCTAGCCTCTTGCTGACTGATTATGGGCCCTAGCATTTGAGGGAATGGTGCTGTTTGTGAGCTGTATGCCTGGGGACCCTTGAGGTGGCGTTACTTTAGATTCGGGTTCATATCCCCCCAAGATACACAGACTCTGGGGACCCTGTATTTGCCATATTACAAATAGTGACTGATTCATACTGTTGGGACACATGCTGTGAGGAGATGCTGATGTCAATTCCAGCCACCTGTCTGTCTGTCTGCTGTAATGAAAATTTGTCTAGTATGACTTGCCACAGCTTCTAAAGAGTCTTTTCATCCAGTGTGGTAATTAACCCTGCAATTGTATTGAGATGTATGATAATTAGGGATGAGCTTCGAGATCGAGTCAAACTCATGCCGAACAGCGAACAATTTGGGGTGTCAAATTCGAAAGCTGCGGAACACCCTCTAAAAGTCTATGGGAGAAATCAAAAGTGTTAATTTTAAAGGCTTATATGCAAGTTATTGTCATAAAAAGTGTTTGGGGACCTGCGTCCTGCCCCAGGGGACATGGATCAGTGCTAAAATTTTTTTTTAAAAATGTCAGTTTTTTCGGGAGCAGTGATTTTAATAATGCTTAAAGTGAAACAATACAAGTGTAATATTCCTTTAAATTTCGTACCTGGGGGGTGTCTAAAGTATGCCTGTAAAGGGGCGCATGTTTCCCGTGTTTAGAACAGTCTGACAGCAAAATGACATTTCAAAGGAAAAAAAATCATTTAAAACTACTCGCGGCTATTAATGAATTGCCGGTCCGACAATACACATAAAAGTTCATTGATAAAAACGGCATGGGAATTCCCCACAGGGGAACCCCGCACCAAAATTAAAAAAAAAAATGACATGGGGGATCCCCCTAAATTCCATACCAGGCCCTTCAGGTCTGGTATGGATATTAAGGGGAACCTCGGCCAAAATTTAAAAACAAAATGGCGTGGGGTCCCCCCAAAAATCCATACTAGACCCTTATCCGAGCACGCAACCTGGCAGGCCGCAGGAAAAGAGGGGGAGCCGAGAGAGCACCTTCCCTCCTGAACCGTACCAGGCCACATGCCCTCAATATTGGGAGGGTGCTTTGGGGTAGCTCCCCAAAACACCTTGTCCCCATGTTGATTGGGACAAGGGCCTCAGCCCCACAACCCTTGCCCGGTGGTTGTGGGGGTCTTATCGGAATCTGGAAGCCCCATTTAACAAGGGAACCCCCAGATCCCGGCCCTCCCCCGTGTGAAATGGTAGGGGGGTAACTACCGTTTCACAAAAAAAGTGTCAAATCTTAAAAATGACAAGAGACAGTTTTTGACAATTCCTTTATTTAAATGCTTCTCCTTTCTTCTCTCTTCTTTCTTCTATCTTCTATCGTCCTATCTTCCTTCGGTTTCTTCCTCCATCTTCTTCTTCTTCTGGTTCTTCCTTCTGTGTTCTCGTCCAGCATCTTCCTCCATGGCGCCGGCATCTTCTTCCCTTCGTCTTCTCGGGCCGCTCCGCATCCACCATGATGGGAGGCTCCTGCTGTGTGACGCTTCTCTTCTGATGGTTCTTAAATAACGGAGGGCGAGGCCACCCGGTGACCCTGCCCCCTCTGACGCACGGTGACTTCCCTGTCCGCCCCCTCTGACATCACAGCAAAAGCCCGTCAAGTCCCCGTGCGTCGGGGGGTGGGGTCACCGAGAAGACGAAGGGAAGGATACGCCGGCGCGGCGGAGGAAGATGCCGGATAAGAACAACGGAGGAAGAACCAGAAGAAGATGGAGGAAAACGAAGAAAGATAGAAGAAAGAAACATTTAAAAAAAGGAATTGTCAAAAACTGTCTCTTGTAATTTTTAACATTTTTGACACATTTTTGTGAAATGGTAGGGGTAAGTTTGTACCCCACTACCATTTCACACAGGGGGGAGGGCCAGGATCTGAGGGTCCCCTTGTTAAAGGGGGCTTCCATATTCCGATAAGCCCCCCACCCACAGACTCTCACAACCACCGGGCAAGGGTTGTGGGGATGAGGCCCTTGTCCCCATCAACATGGGGACAAGGTGTTTTGGGGGGCTACCCCAAAGCACCCTCCCAATATTGATGGCATGTGGCCTGGTACAGTTCAGGAGGGGGGGCTCTCTCGTCCCCCCTCTTTCCCTGCGGCCTGCCAGGTTGCATGCTTGGATAAGGGTCTGGTATGGATTTTTGAGGGGACCCCACGCCATTTTTTTAAAAATTTTGGCGCGGGGTTCACCTGTGGGGAATTCCCATGCTGTTTTTATCAATGAACTTTTATGTGTATTGTTGGACCGGCAATTCATTAATAGCCGCGAGAAGTTTTAAATTACTTTTTTTGCTGTCAGACTGTTCTAAACATGGGAAACATGCAACCCTTTACAGGCATACTATAGACAGCCCCCAGGCACAAAATTTAAAGGAATATTACACTTTTATTGTTTCACTTTAAGCATTATTAAAATCACTGCTCCCGAAAAAACGGGCGTTTTTAAAACTTTTTTTGCATTGATCCATGTCCCCTGGGGCAGGACCCAGGTCCCCAAACACTTTTTATGACAATAACTTGCATATAAGCCTTTAAAATTAGCACTTTTGATTATTCATGTTCGTGTCCCATAGACTTTAAAGCAAAGCTCCACCCAAAAGTGGAACTTTCACTCATCGGATTCCCCCCCCTCTGGTGTCACAATTGGCACCTTTTTGGGGGAGGGGGTGCAGATACCTGTATAATACAGGTATCTGCACCCACTTCCGGCATAGATATCCGCAGAATCTGTGGGTATTTACGCCACTTTCTGTCCCCCCCGCTGTCTGCTGGGAACCACACAGGTTCCAGAGACAGCAAGGACCATCCGTATTGCACTGCGCGACTCGCGCATGCGCAAGCCTTCACTTCCTGATTCCCTTACCGAAGATGGAGGCGGCAGCACCTGAGGACCGAGAGATGGTTCAGCCTCGGGTGCCGACATCGCGGGCGCCTTGGACAGGCGAGTGTCCATGTTTTAAAAGTCAGCAGTTGCAGTATTTGTAGCTGCTGACTTTTTAAAAAAAATTTCGGCGGAGCTCCGCTTTAACGCTGTTCGCGTGTTCGAACAAATTTTTTGCCTGTTCGCATGTTCTGGTGCGAACCGAACAGGGGGGTGTTCGGCTCATCCCTTATGATAATGTGTATTGTATAGTCAGTGAGGTAGGAGACATGAAGTCTGGCCTGAAGGTCATGTCTCTGAGTCACCTAGGCTGTCTAAAGGATTAGATAATTAGCTCATGTTAATTAAGCGTCTGCTTACAGGTTGTATTTTCATTTTGCAGTATATATTTGTGTGAGATCTCAAAATAAAGATTCAGTCCTGTTTGAACCTCAAGACAGAGCCTCGTCTCGTACTTGGGGGAAAATTATTCCTATGGGTTTCTTGTTCAGCTGATCGGAGTGTTTGGTAGCTGTCTTTGTGTTCGGAAATGGAATATCTTAAACGGCTTTAACCCCTTTTATACTTGAGGTGTCGTTACACTTACCATTAAAATACAATCAAACTGCCCATATGGGGTTAGTATGTTGTAATTTATATTGCTGTTCCTGAATGACCTATTGCAGGTGCTGTTTTTTTTTGCTCTCATGCCTTGCCTGAGTGTGGGGGTTTACTCCGACAATGTGACTCATTGTAAGACACACCTGCGATGCGAGCCCCCTCCTAGAGTGTTGAAGAATTGATCTCTCTGTGTGGGATAAGGTGAAAAGGTTTTTAGAGGATCTCTGGTCAGGAGAACTTTCACAATACCTTGCCACTGGTAACTATATATTAAAGATGTGTTGCTAATGCTATTATGTTTTTAGCTACAAAGTTTAATCAATGAATGTAAATTCTCTTCATAGCAGACCAAACCTCTGCAGAAGACCTTTTTGGGTCGAAACGCATCAAGATTCATGCACAACCAGCATTTACTACATTGAATGTTGTGTATTGAGGGCGTGTCCGGATGTGAGCTGCGGCGGATGTCTTTGTAAAGACCTCCAGAGCCCTGCTTGCTAATCTGCCGGCATCCGTGTATCTACAGCTCTAAAAAGTCCACGAAAACCCTCCAGGCTAGTCACCGAAACTCCCAGCAGTACTACCTGGGGCTATTTTAGAGAAATCTGGCCTGTAAGAGGCCTCTAGACTCCCGCGGCCGCCTCCATCTTGCCGACCCGAAGCCTCCCAGGGGGATCGCAATCCTGATGGATCCAGAGGTAAGGGGACCCTCATCCACATATAGACTATCCCCCTGCACACCTGGCACGGTCTGGGGGCTCCGCCGAGCTCCGGGGACGCCCGTAGCAGCCGCAGCCTGGTCCAGCCTAGTGCGGCCTAGTGAGGCCTATGGATCCCCGCTCTTTCCTGAGGCCGCATACCCGCCGGGGGTCATCAAGACTGGTCAGGCCCACATCTAATTGCAGGCCTCCTTTCCTCATCTGCCTTGTCAAACCCCCTGGTCCCTGCAAGGGCCTGGGATACTTCCAGAGCCTGCCTGACTGCCCAAGGTATTGGATAGCTTGGTGTGCCCCACTGGCTACTGCCTTTGCCACACTGCTCAGGGCCTTCTGCACACTGGCACCCCTGATATATCATCCACCATACCTGGCCTCTGCCTGCTTGTTACTGTGAGGGGGGAGGCTACAAGTGACTGTTGACTGGCCCCTAAACCCTCCGAAGGTCCCCCAAGGGATGTTGTCATCAAATTCCACTATTATAGGACCAAGGAGAAACTTAGTCTGCCCGAGAACAATGGGATATCTCTCCAAGGTAACCCCCTCCAAATATTCGCAGACCTCTCGCCGGTCACCATTGCTAGGCGCCAAGGTCTCAAGCCTTATCTCCAAGTTCTACAATCCCATCAAATCAAGTACAGATGGGGGTTCCCCTTTAAACTCTCTCCTTCTCCCATCAGGGTCTCCAGTTCCATGCCACCTCCCCATCAGGCCTAAAACAACATCTCCAGGATTTGCAATTGGACATCCCTCTGTCCCAACCTGATGCCCAGGCTTCACATTTCCGACCAGGCCCCGCTAGGCCTCCTCGTCAATCCTCTCAAGCATCACAAAGATCACAATATGGATCCCAGGTGCTGCGGGACTTTCAGGCCCAAAGATTCCAACAAGCCAATAATGGATGAAAATCCCCATCTTCCCTTGATGTGCATTTCACTTTTCTTGGCCGCTTACCCGGTGTGTCATTGATTGTTCTTGATTTAAATTCCAACGTAACTTGAGGAGTCCAGCAGCTTGTTCTGGAGGACGTCCTCCCGCCGTACCTTTTGCCCTATCGAGTTGACTGCTGCTTGGCTGGGGGGGCCGTTGTCCGACTATAGACTGCCCCGCTTGTGAGATGGCGGTCTCGAGCATGGACCACACCTTATGGGGTTCCCTGATGGTCCTCCGGCATTAGTTTGCCCCCCAAACCACCTCTGCATTGCTGATGGCTCTCATGGAGTAGAGGGTTAATCAGACTTAGGAAATCACTTTCAAGACCGGTTGGGGTGGGGGGAGAAGGGTAAATGGTTTTAGGCTAGGGACACGCCTCCACTGACTGCTATGTAGGTTGGTTGTTTTTGTTTACACACCGAGGCCCTTCACTCCTGTTCAGTGGAGTGACAGGGCTGGCGCTTTGACTTTGCTGTGGGGTCTCGCCCCACCTTCTGGGGTGGATGGTCTTGTGGCTGTCGCCCCTGGGGGGGGGGCCTGCATCTACACTCTCAAATGCCGATAATGCACTGAGGTTCTCATACTGCACTTCATTTTAAGCTGCTTGTATTGATGCTATCTCTAAGTATTGTTTTAAATTCTATGTTCATTTTTTTTAACTCGACTGAATTATTTTCACTATAGGCCGGTGGTTCCGACGGACCACTGCTCCCCTCAAGAGTTGGTACCTGGCTAGGATACTTGTCTTGGCTATGGTCCCACCCCATTGTGGGCCCTATTGCCCACGGCGTGATACGTCAAAGTACTCACTACACACTCTAATCCGAGTTCTTCTCGGTATTCTCATACCTTATGTTCCTTCCTATTTTTACTATTCTTCTCTCCCTTTTCTCTCCCTCCCCCCTTCCCCTCTCCCTCCCCCCTTCCCCTCTCCCCCGGCCCCTGGGGTGTACAGATGGAGTAGTCCATAGCGTTATATCTCAGACCCAATGACCCTTCATTGGCTGTCCCTGAATGTTCAGGGCATGAATCCCCCCCCCCCCCCCCCCCAAAAAAGGGTTAAGGTTTTTAATTACCTTAAGCAACAAAGAATAGACATAGCCTGTTTCCAGGAAACACACTTTTCTTCCTCTTCCTGCCCCAAATATTTCGCAGCAAACTATCACCAGGTCTATTTGGCTAATGGTCCTACTAAGCAGAGAGGGGTTCTTATAGCTATACGTAAATTGGTCCCATTTATCTGCAACAAACAGCTGACCCTAACGGTAGATACCTTCTCCTGCAGGGTTCTGTTCAGGACAACAAAGTAACTATTATGACCTATTATGCCTCAAATGACAATCAGGGCCCATTCTTGTCTCATGCCTGCTCCCTGTTACAGGTCCACCAGAAAGGCACCCTCCTGTTGGCGGGTGATTCTAATGTGAGGCTCAATCCTGCCCTTGATAAGTACCCGGCGGAACATAAAGCTCCCTCTCTTGCTTCAAAAAAATTCTTGCTAGCCCTACAAAATCTTGACCTAGTTGATATATGGCGAGAGTTTCGAGTTTCATCCCATGGGCAGGGACTACACACACTATTCCCATCCTCATCACTCCCACTCTAGAATCGACCATTCGTTTGTTACGGAAACATCTCCCTTTAATAGACTCGATCTTAGCAGTCCCTTGGTCAGATCACGATCCTATTCTAACCGTTTTTAGCTCCCTACTCAGCAAACCACAGCATGCTCCCTGGGTGATGAATGATTCACTTTTATCCTTCAAACCGATCCTCAGTGAAATCCAAGAAGCTTCTGTGGAATACTTTAGACTTAATGCAGGTTCTGTCTCGTCCCCAATAACACTTTGGGAGGCTTATAAAGCTGTCCTCCGGGGTCGCGTTATTTGAATAGCGTCTCAACGCAAAAGAGAAAGGATTCAGGCCCAACGCAAGTTAGAGCAGAGCTTGGAAGACCACTCGGCGGCCTTTAAATTAGCCCCCATCCCTGCTAACCGCAGATCCTTAGACAAGGCCCGTACAGACTTGGAGCTATGTCTGACAGACGAAGCGGACCGTTCCTTACGTTGGGCCCGACAGAAATGGTATGCTGAGGCAAACAAACCCAATGCTCAGTTGGCCAATAGACTACGCACTTTTACCCCGAAATGTACCCCCATAACCTTGCGCACCCGCCATAACATCCTCACGGGAAACCCCCGGTCTTGGAAGAATTCTGCCATCGACTTACCAAACGCTACTCCTCCCCAAATCACTCTTCAACACAGGGCCTGAATGCTTTCTTAAAAGTTATCTTTACCTTCCCTATCCGAATCCCATATCTCCCTAATGGACCGAGATATACAGGTCTCTGAGGTTCTCCAGTGCATTAAGGAACTGAAAGTGGGCAAAAGACCAGGCCTGGATGGTTTTACTACTCTGTTTTATCGAAAATTTGCAGAGGTTCTGGCCCCACACCTAGCGGCTATGTATAACTCGGTCAAAGGAGGTCACCCATTTACACCAGACTTGCTGACTGCCAACATAGTGATAATTCCTAAACCAGACAAGGACCATTCTTCCTGGGCAAATTTTCCGCCAATCTCTTTAATTAATATTGACATGAAGATATTGATGAAAATTCTGGCCAATCGCCTGAATTCCTTTCTACCGCGCCTGATAAAAAAAGATCAGGTGGGATTCGTCCCCCCGTAGGCAGGCAGGAGATGCTATTAGACGACTCCTCCAAATCCAACATATAGCTCATGAAAGGTCCCTGGAGACAATGTTTCTTTCTTTAGATGTTAATAAGGCTTTCAATACCTTATCCTGGCCCTATTTGATACAGGTCCTCACCCACTACGGTTTCGGCACCTCCTTTTTGAGTTGGGTCTCAGCCATATATCACTCCCCCCCAGGCTAAAGTGCATTGTTATGGATATGAATCACCTACTTTCCCTATTAAGATGGGAACCCGTCAGGGATGCCCACTCTCCCCACTTCTATTTATACTAGCACTTGAACCCCTGGCGGAGGCCATACGCTCTCACCCAGATACATCAGGAGTAGAAGTAGCAGGCACCACGCACAAATTGTCACTGTTTGCGGATGACATTTTATTAACCATAAACCCAGAATCTCCCTCCCCAATTTATTCTCCCTCTTAGACTCCTTCACCTCATTCTCAGGCCTTTCAGTTAACCCGGCAAAATCTAAAGCGATGTCCATCAACCTTCGGGCCCCGGAACTAGAATCCCTGCAATCGGCATTCTCATTTCAGTGGTTAACCTCACTACCCTATTTGGGTATTAAACTTACTCCGAGGTACTCGGGATTATACCAAGCCAATTTTCCTCTGCTTTTCCGAAAGCTGGAGGCTATGCTTGCCTCTTGGTCCACACTTCCAATTTCTTGGTTCAGCAGAATAGCGACGATACGCATGACGTACCTCCCTAAATTGCTCTATTATTTTAGAGTTTTGCCAGTCCAAGTGCCCCCCCATATCATTCGAATACATCAATGTAAAATTATGCAGTTTATATGGGGGCACAAGAGACAAGTACTTTACGCGCGCAAAATCAATGGTGGCCTTTAAGTTCCTAACCTGCAAGCATATTACACAGCTGTGGGTATCACCCCATTATCTCACCTCCATGAGAAACAACAAATGCCACTATGGGCCACCATGGATTTAGTAGACGCACACCCAACGCCTCTAGCTTCTCTTCCCTGGCTTCCTAAAGCACATCGCCCCTCTACCATAGGTCCCTGTCTGGCTCACTCCCTTAAACTGTGGGATGCGGTTAAGTACTCAGCAGGCCTAATTTTTCCTCACCTCCCACTACTTTGTCTCCTCCATTGCCTTTTATTTCAACCAGGTTGTGATAATCCACTGCAGTTTAAATGGTGGTCTGATAACGGTTTTACAGATATCCATTCGTTACTCACCCCAACCAAGATCATCCCTTTTGCGGCTTTACGTTCCTCACACAATATCCCCCTTAGGGAGCACTACAGTTACCTGCAAATTAGGCATTTTCTCCAACAGCTTATAAAATCCCATTCAGCCCCCTTTACCATGACCCCATTTGAAAGCCTTTGTAGATCGCGCCCCCAATCCCCGGGTCTAATTTCCCTCATATATATCGCTATAATTCCAAAACGCCACCATTGAGACCCTATCATCTGGGTTAGAGTATACACACTACCACGCAACCTTTTTAATACCACTATAAAGCAGGATCCTTTTGAGGCCCTTTTATGGAAACCGATTGCAGAGCTTCTTCGTCCTGAACGCCAATTAGCAGCACATTTTTACCGCAACTAAATTGACCATAGCAAGGGCCTGGAAAACTCCGAACCTTAGCTTTGAAGCAGTTAAAAATTGTGTGAATGATATCATGGTAAACGAGAAACTTACGGCCATATTGTTGGACACGCATGATAAGTTCCTCAGGATATGGCAACCCTGGGTGACCCATAACCGTCCATCAAGATTTGACCTAACGCTTCTTTCCCTATAATGAGCCTCCGTTCCCCCCAACCCAGGGTCCTCCCCTCCTTTCCCACCCCCCCCTCTTCTCCCACTTTCAATTTCTCTTTCCTTCTTCTTATTCAGGCCTTTGGGCTTACGTCTACAGAGATTGGATATTTAAGGTAACAAAAAAGTTATTCCATACAAAGGTATGTTATCTTCTTTGAAGTTAACCAATTTAATCTGATTTTATTTCTGGTTCCCTTTTTTTTTTTTTTTTTTTTTTATTAATGCAATGTTATGTATTACAATAACATCTCACTATGCATCCTTTAAATGTTTGAGTGTTTGCAAAAATAATATTCTGTGTTTGCAGTTTACCGCTATGCTAGTAAACACGAGATGAAGACTCTCCTTAGTATGTAGCCTGGCCTCGGCCTTGAGCTGCCTGAGACCAGGTTTAAATTCTTGAACGTCAGTTCTACCTGCCGGACTCCAGCAGCCTTATACCTGTTAATTCATGATGTATCCACCACTGTTTTGTACTATTCTGTTGATATATATTTTCAATAAAACTTTGTACAAGAATGTTGTGTATTACTGTCTGCATTTATTGAATTGATTTTTACTTACGGTACCAGAGGTCATATTTTAATTTCACTGTCTATATGATATGATTGTCATCAATAAAGCTATACATTTTACTCCCTATGAGTTACCTTTTACAATTTTTTGCTGCCTAGAAAACCCCACCCTTGGGGGACACTTCCCTTCTTGTAGATACCATTTGGGGTGTGCAGCATTGTTTCTTTGCTCCTATCTGTGTCTTCCCCATATACAGGTCTCCACTGCTAAATCTGGGAAGATCTGCAGTGTGCTCTCTTCATACTTAATCAGCTGTTTATTTTTTAAACTCACCCAGATCTGTTCTTTATCCTGAAAATTGTGAAATCTCGCAATTATATCTTGCTGTGTTTCTGCTGCTAGGCCAGCTGGCTTTCTAACCCGATGGACCCTTTCAAATTGTATTTTTTTCTGTCCCTGTTAAGCCCAGCTGATGCCCAAATATTTTATCCATTATTTCTTGTAGATCTTCCTCCAGTCGATCTGGTACCTGCCTAATTCTAAGATTTTTCCTTTGGTTCCGGTTTTCCAGGTCTTCCAATCTATACAATGTAAATCTGTGTTCTCTCTGTAGTTCTGCCATCTGATCCTTTAACACTTTTATGTCTGACCTTTGTGAATCCAACTGTTCTTCTGTTCCCTCCACCCTTCTCAGGATCTGGTTTAGGTCGTCATGGAGTGTATCCATTTCTCCTTTGATGGATGATCCCAGTCTTGCAAACATCTCCGCCATTTCTCCCTTAGTTGGCAGTTGTTGTTTTTTTTTTTGTCTGGGTTCAACTACCCGGTCCTCTTCTGGGTCGGGACTTATCCCTGTTGTTACATCTGTTGTTTCTAAAATCCCTGGGTTGTTTCCTCTGGCCGTATTTTGTACACTCTCTGTTGGCTTACTTTTGGCCCCTGTCTGTTTCCCAGGGCTCTCAGCACCTCCATCCTGTGTCATATATTTCTTTATAGAGCCGGGACTGGCACTCACTTTTGGGGGATTCGCACCAGCCCCCTTACTGGCTTCCCCCTCATTCTATTTCATTATTTACGTTGTCAGTTGTATAGAGGTCCGGGGTAACTGTTCACAGGGATCTATATATATTTCAACCTTTCCGCTCTATACTGCTGGGCTTGAAAGGCACTGTGTCATTGCAGGGGGAGAGTGGCTTTATAGATTGGTATATATCCTTCTCCTATATCCCCTGGCGGTAATTACCAATTACTATCAAACTCTGTTTGGTGTTTCACCAATATGCCATTACATAGCATGAAGGGTCTATCTGCCCTCCCTCCACATACTGTCTTCTAAGCAGTTAGTATATTAGTAGTATAGTATCTTATACAAATATTCCATACTTCCTTGGCATGTCCTGAGATGCTTCTTATCAGCGGGGGGCCTCACCGTCCCTTCTCTTGGATCGATCTCTTTCCGTTTGGACTTCAATTTATACTTTGCATTTATATTGCATCTATATCATCTGAATTTTAATATAGACAATTCTCCAATCCTGCAACAAACAAGCAGCCTAATAATTAGCCTATACCGTCAGTCTCTAACCAGTTATATAAAAATATACCAATGGTGTACTGAAAAGGACATCTCCTTATTTCACTTTAATCCATTTAGTCCAATTGTTGACAGACAGAGAGAGACAGAGAGAGACAGAGAGAGACAGAGAGAGACAGAGAGAGACAGAGAGAGACAGAGAGAGACAGAGAGAGACATTTCCCCAAAGGTTCACGTTGCTTCCTTGCAGCTGTAGCTTAATCGCTTCTCCTGTTGAGATTCAGCCCTGTGCCCGTGGGAGCCATAGAAAGAAAGAAGTCTTGAAAAAATAAGGGGAAATCCCCTGTGTCTGTGGGGATCGGCTTCCGACTGACAGTCCAACGCGCTCCCTAACCTATCCCTGCCTCCTCTTTCTCTCCTTAGAACCGGGGCCGGCTAATTACCGGAGATGTCTCCAGCATCTCCGCACGTATGCAGCACACTTCTCTGCCGAACTGTTACTACCGCCCTCCGGCCACATGGTAAGCCCCTGGGAGTGCAGTCTGTCCGTGTACCAGCCCCCGGAGCCTCTGCACACTTTCAGAGAAGTTTCTGCTAAAGTTTCTCCAGAGCTCCCGACTAGCCAGGTGATACTGGGGGGGGGGGGGGGGTGAAGCAGGGAAAGGATCCATTCCCTCACAAGCTCATGTCAGAGAGGGTTCATGGGCTTCGCTGGGTCAGCAGCTGGGTCCAATCAGCTCCCACATCAGGCCTCTCCCTCCTGCCAGGTGGGAGATGTTTTAAAATTAGTTAGCTAGATCCCAGAATTCTACTTTAAGGCCTCATGCACACAGATGTTTTTACAGTCGCTTTTTTGAGCGTTTTTTGCAGCTTAAAAATGCCTGTCTATGGCTTCATGCCCACCTAGGCGTTTTTGAGCTGCAAATGGCATAGGCGTTTTTAAGCTGTAAAAAAAACCCACGACCAGTGGGTTCTGAGAGACGTTTTTCAGCTGTAAAAATGCTCTAATGCTGAAACGCTCAAAAACGTCGCTCACCAATGTTTTTAAACGTTTTTGATCCATTAAAAAAAAAATTTGATTAAAAAATTCGCTAAAAAATGCTAATAAACGCTATTTAAAAAACGTTGAAAAAAGCTGAAAGAGAGTTAAAAAAACTCACCGCAAAGCTACTGGCATTTTCATAACATTATTTTAATGTCCCATGTGCATGAGGCCTAACAATAATTTAATTTTAACACTATGCCTGCTCTTGCTTACACTGATACTGATCAAGGTTTTGCTGTGAAGAGTGACAAAGGATCAGTGGTCACCTCTAGCATCATAAGGACTTACATCAGCCGGTTCTCTGCTCTTTTCTGCTCTAATATTAAGTAGGGGGTATTTCAGGGTAACACACCCGGTGCTACCTCAGTTATTGTGCTATGTTATCCTATTGTACAAATAGCTGTCTGCAAATAATTGTGTTCCCACAATTCCCAAAACCTGTAATAAAAGAATTAGAAAACCATGCCTAGCACCACATCTGTATTTGGGGGTATATATTAGAAAAAAGGGGGCCCTAGATCGGACTTTAGAGGCAAAATGGACGAGAGTATAATAAAAATATATTTTATTAATAACAATTAATTGCAAACAGAGCAAGTATCAAAAGAATTTAAAAAACACAAACAATTAACACACTATAGACATAAATGTATGGCGTGAACAAAAATGTTGACACAATATAGACAGCAGTGAGCCCCTGTGCGTCAACGCGTTTCACTGCTTTACTTCATCAAGACACACTCCGGGGTTGTTGAAAGGAACAGTTCTCACTATCTATAATAAGGCACATCAATCAGACATTGTGTAATAGTAACATGTATAGATAAAAACATTAGCCATTGTCATATCTGAGTGACATATATACAACACACATATACCTTGTCAGCATAAATATATCCGCAAATGGAAATCTCTCAAATAAACATTAGAAATGACTGTGTAGATAAGGAATCATAATCTCTCAATACTAGTAACCATATGATGAGCTGGAACAATTAATATAATAATACATATCACCATCAAAGCTGAGCCATGCTCAATACTTGGATAGATAGAAACAAATATATATTGAGTTGTACTTACTAGCTCAAAAAATGTCACTTGATGCAGAATTTAATGCAAAATATCATTCACAAGGACTGACGTGCTGTGAGTGCGAGGACCCCTGCGGTTGGTACAGGACCTCATGGTCATGTTTCACACATGAAAGGCCACATCACCTCTACAACAAAGAGAAAAGTGTAAAGTCATCAATATATCTCCTTTTGCTCCAAGCAGCATGTTGCAAACAATTTTTTAAAAGGAGCTGGTCGTGGAATTCGGTATTTGTGGAGGAATAGCCTGGAGACTGCAGTAAACATTCGCTTAAGATATACCCAAGGAGGAGGAAAAGGACATCTGTTGATGCACGACTAGACCCATTTAGGTGTCTTCCCTTAAGAGGCTAGCACACACAGGGTGTGGATTGGAGAAGGACTCCTACAAGTTATTATATTATCTGCATTAGAACTTTTTCCTTTCTTTGACGTACTTTATCCTTATAGCGACTATTTGCTTAACATTCAAAGCTATAGAGACTATTTGCTTAGCATTTGAAGTTACATCAGTCATCTTTGTGAATTATATATTTAGTATTTTTTAAGAGGTATTTAGCTCTGCTTCATCACAAATCACTTAAAGAAGAATACTTTACTCAATCAATATTATTTTATATCATTTGGTATATATGCCTATAGTTATTGTGTGATTTTTATATATATATACTCAACAGTTTCTATATTGGATATATTTAGCATATTTAAAAACATTGTATGTATAGTAATGATACTGATCAAGGGACAGACCCAAACAGCCGCGAACACAGGCATGGTCCCACACTTATTTACAACTATAAAAATGGTCTAAAGCTCAAAACATCATTTAACCCTGGACATGACGTAGCATGTAAGTCATATACCCATTTGGTTTCTCTCTGTAGAACTCTTTGGTCAAAAATGCCCCCTCATGGATCTTCATATATCATGTCGAGGGCAGCAAACTTGAACACACAGGGATTATACCTGTGTTTGAAGGCCACACGGTGGCCTATAGCGGTATTCAGAATGCCACATGTGGCATAGTACTTATGGTCTTTCATTCTCTTCCAGAGTGGTCTGATCGTTTTGCCAATATAAAAAGCTCCCACATTGGCAAAGGATTATGTAGATTATTCTTAGTTTGACATGAAATGTGATGGTGAATCCTATGGACTTGCCCATTAGGGAGTGTGAGTGAAGGACCCTCCATAAGCAAGTGACAATAATCGCATGCTCCGCATTGAAAAACACCAGTTCTATCCTGCTTTTTTTTTTTTTTTGGAAGATCTAGTATACTGACGATCCCTAATTGACTCCGCATGTTTAAATGTGATCTCAGGATGATCACCAAGATATTTACAAAGTGTGGCATCCCCTAAAAGTAAGTGCCAATGTTTCTGCATAATTTTGCGAATGTATCTGTGCTGATCCGAAAAGGTGGTTATGAATCTCACCGCATTGGCGCGCTTTTTAGCTTAGGTCTGAAGAACAGAAGCGCATCCCTGGATTTACCTTGGGCTTTTTTAAAAGCTTTTTTGAGGCAGGTTTTACTGTAACCCCTAACTAATAATCTATTGTAGAGGAGATCAGCCTCATATTTAAAAGATTCTTCACTCGAGCAGTTCCTCCTCAGTCGCAGGTACTGACTGAATAGAATACTTTGCACCGAGTGTGGGTGTGCACTCGCAGTATGCAAAATCATATTCCCCGCTGTAGGTTTCCAGTATAGGGAAGTATTTATTATACCACTCAAGTATAGACTAAGGGTAACATCCAGGAATGTGATGCTGCTCTCACTACACTCCATAGTAAACTTCAGATTGTAGTTGTTGTCACCCAGCATTGACATGAAGTGATGTAAAGTTTCTGTTGTTCCTTTCTATAACATAAATACATAGCAGAGAGAACCCAGACTTGACCCCTGAGGAAGACACGTGATATCATGACAAATCACGTTGGGCGGAGTCAGGTGATGTGTTTGCCGAAGCTGGAATGATGTGAGAGCCACGGCCCTGATTTCCCCAGGCTCAGTTTTTTATGCAACTTTATCTGTTACATACTGTATGTGTGATCTCTTTATTTTAATAAACAGGCGGCCGTTCCTTCAGAGCGCATGCACCAGTGATTTCACTAGCTGCATGTACAGTAAATATTTCCTAAACAGTGTACCTTTAGGAGATATTTACACTACCTATAGGTACGCCTTATTATAGGCTTACCTATAGATAAAACTTAAAGATGGAAGTTTATTTCCTCTTTATTCTCTTATAGAGTTTCAACATTTTATGGTTATTACAATAAACCTTATCTTTCCCAGATCTGTGCAAATATTGCACCCATGGCTATCCCAGTATTCTGTTAATAAAAATAGGGGTTTTACCAAAAATAAATGTGCTTCAAAAAATATTCCAAACATTCCAATAAAAAATTTGTTTCTGGCCTCTTTTTAAGATCCCAATATAGTTTTTCAAAGCCCATTTTGTTGCCTTCCTCACTTCTTCGTGGTCTATATTTGTGTAGAGAGATCCAACATCTGCTGTTGCCAGGATAAGGCAGATGTCTGATAGTTGCATCAGGTGTTTTGTATCCTTAGGGTCGGCTACTGTTTTATAAAAAGGGGTTTAAGAAACCAAACCAAACAATGGCCAATCCTGAGCCCCCACAGATTTATTTCCATGTACAATGTGTCTCCCAAGTGGATTTTTCTTATCCATGTGTATCTTAGGCACACTATAGATAATGGGTATTCTAAACGTAGATGGTAATAAATATCTCTCATCTTTCGCATTCAAATGTCTTTGCCCCCTTTTTTTTATCAATGTCTCAAGTTCTTTTTTATATTTAATTGTAGGATTGTGCTGTAAATTTTGATATATATTAGTGTCACTGAGTATTCTTTGCATTTCTAGACCTGATGTTTGCACAGGTCCATGTATGAATGCATGCATGCACATGGTATGAGAAGTGGCGGGGCTAACTTCACAAATTGGTGGAACTGCAGTGACACTGGAATTGAAATAGAGGAATGTATTAAAAAGTAGACATGTGCATTCATTTTCGTCTGAATGCATTTTCGTCTGAATTTCAGGTATTTTCGTTATCGTTGTAACAAACGATAATGAAAGTGCAGAATACGAAAACTGAAAGATCCAACATAAACAAATGCTTTATTTTCGTTTTCGTTGCGACAACAGTTCAATATAGATAGGAGATTCGATGTGACGTTGACAATAACAATCTGTGTCTATCGAACCTGTGGTCCAATGTGCCTAACCTTAACTCTATTAGTCCAAGATTATTTGACATAGAGAGAAAAGATTCGACGGAGAGAAAAGATCGCTGCTGTAATTGGGTGGGGGAAGTAAAATAAAAATGATGATGGTGAATGTTAATGGCCGGTTGTAACCAAAGAGGAGGGGCAGTAAAATAGCTAGAACTAAGTACACACGTACAGCCAACTTACTTTCACTTAGGATTTGCTAGCAGAGAGAGACACACACACTGAACCTGAATTATTTAGCAATTAAGCATAAGCACAGCAGCAGAACAATAGTGAAGCAAGCTACAGTTCAATGTAACTTTTTCATAATAATCTGCTGCTATTGTGTTAGTGTTGTGAACTTGATAGTGAAACTAGTGTTGTGTTGGCCTCAGAGGCTGCCCGTGTTGTGGGGGGGGATTTATTATTATAGATTCTATATTATAATGCCATATCATTATCTGACACAACTTTGGATGCCGCACCCACCATTGCACTTGGAGATTGAGAAACGAATGTGAAAGTTGGGCTGACTGTTGGGGTAGAGTAGACCATTCAACATGAACGATGAAGATTTGACAAAGCAACAAAAAACATACAAACATTGAATCTTTGGCTTATGGTGTCTGTCGAAAGTTCTAAGACGCTGCAATCGTACATTTCCGGTCAAATGCTTCCGCCCATGGGCTATAAAAATTTTTTAATGTTGGTTGACTAGTAAAATAATAAATATAATTATTACTAGTCATACAACATTAGAATTCTACTACAGCTAGCTTGTAGGCGGAAAATTCGACCTGGAAACGCGTACAGTTTAGCTGCTCCATCGAATCTTCTTTGAACATTCGACAGACACCATAAGCCTTCAATGACAGATTCGACCTTAATTAATTTGGATTTTCGGACTAATGCAATTTTTAACGAAATACAAAATAAATAAAAACTAATTTCGGGAGTAACTAAATAAATGTATTTTTCGGACGAAAACGAAATTCCAAAACAAAATATTTCAGTGTACACATGTCTATTTAGAAGTATATACATCACAAGGTGAATCAATGCACAATTAGGAAATAATTGGAATACACACACTTTCATTAGATTTTTTTTATTTAGTATTATATTTGGATTTTTAGTTATAAATCACATGTAATTATTTTTTGCAATCCATATGTCATTGTCATTTTGGTACACGAATGTATTAATTGTGATAATTTTTTTTTTTTTTTTTTTTTTTTTATACTTTTGGGTGAATATTTGTTAACTGTTGGACACTTTGTTTTATTATAAATTGCTGATTTTAATGTTTAGTTAGTTGGTGTAAAAAAGTAGGAGCAGCATCACATCTTGCCTACATCCAGGGCCGTTCACTCTCATGTGATCGCTGCAAAAGCAATTACATACGGGTGGCCGTGATTAACTGTGGGAGCTGGCAGCTCCTCATTGCTTTATTAGCTTGCAGCTATTCTGCAGAAACCCCCCTGGGGTTCTTGCATGTAATCAGCATTGGGGGAAGGGCAGGTATGAATGCACCTACTGTTTAGAGCTGCCTTCTTCACTAAAGACTTCTACAAATGGATCGAAAATCAACTGGTATCAGCTGCTACAACAGAAATATGCAACATTCGGCCTGTGTGTACACCAGCCCGTCTGACAGAAGCCAGGCAGACGGGCATGCTGGAAAACCAGCATTTGATCGGCATCTCATCAGCACTGGCAGCCAATGGCTGTGGGCACTGTCTGGTGTGTTCTGGTGGTGGGTATTCCCCCTGTCATAACACAATAGCTCGGAGATTGCTGTACTAACATTGACTTGTTCCTTCTGAGCTCCTTTTTTTTTTTTTTTTTGTTCAGCCCACTGCATTGAACAAAAAAAAAACTGATAGTGTGTACTAGGCATTAGGCAAAAGAACAAGATGATGTAAAAAATGTAAAGAAGGCACATGAGATTTGTGCTAGCCAGAGTTGGCCATTGGCATGAAGAGCTGGGCATAGACAGGCAAGAAACCCCTCTTAAGTTACAATATTTGAATAATTTTGTACAAAATCCTAGACACTGGATAAATACAGTATATAAATATAAATTCTGGACAAGAGCAACATAATTTGATGCTCTGGTGATCATTTGATCATTGAGGTTAGATATGAGATATTGTTAGGTACCTGGTAGTTGAGCCCGACTGGTAGGAGAAGACCTCTCTTACAACGCTGGTTCAGGAGCCACTGGAGTGGGAACAGTGGTCTCATGAGCACAGTGGGTAGGAGTGCCTGGTGAAGGTTCTTGCACAGGCCGGCACAGGAGCTGAGAAGAAATCCTTCAGGGATGGCTGAGCTGCAGATGCTGGCAGGCAGAAGAGGATCAGCAGGCATGCAGGTAGGAGGTATTGTAGCAGCAGCACCTAGAGCTGGATGAGAAGGCCGGAATGCAGCAATACAAGGCATAGGTAAAGGCAGAGTCAGACAGTCCGTATTGGCAGGAGATCAGGCAGATATTTGCAAATGGTTAATCACAGAGTAGTCAGGCAAGCAGGAGTTCGGCAACAGGTCACAAGAAGGTAGCAGAGTCAGGCAGGCCGGATCGGATTGGAGATAGTAGAAGCATCAGATGTAGCCGGGTCGATAACAGTAATGACAATCAGCAGGCAGATTCAGGAACACAGATACGGAGCTGCAGATGAACAGCACCACATGAGTGCAGCTGACCTACTTTTAAAGGGCACTTGGCGCCAAACAGTGCTAGCGCGCACGGGAGCACGCCGGCACCCACCAGTGGGGGAATTCAGCTGTGTCGCTCTGGACAGACCCTGCACGCATGCATATTCCCCTGAAGGGCAACAGCACATCCCTGACAGGTATACTAGACACCAGACAATCCACTGTGGAATCTACTTCTGAGGTCTTGGAGGCTACGACCACAGCTATATTGAACTTTCTTTTTGACAAGTCACTGTTAAGCCCCATTGAATTAGCAGTGATGGCTGGTGCTCAATATTATTTTTTTGGGGGGTGGCAAACTAGCAGCACCCCTTCCCCCCCGTGAGAGATGGACGACAGTGATTCCCTGGGACCTGCACCCAACCCCGCCCCCCCCACAGGAATGTGGATGCTCCTGATAGGCAAGGAGAAGAATGAGGAAGATAATAGCGGATATTAATTTGCTAGTGTCACACAAGTGGGTAGGCTCGGGCGCAGTGCGAGCCCACCCTTTTTTGAAGACAATTAGACCCTCAGACTCTAATCATGTGGTTAAAAAAAGGCCCATTGGAATCCATGTGTCTGGGCTGCCACTGTTAAACAGTGTACACCGTGTGACAGGTCCCTGTTCTCCTATCATGGATTATCCCGTAGATGTACTCTTCCGGATAGATTTTTTTACACTGTCAAAGACACCATCTTGAGATTTGCCTGCTAGAAAGGTACATTTGATTTAAATGGGACTACCATTCATGTGTTTCCAGATTTGGGCAGATCCACTCAGAACTAAGCAGAATTTTAGGGGATTTATTCAATTATGCCCCAAAATACCCACATTGATCACTTTCTGATTAAACACAAAGACTTACCCTTAGTAGAGGCAGGCAACCGCAATTGAGAACATTACAAATTCTGAAAAGACCTCTGCCTTGAAATCCCAGCCTACTCTGTCAAAGGTCTTTTCAGCATTCGTGGATAATAGCATTGGGTCCAAGGCCTATTCATAATTATCTCTTGCCTCCCTAGTTTCCATAAATCCTACCTGATAGGTATGTATCAGTTGACAGAGACACGAGTTAAGGTAGGATGATGAAATCTTGGAAAACATTTTCAGGTCCACATTACATAACAAATGGGCCTATATCTAGCACATAAGTTAGGGTCATTCCCCTCATTTGGAATGACTGTTATAAGTCGGGAAGATGCTATGCTCACCCAAATACTTTCACTTTACTCCAAACCATAAGCCAGGGCTTTAGCAAATGAGGTGCTATCTGGCCCATTCTTGATTTGGTACGTGGCAGGGGTGCTACCTTTTTCCCCTGATCTTTATCTCAACTCTTAAACCACTCTTTTGTAGAATAAGAGCAATCCCACCATCAAGGCCATATCCCATTATGGTCATCACTGCAAGGTCTCAGTGTATGCTGGCAATCTATTTTTCTTTGTCTCTAACCCAACACTTTTCCTGATCAATTTAATATCTGAATTGAATACCTAGCGTTTCTTGTTCAACTTTAAGTTTAACATCTGAGGACCTGCACATTTCCATACTTAAGAGAAAGCTAGGTTTGCATTGCAATGGGCCCACACTCAATTACATATTTTGGGACCTATATCCCACAGAACCTGTCCAGAATCTCTGCACTTAATTTTCTACTACTCCTGCAATGAATTCTAAATATTTGGAACAGTGGATGTTCTCACGGTATTCATACCTCAAGCATTCGTCCATCATGTACGCTCCTTTTAAACCATAAGGAATATGTCATGCTATCCTTAGCTTTTCCAAAACGCCAGAGGGACTGATATTCCCAGATGTATGTTTTTATTACACAGTGGCTTACTTGGGGAGGGTGTTGGATTGGTGCATTCATAATGCTTCTAAGCAATAAGTAGATGACCCAGCCTTCTTTTTACTTCATTCTAACAAATTGCCAAGGAAGAGTACCCTTGTGAACACTGCCAGAACATGTGTCCCAGCTCTTTGGCATAGGCAAGAACCGCCCAGCCTGTCACAGTGGATTGCATGCATTATTGAGGCTAAATATATCGTGAAAACCGTGAAGGGTTCTAAAGCATTTCTGACTATAATACGTAAATATATACAGTAGAGTACACTTATGTCTTGGCCTTAAGTAAATAAGATACCTTTGACTGAACTCATATGCTCTCCCAAGGTTGGACCTCAGTCTACATATTGGTGTGATGAGTCCAGGTTCTGCAGCTTCACTTACTGCTTAGCTACTCAGTCATTCAATTTGTTTAGACTGAACTCCAGAGAAGATTGGGCTATACTAATATTTGCTAAAGGGCACATTTACGACTGTCTTCGGAGTGTTTCCCTTTTAATACAAGAGAGTACCATGCTAGATTTTGAAGTTACTGATTAACATTGCATGTTGGTAAACATGGACACAAACATTGAGGCCGGGTTCACACTGGAACCGGCTGCGGATCACACAGGAGTGCTGTGCGTTCCTGTTCCCCATTTCAGGGACGAATCAGGGCCGAATCTATGCCTGAATTTGACCCTGAAACAGAGCCAAAGATGCACAGCATTTCTGTGCAGTGCGCTCCACAGACACAACAGAGATAGGGAGCCAGTCACATTCTCTTGCTATACAATTCTCATAGGTGTGAACCCGGCCCCAATGTGCTTGGACCCACTTGTAAGCTAAGGTTGTCTTACAAAGATTGTATTTAAGGATAATGAAATCCGGAGAATAGCTCAATTAATTTTGGATTCTACTGAAAATTTCCAGGTTGATCTGTCGGATGTTTTACAGAATTGCGAAATGTGGGACATTAGGCAATCCTAACATATATTAAATTTGTCTTTATAGATTGGGAAAACGTTCATGCAGATTTTCACTAGAATAAAACGTATGAAATGTACTATTTCACCTGTTTTTAATATCTATCTGCTCATCAATTATTGTATGAGAATGGAAAAACATATATTTATATTTATATTTGTAAATGAATTAATAGCTCCAAAGCTGAATCTTGGGATACATCATAATTTGAGACCATTTATGAATATGAATTTTTGATTAAACTCTGTAAAGTATCTATTAGCATATTCTATTTCTAAACCATTAGAGCTTAATTTGCACATTTGTGAGAATCATAAGCAAATTCTTAAACATAGGTTCCACATTTGCCTATCCAACACATCTACCCTAAATACTAAAAGCTCAACTGTAGTAACTGAAATGTATATCTCAAAAGTCAGATTATTTGTGCGCTAACCAATAGTGGTGTCATATAATAGGGAAACAAAGAATCTGCCAATATAATGTGTCCCCAAGTGTAATAAACATCTATATAGAGATAAAAGTGGTGCTACCTTCAATCCAACTTCAGTAGTAAATATATAAATAATTAATTGGACAATTTACAGAAACAGACAAGACTCCCGATCTCTGTAGTGAATAGGAAAGTACAAAGAGGGAGTTGATGTGTCTGTTTAAAGGTGAGCAATACCACAACGGTTGATATAAAAATATCAATTTTATTGAACAAACAAGTATACAAAAAATACAATAAAAGATTAATCAAGTTACATGATATGACCATAGAGAAATTTTCTCTATGAAATCAGTTGTAAGCAGCCAACATGTTTCGCATTGTGCTTCCTCAGGGCATTACAAGCATTACAGATTTCATCTGGTCTATTACAGATAAGAGGACCACTGAGAGCGCATTATTAACAGCCAAATGCCCCTATATGAATCACCTGGTGCTAATTAACCCAGAGATGGCAGGTCCATATGGGTCACGCCGGTAGGAGAACTGGACCGTGTTAGAGAAAAATGATGATCTTCTAGTTAGTATGAATGTATGTGTCTGTCTCAAAGTACTCTGGAGTGAGGCAGCTGTCTGGGGATGATAGCTCCACTGCAAGTAAAGATGTGTCTGTCGGACGTCCAATATGCAAACAAGTTAACACAAAGGGATTTGAATAGCTATTAAAGGTAACCATCCTCACCTGTGATCTGTTTGCTTGTAATTAGTGTGTGTGTACAAAAGGTCAGTGAGTTTCTGGACTCCTGGCAGACCTTTGCATCTTTCATTCAGTGCTGCACTGGATTCTGAGTCATAGGGAAAGCAAAAGAATTGTCAAATGATCTGTGGGAAAAGGTAGTTGAACTGTATAAAATAGGAAAGGGATATAAAAAGATATCCAAGGAATTGAGAATGCCAACCATCAATGTTCAAACTCTAAAATTTCAGCCACGACTGCCAGGAAAATTGTTTGGGATGCAAAGAAAAATCCACAAATACTTTCAGGTGAAATACAGGACTCACATGTGGTGTGACTGTTTCAAGATGCACAATAAGGAGGCACTTGAAGAAAGATGGGCTGCATGATCGAGTCACCAGAAGAAAGCCATTGCTACGCAAATGCCACAAAGTATCCCACTTACAATACTCCAAACAGCAACGAGACAAGCCTCAAACCTTCTGGCACAAAGTTATTTTGAGTGATGAGACCAAAATTGAGCTTTTTGGCCACAACCATAAACACTGCTTTTTGAGAGGAATCAACAAGGCCTATGATAGAAGGTACACCATTCCTACTGTGAAACATGGAGGCTTTTTGCCAAAAGGAATGGGTAGCTTTACTATCTGAGAAGATAAAGAGCCTCATCCAAAAATACCACAAAATACTTCAAGCTGTCATTGATATTAAAGGGGGCAATACATGGTATTAAAAAGTGGGGTATGTATACTTTTGATCAGGGTCATTTGGCTAGTTTCTGTTGTCATTATGATTTAACCCCTTCCCGACCGCCCACCGTCGTTATACGTCGGCTGAAGAGAAATATCGTTGTTATGGCAGTAGCTAGCTGCCATAACCCCGGTATCCTCTTCTTCAGTGAGCAGTCCGGTTTAAGATAAAAGTGGTCTTTGCGGCGGATTTGCCGCAAGATCCCTTTTATCGGCGGTGGGAGAGGGGCCCCCTTCCACTGCGATCCGGTGCCCTCCGCCACTTACCGGAGCCATCAGCAACGGCGGAGGCAATCGGATCCTTCCTGTGGCCTGACATGGAGACGAGAGACCCATCTCCATATCATTGCAGGGAGGAAGTGACGTCAAAACTTCACTTGCCCATAGCTCTTAAAAGGCCTTTTTTTTTTCTTTTTTTTTAATGACAATTTTTTAAATATTTTTTTTATTGCATTTTAGTGTAACTATTTCACTAAAGGTCTTTTTGACCCCAGATCTCATATTTAAGAGGTCCTGTCATGCTTTTTTTTTTCTATTACAAGGGATGTTTACATTCCTTGTAATAGGAGTAAAAGTGACACATTTAAAAAAAAAAAAAAACAGTGTAAAAATAAAAGGTAAAATTAAATAAGAATATTTTTTTTTTTTTAAAGGCACCCCGTCCCGACGAGCTCATGTGAAGAAGCGAACGCATAAGTGAGTAGTGCCCGCATATGAAAATGGTTCAAATCACACATGTGAAGTATTGCCGCAATTGGTAGAGCGAGAGCAATAATTCTATCCCTAGACTGCCTCTGTAACTTAAAATAGGCAACCTGTATAATTTTTTTAAACGTCGCCTATGGAGATTTTTAAGGGTAAAAGTTTGTCGCCATTCCACGAGCGGGTGCAATTTTGAAGCGTGACATGTTGGGTATCAGTTTACTCTGTGTAACATTATTTTTCACACTATTAAAACAATTGTGTTAACTTCACTGTTGACTTATTTTTTAAAATAAGTGTATTTTTTCCAAAAAAGTGTGCTTGTAAGACCGCTGCGCAAATATGGTGTGACAGAATGTATTGCAACGACCGCCATTTTCTTCTCTAAGGTATTAGAAAAAAATTTATAATGTTTGGGGGTTCTAAGTAATTTTCTACAAAAAAAATGTTTTTGACTTGTAAACAACAAATCTCAGAAAGAGGCTTGGTCCTTAAGTGGTTAAAAAGAGTAAACACAGTTGATTGATAAGAAATGGCTTCAGTCAAACACTAGAAAGAAAACAGAAAAAAAGAGGGCGCACCAATAAAAGAGTTTTATTAAAAGTATATAAAAGGAATGGTACTACTCACAAACGAGCGTAAAAAACAGGCTTTTCTTAAGTCAAAACTGCATCCCTTGGCACCTGCAGACAGGACCTGATGACAAGAAGTAGAAGATGGTACCCCGAACGGCTGACGTGTTTCAGGGGCATACCCTTTTCTTCAGAGCTTAGGCAGTCTGTGGCCCCTCTGTCCTGTGTGCCCCAATATATGCATCCATATGCCCACGCCCCAGAAAGGGAAAAAGTTCCGCCACTTTGGTTGGAGCCAGCTCATACTGATGGGCGTGGCTTAGTAGGGTAGTGGTCATCTGGGGCATGGGCATATGGATGCATATATTGGGGCACACAGGACAGAAGAGCCACAGACCGCCTAGGCTCTGAAGAAAAGGGTACTCCCCTAAAACGCGTCAGCCGTTCAGCTATTTGGGGTGCCATCTTCTACTTCTTGTCATCAGGTCCTGTCTGCAGGTGCCAAGGGATGCAGTTTTGACTGTTAAGAAAAGCCTGTTTTTTATGCTCGTTTGTGAGTAGTACCATTGCTTTTATATACTTTTAATAGAACTCTTTTATCGGTAATGCACTAGGTCGGTGCTCCCTCCTTTTTTTCTGTTTTCTCTTTAGTTGTATGAATACCCATTGTTCTGAGGAGGGCTGCAAGATTATAGACTTTGCCTTATATCAAAGAATGGATCACACCATCTGTGTCTAGCAAAACACTGGAGCGCAGGAGACTATTGTTCAGTCAAACACTAACCATGAGTGAAAGAGAAGTTTTTGTGTTATCATTCATAGTCTCTGAAAAATGGATAAGAAATCATAACTTCTACCAGGGTATGTAAACTTATAAGCACAACTGTGTGTGTATGTATGTATGTATGTATGTATGTATGTATATGTATGTGTGTGTAATAAATATATATATATATAGTGTGTGTATATGTGTATATATATATATATATATATATATATATATAGCGCTAGTGATATGTTTATCACAAAATGCACCTGTCATCTATTTTCATCACTGTCTGAAATGTGTAACCTAGGTAAAGTTTAAACTGTAACACTTTCAGTAAAGGTAATTAAAGCTGATGTACTGTAATTACTGACAGAAAGACATATCCTATTTTTATGTTGTTGCTTATAAACACTGCTGAGTAGTTTATGAATCTGCTGTACTGTGCTCTTAGCTTTTGATAAATCTTCTGCATATTGGGATGCTGTAAACCATACTGTGGAGACAGTTGTGAATTGGAAATTGTTTTTTGTATGAACCTTCTGGCCTTGGTAGGTGAAAGAAAATATTTTGGGGTATAAGTATATTGACATGTGGAATGTGTCACATTGTAAGAGAGGCAAATGGTGATTGTTGGATTGTTGCACTTGACGATCACAAATGTGAGCACAACTGTTTATTTATACAGTTTGGGTTTATTATACCACACTATAAAGTTTTATTTTTTGGGTACTAACTGTGGAATTAATGGAAGCAATGAACACAGAGTCTAAGGAGGAGGTCAGAGAGAGCATTGATATATTTGTGATTTTGCCCAGGACTTTCAGGCAACAGAGTTTAGTAAGAGTATATTTTCTTGTGGGATTAGGTACTCAGTGCAGAAACCACAGGGTGAAGAGTCATTTTTGCATAGTATGGGCACAATAAATATGAGCACAAACATGTATCGGTACATTGCGCGTTTGCTTTAGAACGTATTACACTGTATGGTCTGTTTTCCTCCTTTCTTATATAACATCTGGAGGGGAAGAGCACATTGTGAAAGGGAAAAAAACAGACACCTGGATTGTGATCAGAAGCTTTACTTGACCCTCACATGCATTAAGGATGACAAGATTTGGTGAGAATTTAAAACAACATTGCAAAGGAAGAATAAGACTGATGATATGGCACTGTGTTATTGAGAAGATATTGAAATGCTGGTTTACCTATACTTATTGTTACCTTTGAGCAAGAAGTGCCTGAGCAAACACCTTCATGGGGTGTTTAACAGTTGTTCTTTTAAATAGACAAAGATGTAGATATAAAAGTGTTGAAACTACATTGACATGTGAATGCTTATGTGAGATTTTAGTAACTGGATTTACATTTATGGTTGGTTCACACCTGAATTGAACAGGAATGTGGTAGCCTCCCAGTGTCAACTTAAAGAACAACCTTAATAGAGGGTGTAACAAATATACAATCCTCAAGTTCCTCAGGGACCCTCATAACCATTTCTCATCTAAAGCAGGTTTAATCCAGTAGAAGGGACTTTACCAATAGTGGTTTTATATACACCAGCCACAGACACTGGGAGAAAGCAAAGAATCTGATGTGATGAGCCTCAGACTCCAGCAGTAAATGCAAAGGGAGAGGTGCCATTCATGTAACAAGGCACAAATATTGAGACAAATGTAGTAAATATAATATGAGCAATTAGTTGGAATAACAAGTAAAGAGAGCACAAACAATTACCCAGAAGGGTTCAGTAGATTGTGCAGTTGTATGGTGGTATAGAATGAAGAGCCAAAAGTTCCAAACTTGTCAGGTGAGTAAACAAGGCGGATGGAGCCAGATGGACACTGATGTCAATGTCTTGGGGGGCCCCAAAATGGTTGCCCAGCCAAACCGCTGCTTCTCTAGCAGAGGTAAAGAAGTACACCTTACCCCCTGAGACAATTTGTAATTCAGCCAGATATAGCATAGCAAAGCATATTGAAGGCCCTGGGTTCTCAAACAGGCTTTCATTTCCTGAAAGGAAGCTCGTTGCCTTTGAACCACCACCAAGAAGTCAGGATATATGAAGATGAGATTTTCCAAATCATTGATTTTAGCCCTTATGCCCTGTACACACGATCGGATTTTCCGACAAAAAATATTGGAATATTTGTTGTCGGACTTTCTGCCAACAAATGTTTGTCGGACTTTCCGATCATGTGTACACAAGTCCGTCGGATAAAAGTCCACGCATGCTCGGAATTAAGTATGAGCCGGAAGCGCTCGGTCTTGTAAAACTAGCGTTTTGTAATGGAGATATCACGTACATCTTGTATGTCACTACGTTCATAATTGTTTGCCAAGATTTGTGTGACCGTGCATATGCAAGACAAGTTGGAGCCAACACAAAAATCCATGGTTTTGTTGTTGGAAAGTCCGATCGTGTGTACGGGGCATTAGTGTCACCATCTCACTAGTAGCTGTTTGCACTAATGCAGATAGTGGGGACAGCATATCCTCCAAAGAGCTAATGCACTCCTCTATTGCTTCTATTCTCTCTCTTAAGTTATGGACTTCATTTTCCAGCAGGGATAAGTCAAAATGAATGGTTTAGCACAGCTTTACAATCTTGTATGTCATGCATAATTTGAGCAAGCCCACCTGGTTGAGGATCAGGTGGTGGGAGTGAAGAGCTTTTCTGTGCATCGCGGGTGTTTAAGGGTTGCATAGTTAGCAAGGAGAAGAGAAGAAGATGCACTGAGAATCCAGCAGCGAAGGCTGGAGAGAAGGAGACAGCATAGGGTCATCGGTGCCATCTTGCCTGTGGAACTGGGCTAGCTTCTCTGCCATAAAAAAGAACCTGCTCCTCCCAATGTAGACCACTTGACCATGCTGATGGCGTGGGACAGTGTCCGCAGCTGAGTGTGAGTGATTGGAGATAGCAGGAGCCAGCTCACCGAAGGAAGGATGCAAGGATGGCAAAGGGGAGATGGAACTCTGGGACTAGTGAATCGCTCAATCCACCATCAAGCCACCCCCCCTTCCACTTTATGATTTTTAAAGTTTGCATATGAGAATTTGCAAAGTATTACTACTCAAATCTTCCTATGTCTCTTTGTGGCTTATTAATCTCCCAATGTCAAGCTGCATGTATTTTTACATTGTGCTTATTAGTTTAATAGTAGTGCAACTGAGCTTTTCCATTATTAAGTTATTCCTATCCACGAGTATTGCTTGGCATTCAGTCCAAAGTTTAATTTCATGGCATTCAACTTTATAAATAACTATGCATACATGTTGCAATGATGCTATTTATAGGGTCCAATAAACATTATAGCAGGTGTTGTGGAGATCAGCCCAGCCCTCAATTGCACTTAGTCTAGCTAGATTCTGCTGGGTTTCTAGAAGTCTTGTTCTGCACATAAGACTACACCAACATCTGCAACCAGTCCCTTTGGGATTTAATATTGTTTTTGAAACTTGGTTGGCTCATTTGTGGAAACAACTTTGCTATACACAGCAGAGACAATGTATCATTGGTCCTCCTGGAAAGTTCAAGAACATCAAAACATAGTTGATGTTTTTCAGGGCAGCATGATATAAGGTCTATAAATCATGCATTATCAGTTGGGGGCAATGAGTAATATAGAAAGTGAACATCTCCTTTGGTGTTGTGGTGTCGATAACTGATGTTATCACTTGCTTAGTGCATTAAAAACACCCATGCATCTCTATCAGACTTTAATGCATGCTGTTAACATTTTTCATGTATTTTAATAATACATAAGAGGCTTATACATATTTAATATTGAAGGCTGCATTAAGAGCTCAATTTTGATAGGTAATAATAACCTGCTTACAGAAACTCTTGAATAATTTACACTCATTTGAAACAACAAAATCAACTGTCTTTTTATAAGGTCAAGAAACACATAACTTCTATTAATAATATCATTACATATCTTGGGAATTAAGTAACTGCATATTTACATTTTATTCCAAGTGGTGCAGCTTCTTTCTTGAATAAATGTAGATATAGATAGATATATAGATAGATATATAGAGATATATAGAGATATATAGAGATATATATATATATATATAGATATAGATAGATATAGATAGATAGATAGATTTAGATATATATATATATATATATATTTTTATGCTAGAGCCTTTTATGGCCTTTTCTAGTTTGACCCTTTTAGCTGGTATTTTTTCACATGCAATTTTAACTTGCACAAACATATGCAGGATGAATATTTTCCATTAAAAATGCTACTTTCAAGGAATATTTTTATTTACATATTTATTGTTAGTAGTTAGGTTGAAAAAACACAAATGTTCATCTAGTTCAACCAATATAAAACATAAATAGATACATACATTGAAACCCTTGAAACATGGTCTAATTTGCTCCATCAGGGGAAAAAATTATTTCCCGATCCCTAAGGGCAATTCAGTATTCGTTGGATCGACAATTTCTTTTGTTATAAGCTGTAAATGTCAATAGAGATTTATATTTTTAAAAAATGTGATTTCATAGCTTTTAGATTAGATTCAAGAACTCCAATGTGGGTTCCTACAATTACCTGCAGGAGGCATCCAAATAGAAAGCAAAGAGAGGCTGCTGGTTCCCAGAGCTAATCATGGACATTCATGAGTAATCTCTCATGCAGTGATCAAATGCAGGCAGTCTGTATCCAGGGCTGGTTTAAGGTAAAAAAAAGGACTTTTGCTGCCAGTACTGATTACAGTGTTACCTAAATAAAAATATACATGTTCATCCAGGGCCGATCACTCACATGAGATTGCTACATTTCCATATGAAGAGGTTAAACCTCTTTTTCTCCAGTGCCCTCTTGTCCTTTGCAATTACTTTATAGTGAATTACTTAGTAACAAGTTCACTGTATGCAAATGGATAGGTAAAGTACTGCGCCAATCCAATAAATCAAAGCAGCAGCCAACACTACAATATGACTAAGACTGTGTAGAATAACTAAATGTTAAAGTGTAGCGCTAAAGTAAAATTCAGTGAAAAGGGTCTAGGACAGGGGAAGGTCAATCCACATTTAAAGTGGCACGTAACCCTATCCAGTCCAAAACCGGACAAATGTGTAAACAAATTAGTGGAGTGAATATAAGTGTATAATACAATAACACAACCTATATCAAAAAGTGAAATGCTCTTTCTTTTGGGAAAGGCACAAACAGACATAAAGACAAATATAAAGTGAAATATATCAACAAATTATTATCTCAAATGTCCACATTTTTTGATAGTGAAGAAATATGTGAGTGTTGTCAAAAATGTCCACAATAATGGTGGGAGAGTGTGACTCCCAAGTAAACCATAAAGACTTAGTAAATTAGTCCATATAATGCATAGTGTAGTTGAAACAGATTGAATCCAAGGCAGGTATCCTCACAGTAAAAATAATCCAAATCAAAGTGAAGGGTAGAATACTCTTACCGACTTCGGTGGACTCAAAGGCCGTGGGCGGTGAGTCAAATGGGCTTGTACTGTCTTAAGATGGATGACAGTGTGAAGATGGGTTATACCCCGGAAGATTTCCTCCTAAGATGGGGGGCCCGGAACCTGCCCTGAAGGTCTGTACGATCACCGTCTGAGGCCCTATGTACTAGTAATGTCAGCTCCAGCACGAACCGGAAACGCCACACCGCACACTGCTGACAGACACCTGTGCCAGGATTTTACTGTGAGGATACCTGCCTTGGATTCAATCTGTTTCAACTACACTATGCATTATATGGACTAATTTACTAAGTCTTTAAAGTTCACTGTATGGACCATTCAGTACAGCTAATTATTCCTTTTAGCTTGAGCTCATGTCCCTTATCAATTTGGTTGCTCTTCCCTGTGCTAACTCTAGTTCCCCAATATCCTTTGTGTGAACTGGTTTCAAAAACTCCGCTGCTTTATCAAGGGCAAGCTTATGTCAATTTCCCTGGAGTTTACAGTATACTTTTAATACAACAAAAGTATTTTTCTTCCAGTCCAATAGTTTTTATTGGTATGAAAAGCATTCTTCTTGCCGTAGAAACATATACCTTAACACCCAGGTCCTTCTTGATCATTGATTTCCCCAGTTGTACTCCCCATAGAATGTATGATGAATGCATGTTGTTAACCCCCAAGCACATACCCTTACAATTGTTAAATCTAAACCTCATTTGCCATCTTTCTGTCCAATCAAACAGTGCTTTCAGGTCTGCCTGTAAATTTAGCACATAATGTAAGGTCTTTATTGAACTACATAGCTTGTTGTCATCTGTAAACATAGAAATGGTACTTTTAATCCCCAAATCATTTATAAATAGAACTTATAGATTAAAAGTAAAGGTCCCAACACTGAATCTTCATGTACACAACTAATAGCCTACTCTCTTTAAACCAGTTTTGAAAAATCTATTTATAGACTGCATTTTCTAGGGTTATAGAGATTCATTTACACATTGTCAATCTGTGGAGAACTGTGTCAAGCTGAAGTACATGAGCTCAGAGACAGAGTGGAAACCTCCCTGGGAGCAGACATTTTAACACTATGGTGGATGCTCATGCTGCTCAATTGAAAGAAATTGCATGGCTGAAAGATAAAGTGGCAGACCTGGAGGATAAGTCCAGGAGGAATAACATCAAAATACGTGGCATTCCTGAGTCCGTATCCTCCACTCAGCTCCCACAATATGCGCAAGAGTTATTCTCTACATTGGTCCCAACTATGTCATGTTTAGATCTCTCTATTGATGGAATTCATAGACTGCCTAAACCCTTGTTCATCTCAGCACTCAGACGTTCTGCTGTGGGTACACTTCTATCAGGTGAAAGAGAGAATTATGTCTGCCTTCCGCCAGATCGATCACCTCCCAGAACACTACTTTGCTTTACAACTACTTCCAGATCAGTCACGCCAAACTCTGCAATGGTGTAAGAACCTGGCCACAGTCACAAAGGCTTTACGCAACCACAAAATCCTTCATAAATGGAAACACCCAGCTAACCTCTCCATCACTCATACTGGAGTATCAACCATTGTGTCCACCCTGGAAGACAGGCTAACCCTCTTTCTTCAGTGGGAGATACTATCTGACCTCCTGCCACCATCCTCCCTCCAAGCGCACCCAGAACCTTTGGATTGAGAGTGGCAAGTGGTCTCGCACAAGAGGTCCTCTAAGAAATATTCACCTGGAGGCTCAGGTCACAACCTACAAATCACTAACTAACTCTGTGGCCTAGCAGTTTTTCTATCCCCTATCCTAAAACCACAGCTCTGCTGTGCACGGCTCGCTCCAGGGGTCACCCTTTTACCTAATCTACCTAAATTAGCAGGGATGTATCTCTGTGGCCATTGCCAGGTGTGTCCATTTGTTAAAAAAATGGTGTTCATGGACTCGGACCATTTGAAAACATTTGAAATCAAAAGGTTCATTCACACTGAAACTGGCTGCTGATTCAGGGACAAATCGGGGATGAATCAGGGATGAATCTTTGCCTGAATTCAGCCCTGAAACGGAGCCAAAGACAGTGCGCTCTGCAGCCACCCTGGAGATATGTGAACCGGCTCTATAGAGAGCCAGTCACATTCTCCTTCTATGCAAATTGGATGCAGGGAAACCAGCATCCAATTCGCATAGGTGTGAACCCAGCCTTAAAGTAACATATATGATGGAATAACCCTGTAAAAAATATTATGTGGGGAAAACCAAAAGACAACTAAGAATTTGTATCGGTGAACACCTGAGAGACATTAAAAAAACATTAGTAAATATGAAAAAGAAAAAGAACTCACTAGCTGAACATTTTAGAGAAATCCATGAGGCAAAAATAGATGGTTTAAAAGTAAAGGGAATTTCCACATTAGATCTGTCCCCTAGTAGAGGAGATTTGCCAAAAGGCTTAAACACAGAACTGAATCTTAAAATATTTCTTGATGACTGAGAAGTAAAAACCTCTCTAGATATCTACAGTATTTGACGAATAGTATCTTTATGTAGTACTGACCCCCGAAGGAGCTGCTGATATTTGATTGGGCCTGTACTCTGCTCTTACACCCCCAATAACTTGGCTCAACCCGCTTGACACAGCTGTGATGCAGTTTTAGTGGAAAGTTTAACAACAAAGAAACAATCCCACAATTATAATGTACCAATGCCGTACCTTTACCTTGGTATCCATTGCTCCACCTGTAGGGTAATAGACAACACTTCACACCAATTGCAATTAACCAGAATATGACTTTACGTAAACTGGTAGGAAAGATAATTATAATTACTACACTGCCACACCAACGTAATGTGACAGTGTGATACGTATCCACAATTTGTTAACAATATATAACTTCCCTGAGTGACCCTTTATTGCGTATCTCCAAGTGGGACCAGTTCCCAGTGTGACAACACCTCAACTCTGGGCACCTTCCCACTTCCAGCAAGCCTAGGTAACCACAGGAATGTAAAGTTATCAGTACAGTGTAATACAATTACTAGGGAGCTCCCCCTACATTATGATGCAGTCCCTCTTAATACTCATGGAATGCAAGGCCTTGCAATAAGAGATGCAGTCTTTAGTCTTCTGTCTTCTGCTAGCTATTTGTGTTGTAGTAATTGTAATCCACACAGTTGAACAAACAAGGATTATTGTAGGGTGAGTGTTAGAACTTTACTTGCCATGCAGCACACTTACAACTGCCTTTGGTGTAATTGGTTCTGAACCGCACAGTGTCAGTAATCAGTGGAGTGCAGGCTTGAGGCCTGTTTAAGCTCAGTCCTTTAGATAAGATCTCCTCTGTGGGACTACAGGTCCCAGCAACACTGTTTAGAGACTAAGTGTGGAAAGGTGCTTTAATAACTACGGGCGGCAGCCCTCTCACCCAAACAGGCCTGGAGAATAGAACAGCTCCGCTCCGGATGTCTCAATTTTGCTTCCCGCCAGCCGGCGCCATCGCACCGCTCCATTCCGCGAGATGAACCAGGACCTTCTGATGGCTCCGACAGATGCCTCTGGATCATTCCCGATCCGGTCACACAGTCTGTCCAGCACACAGGTGTAGAACAGAGTCGCTGGCTGTTCCACTCCACAGTTGGTGTAGGCCGCGCTCTCTGGAAACCTCCTCACAGGTCCTAGTAGGCAGGCCACACATCCAGAAGAGACACAAGATGGCCACGTGGGGTCCTTTTATAACCTACCCAGCATGCAGTTCAGTCTTTTGGTGCTCATGGGTAGATCAATTGGCATTGTGAAAACGTGCAAAAAGGGGGTGCTCGTTTAGTACATCTAAATATGAATTACAAATGATATGAAAATAATGTGCAAAAACTGAATCACACACTGGACTGGAAAAACTGGACAAACCATTCCCAGCAAAACCCTTATAATAAGGATCTTGACAAAATTATATAAAGCAAATAATAAGAACGACAGTCCGAAAAAATGTGATTTTCCAAACAAAACAGATTGAAGCAGGTGATCCTAGGTTTGTGCTTGATAGTGGATACTCCTTCACCATATCATTAGCATAATACCCAACATGAGCAGATAAAGAAGCTGCTTACCAGATGTATCGGACTTCTTTAATTAAAAAGAAAGTCAAATAATGCTTTGGCAGGATAATGCCTGCTCGCATGTGTGTGTGTGTGTGTGGAGCTTGGAGATGTGCAGGAAACCTCTTCCTAAAAGTGTAAGGCAGGATATGCAAAAAACTGTCAAACTCCCATAGCATAATACTGTTTAATAAAAACATAGGAATAAAAAAGAAAGCCAAATGGCTCCTTACATTAAAAAGTGCCTACCCGGCACTGGGGCTGCTGGCTTGTCTCATATAGAAAAGCTGGATGAGCTGGACCTGTGCCGCATCCACCTCTGGGAAGGGCGTGCATTCCACCGTCCACAGCCGACAACCAGAGACCCGGAAGTGTCGTAGGGTATAACGTGACCAGGTACCGCCTCGACATAAGTTTTGTGATTACGTCTTTAGGAGGCGTACCTGGTCACTGAACGTCATGTTATTTATAGTGCTGGCTTGAATTGTTAAATATTTGCTGATGCGTGCGCAGCCGCAGTTCCGGTTTACATTGCACCCATCTACCATATAAATTTATGGAGGACGGTATATTTTACAAGACAGATAAGAGTAATGAATGATGTATAGAAGCATGTATAATTGCAGTATTGAGATCTAAAATAGGGATTAACATTCCAAATGCAAAATTAAGAACATAAACTAAAGATGCAATAAGGTATAGCATAGAAAAAAAATTTGTATGAAAAGACAAACCTCTCTACCTTTTTAGTTGATAAGTGATTAGGCTTGGTGGTAATTCAAGAAAAATCTAGTTGAAAATAGAGGGGAGACACCTTAACCCGAAAAGGAATACAACCATCTTACATGAGAGATGGTATGTAATACCTAGATGGAACTGAACATGAAAAATAACTGTATGCATCTAAATATTAGACACAATTACATACAAGATGATGAATAAATATCTAAATCAAAAATATAAGCTTAAATAAACCTTAGAGGGACAGCACCACTAATTTAATCATTGGACATAAAGCAGTTCAAATCCACCTTGATGTTTATGCCATATGGTTGTATAGTATGTAATCTATACAACCATTTGGTTTCATTTTGTGAAACTGCCCTCTTCATATGTGTTCCTCTTCAATGTTTGGAAATCTTATCAATTCCATAAAAAGTACAGAGTGTGGGGTCACTAATTTGAAATTCTTTGAAGTGTCTAGACACGCTATGTTTAGGGAAACCTTTTTTTTATATTGGTCAAATGCTCATTTATTCTGACTTTAAACTGTTGTGTTGTTCGACCTACGTATTGGAGTGAACATGGACACTCCAAGACGTAGGTGACATGGTCTAAATTGCATGTAATCAAAGGTTTAATTTTGAAACTTTCATTGGTGACCATAGATTGAAAGTGTGAGATTTTTTGGGGGGGCTCCAGATTTTCTAGTAGTCCTACAGGCTTTACACCTAGTACAGAAATAGAATCCAGACCCATCCAAAAAGGTGGATGGTTTCTCGGGAGGGTCTGGTACATTCCTAGCTATTTTGTTTCTTAGGCCTGGAGCCCTCCTATAGATGAATTTTGGCTTGGAAGGAATGGTTGACCTAAGATCTTGGTCTTTTAAGAGTATTGGCCAGAATTTTTTTAAAATGGACTCAACCTGTTTGTATTGTCTGTGGAATCCCGTGGGTAAGCACGTTCTTGTATAATGTAAACAAACAGTCACTTCCTGTAACATTTCTCCATGTTCTTGAAATAGAAAATAAACGTTTACTGTACAAAATAAGGTCCATTGGCATGGACCATAGGGTGAGTACATGGATTGAAAACTGGCTACAAGGGCGAGTTCAGAGGGTGGTCATAAATGGGGAGTACTCAGAATGGTCAGGGGTGGGTAGTGGGGTTCCCCAGGGTTCTGTGCTGGGACCAATCCTATTTAATTTGTTCATAAATGATCTGGAGGATGGGATAAACAGTTCAATCTCTGTATTTGCAGACGATACTAAGCTAAGCAGGGCAATAACTTCTCCGCAGGATGTGGAAACCTTGCAAAAAGACCTGAACAAATTAATGGGGTGGGCGACTACATGGCAAATGAGGTTCAATGTAGAAAAATGTAAAATAATGCATTTGGGTGGCAAAAATATGAATGCAATCTATACACTGGGGGAGAACCTCTGGGGGAATCTAGAATGGAAAAGGACCTGGGGGTCCTAGTAGATGATAGGCTCAGCAATGGCATGCAATGCCAAGCTGCTGCTAACAAAGTAAACAGAATATTGGCATACATTAAAAGGGGGATCAACTCCAGAGATAAAACGATAATTCTCCCACTCTACAAGGCTCTGGTCCGGCCGCACCTGGAGTTTGCTGTCCAGTTCTGGGCATCAGTCCTCAGGAAGGATGTACTGGAAATGGAGCAAGTACAAAGAAGGGCAACAAAGCTAATAAGGGGTCTGGAGGATCTTAGTTATGAGGAAAGGTTGCAAGCACTGAACTTATTCTCTCTGGAGAAGAGACGCTTGAAAGGGGATATGATTTCAATTTACAAATACCGTACTGGTGACCCCACAATAGGGATAAAACTTTTTCGCAGAAGAGAGTTTAACCAGACTAGTGGCCACTCATTAAAATTAGAAGAAAAGAGGTTTAACCTTAAACTACGTAGAGGGTTCTTTACTGTAAGAGCGGCAAGGATGTGGAATTCCCTTCCACAGGCGGTGGTCTCAGCGGGGAGCATTGATAGCTTCAAGAAACTATTAGATAAGCACCTGAATGACTGCAACATACAGGGATATATAATGTAATACTGACACATAATCACACACATAGGTTGGACTTGATGGACTTGTGTCTTTTTTTTTAACCTCACCTACTATGTAACGATGTAACTATAAATGAAGTCCTTTTCCCGTTTAAGCCACTAGATGGTGCCAAATACCCATTTATAACACTGTCTATTGTTTTGCATTATATGGTATTAGGAAACAAAAAATGTCAGCACTACATGTATATACAGCACCATTTAATTTCCCCCATTAATGGTTTTATGTTATGTTATGTGTTATGTTAGTTGTTGTTATGTTGTATGTGTTTTTACAGTTTTAAATGAATTGCAAAGCCAAATTTTGAACATGCACACAGTGTGTCAACTAAAGTAGGTGAGAGGAAGAGGTTGCACCCCCGAAACACATCCAATGGACATGTTTTAATGGACATGTTTCAGAGGTGCAACCTGTTCCTCGCGCCTACTTTAGTTTGGAGGAAGGGGTTGCACCCACAAAATGCGTACATTGATATCCCATGATGGGAGATAGCACGTGTTTTGTGGCTTTAGCAAAATAGATGTAGGGAAAAGACACACATTTTAGGCATGGGATCATGAGGGAAATCCAAATTTTGAGTCCCAATTTGTGTGCATCTTCAAAATTTGGCTTTTAGAGGGGTGAGCGCACCCCATCTGATAAAGGCAAGATCAACACAGTTTTGACATACTAATGTCTCAAATGGCCTTCACTTTAGCAAAGTTGAACTTTGTAAGTTCCTGAGTTGGGGATGTGTATGTTAGGTTTTAAACATGCCTGTTTAGCCCCAAAAAAGGCAAATTAATGTCAAACACACATGTTATACACCAATATGTTGTTTGTTCAAAAATCGTTTAACGCATATGTGAATTTGCTTGGAGTAAAATGTTTTATACTCAACAATGTGTGGCTTCTTATTTCAATGCTCAGTACCAGTGTATTTGTTAAGCTGGTGTAGTTACAGTGACAATGTGCTGTAAAATGTGCCAAAATCAGGACATTTTAGGGACTCCAAGCAATGAATTAATCGAGTTGAAAAAGATGAATATTTTTATCATTAATGCTTTACATACATTAACAACAATAACATTGTGTGTGTGACCCACAGCACAACATAATAGTTAGCTGAGGAAGAGATTGTCACCTCATGTATCAAATAAGTTACATTTGCACTATTGAAGAAAATGGCCAAAATTAAAAGGCCATTTGAGAACCTAGGAGACAGATAAACACAAACAGTAATTCAAATGAAATATGAGTTTAGTTCTTAAAAAAAAAAAAAAAATATTGCAAATCCACAACATTTTGTTGTAAAGCAATTGCCCCTCTACCCACAAAGTACTCAGCGTATTTTTGCCTGACTTCGCAGGTGCTTTGGGGGGTAAGCCAGGATGGCCAATTTCGATAGCCGTCATCGCTGTTGTATCCAATGCAAAGTCGGCCTCAGTCGAAACTGAGGCCAGATAGCTGGCTGCATTCTTCCTTAGGTAGTTGTGGAGAATGCAGCAGCTCAACACGACATGGTTCAGTTTATATTAAATTCATCCAGGTTGATGGACGAAGATCCTGAACTGGCTTGCCATTATGCCAAAGGCATTCTCCACCACTCTTCTGGCACGTGACAGCCGGTAATTAAAAACCCTCTGCTCTGGGGTCATGTTCCTCATGGGATGTTCCCCCAGAGCAAAGGCCTCATCCGCGACAAATACGAAATTGAGGCCCTCAACATTCTTCTCCGGAGGTGGCAACCGCAATGTGCCATTTTGAAGACGGCTGTAGAACTCGGTCTGGGTGATCACTCTTCCGTCAGCATTTCTGCTGTTCTTCCCAACATCCAGGTAGAGAAACTCGTACAGTACCTGACCGTGAGATTGTGTTTCCAGCGCGATCTCATTGCGCTGGTTCTCGGCGACAGGGTACTGTGCATGTCGCACTGGCTTGCTCATCAGGAAAGGAAAACTGTTTTTTCCTTTCGTGATGAGCAACGAGCAGTTTTGACAGCTGTCTGGTATGAATCATGAGGAGGAATGGCGTGCCAAATTTTAAATAGAAAACCAGGCCCTTAGGTCCAGTATGCGTTTTAAGGGGGACCACCTACATGGAAAAAATGGCATTGGGGTCCCCCCAAGATTCATACCAGACCCTTATTCAAGCACGCAGCCCGGCCGGTCAGGAAAGGGGGTGGGGACGAGCGAGCATCACCCCTCCTGAACCGTACCAGGCTGCATGCCCTCAACATGGGGGGTGGGTGCTTTGGGGAAGGGGGGCACCCTGCGGCCCCCCACCCCAAAGCACCTTGTACCCATGTTGATGATGCCTCTTCCCGACAACCCTGGCCGTTGGTTGTCGGGGTCTGCGGGCAGAGGGCTTATCGGAATCGAGGAGCCCCCTTTAATAAGGGGGCCCCCAGATCCCAGCCCTGCACCCTATGTGAATGAGTATGGGGTACATCGTACCCCTACCCATTCACCTAGGAAAAAAAGTGTCAATAAAAAAACACACTACACAAGTTTTTAAAGTAATTTATTATGCAGCTCTGGGGGTCTTCTTCCGACTTCGGGGTCTTCTGCCGACTTTGGGGGTCTCCTTCCAACTTCTCCGCTCTCTCCGGCCTCTTCTCCTGGTGTCCGGTAGGGATGAGCCGAACACCCCCCGGTTCGGTTCGCACCAGAACCCGCGAACGGACCGCAAGTTCGCACGAACGTTAGAACCCCATTGACGTCTATGGGACTCGAACGTTCGAAATCAAAAGTGCTCATTTTAAAGGCTAATTTGCATGGTATTGTCCTAAAAAGGGTTTGGGGACCCGGGTCCTACCCCAGGGGACATGTATCAATGCAAAAAAAACTTTTAAAAACGGCCGTTTTTTCGGGAGCAGTGATTTTAATGATGCTTAAAGTAAAAAAAAAAAAGTGAAATATTCCTTTAAATATCGTACCTGGGGGGTGTCTATAGTATGCCTGTAAAGTGACGCGTGTTTCCCATGTTTAGAACAGTCCCTGCACCAAATGTCATTTTTAAAGGAAAAAATCTCATTTAAAACTGCTTGCGGGTTTAATGTCATGTCGGGTCATGGCAATATGGATGAAAATCAGTGAGACAAACGGCATGGGTACCCCCCAGTCCATTACCAGGCCCTTTGGGTCTTGTATGGATATTAAGGGGAACCCCGCACCCAAATTAAAATAAGGAAAGGTCCCTATATACTCTGAACAGCAGTATACAGGCAGTGCAAACAAGACAGGGACTGTAGGTTTGTTGTTAAGTAGAATCTGTTTGTAATTTTGAACATTTTTAATGTGTTTAGCTCCAGCCAAAAAATCTTTTCTAAGCTTTTTGGAAAACATAGGGAAGGGTTATCACCCCTGTGACATTTGTTTTGCGTCTTTCCTCCTCTTCAGAAGATTTCACCTCACTTTTTTGTCCCAATGAAAAATGTTTTTTGAAAATTTGTGTTTTTTTGTGGAACAAGGATTGGAAAGCATCAGTGGAAAGGAAAAATTGTTTTCCCATATTAACTCTTACAGGAGAGAATTTCCCTTCCTTAGGGGTAGATTTCATCTCACTTCCTGTTGTCTCCTTCCGTTTGCAAGTAGGAGTCGTTTGTAAGTTAGATGTTTGAAAGTAGGGTCCTGCCCTATATACTCAGCAGAAATTTGGGCCTTAGGTGTTGCTGTGGCCAAAACACTGTAAGCCCTCACAGGGCCCTGCTGTGAAATATTAGATCAAGAATTGTAATTACATGCCCCTGTTGAACAGGAGCTGAAAAATTAGGCCTTAGGCACTGGTGCTGGTGCCACAACACTGCAACCCCTCACAGACACTCTAGTTGGAACGCAGGAACGAGCCCTGCTGCAAAGTATTGCATCAAAAATTGTAATTACACGCCCCTGTTAGACAGGGGCAGAAAAATTGGGTCTTAGGCACTGGTGCTGGTGCCACAACACTGCAACCCCTCACAGACACTCTAGTTGAAACGCAGGAACAAGCCCTGCTGCAAAGTATTGCATCAAAAATTGTAATTACACGCCCCTGTTAGACAGGGGCTGAAAAATTGGGTCTTAGGCACTGGTGCTGGTGCCACAACACTGCAACCCCTCACAGACACTCTAGTTGGAATGCAGGAACAAGCCCTGCTGCAAAGTATTGCATCAAAAATTGTAATTACACGCCCCTGTTAGACAGGGGCTGAAAAATTGGGTCTTAGGCACTGGTGCTGGTGCCACAACACTGCAACCCCTCACAGACACTCTAGTTGGAATGCAGGAACGAGCCCTGCTGCAAAGTATTACATCAAAAATTGTAATTACACGCCCCTGTTAAACAGGGGCTGAAAAATTGTGCCTTAGGCACTGGTGGTGGCGCCCAGAACCAAAAATGTTCTTACAAGCTATCAGCGTGATGATTGAGGAGGAAGAGGATAATTACTCAGGGATAGTCACTCAGCATCAGCATAGGCAGTCTTTGAAGGGATCTGAGATTTCAAAAAAAATTATTCGGTTACATCTGCATCAGGTGCTTGGTAGCTGGTGGTGATCCAAGACTGATTCATTTTTATGAAGGTCAGCCGATCGACCGAGTCGGTGGACAGACGCACCCTGTGATCGGTTACCACGCCTCCAGCAGCACTGAATGTGCGTTCCGAAAGAACGCTGGATGCAGGACAGGCCAGTAGCTCAATTGCATACTGTGCAAGCTCTGGCCAGTGATCCATCCTCAAGACCCAGTAACCCAGAGGATTTTCGGTGGGAAAGGTGTCCAAGTCTGATCTTGCCCCTAGGTCTTCCTGCACCATGTAAAACAGACGCTGGCGATGGTTGCTGGAACCGATCATACCTTGGGGCTGCGGACCAAAAAATTGTCTGAACGCATCGGTCAGATGGCCACCTTCTCCACCGCTCCTTCTTTGACTGACCGAAGCCTCAGCAACACGTTGTCCAGAAACAGGAGTTTGTAACCTCCCAGTCTCTGGGAACGCGTTGCACAGACCTTTCTGCAAGGCCTCCCGAAGATGTTTCATCCTCTGCTCCCTCTGCGATGGCAAGATAAGGTCCGCAACCTTACCCTTGTAACGTGGATCAAGGAGGGTTGCCAGCCAGTATTGGTCCTTCTCCTTGATACCACGAATACGAGGATCCTTACGCAGGCTTTGCAGGATCAGGGAGGCCATGCAGCGTAGGTTTGCTGAGGCATTCGGTCCGGAGTCCTCTGGGTCACTAAGGACAACAACTTCCGCAGCCACCTCCTCCCAGCCACGTACAAGTCCATGTGTTCCTTGGGACTGATCCCTTAAAGACTGCTGATGCTGAGTGCCAGGCTCCACCTCCATACTGACACAATCTTCCTCCTCCTCCTCCTCCTCCTCCTCGTCCTCTTCCTGTGTGATCGGCGGGCACGCAGGAACACTGTCTGGATAAAGGGGGCCTTGAGAGCTAAGGAAGTCCTCCTCTTCCTGCCTCTGTTCTGCCTCAAGTGCCCTGTCCATTATTCCACGCAGCGTGTGCTCCAACAGGTGGACAAGGGGGACAGTGTCACTGATGCATGCACTGTCAGTGCTCACCATCCTCGTGGCCTCCTCGAATGGTGACAGGACAGTGCATGCATCCCTGATCATGGCCCACTGGCGTGGGGAAAAAAAACCAAGGTCCCCTGACCCTGTCCTGGTGCCATAGTCGCACAGGTACTCATTGATGGCCCTCTGCTGCGTGTGCAGCCGCTGCAGCATGGCCAACGTCGAGTTCCACCTGGTGGGCATGTCACAGATTAGGCGGTTCTTGGGCAGGTTAAACTCCTTTTGGAGGTCCGTCAGCCGAGCACTGGCATTATATGACCGGCGGAAATGCACACAGACTTTCCTGGCCTGCCTCAGGACATCCTGTAAGCCCGGGTACCTGCCCAAGAACCGCTGCACCACCAAGTTAAGGACGTGAGCCAAACAGGGCACATGGGTCAGTTGTCCCTGTCGGAGGGCAGAGAGGAGGTTGGTGCCATTGTCGCAAACCACCATTCCTGCCTTAAGTTGGCGTGGCGTCAACCACCTCTGAACCTGCCCCTGCAGAGCTGACAGAACCTCTGCCCCAGTGTGGCTCCTGTCCCCCAAGCACACCAGCTCAAGCACCGCATGGCATCTTTTGGCCTGCGTACTTGCGTAGCCCCTTGAACGCCTACGGAGCACCGCTGGTTCCGAGGAAGAGGCCATGGAGGAAGAAGAAGAGGAGGGGGTGGAGGAGAGAGGTGTGTCACAATCAGCATTTTGGAGGCGTGGTGGCGGAACAACCTCCAACACTACTGCACCTTGTCCTGCATCCTTCCCAGCTGCCAGCAGAGTCACCCAATGCGCCGTGAAACTTAAGTAACGTCCCTGTCCATGCCTGCTGGACCATGAGTCAGCGGTAATATGCACCTTACCGCTGACCGCCCTGTCCAGCGAGGCATGGACATTGCCTTCCACATGCCGGTAGAGAGCCGGAATCGCCTTCCGTGAGAAAAAGTGGCGTTTGGGTACCTGCCACTGAGGAACCGCACATTCCACAAACTCACGGAAGGGGGCAGAGTCTACCAACTGAAAAGGCAGCAGTTGAAGTGCTAGCAATTTTGCCAAGCTAGCATTCAACCGCTGGGCATGTGGATGGCTGGGAGCAAACTTCTTTCGGCGGTGCAGCAGCTGGGGCAGGGAAATTTGCCTGGTACAATCTGACGTCGGTGTACCAAAAGCAGATTGCCCATAAGTACTTGGCTGTGACACACCTAATTCTACACCTTCATTCCTCTCACTGCAGGTCGCAGAGAGGACTGAAGGTCTAGTGGGGTTGGAAATCTCAGCTGATGAGGAGCAAGGAGAGATCGTCTTTGTTCTTTGGTGTGGGTCTTTTAGATACGCTTGCCAACGAACTGCATGGCAGGTCAACATATGTCTGGTCAAGCATGTGGTACCCAAGCGGGAGATGTTTTGGCCACGCGAGATACGCTTGAGACATATATTGCAAATAGCAGCGGTGCGATCTGATGCACTCGTCTCAAAAAAGGCCCACACCAAAGAACTTTTTGAATAACGCGCAGAGACTGCAGCGCCCTGCACATGTGGAGCTTTGGGGTGTGATGCAGTCAATGTGCTGCCCTTAGGCTGGCCCCTGGAGGGCATCCTGCCTAGTTGGTGATGTGCCACCTCCTCCTCCTCCTCCTCCTCCTCCTCCTCCTCCTCCTCCTCTCTCCTATCAGGCACCCACGTTGAGTCAGTGACCTCATCATCCCCTCCCTCCTCATCACTGGAGCAAACCTGGCAGTATGCTGCAGCAGGGGGAGCATGACTGCCAGATTGCTGTCCTTCTTGGGCACCCCCTCTGTCCGTGCTCATGTTACTGCCTTCATTGAGCTCAGTATCATCATCAGAGCCTTCCAAACGCTGGGCATCCTCCTGGAGCATGTACCCAACACTGTGGTCAAACAGTTCGAGGGAATCCTCAGGAGGACATGGTGGGGCTAGGGAAGGAGTCACTGATGACATTGAGCTGAGGGAAGAGGCCGCTGCTTTGCCAGACAAAGCACCCTGGGCATGGGTGAGAGAGGATGAGGAGGATGAGGACGGCTTGGTCATCCACTCGACCAAGTCTTCCGCATGTTGCGGCTCAACACGGCCAGCTGCCGAAAAAAAGGCCAAGCGTGTCCCATGGCCACGTGCTGATGAGGATGCACCGTCTCCACGACCAGCACTAGACACAGAGCCTGCTTGCCCTCTCTTATTGGCTTGTGACTGTCTGCCTCTCCTTCTTGGCCTTCCAGACATACTAATGGCCTGTAGCTGCACTAAGCTGGGATAGAACACCTGTAATTTTCTTCAGGTAGCTTTATATACTGTAACCAGACAAGCCTGCCTGTCAGTAGGAAGATAACAGGAACGGATCTAGCTGAACACTGTGAGCAGGACGTACTGCACTAAATGTATATAGCAGGAACGAATCTAGCTGAACACTGTGAGCAGGACGCACTGCACTGAATGTAAACAGCAGGAACGGATGTAGCTAAACACTGTGAGCAGGACGCACTGCACTGAATGTAAATAGCAGGAACGGATCTAGCTGAACACTGTGAGCAGGACGCACTGCACTGAATGTAAATAACAGGAACGGATCTAGCTGAACACTGTGAGCAGGACACACTGTACTAAATGTAAATAGTCTAGCTGCCTGACCGTGGTACTAATAGGATCAAAAAGAACACCTGTAATTTTCTTCAGGTAGCTTTATATACTGTAACCAGACAAGCCTGCCTGTCAGTAGGAAGATAACAGGAACGGATCTAGCTGAACACTGTGAGCAGGACGTACTGCACTAAATGTATATAGCAGGAACGGATCTAGCTGAACACTGTGAGCAGGACGCACTGCACTGAATGTAAATAGCAGGAACGGATCTAGCTGAACACTGTGAGCAGGACGCACTGCACTGAATGTAAATAGCAGGAACGGATCTAGCTGAACACTGTGAGCAGGACGCACTGCACTGAATGTAAATAACAGGAACGGATCTAGCTGAACACTGTGAGCAGGACACACTGTACTAAATGTAAATAGTCTAGCTGCCTGACCGTGGTACTAATAGGATCAAAAAGAACACCTGTAATTTTCTTCAGGTAGCTTTATATACTGTAACCAGACAAGCCTGCCTGTCAGTAGGAAGATAACAGGAACGGATCTAGCTGAACACTGTGAGCAGGACGTACTGCACTAAATGTATATAGCAGGAACGGATCTAGCTGAACACTGTGAGCAGGACGCACTGCACTGAATGTAAATAACAGGAACGGATCTAGCTGAACACTGTGAGCAGGACACACTGTACTAAATGTAAATAGTCTAGCTGCCTGACCGTGGTACTAATAGGATCAAAAAGAACACCTGTAATTTTCTTCAGGTAGCTTTATATACTGTAACCAGACAAGCCTGCCTGTCAGTAGGAAGATAACAGGAACGGATCTAGCTGAACACTGTGAGCAGGACGTACTGCACTAAATGTATATAGCAGGAACGGATCTAGCTGAACACTGTGAGCAGGACGCACTGCACTGAATGTAAATAGCAGGAACGGATCTAGCTGAACACTGTGAGCAGGACGCACTGCACTGAATGTAAATAGCAGGAACGGATCTAGCTGAACACTGTGAGCAGGACGCACTGCACTGAATGTAAATAACAGGAACGGATCTAGCTGAACACTGTGAGCAGGACACACTGTACTAAATGTAAATAGTCTAGCTGCCTGACCGTGGTACTAATAGGATCAAAAAGAACACCTGTAATTTTCTTCAGGTAGCTTTATATACTGTAACCAGACAAGCCTGCCTGTCAGTAGGAAGATAACAGGAACGGATCTAGCTGAACACTGTGAGCAGGACGTACTGCACTAAATGTATATAGCAGGAACGGATCTAGCTGAACACTGTGAGCAGGACGCACTGCACTGAATGTAAATAGCAGGAACGGATCTAGCTGAACACTGTGAGCAGGACGCACTGCACTGAATGTAAATAGCAGGAACGGATCTAGCTGAACACTGTGAGCAGGACGCACTGCACTGAATGTAAACAGCAGGAACGGATGTAGCTAAACACTGTGAGCAGGACGCACTGCACTGAATGTAAATAGCAGGAACGGATCTAGCTGAACACTGTGAGCAGGACGCACTGCACTGAATGTAAATAACAGGAACGGATCTAGCTGAACACTGTGAGCAGGACACACTGTACTAAATGTAAATAGTCTAGCTGCCTGACCGTGGTACTAATAGGATCAAAAAGAACACCTGTAATTTTCTTCAGGTAGCTTTATATACTGTAACCAGACAAGCCTGCCTGTCAGTAGGAAGATAACAGGAACGGATCTAGCTGAACACTGTGAGCAGGACGTACTGCACTAAATGTATATAGCAGGAACGGATCTAGCTGAACACTGTGAGCAGGACGCACTGCACTGAATGTAAATAGCAGGAACGGATCTAGCTGAACACTGTGAGCAGGACGCACTGCACTGAATGTAAATAGCAGGAACGGATCTAGCTGAACACTGTGAGCAGGACGCACTGCACTGAATGTAAACAGCAGGAACGGATGTAGCTAAACACTGTGAGCAGGACGCACTGCACTGAATGTAAATAGCAGGAACGGATCTAGCTGAACACTGTGAGCAGGACGCACTGCACTGAATGTAAATAGCAGGAACGGATCTAGCTGAACACTGTGAGCAGCACGCACTGCACTGAATGTAAATAGCAGGAACGGATCTAGCTGAACACTGTGAGCAGGACGCACTGCACTGAATGTAAATAGCAGGAACGGATCTAGCTGAACACTGTGAGCAGGACGCACTGCACTAAATGTAAATACCAGGAACGGATCTAGCTGAACACTGTGAGCAGGACGCACTGCACTGAATGTAAATAGCAGGAACGGATCTAGCTGAACACTGTGAGCAGGACGCACTGCACTGAATGTAAATAGCAGGAACGGATCTAGCTGAACACTGTGAGCAGCACGCACTGCACTGAATGTAAATAGCAGGAACGGATCTAGCTGAACACTGTGAGCAGGAAGCACTGTACTGAATGTAAATAGCAGGAACGGATCTAGCTGAACACTGTGAGCAGGACACACTGCACTGAATGTAAATAGTCTAGATAGAAGATAACAGGAACGGATCTAGCTAAACTGAATACAGTGTATATATATATATGCAACACCTGGGATGCATATATATACACAATACACTGTAAGTGCAGCTAACTGACTGACTGTTCTGCCTAATCTATCTAACTCAAATCAAATGACACTGTCTCTCTCTCTCTCTATCGCTCAGCACACCGGAACACACACTACACAGGGCCGCCGTGCAGGCGGCCTTATATAGTGTGGGGTGTGTACTAAATCCCTGAGCCATAATTGGCCAAAGCCACCCTGGCTTTGGCCAATTACAGCTCTCTCTACTGACGGCGCTGTGATTGGCCAAGCATGCGGGTCAAAGTGCATGCTTGGCCAATCATCAGCCAGCAATGCACTGCGATGCCGCAGTGAATTATGGGCCGTGACGCGCCACACGAATTTGGCGCGAACGGCCCATATCGTTCGCAATTCGACGGACGGTCGAACAGCCGATGTTCGAGTCGAACATGGGTTCGACTCGAACACGAAGCTCATCCCTAGTGTCCGGTTCTTCTCCTGCTCTTCTGCCAGGCTCCTCCGCTATCTTCTGCTCTTTTGCAGGCTCTTTTGGCCCGGTCTTCTTCACCGTCTTGTTCCTTCTTCTCTTCTTTCTATGTTGATACAACGCTCTCTCCCGCTGTAATGCTGTGTGAGCGGTGCACAATGACTTATATAGGCATGGGGCGTGGCCCCGCCCCCTTATGACATCAGTCCCAGGGCGTGATGGGACTGTGACGTCATAAGGGGCGGGGTCACCGGGTGAAGAGAAGAAGGAACAAGATGGCGGAGAAGACCGCGGCACCACTAGCAAAAAAGGCGGCAAAAGAGCAGAAGATAGCGGAGGAGCCCGGCAGAAGATCCAGAGAGCGGGAGAAGAACTGGACACCGGAAAAAGAGGCCGTACACCGGAAGAAGAGGCTGGAGAGAGTGGAGAAGACCCCCCGAAGTTGGAAGAAGACCCCCGGAGTTGACTAATAAATAACTTTAAAAAACTGTGTAGTGTGTTTTTTTGTTGACACTTTTTTCCTAGGTGAATGGGTAGGGGTACAATGTACCCCATACTTATTCACATAGGGTGGGGGGCCGGATTCCGATTCCCGGATCATGGATTCCGATAAGCCCTCCACCCGCAGACCCTGACAACAAATGGTCAGGGTTGTCGGGAAGAGGCCCTTATCCTCATCGACATGGGGACAAGGTGCTTTGGGGTGGGGGGGCCACCCGCATGCCCCCCCATGTTGAGGGCATGTGGCCTGGTACAGTTCAGGAGGGGGGTGCTCATCCTCACCCTATTTCCTGACCGGCCGGGCTACGTGCTCGGATAAGGGTCTGGTATGGATTTTGGGAGGGAACCCCAACGCCGTTTTTTCGGCATAGGGGGTTCCCCTAAAAATCCATACCAGACCCAAGGGCCTGGTTTGCCCCTGGGGGGAACACATGCCGTTTTTTTATTTAAAATTTGGCGCGGCGTTCCCCCTCATGATTCATACCAGACAGCTGTCAGCACTGCCCGTCGCTCATCGCGAATGAAAAAAACAGTTTTCCTTTCAAGATGAGTGAGCCAGCTCAGGGCTGGCACCTGCGATGGGGCTCACAGGTGTCATATCTCGCCGATAACAGTGGCGAGATTGACACAATATCGCAGTCACCTACTGTAATTGGCCAACGCCAACATCACAATACTACTATACCCCCTATAATTGTAGTAGTAAGACCCAGAGTTGGGAAGTGGTACGATCCTTACATGCTTCCCATCTATAGCACCACCACAACTGGGAAAATCCCACTGGTGATGAAACTGGGAAGCCACAGTCTGCCATTCCTGTGGATTGGAAGGAAACTGGAGTCAAACAAGAAAAAAAATGAGTACTTTTGCACCTAACGTTGCAAGCAGATTAGACACAAACATTCATGGCCAACATAAGTATAGCATTTATTGAAATGAGTATTCAAAGACAAAGTATAAGGTCAACTTATCAGATTCCTCACCTTCTCTGGCTCATTGGAAACATTTTATGGTAGGGGGGATGGGTAGATGTTTTGGACAGGTAACCCTCTCCACTTCATTGAGAGCTGAATCCATAAATAATGTGTGTTACTTTGGCCAGCCCCTCCATACTTACACTATTGGCAGCCCACTGGACAGGTAAGAAGTGTCATAATCCAAAAATATGAATACACACTGTCCAAATTGAAACACATTTTTACATTCTGCAATTACCTATGACGATAATAGGAGAACAAAACGTTAAACAGTACCATTTGAAAGTATTCCGTCAGGCCCTTTCACTACATGATTTGGTGAATACATCCATAAATATGACCACAAAAGAGGTAGGTATAGTGTGTATGGGTTTGGCAAAGTCAGCAGATATAGTATTGGTATCGGTTGACTTAGCAGTTGGGGGGGAGGGAGGGTTCCAAATGAGTTTGGACCCCCAAAGAATAGCCTCTTGCACTCTGCCTGAATTTAAGGCCAGCAATAACATTTGGACACATTTTAGGGGGTGTCTAAAAACATTGTTAAGTTACTAGGCTATGTGTGTAGGGGCCCAGGATAGCATTCTAGAGAGGTTAGTGTAGGCAAATATGTATGAAGGACAAAAAAGAGCATTGAAAGCTTACAGCATGCATGAGGACAAAGAGGACATTCACAGCATATTACAATCATGGTGATTATGGAATGAAATTATTAGGATTATTCTCCTGGAGCTCCTGCAGTAAAGGCATATGACAGAATTGGTCACGATTAAGCAACCAATTCTTGGTCCAAGAACTCCTCCTCCCACTGTTCCTGGACTGGACTTGGTTCATAGCAATAACTCCAAGCCCAACAATAGTACAATCTCCCTGATAAGAATGCCACATGGCTAGTAAACGAATGGCTGCTCAGAATGAACTGACAGAACGCATTGAAAATCAGAAAGGAATTGACAAGCACGACCTGAAAATCAGAAACGACCGGACAAGCATGCACTGAAAAACAGATATGAACCGACAAGCACAACCTGAAATGCAGAAACTAACTGAAAAGAACAAGGCTGAAAAGCGTGAATCGTCACTCACCAAACTTCTACTAACACGAGATTAGCAGAAGGAGCCCAAAGTGTGGCTCATAACTATTGAACTTCCTTTTTATCGGCTTGTCCTACATCTTGTATGTCACTACATTCGTAATTGTTGGGTAACATTTGTGTGACCATGTGTATGCAAGACAAGTTGGAGCCAATGCCCTTCGAACAAAATTCCACAGTTTTGTTGTCAGAAAGTCTGATCGTTTGTGCGAGGCTTAAGTCTTGGACAGCAGATCTCAGCATTGGAAAATTTGCTCTATTGAAATTAACTTCTGTGTGTTTTTTAAAGGTTTTATGTATTTATAAAATGTATTATGGGTAGAGTTGGGTGAACGGTTAGGGCTGAGCAAAAGTTCAGCTCGAACATCACCTATTCGCCCCTTCAGCGAACACTCAAATTTGCAATCAGGGCATAGTAAAATGCTGGTTGTTAATGAGCAGGCTGGGAAGCTGACCTCTGCATCCCTAACATATGGATGAGTCATCAGCTATCAATGGGCTTCCCCGCTGACAGCTAAATAAAAAAAATATTGCCGGCAATAGAAAAATTTAAGGTAGAGTAATAAACGGTTACAGCGCTGATAAACGTAATTGTACAATAAAGTGCTATGTGCTGAAAAAATGCATTGGGTATTAGCTATATTTCAAATACAACTGCTGGTCACCACAGTGTAAGTGATAAGACAACCAGTGTTACCTGATTAAAAACAACCTAAAAAATAGGCTAATAAATGGTTAACAAATCAAATAAAAGGGAACTCTAATCACAATATAACAGTGCAAAAAAAGGAAAATAGTCCCAAAATAAATAACTAGCACCAGCTGGGCATGGAAGACTCAGACAGACAACTTAATGATGGCCCAACGGCTCCTAAGTAAAAAAGTCAGTCCGTATCTATGATCCAAAACCAGGTACTTCTAAATGGATAAATGGATGTTTAGGCTGATATTTCAAACAATGGAGCCATAGATCTTGCAAACGGTCACCCAAAATAGAAAGAGAAAAAAAATATATGGTGAAGTACTGCGGGATGTAAGAGCCAATCGCGCTACAAACCGCTACTCACGCTTTCCCTGGTGGCAGTCAAGCATGTCAGGCATATCAGATGCTTCCGCGATCGCCGCTTGGTAGCGTGCGTTCCACGAAGCCAGGAAGATGAAAAAAGCGTCACTTGGTTGTGTGAAGGCCGGATGTGACGTCGACGCGTTTCGCCCCTCCCCCAGGGCGTCATCCTTTGATAACGCCCTGGGGGAGGGGCGAAACGCGTTGACGTCACATCCGGCCTTCACACAACCAAGTGATGCTTTTTTCATCTTCCTGGCTTCGTGGAATGCACGCTACCAAGCGGCGATCGCGGAAGCATCTGATATGCCTGACATGCTTGACTGCCACCAGGGAAAGCGTGAGTAGCGGTTTGTAGCGCGATTGGCTCTTACATCCCGCAGTACTTCACCATATATTTTTTTCTCTTTCTATTTTGGGTGACCGTTTGCAAGATCTATGGCTCCATTGTTTGAAATATCAGCCTAAACATCCATTTATCCATTTAGAAGTACCTGGTGTTGGATCATAGATACGGACTGACTTTTTTACTTAGGAGCCGTTGGGCCATCATTAAGTTGTCTGTCTGAGTCTTCCATGCCCAGCTGGTGCTAGTTATTTATTTTGGGACTATTTTCCTTTTTTTGCACTGTTATATTGTGATTAGAGTTCACTTTTATTTGATTTGTTAACCATTTATTAGCCTATTTTTTAGGTTGTTTTTAATCAGGTAACACTGGTTGTCTTATCACTTACACTGTGGTGACCAGCAGTTGTATTTGAAATATAGCTAATACCCAATGCATTTTTTCAGCACATAGCACTTTATTGTACAATTACGTTTATCAGCGCTGTAACCGTTTATTACTCTACCTTAAGTTTACACACTTTTTTACAGCAGCAATAGCTTCTAGCATAATTATTAATTTTTGTTGCGAGCGCTGTTCCTTTTATTTATTATTTTTGGCAATAGAAAAATGGCATGGGGTCCCCCTAAAATCCATACCAGACCCTTATCAGAGCATGCAGTCCAGCAGGAACATTATTTTTTAATTCTTTATTTTGAGTTTTAAAGTCATACACCAATTCTGAACAGCAATACCGTGAGAGTATGTCATAACAGAATAGGCAGCAAAGATTTAATGTATACAGACATATAAGTAAGTTGTGTTAAGCTGGCCTTTGGAATTAAAGACACCACCAATCCAGAAGCGTCCTTGCTTGATACAAGTTTACTTCAGAATAATCATCATACATACGGATAAAGAGTTACAGCGTACGCCGGACCACCAGCTCAATGGGGTATGGTGGTCCGTAAAAATATAACATCAGCTTTTATACAGATGTCAGAATGGTTGTCTATGTATGGCATGATACCAAAACAAAAGTCATCCTTAACTAATTATTTCTACATTTGGTCATCCTGACCTCTAGATTATTATGCTAACTCTTTCCCAGAAAAGGGCCAATGTACAGCCAAACTAGTCCAGACATCACTTGGCAGTACATTTCATTTCGGAACATTGCCTAGTACTGAATTAGTTGAGAACATATTATAAGGGGGAACTCCGGACTCCTAAGAACACATTCAATATACAGTTCCATATAAGGGGAACTCCGGACTCCAGATATTCGGTATCTTAACAGTTGGATAGCTCATGCCAAGGGTAGACCACATCAAGGAAAAACTGTTATTAAGTTCACATGACTTTCACTCTCCTATTCCAAAAAAGCCCCGCATGGGAGGAAATACTACGTTCCTATGAGTATGACTTGTATAGAAAATTGTAGGTTGAGATGTTGGTAATGAGTAGGGATGAGCCGAACACCCCCCTGTTCGGTTCGCATCAGAACATGCGAACAGGAAAAAAGTTCGCTCGAACACGCGAACACCGTTAAAGTCTATGGGACACAAACATCTTCTCTTCTTAATTTTCTTCCGCGGCCCGCTCCGCATCAATGCATGGAGGGAGGCTCCCGCTGTGTGACGGCGTCTCCTCGTCTGACGGTTCTTAAATAACGGGGGGCGGGGCCACCTGGTGACCCCGCCCCCCTCTGACACACGGGACATGACGGGACTTCCCTGTGGCATTCCCCGTGACGTCACAGGGAAGTCCCGTCAAGTCACCGTGCGGAGCAGCCCGCAGAAGAAAATTAAGAAGAGAAGATGAAGATGAAGAAGATGAAGAAGATGAAGAAGAGAAGAGGATGAAGAAGAAGATGAAGAGAAGAGCGGGAGCCTCCCCTCATGCCATGGGTGCGGAGCGGCCCGAGGAGAAGAAGATAGAAGATGCCGCGGAGGAGATGCTGGACGAGAACGCCGGAGGAAGAACCAGAAGAGCCAGAAGAACCAGAAGAAGAAGAAGATGAAGGAAGATAGAAGAAGCATTTAAATAAAGGAATTGTCAAAAACTGTCTCTTGTCATTTTTAACTATTTTGACACTTTTTTAGTGAAATGGTAGGGGTAAGTAAGTAAGGGGGCCGGGATCTGGGGGTCCCCTTGTTAAAGGGGGCTTCCAGATTCCGATAAGCCCCCCGCCCGCAGACCCCCACAACCACCGGCCACGTTTGTGGGGATGAGGCCCTTGTCCTCATCAACATGGGGACAAGGTGTTTTGGGGGGCTACCCCAAAGCACCCTCCCAATGTTGAGGGCATGTGGCCTGGTACGGTTCAGGAGGGGGGGGCCGCACTCTCGTCCCCCCCTCTTTTCCTGCGGCCTGCCAGGTTGCGTGCTCGGATAAGGGTCTGGTATGGATTTTTGGGGGAACCCCACGCCGTTTTTTTTTTTTTTTTTTGGCGCGGGGTTCCCCTTAAAATCCATACCAGACCTGAAGGGTCTGGTATGGAATTTATGGGGAACCCCACGTCATTTTTTTTTTTTAATTTTGGCCGGGGTTCCCCTTTAATATCCATACCAGACCTGAAGGGCCTGGTATGGAATTTAGGGGGACCCCCCCACGTCATTTTTTTTTTTTTTTAATTTTGGTTCGGGGTTTCCCTGTGGGGAATTCCCATGCCGTTTTTATCAATGAACTTTTATGTGTATTGTCGGACCGGCAATTCATTAATAGCCGCGGGTAGTTTTAAATGAGTTTTTTCCTTCAAAATGTCATTTTGCTGTCAGACTGTTCTAAACACGGGAAACATGCGCCCCTTTACAGGCATACTATAGACACCCCCCAGGTACGAAATTTAAAGGGATATTACACTTTTATTGTTTGACTTTAAGCCTTATTAAAATCACTGCTCCTGAAAAAACGTCCGTTTTTTTAAAACTTTTTTTTGCATTGATACATGTCCCCTGGGGCAGGACCCGGGTCCCCAAACACTTTTTATGACAATAACTTGCATATAAGCCTTTAAAATTAGCACTTTTGATTTCTCCCATAGACTTTTAAAGGGTGTTCCGCAGCATTCGAATTTGGCACGAACACCCCAAATTGTTCGGTGTTCGGCGAACTTGCGAACAGCCAATGTTCGAGTCGAACATGAGTTCGACTCGAACTCGAAGCTCATCCCTAGTAATGAGGGAAAAGAGACAGGATCTAAGGAGGGAGAGGGAATAAAATATAAGAATAGGTGAATGCTGAACCTGGCTTTCAACCTTAAGCATAACATATGGACCATGATACTGTGCAGTATGCATCTAGCCTGTGAAGACCGTAAATGAAGAATGTAAAATTGGCCCAGTAGAACCAACATTTACGAAAGTGTTCTTCTTTATTGTGGGCCGTAGCCATCACTTCCTCCATCATGTAAATTGAATTGATCTTGTTTAGCCATAGGGAGATTGGTGAAGACATAGGTTGCTTCCAAAATAGGGGGATGCATACTTTGGGCACATTAGGAAAATTAATTAGTTGAGAGCATTTATATCTCTTCAGAAACATTGAGTTAAATGAAGGAGGAAGGTGGCCAGGTCACCTGGCATCTGGATATCCATTAATCTATATATAAGCTGTTTTACCTGGTTCCAGAAAGGAGTAATCTTGGGGCAAGACCAAAATATATGGAGTAGGGTGCCCTCTTCCCTGTGGCATCTCCAACAGACAGTGGAGGGGCATTGTGGAAAAAGTTTATGAAGCATCGCTGGGACTCTGTGCCAGCTGGAAAAAATTGTATATCCTGTTTCCTGAATGGAACTTGGGATGGAAGCCCTGTGGGTCATCTGAAGGATCCTGTCTTTTTGTGGAACTGTGAAAGTTGTGTTCAAGTTTCGTTCCCATTAGGCAAGAAATGTCAGGTTGAAATCCTCCAGGGGTAGGGAGGGGATTCAATATGAGTGAAATAAGCCTTATTGTATAGGTTCTTTCTCTATACACTTGGATTCAAACTGTGCAAGCAGAGGTATAGATTGATGTTTACTCAGCAATTGGGAGAGAAAATGGCGCAGTTGCATGGCCTACCAAAAGGGCAGGGGAGAGGATCAAATCTATTTATTTTGCAATGCAGACAAAGACTGTACTTGGTTATCAAGCCAGAAGTGATGAAGCCTATAAGCTGTTCGGGGAATGAGAGGAAAAAGGTATCCCCTTGGAGGCACAGGAGGAACCTAGGGTGACCCAGCACTGGGGTCATACGCGATAGCGTGTTGCCTGAAAGGATCATACGCGATAGCGTTTGCCTCAAATGATTGACAGCCTGTGTCTTTGGAAACATTTAAGGGTGGTGGCTATCACTGGGTGGTGGAGTAATGCCTTAGGGGTTACCATGAGAGGCCCCCGAGGAGAATCTCTATGAAGGATTGCTCCATCTGAACCCATTGTTTAATAGACTGCATATTACGCCATTCTAGGATGCGGTTCATGTGGGTTTCCATATATTTGAATACATCAGGGAGCCCTATACCTCCCCTGACCTTCGGTAGAGTCAACAATGAATACTTGATCCTATGCGTCTGACCTGCCCATGCAAATTTCTCAAATTCTCATCTCATCTGTCCAAGAAATGCCTTGGGGATCCCAATTGGGAACGTGTGAAATAAATACAGTAATCTAGGTAAAATGTTCATTTTCAGAACACTACTTCTCCCAATATCTAGGAACACTTTAAGAATATATAGGAATGAGACAAGTACTGTAAGTCTGTTTTGCCAGAGTTTACAGACTGTAGCATATGAATAGAAAAGTAAATGGATAGCAGAGACAGGAAACAAACAGTGGTCAAAGCATAGATCACTGACTCCAGGAAAGAAGAATGTGATCAACACACTACCTGTGGACAATAAAAAAGTTTACCTCTGCTGCACATTAAACTAAGATAACTTAGTTGGGCAAGGAGGACTTCAGCTTTTGCCTTGCATATAGACAACACTAGATTTTTCTAGCATTGTTGATTTTATTTATACCCATGGAAGGTGAACTTTCATGAAGAAAAAAAAAGAATGAGTTCTAAAAATAAGGCGTAAGTGAGAAATTGTAAAATATGGAGTAGTGTACTTTGAGACTTTGTGAGTGTCTGGATTGCAGGTTTGCTGAATTAAGGGAAATCTTGTTAGAAGTTATGGTATACACTGTAGGAAGATACAAAATTTACTTAACTTTAACTTTAGTTAACCTAATTAACTAAAGTCATATCATTTGTTATTAGGCAACAGTTAAACTAAGAAATTGCAGCATTACTGAAGCATTTCACTGTCAAGCTCTGCACAACTTTGCAATGAAAACAAACAAGTACATTTTCAATAAATACTTCAAGCAAGAAACTAACTTAAGACTGTTGCATTGTCTCAGTTATTTAACCCTGCCACAAGTATTTCAAGGCAAGTTAGCATGATCGTTATAAACATTGTGCGGATTTATGAGCTATGCAATTACTGTATTCGTTTTTAATATGATATCATACAAAAATAACACTTTTTACTTCCCTGAAAAATATGATTATGTTATTTGTAGAATGAATGTCTATACATTTATTTTAATGTAGTTTTAATTAATAAAGCTTTTATTTATTCCTGTTTACCATAGCATCTTTAGATTTTATGCACATAGATTGCTGTGTACGTGGGGATTGTGTTTCCTTGAATACTTGTCATAGCGTGTATGCGTTTAAAAAATGATCTTCTCAGAAGCATCCAATTTATATGGTCCAAATAATTGTCACTTCTGAAGGCAGTGCATTCAAATAGGTACATAAAATTTGTCAGTTGATAAACTTAACGGGCCATAAAAGAATATTGGTATCATAAAATGTTAAGCTAGTAAATGAAATCGTAATATAAATAGTGGGATTAGACCTGGAAAAAAAGAACACAAATTGTGGTTGTCAACATTATTTCTTAAGGTACTGTTTTAGATTTGTGGTAGATCATTTTAATGAAGACATACATAATCAAGTGAAATGATTCACTTTCACCTGTACTAAATGTTATTAGAGAAAAATGAATGATACAACATTGGTTACAAAGAGGTGATATAATTTTTTTTTTTAAACTTTTTCATGTTAAAATGTAATTAAAATTTACTTGGAGATGCATTTCAAACTATGTGGTTGCTATTATAAAACATTAATTTAAACATCAAACCTTTTAGTAAATGTTTGCTTTAAATCACATAAGTATCAAAACATACATGCATTTAATAAAATATACAGTATATGAATTTTGTATCCTATGTTGGAAATGTATAGCAATGCATTTAAATGTATTCTCTCCAGTATTTAAATGTATATAAATTGTGTTTAGATATGCATCAGTCCACCTGTTCTAACTGTAACATCCAAAGTTTAGATAAGGCTGAGTGTAAGGTAAGTTTCCCCCACAAAGTAAAATGGCCACCCAATTTCCCCTTACCAAATAGACTTCTAAAGTTATAAATTAGGTCAGCCTTGTGGCCTCTTAAATCTTCTGCCATCCCCAAAGTGTATTACACAATGGCTATGTCTCAGTCAGAGCCATCATAGAATTGAATGACCAAGGAGTAAAGTGCACTAGGGGTGGTTGGGGCAACATTTTACCAAACTTTAGATTATAATCAAGTTTCAAGTGAGTTGGGGACATACTGGGACTTTTCAGGTACTACATACTGAAGATGTATTTCATATACAAATTGTATATTATTTAAAAAATGTTATTTTATTAAAATCACATTTTTTACATTTTTGTATATACAAAAATGAAAAAACATATTTCCCTAGGAAGTCTATTAGGAACTTGGTACATTCATAAACCTTAATATTCAGTATCTCACAATACACCTTTTCATATAATACCCTGGTTACCCTACCCATCAGAACATGTATCAATAGGATATCATTTTAGTATTTCCTTGTCAAAAGAAGTTTATTGAGTATACAATATTATAAAGATACATAAAGTAAGTTTACAAGGATCTATAAAGTAAGCTCATTGTTTTACAGTAGGGTTTATATAGGTAAATATGAAATTTCAAATATTAAACATTGGGTTCACGTAAACCTAAATTAAAGATATATATCATTTCCTTAGTTACTTTTGTAGGTATTTAAATGATTTATACCTACTATACATATTGTTTACAAGTAGAGTGTGTGTGTATATAGGTCAAATAAATTCTGATAATGAGCTTTAATTGTAAGGTGGAGAAAAGGAAAGAGAAAGAAGAAAAAGGGTTGAGAGGTAGAGGTATGGTCCACAAGGTTGTCCCGCTCGTCAGTTTATTATTCTTTTTTGTTCTCTTTGAAGCCTTAGAATGGGTGTCTCTGTAAGTAATTTAATCTGTTACCATGGCAACAGGACAGAGTCATTGAAGTTTGAAAGGAACTGTTGTTTTATCCAAAGGTGCCAAAGTTTTTCAAATTTTGGAATTTGATTTTGATCGATGGCTACCATCTTAGCATGGGACATTGTATTATTCATTCTGTGAATTGTTTCTGCTAGTACCAATGTAGGAGATTTCCATGCCTTGGCCACTGTTTGTTTTGCAGCCGTTATTAGTTGGATCATAAGTTTGAATTGAGAGAGTGTTAACCATTCCGGTTTTAGATTAAGTAAAATTTAATATGGATCTGGTTTTATTATTTTTTTAAATATTTTAGATGCAATCACGAAGACTTCCTTCCAGAAGGTTTGGATTACTGGGCACATCCACCATATGTGTAAATATGTGCCTATTTCTGGGCATCCTCGAAAACAAAGAGCTGAGGTATTAGGTGAATATTTTGCCACTCTAGCGGGTACAAGGTACCAGCGAGTTAGGACTTTATAATTTGTCTCCAGTGCTAAGATGTTGGGTGAAGATGACTTAGATGTGAGCCATATGTTAGACCAGTCCGTGTCTTCTAAAGTTCGACCCAGGTTCTCCTCCCACCTCTGAACGTAAGAGGGTCTATTAAGATTTGCTACTCCCATATAATTGATTATAAAGTGATGAAATTGTACCTTTAGCAAATGGATCTTTTGTACAGATTGATTCAAAAATGGATAATTGGGATAATGGTGTATCCCCATTTAGGAATGGTGTATAGAAATTTTTGATTTGGAGATATCTAAATATCTCAGAGTTTGGTAGATCATATTTTTCTCTAAGTGATGGGAATGAAAGGAATGATTTAGATGCTATGAAGTCATTTAGTGTCTGAATGCCTGATGTTGTCAAAGCTTTAAAAGAATTTGGGTAGATCCATGCCGGATAAAAGGCCGGATTTCTGATAAAAGAAAGGAGAGGATTGTGTGGAGATTGTAACTGATATTTGGTTTTTAGTTTATCCCAGAGAGAAGAAGTGTTTAGTTATGGGATTATGAATTTTAAAGCGGTCTTTAGGATCAAGCCATAATAAATTTGATATTAATAGAGGGTCATTTTCTGAAGCCTCTATAAATACCCATAATGGGATTTCCTGTTTTGCATGGTATTTGGACAGACTGGCCAAATGTGCTGCTCTGTAGTAGTTAGTAAAATTAGGGTATCCCAGGCCTCCTTTATTTTTGGGAAGATGTAGTGTGTGTATACGTGGTTTAGAAGAGCCCCATATAAACAAAGTTGCTTTTTTTTGTACTATTCTCAAAAAATAGGAAGGAATTGGAATAGGGAGGACTCTGAATAGATAAAGCAATTTGGGTAGAATAGTCATTTTGATTGCATTAATCTTCCCTATCCAGGATAAAAAAAGCGACCATTGTTTTATTAGATTTGTGATCTGTCTTAATACAGGAGGATAATTGGTTGAGAATAAGTCAGAATGAGATGCTGTTAAATGAATTCCAAGATATGGGATTGATTTTTCTGCCCATGTGAATGGGAGTGCAGCCTTAGCCGGGATCAATTCCATGTTTGTGAGTGAAATATTAAGCACTAGGCATTTCTTAGGATTAATCATAAGGCCAGATAGGGCTTCAAATCCATCAAGAGCTGGTATTAAGTTAGGACCAGAGACCTGTGGTTAGTATTAGAAAAAGTAATATATCGTCTGCAAATATACATAATTTGTGTGTAATACCTCCTACTTCAATGCCAGTTATAGTTTGGTTTGTTCTGATGTATTGGGCCATGGGTTCGAGTATAAGGGCAAATAATAAGGGAGATAATGGGCAACCCTGTCGGGTACCTCTTTCGATATTAAAGGCATCAGATTTGTATCCAGCATATTTTATATAGGCTTTGGGTTTATTATATAATGCTTTGATCCATGTTAAAAAGTGGGGTCCAAAACCCCATTTTTGTAATAAATATTGCATATATTGCCAGGATACTGTGTCAAATGCCCTCTTAATATCGAGAGATAGAAAACATAAAGGGATTTTCCGTTTTTTAGCAATATGTGCCAATAACACTGCCCTGCGTATATTATCAACTGCATGTCTATTTGGCATGAAGCCTACTTGATCTCTATGTATTAATTTTCCTATAATGCTATTGAGGCGTTTTGCTATTATTTTTGCTAATAATTTAATATCGAGGTTTAACAGAGAGAGAGGCCGATAATTCACACAGGAAGTATCATCAGAAAGGGGTTTTGGGATCATACAAACAATTGCCATTAGTGTTTCTTGCCGAAAAGAATGTCCATCTAGAAGTTTGTTAAAAGTTTCAGTGAGAATGGGAGAGAGTATTTCTGAGAATGTTTTATAGTATAAAGCAGAGTAGCCGTCTGGGCCTGGTCTTTTGTTAAGTTTTAGGTCTTTTATGGCGTTAGCAACTTCATCTATAGTTAAAGGGTCATCCAAACTGCTTTTTTGATTCTGAGATAACTCAGGTAAGGTTATTTTTGAGAAGAAGGATTCAGCCTCTGTAGGATTAAATTTATTGTTTGTCTTGTATAAGGTTGCGAGATGTGAGTGAAATTTATGGACTATTTTAACTGGATTACAAGTGTAAACATTTTTTGATAATTTCAAACGTGAATTTAATTAAACGTTAATTTTTTGAATTTAATGCCCGAGCCAAATATGTACCTGGTTTGTTTGTATTAATGTAAAAATTGTGTTTGGAGCGTTTGAGGGATTTATCAACTGACTCAGTGAGAAATAGATCGTATTCCAATCTAGATTTTTCCAGATGAGATTTTGTACTCTGAGATGGATTATCTTGAAATGATATGTAGGCTGCATTAAAATTGAGTGCTAGATTTTTGCGTTCCCATTTAAATAGTGCCATTTGTCTTTGTATTGTACCACGCAAGACAGGCTTATGAGCTTCCCACAGTGTTATTGGGGAGATGTCTGTTGTATTATTAATTGATATGTATTCCTTTAAAGCTTGTTCAATGGCCATCTGATGTAGTGGGTGTTTGAGCATTATGTCCGGTAAGTACCACGTTGGGTCATGCGCTTTTGGTATGGCTGAGGCTATAGTAGTGTATACTGCATTATGGTCAGACCACGGAATCGGAATTATATCTGATGCAATAATTTCTGGCATCATTCCTATTGTTAGAAAAATATGATCTATTCTTGTGAAGGTTTGATGAGGGTGCGAGAAATAAGTGAATTTCTTTTTCATTGGGTTACTTTCTCTCCACGAATCTACCAGATTGTATTTGGAAAGAAGTTGAGAAAAAGGTAATCTAGAGGTTATTTTGGATGGTGTAAAAGGTGATTTATCTAGAAATGGGAGGAGGACCTGGTTCGAATCCCCACACATTATCACTGTTCCTAATTTGTGTGTATTAATCACTTGTAATATATGTGAGAGGAATGGTGTAGGTTGTTTGTTAGGAGTGTAGTAGGAAATCACGTGATTGCTGTATCCATTATATAACCCATGAGTATCAGGTATCTACATTCTGGGTCTTTAATTTCTGATGATAAGGTGAATGGTGTGGATCGGTGAAATGCAATTAGAGTTCCCCTTTGCTTGGTACAGGCAGAAGCCGTGTAAATTTGCTGATAAAAAGGAGAAATATATTTTGGAGTAGAATCTTTGGTGAAGTGTGTTTCTTGGAGGCATACTATGTGTGAGCCTTCTTGTTATGAAAAGTACGGAAGGCTTTATTCCCTGAACATTCAGGGAAAGTATATTCAGTGGTGCCATGGCAACAGATCAAATAGTTTTGACTTACTTTTTGTTATGCAGAGCTGACTGCGCAGATCAACCTGTGTGGACTGAAGAGATGAATAGATAGAAAAGAAACCAGTGAATTCTGGAGTAAACAAAAAACATATGAGATTAGATGATACATTGTATAAATTATTTTTTGCAAGTAATCACAATTTACCCGTGAAAGAGTAAATATCTCTCTCAGGGGAATAAGTGCCTTCGTCACACTCCCACATAATATGGTTGGGAGAATGAGGAGGACTAATGGGGGTACACGGATCTTCCGCTTACAGGAGAGAAGTGCTATGTCAAGACATCAAAATGATGTTTCATTAATTGGAGTGCAGAATATAGTTTTTGTTGAAATTATTTATTCCAGGGTGGTTGTATATGGTTAGTCTTGCCCTAGGCTAAATAATTCAGTTAGAAAGGTACTGTTAATAACTTTGGTATTGATGAAGATAGTTTGAATTATTTTGGGATTTTAACCCTTTTAGAGTAAACAATTACATATTTTATTCATATGTAACTGTTTAGATATGTTAACTCATAAAATTGAGGTTGTATTGCTTCAGATTAGAATAAACAAAAACATAATTCTAGGAACTAGTTAGGTAATAATATATTTGTTTTAAGAAAAGAAAGAAAAAGCTTCCATTACTTCTGGATTATTGAACATATTTGTCCTAAAAAGTAATAAATCTATTGTTATTACCTGAAAATATATAACTGAACAACAATTTCCATATTTCACTTATATATTCTAAGGCTATATGAATCAGAAGTAATAAGAAATATAACTGGAATGTAACATGATCCCACACAGTGTGTGACAGTTACAGTGCAGTTACATTCAGTTATAAATACAGGTTTTTTATAGAGAACCATCTCTTAGTATAATAAATGAAGAGATATCAGGAATTAGGATGTCAGTCCATTGAATCTTCTTGGTCCATGGATAATGTGGCATAACGGCCTCTTTTGTGAGAATGAGGATTCCCATTTTGTTCTGAAATTTTCTGAGTGCTGCCTGAAGGTGAAGATGATGTCATTCTTCTGCGTGTGGGAGAGTTGCTGCTTGTGGGTTCTGTCAGATTTAATTTTAAAAGGGTTTGTTGTAGTTCATCTGCTGATCTGCTTCTGTAAATTGTACCTTGGTAGTTAAATCTGACTGAAAAGGGGAAGCCCCATTGATACATAATGTTGTGGCGTTGCAGTTCCATTAGTTGGGGTTTCATGGATCGTCTTTTAGTAATAGTAAGTTGGGATAGGTCAGCAAAAATTTGATAATTGTGTCCTTGAAAATTAAGTTCCTTTTTTTTCTCTTGCAGCAATTAGTATTTGTTCTTTCGTTCTGTAATAATGAAATTTTGTGATTATATCATGTGGGGGTCCACTTTCTTTTTGGCTGTGAGGGCTCTGTGTACTCTGTCCAGTTCTAAACGTTCAGTAGGGATATCTGGCTTTAGTTCTTGTAATAGAGCAGTAATAGTAGATTGCAGGTCTGTCACAGTTTCAGGTATTCCCCTTATGCGCAAGTTTGAACGTCTGGCTCTATTTTCATAATCTTCGAGCTTAGTTTGAAGTATTAAATTCTCTTCTTTTAATTGTTCCAATTCTGTTATATTTACTTGGGTTGTAATTTCAATTTCATCCATTTTTATTTCTAAGGCTGCAGTGCGGTTTCCCAGCTCTCTTATTTCTTTGGTTAGGCTTTTTGTTATTTGGTCTGAGGTTTGTTTTAAAGCCTTATGAAGCATCTTTTCAAATTGTAATAATATTACTGGGGATGTTGAGGAGGCTTGTGGAGAAGTTTGTGAGAGGATTTGTTCTGTATCTGACTCAAATGGAGAGTCTTGCTGTGACATTTTCTGTCTGTGAGAGCGCCCTGATGCTGTATCTTGTGAGGTGACTGGAGCTGCTTTAGTTGCAGTGAGTGCCTGTGAGCTCTTTGTGAGGTGATTTTTATTTCTGCCACGGTTTCCTCCCAGTACCATATTTCCTGCCCAAACTTTCACAGTTTGTTCCCTGGGGCAAAAAGGTTCAAATGGATACCTTTTGAGCCTGCAGGCTCCGCTTTGTCCTTCTCTCCTCAGCGGTGCAGAGCTCTAACAATGCATGTCTGCTCCACTAGGCTCCACCCATCTCCCCCTGTCATCATTTTAGTATTTCAAGCTGATTGCGATGATGGGACCCAGGTAAATTTGATGCATTTCTCAACCATATACAGATCTCAATTTATTACATGGTATTACAGATATCTAGATCCTTAGTTTAATCAAAATCTTGTCTCTAGGTGAACACTTTTCTTTTAGAAAGTTCTACCTTTTCTTCTACTCACAACAAGTAAACCTGCAAATGCAATGCAATATACCTATTCAAAATCACTCATTTCAGTTCCCTCATAGTGTTAATTTATCCCCTTGTGGATAATGAGCAAATATTTACCTGTCCATATGCTTTCTACTGGAATATTCTGCTCTGTGTACTGACAAAACTTTTTTTTATAAACCGGGGGAATCTGTGTGTGTGTGTGTGTGTGTGTGTGTGTGTGTGTATATATATATATATATATATATATATATATATATATATATATTCATAAATTCCTCCTGCATCTCTGCAGACCAACTAAACTTATATAGATCCAACATTTACACATATTCATCTGTGTTCCCTCCCACTAATGCATTCATGTCACCCACTGCTTAAGTATGTCTGCAGAGCTACATGGAAGTACTGATGCTAACCATTGGATAAATCTAGAGGGAATGTAAGCAGATTGCAAATGAGAAGGGTAAAGTATGCCCAATAAGTTATGTACTACAGAGTTTATCTCTGTAATAATAAAGTCCATTCACCTACATTTGCATCTTTCCCTAGCTCACCAAGTCAGGATCTCCCCCTGCACTGGTGATGGGTGATGTCACAGCCGATGTGTGCTTGGAGATAGCACATGTGTAGTTGATTTGCGCATATCAGCAAGTCCCCAGCCTCACAGGTGGTTTCCCTCCTCTTGGACCCACCTAGCATCTCAAGATGGAAGTGCAGCAATAGTACTCTCTTGCTTAGGCCTTCAGGGCTGAAGCATAAAAGATGCCATCCCCCATGTCTGATAGCAGCTAGGGGATGTAAGGCATGTGAGGGAGGTTTTCCAATACCTTGTCCAAACCCCAATTAAATCTACTGGGAAATAGATCAAGGAGAGTAAAGTACAATGGGGAGTCCGTACTAAACCCCCCACATATGTCACTAACTCCAATCCATGCTCAATGTGCCTGCACCACGATTGCACAATTAAAACCTCAATGTAACTATAATTACCCATATGCAAATCAAGTACCTGCCAGCTGGAATGATAACTTTATTGACTGTATGTAACATAAGCAACCTCTGTATGATATATAGTATCATTCTACATATACCCCAGACCTCCTTTCTGTACATATGGGTTTTTCTAGTAATCCCCTATTGTGCAACTTGCATAGGTAGATGATTATATACTGGGGAAAGAGAGAAATAATCTGTTAAACTACAGGAGCTTGCCATGCAATGTATGAAAAAAATCTGTTTATCTTAAAGGGGAAGGATGACCCAATTGGTTTTATTAACCACTTCAGCCCTGGACCATTATGCTACCTGAGGACTTTTTCCAATTTGGCACTGCGTCACTTTAACTGCTAATTGCGCGGTCATGCAATACTGTACCCAAATAGAGCTTTCTTTTGATGGTATTTGATTACTTCTGCCGTTTTTTATTTTTTGCGCTATAAACGGAAAAAGACCGAAAATTTTGAAAAAAAAATTATATTTTCTACTGTTTGTAAAAAAATCCAATAAACTCAATTTTAGTCATACATTTAGGCCAAAATGTATTCGGCCACATGTCTTCGGTAAAAAAAAAGTCAATAAGCGTATATTTATCGGTTTGCGCAAAAGTTATAGCGTCTACAAACTAGGGTACATTTTCTGGAATTTACACAGCTTTTAGTTTATGACTGCCCATGTCATTTCTTGAGGTGCTAAAATGGCAGGGCAGTACAAAACCCCCCCAAATGACCCCATTTTTCAAAGTAGACACCCCAAGGAAATTGCTGAGAGGCATGTTGAACCCATTGAATATTTTTTTTTTTTTTGTCCCAAGTGGTTGAATAATGACAAAAAAAAAATATTTACAAAAAGTTGTCACTAAATGATATATTGCTCACACAGGCTATGGGCCTATGTGGAATTGCACCCCAAAATACATTCAGCTGCTTCTCCTGAGTATGGGGATACCATATGTGTGGGACTTTTGGGAGCCTAGCCGTGTACGGGGCCCCGAAAACCAATCACCGCCTTCAGGATTTCTAAGCGCATACATTTTTGATTTCACTCCTCACTACTTATCACAGTTTTGAAGGCCATAAAATGCCCAGATGGCACAAAACCCCCCCCCCAAATGACCCCATTTTGGAAAGTAGACACCCAAGCTATTTGCTGAGAGGCATGTTGAGTCCATGGAATATTTTATATTTTGACACAAGTTGCGGGAAAGTGACAAATTTTTTTTTTTTTTTTTTTGCACAAAGTTGTCACTAAATGATATATTGCTCACACAGGCCATGGGCATATGTGGAATTGCACCCCAAAATACATTTAGCTGCTTCTCCTGAGTATGGGGATACCACATGTGTGGGACTTTTTGGGAGCCTAGCCACATACGGGGCCCCGAAAACCAATCACTGCCTTCAGGATTTCTAATAGAGCGTACACACGGTCGGCCTTTGTTCGGACATTCCGACAACAAAATCCTAGGATTTTTTCCGACGGATGGTGGCTCAAACTTGTTTTGCCTACACACGGTCGCACAAAGTTGTCGGAATTTCCGATCGCCAACCACGCGGTCACGTACACCACGTACGACGAGACTAGAAAAGGCCGGTTCAGAACCAAGCGCGGCACCCTTTGGGCTCCTTTTGCTAATCTCGTGTTAGTAAAAGTTTGGTGAGAGACGATTCGCGCTTTTTCAGACTCGTGGCTTTCAGGTCGTTTTCTGCCATTCAGTTTGTGCTTGTGGGTTTGTATCTGCTCTTCAGTGCGTGCAGTCAGTTCGTATCAGAGTTTTCTGTGTGATCTTGCCTGCTCGTTGCTGTTTTTCAGGTCGCTCTTCACAGGCCTTGCTGTTCTTCAGTGCGTTCTGTTACTTCGTTCTGAGCAGCCGACCGTTTTCTAGCCATGTTTCGTATGCGTACTCCTCGTAGAGTTCGTGCTTGGTGTTGGGGTCCTGACCTTGACACAAGTCCAGTCCATGAACAGGGTGGGGAGGTGTTCATGGACCAAGAATTGGTTGCTTCAGCGTGACCAGTTCTCTCATATGCCTTTGCTCCGTGAGATCCGTGAGAATAATCCTGATGATTTCAGGAACTTTCTCAGGATAACGGACCCCGTGTTTCACCGTTTGTTGGCTTCACTGATCCCCTATATCAGCAGGCAGGATACCTGCATGAGGCAAGCCATCACTCCGGAGCAGAGGTTGGTCGCTACCTTGCGGTATTTGGCCACAGGGAGAAGTCTGCAGGACTTGAAGTTCTCGACAGGCATCTCCCCCCAGGCTCTGGGGATCATTATCCCAGAGACCTGTTCTGCCATCATACAGGTCCTGCAGAAGGAGTATATGAAGGTAAGATTTTTATCCTTTTTATATCACATTTTATTGTCTTTAATGTTTAATAATATCTTGTATTTCTTTCCTCATTCCCTAATTACCATGCTTGTAATATGCTGTGAATGTCCCCTTTGTCCTCATGCATGCTGGATTTTTATGTACCGTAATTATTATTTTAGGTCCTTCATACATATTTGCCCTTCACTAACCTCCCCAGCATGGTGTTTCCTGCCTCTATATTCACCCCATGTAGTCACTTAACAATGTATTTTATCAGCTCCATAGTAGTGCTTTACCCCAAACACCCCCTAAAATGTTTGGAAATGTAATTTTTGATTTAAATTCAGGCAGAGTGCCAGAGGCTTTTTTTTGTGGTGTCCCAAAATAATTTTTAGTAACCCTCCCTCCCCCAACTGCTAAGTCAGCCGATCCCAATTCTCTATCTATCCTCAATCCTCTATCTGCTGACTTTGCCAAACCCATACACACTATACCCATCTCTTTTGTGCTCAGATTTATGGATGAATTCCCCAAAGAATGTAGTGCAAGGGCCTGCCTGTATACTTTCCAATGGTACTGTTTAAAGTTTTTGTATCCTATTATTATCTTGATAGCTAATAGTAGAATGTCCAAATGTCCTCAAATGTGTACAGTGTGTATTTATATCTTTGTATTATGACACTTCTTACCTGTCCAGTGGTCTGCCAATAGTGTAAGTAAGGAGGGGCTGTTCAAAGTAATACCTATTATTTAGGCATTCATCTCTCAATGAAGTGAAGAGGGTTACCTGTCCAAGATTTTCACATACCCCATAATGTTAGAAATGGCCCATGAGAGGGGGGGAGGGGGAATATGATAGGTGTACCTTTTATACTTTGGCCTTGTTAAATTCCCCTTAATAAATGCTATCTGGAGGTTGCCCCATAATGTTTGTGTCTAATCTGCATGCCATGTTTCAGAGTAAAAATAGTAATGTTTATTGTTTTTTCCTCAACAGTTTCCTTCCACGCCACAGGAATGGCAGACTGTGGCCTCCCACTTTGCCCAGCGGTGGGACTAACTGCGGAGGGGCAATTGATGGGAAACACGTCCACATCGTCCCACCATCCAACTCAGGGTTGTACTATTATAATTACAAGGGGTTTAATAGTATAGTGATGTTGGCGGTGGTGTCGGCTAATTACGACTTCTTGTATGTGGACATGGGGAAGAATGGCCGGATGTCCGATGGTGGAGTCATCACCCAGACAGAGATCTACAGGTGTCTCCAGAATGGCAGCTTGGACTTGCCAGCTCCAGAGGACAATGTGGAAGGACTCCCATTTGTGTTTGTTGCTGATGAAGCATTTGCGCTGGAGGACCACCTGATGCGGCCATTCCCGATGAGGACCCTCACGCCAGAACAGAGGGTTTTTAATTACCGGCTGGCCAGAGCCCGAAGAGTGGTGGAGAACACATTTGGAATCCTGGCCAGCCGGTACTGCCTATTTCTGACACCTATCCATATGGCAGAGTATAAACTGAACCATATAATACTTGCGTGCTGTGTTCTCCATAACTTTTTACGGAAACATTCGGCCAACTATGCTGGCTCAGTTGGGCCTGAGGCCAGAATCCTACATCAAACCACACTGACGGCGCTTGAAAGTGGCCATCCTGGCTTGCCGTCCCTGAGTGCCCGTGATGTCCGGTTACGCTACCTGGAGTTCTTTGCGGGTAGGAGGGCTATCAATATGCCAGACAATATGTGAAACATTTTTCAAATAAAAAGAAAAAAAGAAAATCTTTGTGGACATTTACTGCTTGTGTTTGTTTTAGCTGACCCTGACAGAAATGTTTTGAGTGCAGAAAATGTTGTGATTGGGTAACCTTATACAAAGCACTGTTGGCTGTTATTTCCTAAATGCAAAAACACATTTCACTACAAGTGCACTTGCAAGTGCACTGAAACTGCACTTGTAGTGCAAAGAGGATTTGCCCTTAGGAAATAACCCCCACTTTTGCATCAAACAGCTATTACATCACCCCAAAAGTGTTGTAGTGTTGAGACAATAATCCACACATTCTTGAGTAAGCCACTTTTTTATACCTGCACAATTGCATTTACCAAAGGTTTTTAAAACAAACCAACATGTTTGTTGTATAACAATTTTTGCAGTAGCATTATCAAAAATCGAAATGTCCATTTCAGATGAAACAGACCTGTGTAAAATCAACAAGAAATGCACACCAATTTCCCAATGTCAACATGTGCTATCTGCCATCAGGGGGATCAAGGGACGTGTTTTGGGGGAGCAAGCCCTTCCTCAACGCTACTTTATAATTGAGGAAGGGGTTGCACCCCCAAAACGCGTCCATTGATCTCCCGTGATGGCAGATAGCACATGTTGGCACACTGTGTGCATCCTCCAAATTTGGCTTTTCAAAACATTGCAAAAAAATTTAAGATTGGACCGCAATACAAAAAGTGATTTTGTGGGGTTTAAATTCGCCCCAAAACATCAATGATGTTATTATTTTTTTTTAATAACATCATGGATTTTTTGCTGGATGTTTTGCAGTTCGGCATTACATCCCATGATCTCCCCGATCAGGATCTGGGCACTTTCTGAAGTAAAGCATTTGGGATCCACAACCTCACGATCACCTAAAAAGAGATAAATAAAAAAAAAACAGGTCTCAAAAATCTGCCACCATCCATCTCTTTTACCTGAGTCTGTGGTCGCAGACACTCACCTGTTGTGGTGCCAATCTCCACCACATCTTCTTCTTCCTCCTGCTCTTCTTGGGTTTGCGGTATTTCACCTTCTTCCAGAGGTGGGGGGTCTCTGGTCTCCTCGGATGAGGGGTGTCCTCCGAGTCTTTTCTCCCCTATGTAAAACAAAAATGTTATAATTAGCACACAGATATTTGATGGCAGAACTAGAAATAGGAAACATTGCTTGGAAGTGGGGTACAATTGTCTATTTTAGCCGAGTTCCAAGATGTATTTTTTTTATTGCCCTTTGTCAAGCTGCAATACTTTACCTGTTTGGTACAAGCTTCACAGATGTAGCCCCCTCTATAGTATACACTGGAGCACCTGTGTAGCCCCCTAATAAAAATAGTGTTCTGGTGTCCCACACTAGTGCTCCAGTGTCCAGATGTGAAAACAGCTGCTCAGTATCCTCTCCTTGCACACAATCTAGTTTGCATTTCATTCTAGTAACAAATCCATCTACACAAACAAATATTTGGCATCCAAGTAGGCCCAAAAAAAATGTGGGAAAATGCATATGGCCTAAACAATGGTGTTCTAGAGGCCGAAAGAAAAATGTTTGATACGAATGAATAATGGGCCCATGAACATTAAAGTTGCCCTTTTAAACGTTACAATTAATAAAAGCATATGGAGCAGCACGAACGTAATAAAGACAGAAAGAATAGAAACACAGCACAACTACTTACTTTTTTGCAGCACTCTCCGGATCTTTCGGTACTGCTCTGGCTCTCTCAACTTCAGGTCCGACCACCGTTTCCTGAGCTGATCTTTAGATCTTCGTACCCCGAAATTCCTGTGAAGGCTTTTGATCACTTTCGCCATGATCTTGGCCTTTCTGATGTTGGGGTTGGGGTAAGGCCCATACTTCCCGTCATAGTCGGACTTCCTCATAATGTCGACCATCTCCAACATCTCCCCAAAGGACATTTTTGTGGGCTTAAAACGTCTCCTTCTGGATCGGGACGTGCCTGGATCCGGGCTTTCCTCCTCCTCCTCGTTGCTATAATTAGCACACACCAGCTCTAACTCCGCCATCATGCTCTTCACCCACTGCGCCGAACGAAAAGGGGTGGGGAATAGACTAAAAAGAACGTCAGGGGCGGGCGGAGTTACACGCATGCGCAGTGTGTATAAAGCGTAACACGCGTGCGTATTATGTACGATCTGTGAGCGGAGGAAGGTGCTTTGGACGCGCCGATCGTAAGAACGAAGGTAAGAGAAAAACTTGTGCCTATACTGCTTCTAGATTGAGGCCTATATTGTAACAAGATTAGGAGAGTTTTGTCTGACATTAGGCTTTGTCTTGTGTTGTGTCTTGCAGTGAACATGGATATGCTACTCAAAGATAATGACTTCATGTCAGTATTCCTAGAGATGCTAAGGGAGCTGCCATGTCTGTGGGAGATTAACCACCCCATTTCAAGAACCAAGCAAAGAGGAAGGCAGCACTGGAGCAATTGTGTGAAATTGTGAAGCAGGTGATCCCCAAGGCAGACATCACTTATTTAAAGATATTAATTGGTTGCCTGAGGAGCACATATCTGAGGGAGCGCAAGAAAGTCCTGGATTCACAGAGATCCGGAGCAGCAGATGACATCTATGTCCCCAGGATGTTGTACTACGACAGGCTGCACTTTCTGGCAGGCCAGACTGAAGCCAGGCCATCCCTCTCCAGTCTTCCTTCCACGCTTCCTTCCCCCCCAGCTGAGGCTTCTGACGCCCAACCAGGCGATATGTGGAGGAGCCCAGATTGAGCCAGGTATAGCATTCCTCTAAATATTTCTGCTTGTCCAATCAATGATGTTAACTAGATGTTATTTGGGAGTACTAATTCAGGATTGTGATTGATGATGCAAAAACTAAAACCATGTCCCTTTTTCATACACAGGGAAGTCTCAGCCAGGAGGTGGCTGGGCCGAGCCGGCTGGCTGATCTGCAGGTCCCTCCACCCCCCTGAAAAGAGAAAGTGGCAGTAGGAGTGCCCTAGAGGAGGCTGCTATAGGATTCTTTTGGAGGGCTACAGAGGTCCTGGGAGCACCCCACACCATGGAGGAGAACATTGCTGCCTTTATTGCATATAAAATGCAGAGGATGGAGAAGGGCCAACAAGTCATGTGTGAGGCCCTCATATTGGAGGCTCATGAGAAAGGTATGAGAGGCCAAATGACACCTCAGACACACCTTGGTGATGGTCCTCCTCCTCCTCCTGCAGGTCCTCCTCCTCATCCTCCCTCTCCTCCAGGTCTCCCCAGTCCTCCTCCGGGTCCTCCCAGTCCTCCTCCTCCTCCAGGTCCTACTCCTCCTCCTGACACATCTCCAACTGCACAGCCACAGCCCGGAAGGAAGTGTGAAAGGAAGACCAGACAGTGATTGCCCTGGGTTCAGTCTGGTCGGCCAAAAGATGCAGCCTCTTGTGGTACCACAGCCTGGGGACACAGATGTCATCTGCTGCTATCCGGATCTCTACGAATTCTGGACCAGACTGCCCTCCCTTACATATGGACTCCTCAGGCCACCAATTCTGATGTTGAAGAATTGATGTCTGCCGTAGGGGTCCCAGGCTTCGCTAATTTCTCCTGTTGATCCAGTGTTGCCTTCCTCTTTGTTTGGTTCTGATCCCTTAATAAAGGAATTTTTGTTTTGAATTATACTCTCCTATGTGTTTTACTTCAAAAAAGACAGTTTGTTTGTGAGGATTCAGGTACATTTCAAATATACAATGTGAAATGAACAAGGGACACCAACACCAAACAATCTCCTTGAGATTAAATAATAAAAGATATCAATGGTGTTGGGGTAACTTGACACACAAAACACACCCAAAAATATTCTGGAGTAAAAATAAAAATAACATTGAACAAAGATCAGCCTTGGAAAAAATCCAAACATTAAAGAAAAAAAAAGGCTGAAAATCCAAAAAAAAAAAAAAATAATATAAAACTGTCAGATGTGACAACTAATAACAATATATTCAGGGAATCCCACTAAAAAAAAAACACAAATAAAAGTTTGTCAGAAGTGTGTGTGAATATGAGCAGCAAAACTACTTAATTCTTGTCACATTATAAAGAAGAAGAGTGCGCTGTATTAAACCATTTTTAACATTGCAGCGTGACGAAAGTGCTGTATCCATTGCGAACGCTAAGTTTACCAGAACGAGCTGTCCCGTCTCGGAATTTCTTCTCAGCATGCGTGACACTTTGTGCGTCGGAACAGGCCACACATGGTCGGAATTGACGCGATCGGATTTTGTTGTCGGAAAATTTTATCTCCTGCTGTCCAACTTTGTGGGTCGGAAAATCCGATTGAAAATGTCCGATGGAGCCCAGACACGGTCGGAATTTCCGACAACACGCTCCGATCGGACATTTTCCATCGGAAAATCCGACCGTGTGTACGGGGCATAAGGGTGTAAATTTTTGATTTCACTCTTCACTGCCTATCACAGTTTCGGAGGCCATGGAATGCCCAGGTGGCACAAACCCCCCCAAATGACCCCATTTTGGAAAGTAGACACCCCAAGCTATTTGCTGAGAGGCATGGTGAGTATTTTGCAGCTCTCATTTGTTTTTGAAAAGGAAGAAAAACAAGAAAAAACTTTTTTTTTTTTTTCTTTTTTCAATTTTCAAAACTTTGTGACAAAAAGTGAGGTCTGCAAAATACTCACTATACCTCTCTGCAAATAGCTTGGGGTGTCTACTTTCCAAAATGGGGTCATTTGGGGGGGGGGGGTTTGTGCCACCTGGGCATTCCATAGCCTCCAAAACTGTGATAGGCAGTGAAGCATGAAATCAAAAATTTACGCCCTTAGAAAGCCTGAAGGCGGTGCTTGGTTTTCCAGGTCCCGTACGCGACTAGGCTCCCAAAAAGTCTCACACATGTGGTATCCCCGTACTCAGGAGAAGCAACAGAATGTATTTTGGGGAGTAATTTCACATATTCCCATGGCATGTTTCACCAATATATCATTTAGTGACAACTTTGTGCAAAAAAAACAAACATTTGTCTCTTTCCCGCAACTTGTGTCACAATATAAAATATTCCATGGACTCGACATGACTCTCAGCAAATAGCTTGGGGTGTCTACTTTCCAAAATGGGGTCATTTGGGGGGGGTTTGAACTGTCCTGGCATTTTATGCACAACATTTAGAAGCTTATGTCACACATCACCCACTCTTCCAACCACTTGAAGACAAAGCCCTTTCTGACACTTTTTGTTTACATGAAAATTTTTTTTTTTTGCAAGAAAATTACTTTGAACCCCCAAACATTATATATTTTTTAAAGCAAATGCCCTACAGATAAAAATGGTGGGTGTTTCATTTTTTTTTCACACAGTATTTGCGCAGCGATTTTTCAAACTCATTTTTTAGGGAAAAAACACACTTTTTAAAATTTTAATGCACTAAAACACACTATATTGCCCAAATGCTTGATGGAATAAAAAAGATGATCTTAGGCCGAGTACATGGATACCAAACATGACATGCTTTAAAATTGCGCACAAACGTGCAGTGGTGACAAACTAAATACATTTTTAAAAGCCTTTAAAAGCCTTTACAGGTTATCACTTTAGGTTTACAGAGGAGGTCTACTGTTAAAATTACTGCCCTCGATCTGACGTTCGCGGTGACACCTCACATGCATGGTGCAATTGCTGTTTACATTTGACGCAAGACCAACGCTTGTGTTCGCCTTTGCATGAGAGCAGGGGGGGACAGGGGTGCTTTTTTTTTTTTTTTTTTTTTTATTAACTGTTCCTTTCATTTTTTTTTTTTATCATTTTTATTGTTCTCTCAGGGAATGTAAATATCCCCTATGATAGCAATAAGTAGTGACAGGTACTCTTTTTTGAAAAAATTGGGGTCTATTAGACCCTAGATCTCTCCTCTGCCTTTAAAGCATCTGACCACACCAAGATCGGTGTGATAAAATGCTTTCCCAATTTCACAATGGCGCTGTTTACATCCGGCAAAATCTAAGTCATGAAATGCTCGTAGCTTCCGGTTTCTTAGGCCATAGAGATGTTTGGAGCCACTCAGGTCTCTGATCAGCTCTATGGTCAGCTGGCTAAATCACCGGCTGCATTCTCAGGTTCCCTGTTGAGACAGGAGAGCCAGAGAAAAACACGAAAGATGGTGGGGGGGGGCATTCCCTCCCACTGCTTGTAAAAGCAGTCTAGAGGCTAATCAGCCACTAGGATTGCTTTTACATGAAAGCTGACCGCTGGCTGAAAAGAATGATACCAAGATGATACCTAAACCTGCAGGCATCATTCTGGTATAACCACTAAAAGTCGTGAATGGCGTACCTGAAGACAAAAAAATGGTTAACAATAAAACACAGTAAACGATAAAGTATAAAAAATTACATACCTGAAAAGCAAACATGATAAAACATAATAACAATAAAACATTGCAGAATAGAATACAGTAAAAAAGAGCAGAACAATAGAGAGAGAGAGAGAGAGAGAACAATAAAACGACAACTATTTTTTATTTTATATATATATATATATATATATATATATATATATATATATATATATATATATATATATATATATATATATATATATATATAATTTTTTTTTTTTTTACACTTTTTTTTTATAACTGTAACCGGTTCCAGGTTCGGGTCTCTCAAAATGCGATGGCATCTTGTGCCTAGTCTGTGCAATGCTGTACCCTACACTAATACTCAACTAGTGAATGGTAGCGTTCAAAACATTCACTGATGCAAAGACCAGGATTGTCAGGACAGGAGGGACAATAATAGCGGGTGTCACGCCTATATCCGCGCTTGCTGCAGACACGACATCTTTTTTGGGGGGGTTCGCTGGGTAGGGGTACTCGGGAGGACATAAAGAAAATGCCTCTCATGCAGCCGACTGCATTTGGTTGGGGATGTGAATGGGGGAAGTACGGGCGCTGCAGAAGTGGTGGGTTCCCAATTAGGATTGGCAAATGCAGCAGGAAGGGCACTAGGGGCACGACGGGCCTGTGTTTGTCTTCTTCTTGGTGGCAGCGGGACACTACTTGTGCTTGCCACCTCACCAGCTTGAACTGCACTTATGGGACTCGCCACGTCACCAAGTGTTACTGCAGTGCTGGTTTGACTATGACCGGGGTGTACTAGGTCACTGGTGCTTGCCAGTTCACCAAAACGCTACCAAAAAAACTGTTAGCGATCGCAGGGATCAGGCCTGACTCTGCAAACGCTGCAGTTATGCGTTTAGTGTTTTGTAAGTGACAGTGATCCATCGATACTGCACTTGGGTGGGCTGGGCCGGGCAGAGGGGCAAAACGCAGGTGCTAGCAGGTATCTGGGCTGATCCCGCTAACACTGCATTTTTGGGAACCCTAAACTGCTGGGGACGCTATTATAGATTGGATCAGATATTGATCCGTACAGATACTATACCACTAAGGGAGGCGTATGCTGCGTGTGTGGGTGTTAGCGGTACTGGCACTAATCTGACCCTGCCTGGGGCGACGCATATCACTGCCGGGCGATCAGGGGGCTAAACCTTTATTCGGTAATAAACGGCGGGTGCCCTGACACTATAAAAAATAAACAAACTAACCAGCGTCACCCGTAACATTATATACGGTGATCAGTGGTGGAAGGGTTAACTAGGGGGCAATCAAGGGGTTAAAACATTTATTAGGTAGTATATGGGGTCCCTGTCGCTATAAAACGCTGACGGCGAACCTAAATATTTACCTCCCTAACTAGCGTCACCAGTGACACTAATACAGCGATCAGAAAAATGATCGCTTAGTGACACTGGCGACAGGGGGTGATCAAAGGGTTAAAACTTTGTTAGGGGGGTATCCTAGACCTAAAGGGGGCTAACAGTAACTGCCCTAACACAGTAACTGTCACAAACTGACACCATGCAGTAATCAGAAAAAAAAAAACTGCTTGGTGTCAGTGTGACGGGGGGGGAGATTAGGGGGTGATCGGGGGGGTAAAGGGGAGTTTTTTGTGTGCCTGGCGTGTTCTACTGTGTGTGTGTGTGTGTGTGTGTGTGTGTGTTGTGCACTCACATTTCAGTCTTCTCTCCTCGGCTCTGGAACGGAAAATACCGAGCCGAGGAGAGAAGGCATAATTTCCTTTGCTGCTGTTTAGCATACAGCAGCAAAGGAATGATTTGATTGGCCGGCGGCGATCGCGAGGGGGGCCACGAACAGATGGTCTCCCCCTCATCTCTGATCCCTGCTGGTCAGAAGCGGACCGCCTCGGGCACCGGGGGGGTCCGATGGGCCCCCCCGCCCATGGGAGGCAGATCACGTATATGTACGTGATTCTGCCTGCCTGTGCCACCTTGCCGACGTAAATCGGCGTGAGGCGGTCCTTAGGTGGTTAAAGACTTGACACTTAACATGTCATTAAAGCCTTGTGGATTAGTTGCTTTTATTCTATAGATCCATCTACTCAATTTAGTCATCACAATTTCCCCCTCTACACTCCTCATGGACCAAATCAAGGGCATAACATTTTATAAGTAGTTATGTTTTAGCCCCATTTGGCAACTAATCAAGCTAGTAAATTTCCCATTTTCAGTCAGGTATACATAATCATATACTGTATACTATACATCGGGAAAACATTATTTTAGTCTTCTCCACATTAAACACTCATCTGCATCTGCATCTGCAGACCAATACATATATTGCTCTTTTTGTGTTACAGTGTACCAGGTATCTAGAATGAAATTCCTGGCCATCTTGTCATGTTCTGTTTGTTTTTAATAGTCTGTTAGTTTCTAATAACAATGGGCATTGGATTTATCTCCCACATTTAAATGTTGGTATAGTTAGTACATAGGTCTATCCCTTCCATTCCTTTATAGTGACTTTTGAGTAGGGAAGAGTTTCGAGTTTGAGTCAAACCCATGTTCGACTCGAACATCGCCTGTTGGATTGTTCGTCAAATTGCGAACGTTATGGGCTGTTTGCACCGAATTCGAGTGGCGCGTCATGGCCCATAATTCACTACAGCATCGCAGTGCATTGCTGGCTGATGATTGGCCAAGCATGCACTATGACCCACTTGCTTGGCCAATCACAGCGCCGTCTGTACAGAGAGCCGTAATTGGCCAAAGCCAGGGTGGCTTTGGCCAATTATGGCTCAGGGGGTTTAGTACACGCCCCACACTACATAAGGCCGCCTGCGTGGCTGCCTTGTATAGTGTGTTGCGGTGGCAGCAGAGAGATAGACAGAGAGACAGTGTCATTTGATTTACGTTAGATAAAGTAGGCAGGCGAGTCAGTTAGCTGCACTTACAGTGTATATATATGCATCCTAGGTGTTGTGTGTGTGTGTGTATGTATGTGTATATATATATATATATATATGTGTGTGTATATGTATGCGTGTGTATGTGTATATGTATGTGTGTGTATATATATATATATATATATATATATATATATATATATATATATATATATATATATATATATATATATATATATATATATATATATATATATATATACTGTATTCAGTTTAGCTAGATCCGTTCCTGTTACTTTCTTCCTAATATACTGACAGGCAGGCAGGTGTTTTTACAGTATTTACAGTTAGTGTACTGTGTCCTTTGCACAGTGTGCACCTGAAGCTACCCGAAGAAAATTGCTGGTGTTCTGATCCTATTAATACCACAGGCAGGCAGCTGCAGTATTTACAGTTAGTGTACTGTGTCCTCTGCACAGTGTGCACCTAAAGCTACCTGAAGACAAGTGTAAGGCTGACCGCAGGTCAGCCTGTATTTGTAGGAGGAGTCAGGCTGCATAAAGCCTGCCCTCCTTTGCCTCCTCCCTTGTGGTCGTAGGCTCTCCTGTGCGTCATTTGCGGGTGACTCTGATGTCATTTCCAGGTTGCCGATTGGTCGAGGGAGACATGCGGCGGGTTTGTTTCTCCCTGCTCAGTGGCAGGATTCAGCAAGCTTTTCCTCACCACGTGTTGTCGGAGCGCTTAGTGCATAGCGGGCGCAGGTGACGTGCTTCGGTCTGTTTTCACTGTGATCGAGGGGAGGCTGGCAATTACCATTAGGCTGGAAGCAGTGGGGAATGTTACCCTGCTTTTACATGCAGCGTTCAGGGTTGGTTGGGGGAGTCCACTGGCAGGTGGCCTCCTCCACCTGGACTGTCTCAGGCTTCTACTGGCTGGAAGCTCCCCGCTGTCCATCCACAGATGACGGTCTCAGCCCCTCTCCGGCGGTGGTGCAACTATTTCTGGCTCAATGGTGGGATGGGGAGGCTCCCTCTCCTGATCACTGGGGCTTAGGGCTCCTGTATATCCCCATCCAGTTGCCACTACTCTTCCCATTTCAGGGTCCGGTCGGGATCTGAGCATCTCCCAATCCTACTCCTTAGTGGCAACCAGTATAAAAGCTCCTTCACATGTCATCAGCGTCTTCGCTTGTCAGTGGGCACAGTGCATCCTCATGCTGTAAGGCTGCAGATGGGGGTGTCCATGGTAGTACAGTTTGCAGACAGGGCAGCCTGCAGGTGCTGCCATTTCGCCTGCATGGGGCCACGCTGCTAGCGCAGGGTTACCTCGTTACCACGCTTGCACGATGAGTACGGGTTTCAGGGGTTAATTCAGGCTGTGGGGTTGTCATGACACTTGCTCATCGCCTGTCATCTCATTATATTCTGTGGGGGTCCTTTGGGGGCATGCAATTTACAGTTTCTCTTGTAATTTATGGTTTTTCATGCATTTTACGGTTTTCATGCAATTTACGGTTTCTCGTGCATTTTACGGTTCTCATGCATTTTTCGGTTTTCGTGCAATTTACAGTTTCTCATGCATTTTGTGGTTTCTCATGCATTTTGTGGTTTCTCATGCATTTTACGGTTTTCATGCAATTTACGGTTTCTCATGCATTTTACGGTTTCTCATGCATTTTACAGTTTCCATACAATTTACGGTTTCTCATGCATTTTACGGTTTTCATACAATTTACGGTCTCGCATGCATTTTACGATCTCTCATGCTTTGTTACGGTTTCTCATGCTTTGTTACGGTTTCTCATGCATTTTACGGTTTTTCATGCATTTTACGTTTTTTCATATAATTTACGGTTTCTCATGCAATTTACGATCTCTCATGCATTTTTACGGTTTCTCGTGCATTTTTACGGTTTCTCGTGCATTTTACGGTTTTTCGTGCAATTTACGGTTTCTCATGCAATTTAAAGTTTCTTAGGAAATGTACAGTTTCTCATGCAATTATGGTTTCTAATGCAATTTGTCACTTCTTATGCCTATTCATGTTTTTCTCACGCTTCCCATGTTTCTTACGTTTCCCATGGTTCTTACATTTCCCATGTTTGTCACGTTTCCCATGTTTGTCACGTTTCCCATGTTTGTCACGTTTCCCATGTTTGTCACGTTTCCCATGTTTGTCACGTTTTCCCATGCTTCTCACGTTTTCCCATGCTTCTCACGTTTTCCCATGCTTCTCACATTTTCCCATGTTTCTCACGTTTTCCCATGTTTCTCATGTTTTCCCATGTTTCTCTCGTTTTCCCATGTTTTTGCTTTCTTACGTTTTCCCATGCTTTTGCTTTCTTAAGTTTTCCCATGCTTTCTTACATTTTCCCATGCTTTCTCACGTTTTCATGTTATATGCCTTTTTATGTCATGGCCTTTCGTTTGCTGCATTTCCGTTAGCTAGTGCTCACATCCAGGGTCTGTCACGTCTACAGATCCATACGGGCCGAGGTTTTGTTTTAATTGATTGTTGTCCCACAATCTTCCTGCCTGTTTTCCATACGTCATACGTGCACGTTCACCATTACACCTTTACTACTACCCACCACGGTCTGTGGGTACCTTAGCCCTGAGTGTTCATTTTAATTTCCTGTCCTGGCACTGCAGGTTGCTCTGGCTCGCTTACTGCATACAGTAGAGTGGTGTTGTCATTAGGTTCACATTCTTGCGCTCTTTGGCCTTGTCATTTCTGCACTCACATCATCATACTTGTCAGGTACCAGGGGTGTTATGTCATTGGCTGGTTGTCTGTAATGTTATCTGGTTGCTTTCACACAGCTGGGTTGTCCATGTTCTGCCACTGCTGGTTACCCATCACGTCTATGGGTTTAACAGATTGAGGTGATCGTTTTTAATTGGCTTGTTCAGTGGCAAGTCTCCTCATCTGTTCTTACACTGCTTATGTATTTCGTACAAACTCACGTTTTCTCATGCAATTTACATTTCTCATCCAATTTACGTTTCTCATGCAATTTACGTTTCTCATGCAATTTACGTTTCTCATGCAATTCATTGTTTCTATGCCAACTCACGTTTTCATGTTTCTCTCGTTTTCTCAGGTTTCTCATGTTTTCCCACGTTACTCTCGTCTCTCAAGTTTCTCACGTTGTTCATCAATTCAGGTTCTTGTGCTACCGGCGTTTCTTATGTAGTTTGTGTTTTCTTGCAGCTTCGGTTCGCATGCTGCTCACGTTTTCGTCAGCTTGCGCTATGCATGTTTCTCGTTCCTTCATGCAGCTTACATTCCTGTCACAGGTTTCTCAGTCTGCTCACGTTTCTCTCGCAGTTTATGTTGCTGACCCAGTTGTGTGTCATTTCCACTCAGTTCATGGGCTCTATTTTTTCATCATTTTGCTGGGTACCGTTCATAGGTTTTGTCTTTACAGTTGAGTTGGTCGGTTTTTAATTGGCGTGGGCAGCAGCAAGTCTTCTCATCTGGGTTACATTCTTTGTATCTCGGTTTCTGTTTCATAAATTTACATCTTACCATTTACTTCAGCACCTGGACAGGTTTTTATGTTGCAAGTTCCGGTTATGCAGGTCATGTCTCAAGCAGCGGATTTTGGTGACTTTGCTTCTATCCCTCCTTTCTCCAGCTGGGGATTCGGAGCACGGTAGCTCACCCTCTCTCAGAACCTGGTCCGTCCCAAGCCTTCCTTTTTACACATAGCTAGCACTCTTTGACCTGACAGCAGTATTTCAACACAGGGGATTGCTTTCCCGGCTTCGGCTTGGTAAACCCAGCTATTTAGGTTACTGCTTCCTTGCACATCGTGCGCAAGTGCGGAGCAGGTTACCCGGCGGACTGTGGTTTTTCCCTGTCCCAAATCAACACTACCTTTAATTCTCAGCTACGTCCGGCCAGGAGTGGCTATTGTATGGAACTATTGGTAAGTTAGCCTATTGCAGCTTCTACTGGCTCAGGGGCTTTAGTGGATTCTGGAACCCTCTCAGTGCCTAGGCTGGTACCAGTAGGCCCAGGTCTAGAATGTATATGCTGGCATCATGCCTTCTCTTTGATTTTCAGCATTTGTGATGGATTCGGGTTTCTATTTGGTGGACGCAGCAGGCTTGATCATAAGTCTTTATTTTGAATACCAGGAAGGCTCATGACACTGCTTGAGATGTTTTCCAGGCTTTCCGGTCAAGGTTTCCTAGTCCTGACAATTAATATCCAGTTCCTACTTGCTTTTCAGTTTTTTGCCTCTGCCAACTCATCTCGGCCCACAGCACTATCGGGGCATATCTGGCTGAGACTCAGCATTTCATGTTGTTGGAAGACCCGACAGGCCTTTCTTATTTTCTGTGTACTCTATTAAGCAATCCTCAGGGATCCTGAAGAGTAGCCCTCCTGCTGTGCTCAGCAGACTTCCCATCATAGGTCATATTTTTTCGTGAAGTATCTGTCATGCTCTCAAGGTCTCCTTTTGCATTGGTTACCAGCTTGGTGCTCAAGGCAGCGCTATAGCTGGCCTTTTTGTGGTTCCTGAGGCCAGGGGAGTTGCTCTTCTGGCCCAGGGTTTCGTTTATTGTTGGCCAATCAACTTTTTTTTTGCACCCCGACCTTTTCTGTTTACATCTGCATTTTAAACCAGCTCGTCAGTGCTACATCTGACAAACCCAGGGTTGGTCCTCTGTTGCCTTTTCCTAATGCTCCCCTCTCCGCAGCTCTATGCATACTTCATTGCCGCCCTTTTTTGGCCAGTCAGGGTCTGGACCCTTTAGCATACTTTGGCATTCATTCAGGATAGGAGCAGCTTCTGTGTCTTTGCGCCAGGGGGCCCCGGCCCTTCTTATTTGGTATTTGAGTGGGGGAAGGGCGGCTTGTTTCTCTGGGAATGTCCCAGAGCCTCTTTTGAGGTGCCACAAGTGTTTTGTCAATCTGACAGATTGCACGTTAATTCTGTGTGTAATAAATCTGGTTGTTTAGCTTTCATTATTCAGCTTACAGTATTTACAGTTATGTCCCGTACATACGGTCGAATTTTCCGATGGAAAATGTCCGATCGGAGTGTGTTGTCAGAAATTCCGACCGTGTGTGGGCTCCATCGGACATTTTCCATCGGATTTTCCGACACACAAAGTTGGAGAGCAGGAGATAAAATTTTCCAACAACAAAATCCGTTGTCGGAAATTCCGATCGTGTGTACACAAATCCGACGGACAAAGTGCCACGCATGCTCAGAATAAATAAAGAGATGAAAGCTATTGGCCACTGCCCCGTTTATAGTCCCAATGTACGTGTTTTACGTCACCGCGTTTAGAACGATCGGATTTTCCGACAACATTGTGCGACCGTGTGTAGACAAAACAAGTTTGAGCCAAACTTGTTTTGTCTAAAAAAATCCTAGGATTTTGTTGTCGGAATGTCCGAACAAAGTCCGACCGTGTGTACGCCCTATTAGTGTACTGTGTCCTTTGCACTGTGTGCACCTAAAGCTACCCGAAGAAAATTGCTGGTGTTCTTCTGATCCTATTAGTACCACAGGCAGGCAGCTGCAGTAGTTAAAGTTATTGTATTGTGTCCTCTGCACAGTGTGAACCTAAAGCTACCTGAAGACAATTGCTGGTGTTCTGATCCTATTAAAACCACAGGCAGGTAGCTGCAGTATTTACAGTTAGTGTACTGTGTCCTCTGCACAGTGTGCACCTAAAGCTACCTGAAGACTATTGCTGGTGTTCTGATCCTATTAATACCACAGGCAGGCAGCTGCAGTATTTACAGTTAGTGTACTGTGTCCTTTGCACAGTGTGCACCTAAAGCTACCTGAAGACAATTGCTGGTGTTCTGATCCAATAATACCACAGGCAGGCAGCTGCAGTATTTACAGTTTGTGTACTGTGTCCTCTGCACAGTGTGCACCTAAAGCTACCTGAAGACAATTGATGGTGTTCTTCTGATCCTATTAGTACCACAGGCAGGCAGATGCAGTATTTACAGTTAGTGTACTGTGTCCTCTGCACAATGTGTACCTAAAGCTACCTGACGACAATTGCTGGTGTTCTGATCCTATTAATACCACAGGCAGGCAGCTGCAGTACTTACAGTTAGTGTACTGTGTCCTCTGCACAGTGTGCAACTAACGCTACCTGGAGACAATTGCTGGTGTTTTGATCCTATAAATACCGCAGGCAGCTGCAGTATTTACAGTTAGTGTACTGTGTCCTCTGCACAGTGTGCACCTAAAGCTACCTGAAGAAAATTGCTGGTGTTCTTCTGATTCTATTAGTACCACAGGCAGGCAGCTGCAGTATTTACAGTTAGTGTACTGTGTCCTCTGCACAGTGTGCATCTAAAGCTACCTGAAGACAATTGCTGGTGTTCTGATCCTATTAATACCACAGGCAGGCAGTTGATTCTGCTAGTTGCAGTATAATCAGTATATATATACATCTCAGCTTTGTGCAGCTACATCTCACTGCAGGCCATTAGTATGTCTGATAGGCCAACAAGCCTTTTTTGAGACAAGAACATCAGATCGCACCACTGCTATTTGCAACATATGTCTAAAGCGTATCTTGCATGGCCAAAACATCACCCGCTTGGGCACCACATGCTTGACCAGACATATGTCGACCTGCCATGCAGTTCATTGGTAAGCATACCTAAAAGACCCACACCAAAGAACAAAGCGGACCTCTCCTTGCTCCTCATCAGCTGGGATCTCCAACCCCACTATCCCTTTTAGTCCTCTCTAAAACCTGCACTGAGAGGAATGAAGGTGTATAATTAGGTGTGTCACAGCCAAGTATTTGCAGGCAATCTGGTATCAGTACACCGACGTCAGATTGTACCAGGCAAATTTCCCTGCCCCAGCTGCTGCACTGCCCAAAGAAGTTTGCTCCCAGCCATCCACATGCCCAGCGGTTAAATGCTAGCTTGGCTAAATTGCTAGCACTTCAACTGCTGCCTTTTCAGTTTGTAGACTCTGCCCCCTTCCGTGAGTTTGTGGAATGTGCGGTTCCTCAGTGGCAGGTTCCCAAACGCCACTTTTTCTTACGGAAGGAGATTCCGGCTCTCTACGGGCATGTGGAAGACAATGTCTTGGCCTTGCTGGACAGGGCGGTCAGTGGTAAGGTGCATATTACATCTGACTTATGGTCCAGCAGACATGGACAGGGATGTTACCTATCTTTCACCGCACACTGGGCGACTCTTCTGGCAGCTGGGAAGGATGCAGGACAGGGTGCAGTAGTGTTGGAGGTTGTTCCACCACCACGCCTCCAAAATTCTACAAGTGGTGATTCTGCCACACCTCTCTCCTCCACCCCCTCCTCTTCTTCCTCCATTGCCTCTTCCTGTGCTGATTTGTCCTTGGAATCAGCGGTGCTCCATAGGCGTTCAAGGGGCTATGCAAGCACGCAGAAAAAAGATGCCATGCGGTGCTTGAGCTGGTGTGCTTGAGGGACAGAAGCCACACTGGGGCAGAGATTCTGACAGCTCTGCAGGGGCTGGTTCAGAGGTGGTTGATGCCATGCCAGCTAAAGCCAGGAATGGTGGTTTGCGATAATGGCACCAACCTCCTTTCCACCTTCCAACAGGGACAACTGACCCATGTGCCCTGTTTGGCTCACGTCCTTAACTTGGTGGTGCAGCAGTTCTTGGGCAGGTACCCGGGCTTACAGGATGTCCTGATGCAGGTCAGGAGAGTCTGTATGCATTTCCGCAGGTCATATAATGCCAGGGCTTGGCTGGCTGACCTCCAAAAGGAATTTAACCTGCCCAATAACCACCTAATCTGTGACATGCCCACCAGGTGGAACTCAACATTGGCCATTCTGCAGCGGCTGCACATGTAGCAGAGGGCCATCAAAGAGTACCTATGTGACTATGGCACCAGGACAGGATCTAGGGAGCTTGTTTTTTTTCCCCACGCCAGTGGGCTATGATCAGGGATGCATGCACTGTCCTGTCACCATTTGAGGAGGCCACGAGGATGGTGAACAGTGACAGTGCATGCATCAGTGACACTATCCCTCCTTTCCACCTGTTGGAGCACACGCTGCGTGGAATAATGGACAGGGCACTTGAGGCAGAACAGAGGGAGGAAGAGGAGGACTTCCTTACCTCTCAAGGCCCCCTTTATCCAGACAGTGTTCCTGCATGCCTGCCAATCACACAGGAAGAGGAGGAGGAGGAGGAAGAGGATTGTGTCAGCATGGAGGTGGAGCCTGGCACTCAGGATCAGCAGCAGTTTTCAAGGGATCATTTACAGTCCGAAGAAACCCATGGACTTGTACGTGGCTGGGAGGAGGTGGCTGCAGATCATGTCGTCCTTAGTGACCCAGAGGACTCTGGACCGAATGCCTCAGCAAACCTACGCTGCATGGCCTCCCTGATCCTGCAAAGCCTGCGGAAGGATCCTCATACTCGTGGTATCAAGGGGAGGGATCATTACTGGCTGGCAACCCTCCTTGATCCATGTTACAAGGGTAAGGTTGCAGACCTTATCTTACCATTGCAGAGGGGGCAGAGGATGAAACATCTTCGGGAGGCCTTGCAGAAAGGTTTGTGCAATGTGTTTCCGGAGCCTGGGAGGTTACAATTTCCTTGTCCTCATGGACAACGTGTTGCTGAGGCTTCGGTCAGTCACAGAAGGAGCGGTGGAGAAGGTGGCTGTCTGACCGATTTTATTCAGACAAATTTTTAGTCCGCAGCCCCAAGGTGTGATCGGTTCTAGCAACCATCGCTAGCGTCTTATTCACATGGTGCAGGATTACCTAGAGGCAAGATCAGACTTGGACACCTTTCCCACCGAAAATCCTCTGGGTTACTGGGTCTTGAGGATCGCTGGCCAGAGCTTGCACAGTATGCAATTCAGCTACTGGCCTGTCCTGCATCCAGCGTTCTTTCGGAATGCACATTCAGTGCTGCTGGAGGCTTTGTAACCGATCACAGGATGCGCCTGTCCACCAAATCGGTCGATCGGCTGACCTTCATAAAAATGAATCAGTCTTGGATCACCAGCTACCAAGCACCTGATGCTGATGTAACCAAATTTTTTTTTCTTTAATGTGAGATCCCTCCAAGACTGCCTGTGCTGATGCTGTTGACTATCCTGTTATGCTGAGTGACAATCCTGTTTCTCCTCAATTTTAATGCTGATAGCTTGTAAGAACATTTTTGGTTCTGGGCACCGCCACCAGTGGCAAATGCCCAATTTTTCTGCCCCTGTTTAACAGGGGCGTGTAATTACAATTTTTGATGCAATACTTTGCAGCAGGGCTTATTCCTGCACTCCAACTATAGTATCTGTGAGCAGTTGCAGTGTTGTGGCAGCAGTGGCTAAGGCCCAATTTGTCTGCCCCTGTTTAACAGGGGCATGTAATTACAATTTTTGATGCAATACTTTGCAGCAGGGCTCATTCCTGCTCTCCAACTAGAGTATCTGTGAGGGGTGACAGTGTTGTGACACCAGCACCAGTGCCCGAGGCCCTATTTTTCAGCCCCTGTTTGACAGGAGTGTATAATTACAATTTTTGATGCAATACTTTGCAGCAAGGCTCATTCCTGCGCTCCAACTCTAGTATCTGTGAGGGGTTGCAGTGTTGTGGCAGCAGTGGCTAAGGCCCAATTTTTCTGCCCCTGTTTAACAGGGGCGTGTAATTACAATTTTTCATGCAATACTTTGCAGCAGGGCTCATTCCTGCGCTTCTACTAGAGTATCTGTGAGGGGTTGCAGTGTTATGGCACCAGTGCCCAAGGCCCAATTTTTCAGCCCGTTTGACAGGGGCGTATAATTACAATTTTTGATGCAATACTTTGCAGCAGGGTTCATTCCTGTGCTCCAACTATAGCATCTGTGAGAGGTTGCAGTGTTGTGGCACCAGTGCCTAAGGCCCAATTTTTCTGCCCCTGTTCAACAGGGACATGTAATTACAATTCTTGATATAATATTTCACAGCAGGGCCTGTTCCAGCGCCCATTAAGAGTAACTGTGAGGACTTACAGTGTTGTGGCACCACCACCACCAAAGGCCCAATTTTTCTACCACTGTTCAACAATGGCATGTAATTACAATTCTTGATTTAATATTTCACAGCAGGGCCCGTTCCTGCACCCACCAAGAGTAACTGTGAGGGCTTACAGTGTTGTGGCAACACCTAAGGCCCCAATTTCTGCAAAGTATATAGGGCAGGCCCCTACTTTCAAACATTCAACTTACAAATGACTCCTACTTGCAAATGGAAGGAGACAACAGGAAGTGAGATGAAATCTACCCCTAGGAAGGGAAATTCTCTCCTGTAAGAGTTAATATGGGATGCTTTATCACCAGTCCTTGTTTCACTAAAAAAACCCAAATTTTCAAAAAAACATATTTCATTGGGACAGAAAGTGAGGTGAAATCTTCTGAAGAGGTGCACAGACAGCAAAACAAATGTTACAGGGGTGATAACCCTTTCCTATGTTTTCCAAAAAGTTTAAAATTTGATTTTTTGGCTGGAGCTACACTTTAAAAATGTACCAGTTCAAAATTACAAACAGATTCTACTTAACAACCAACCTACAGTTCCTGTCTTGTTTGCACCGCCTGTATACTGCTGTTCAGAGTATATAGGGCCTGGGGGCCCCACGCCTTTCCTTTTTTTAATTTGGGTGCGGGGTTCCCCCTTTATATCCATACAAGACACAAAGAGCCTGGTAATGGACTGGGGGGGTACCCATGCCATTTGTCTTACTGATTTTCATCCATATTGCCGGGACCCGAGATTACATTAAAGCCATCAGCAGTTTTAAATGACTTTTATTCCTTTAAAAATGTCATTTTGTGCAGGGACTGTTCTAAGCACGGGAAACACGTGCCACTTTACAGGCATACTATAGACACCCCCCAGGTACGATATTTAAAAGAATATTTCACTTTTTTTTTTCACTTTAAGCATCATTAAAATCACTGCTCCCAAAAAAAAGGACGTTTTTAAAACTTTTTTTGCATTGATACATGTCCCCTGGGGCAGGACTCGGGTCCCCAAACCCTTTTTAGGACAATAACTTGCATATTAGACTTTAAAATTAGTACTTTTGATTTCGAACGTTCAAGTCCCATAAACTTTAACGGGGTTCTAAAGTTTGCGCAAACTTTCGGTCCGTTTGCAGGTTCTGGTGCGAACCGAACCAGGGGGTGTTCGGCTCATCCCTACTTTTGAGTAGTCTAACTCTAATATATGTAAAGTAGATCTCTTATATACAATTTCAGGTGTCTGGTTTATGTATTTTCTTAAAATGTCATCACTTATTAGTAGGCACCATTATCTGTTCAGGACTCACTGAATCCGATTTTGGGCTTTTGAGTATTTTGTTATCAGTCTCTAGAATGTGATACTTTTTCTTTTTACGAGTGAAGAGGATCACCTCTCTTGTCTGTGTAAGAGCTTGATTATAGACTTTGTTAAGCAATTTCATGTTGTATCCTCTTCTAATGAGTTTATCCTACGGTAAATTCACTTTCATTTTAAAATATTGTTTATCTGAACAATTTCTTCACTCCTGAAGGTATTGTCCTTATGGAATACTTTTATCTACTTTTTATCAGTGGGAGGCGGTTTGACATATCCTGTTACCTGCTGTTGGTTTGCAATACAAACTTGTAATCAGGGATCCATCTTGATTGGCCCTTATTGTAATATCCAGCAATTGAATTACATACTTATCAGACTGTATAGTACACGTTAAATCAGTGGTTCTCAACCCTGTCCTCAAGTACCCCCAACAGGCCATGTTTGCAGGTTTTCCTTTATCCTTGAGCTGCCCCGAGAATTAGGTCCATATTATAAAGGCACCCCACAGGTACAGGCTTGCATAGGAGGGGGCACAACATGTCTCTTCATCACCATTCCCTGCACTGGGAGATCGTGGGAGTCCTGAAACATAAAAATATTTCATGTCAAGATGTGTTTAAGACTTGGTCTAGGTCCAGCTTGATTGTCTCTATCTTTTAATCATAGGTAATGCTGTAATACAGAGCCCTTATTTTGATCACTATGAGAAGAGCACCTTCCAGGATTGAAACACCTTTTTAAAGTCTTTAAAAAATCGATAGTGTATTTTGTGTAAGAGGGGAGGCTCTTTACATGATGTCTCAAGTAATTATCTACTAATCTACTTACCTTTTTTTCATTTGATTCCCAACGCTGAAAACAAAGGTCTCCAAGCTAGAGTTTGTATGTTCTTGTGCGTTTTTGGTAATTCATAGTATGTAGCCATTCTAGGATTCTTTACAAATAGATATTACACAGTGTCCTTAATAATAAGCACCTCCAAATATGCCTTTGCACAATTTTAACAAACTCATTCATGGTTTTATCTATGATTTCTGCTGATAATTTCCTATTTCACTTTTATTATTTACTATGGCAGAGAAAATTAACTCATATTGGTGTTATCCATAAGGATTAGGGATGAGCCGAACACCCCCCTGTTCGGTTCGCACCAGAACATGCGAACAGGCAAAAAATTTGTTCGAACACCGTTAGTCTATGGGACACGAACATGAATAATCAAAAGTGCTAATTTTAAAGGCTTATATGCAAGTTATTGTCATAAAAAGTGTTTGGGGATCAATGCAAAAAAACGTTTTAAAAACGGCCGTTTTTTCGGGAGCAGTGATTTTAATAATGCTTAAAGTGAAACAATAAAAGTGTAATATCCCTTTTAAATTTCGTACCTGGGGGGTGTCTATAGTATGCCTGTAAAGGGGCGCATGTTTCCCGTGTTTAGAACAGTCTGACAGCAAAATGAAATTTCAAAGGAAAAAAAGTAATTTAAAACCACTCGCGGCTATTAATTAATTGCCGGTCCAACAATACACATAGAAGTTCATTGATAAAAACGGCATGGGAATTCCCCACAGGGGAACCCCAAACCAAAATTAAAAAAAAAAAATGACGTGGGGGGTCCCCCTAAATTCCATACCAGGCCCTTCAGGTCTGGTATGGATATTAACCACTTGACAACTGGGCACTTAAACCCCCTTCCTAACCAGACCAATTTTCAGCTTTTGGTGCTCTCACATTTTGAATGACAATTACTCAGTCATGCAACATTGTACCCATATGAAATTTTTGTCCTTTTTTTCACACAAATAGAGCTTTCTTTTGGTGGTATTTAATCACCGTTGGGTTTTTTATTTTTTGCGCTATGAAAGAAAAAAGACTGAAAATTCGGTAAAAAAATGAAATTTTCTTTGTTTCTGTTATAAAATTTAGCAAATTTAGTAATTTTTCTTTGTAAATTTTGGCCACAATTTATACTGCTACATATCTTTGGTAAAAATAAGTACAAATCGGTGTAAATTATTTGGTCTTTGTGAAAGTTATAGAGTCCAAAATCTATGGTGCCAATATCTGAAAATTGATCATACCTGAATTACTGACGGCCTATCTATATTCTTGAGACCTTAACATGCCAGAAAAGTACAAATACCCCCCAAATGACCCCTTTTTGGAAAGAAGACATTCCAAGGTATTTAGTAAGGGGCATGGTGAGTTTTTTGAAGTTGTCATTTTTTCCCACGATTCTTTGCAAAATCAATTTTTTTTTTTTTTAATTTTTTTTTTCCACAAAAATGTCATATTAGCAGGTTATTTCTTACACACCACATATGCATACCACAAATTACACCCCAAAACACATTCTGCTATTACTCCCGAGTACGGCGATACCACATATGTGAGACTTTTACACAGCGTGGCCACATACAGAGGCCCAACATGCACGGAGCACCTCCAGGCGTTCTGGAGCACCCAGGCCAATTCTGACATTTCTCTCCTACATGTAAAAATCATCATTTATTTGCTAGAAAATTACATAGAACCCCAAAACATTATATATGTTTTTTTTTGCAAAGATCCTAGAGAATACAATGGCGGTTGTTGCAACTTTTTATCTTGCACGGTATTTGCGCAGCAATTTTTTGAACGCTTTTTTTGGGGAAAAAAAACAGTTTTGTGCTTTAAAAAAAAACAAAAGCAGTAAAGTTGGCCCAATGTTTTTGCATAATGTGAAAGATGAAGTTACACCGAGTAAATAGATACCTAACATGTCACCCTTCAAAATCGCTCACGCTCGTGGAATGGCGCCAAACTTCGCTACTTAAAAATCCCCATAGGCGACGCTTTAAAAATTTTACATGTTTTGAGTTACAGAGGAGGTCTAGGGCCAAAATTATTTCTCTCACTCTACCGATCGCAGCGATACCTCACATGTGTGGTTTGAACACCGTTTTCATATGTGGGCGGGACTTACGTGTGCATTCGCTTCTGTATGCGAGCACACGGACAGGGGCGCTTTAACCACTTGAGCCCCGGACCATTATGCTGCCTAAGGACCAGAGGTCTTTTTCCAATTTGGCACTGCGTCGCTTTAACTGCTAATTGCGCGGTCATGCAATGCTGTACCCAAACGAAATTTGCGTCCTTTTCTTCCCACAAATAGAGCTTTCTTTTGATGGTATTTGATCACCACTGCGGTTTTTATTTTTTGCGCTATAAACGGAAAAAGACCGAAAATTTTGAAAAAAAATGATATTTTCTACTTTTTGTTATAAAAAAAATCCAATAAACTAAATTTTAGTCATACATTTAGGCCAAAATGTATTCGGCCACATGTCTTTGGTAAAAAAAATGTCAATAAGCGTATATTTATTGGTTTGCGCAAAAGTTATAGCGTCTACAAACTAGGGTACATTTTCTGTAATTTACACAGCTTTTAGTTTATGACTGCCTATGTCATTTCTTGAGGTGCTAAAATGGCAGGGCAGTACAAAACCCCCCCAAATGACCCCATTTTGGAAAGTAGACACCCCAAGGAAATTGCTGAGAGGCATGTTGAACCCATTGAATATTTATTTTTTTTGTCCCAAGTGATTGAAAAATGACAAAAAAAAAAATATATATTTACAAAAAGTTGTCACTAAATGATATATTGCTCACACAGGCCATGGGCCTATGTGGAATTGCACCCCAAAATACATTCAGCTGCTTCTCCTGAGTATGGGGATACCACATGTGTGGGACTTTTTGGGAGCCTAGCCGCGTACGGGGCCCCGAAAACCAATCACCGCCTTCAGGATTTCTAAGGGTGTAAATTTTTGATTTCACTCTTCACTGCCTATCACAGTTTCGGAGGCCATGGAATGCCCAGGTGGCACAAACCCCCCAAAATGACCCCATTTTGGAAAGTAGACACCCCAAGCTATTTGCTGAGGAGGAGGAGGAGGAGTTAAAAACTGTCTCGTCATTTTTGACAGTTTTTTTAGTGAAATGGTAGGGGTACTTTTGTACCCCCCTACCATTTCACACGGTGGGAGGACCGGGATCTGGGGGTCCCCTTGTTAAACGGGGCTTCCAGATTCCGATAAGCCCCCCTCCCACCGGCCAGGGTTGTGGGGATGAGGCCCTTGTCCTCATCAACATGGGGACAAGGTGTTTTGGGGGCTACCCCAAAGCACCCTCCCAATGTTGAGGGCATGTGGCCTGGTACAGTTCAGGAGGGGGGGCGCTCTCTCACCCCCCTCTTTTCCTGTGGCCTGCCAGTTTGCATGCTTGGATAAGGGTCTGGTATGGATTTTTGGGGGGACCCCACGCCGTTTTTTTTAAATTTTGGCACAGGGTTCCCCTTAAAATCCATACCAGACCTGAAGGATCCTGATGGGCAAATAGGCCCACAAGATCAGGGCGTATGCGCGCTTGGTCTGGCTGTTGCACATCTGCCTCGCCTGGTGCCACCATGATGGTTACTGGTGGAATTGCCCACAACACGTCCATTTCCCTGACAGGGGGTCTGGGTGCTGCCCTGGGGGGCATGTATCGATGCAATTTAAAAAAAAAACAAAACAAAACAGCTCTCATTTGTTTTTGAAAATGAAGAAAGAAAAGAAAAATGTATTTTTTTTTCTTTTTTCAATTTTCAAAACTTTGGGACAAAAAGCGAGGTCTGCAAAATACTCACCATACCTCTCAGCAAATAGCTTGGGGTGTCTACTTTCCAAAATGGGGTCATTTGGGGGGAGGGTGTGCCATCTGGGTATTCCATGGCCTCCGAAACTGTGATAGGCAGTGAGGAGTGAAATCAAAAATTAACACCCTTAGAAACCCTGAAGGCGGTGCTTGGATTTTGGGGTCCCGTATGCGGCTAGGCTCCCAAAAAGTCTCACACATGTGGTATCCCCGTACTCAGGAGAATCAACAGAATTTATTTTGGGGTGTAATTTCACATATTCCCATGGCATGTTTGAGCAATATATCATTTAGTGACAAGTTTGTGCAAAAAAAAAAATGTGTCTTTTTCCTGCAACTTGTGTCACAATATAAAATATTCCATGGACTCGACATGCCTCTCAGCAAATAGCTTGGTGTGTCTACTTTCCAAAATGGAGTTATTTTGGGGGGGTTTGAACTGTCCTGGCATTTCATGCACAACATTTAGAAGCTTATGTCACACATCACCCACTCTTCTAACCACTGGAAGACAAAGCCCTTTCTGACACTATTTGTTTACATAAAAAGGTTTTTTTTTTTTGCAAGAAAATTACTTTGAACCCCCAAACATTATATATTTTTTTTAAGCAAAGGCTCTACAGATTAAAATGGTGGGTGTTTCATTTTTTTTCACACAGTATTTGCGCAGCGATTTTTCAAACGCATTTTTTGGGGGAAAAAAACACACTTTTTTAAATTTTAATGCACTAAAACACACTATATTGCCCAAATGTTTGATGACATAAAAAAGATGATGATCTCAGGCCGAGTACATGGATACCAAACATGACATATTTTAAAATTGCGTACAAACGCACAGTGGCGACAAACTACATACATTTTTAAAAGACTTTAAAAGCCTTTACAGGTTACCTCTTTAGATTTACAGAGAAGGTTTACTGCTAAAATTACTGCTCTGATCTGACCTTCGTGGTGATACCTCACATGCATGGTGCAATTGCTGTTTACATTTGATGCCAGATTAATGCTTGTGTTCGCCTTTGCATGAGAGCAGGGGGGGACAGGGGTGCTTTTTTTTTCTTTATTATTTTTTTTGCTTTTTTATCTTATTTTTAAACTGTTCCTTTCATTTTTTTTTTATAATTTTTATTGTTATGTCAGGGAATGTAAATATCCCCTATGATAGCAATAGGTAAATGGGGTCTATTAGACCCTAGATCTCTCCTCTGCCCTCAAAGCATCTGACCACACAAAGATCAGTGTGATAAAATGCTTTCCCAATTTCCCAATGGCGCTGTTTACATCTGGCAAAATCTAAGTCATTAAATGCTCATAGCTTTCGGTTTCTTAGGCCATAGAGATGATTGGAGCCATTATGGTCTCTGATCAGCTCTATGGTCAGCTGGCGGAATCACCGGCTGCATTCTCAGGTTCCCTGTTGGGACAGGAGACCCAGAGAAAAACATGGAAGACGGTGGGAGGGGGGACATTCCCTTCCACTGCTTGTAAAAGCAGTCTAGAGGCTAATTAGCTGCTAGGATTGCTTTTACATGACAGCCGACCGCTGGCTGAAAAGAATGATACCAAGATGATACCTAAACCTGCAGGCATCATTCTGGTATAACCACTCAAAGTCCAGCAACATACCAGTACGTTGCTGGTCCTTGTTGGGCATATATTGTAATCTTTTTTTTTTTCATGCAGCCTGTGGGCTGAACGAAAAAAAGAGATTGATTGGTGGGTATGCTCATCCACCCACTTCTAATGATGGGCATACATGCACCATTTATATATGCCGAAGCATGGGGGCATCCGCCCCAAAAGTTAGGAGCAAATCACTCCTCCACCCCTGCTTCCCCCATGCTTCGGCATATATCACCTCCGCTGGAGTCATGGCTTTATATATCGTGGGAGCAAACGCTGTTGTGTCAAGATAAATAAATCCGCGCTGCAGCTGAATGGCATACCTGAAAAGAAAAAAATGGTTAACAATAAAGCACAGTAAACAGTAAAGTATAAACAATTGCATACCTGAAAAGCAAACATGATAAAACATAATAATAATAATAATAAAACATTGCAAAATAGAATACAGTAAAAAAGAGCAGAACAATAGAGAGAGAATAGAGAGAGAGAACAATAAAACGTCAACTATTTTTTTTATTTTATATATTTTTTTTTTTTTACACTTTTTTTTTAACTAACTTTTATAACTGTAACCGGTTCCAGGTTCGGGTCTCTCAAAATGCGATGGCATCTTGGGAGACACTGTGAAAGTGTGCCTAGTCTGTGCAATGCTGTACCCTACGCTAATAACTAGTGAATGGTAGCGTTCAAAACTTTCACCAATGCAGACCAAGATTGTCAGGACAGGAGGGACAATAATAGCGGGTGTCACGCCTATATCCGCGCTTGCTGCAGACACAACATCTTTTTTGGGGGGGTTCCTTGGGTAGGGGTACTCGGGAGGACATAAAGAAAATGCCTCTCATGCAGCCAACTGCATTTGGTTGGGGATGTGAATGGGGGAAGTACAGGCGCTGCAGAAGTGGTGGGTTCCCAATTTGGATTGGCGAATGCAGCAGGAAGGGCATTATGGGCACGACGGGCCTGTGTTTCTCTTCTTCTTGGTGGCAGCGGGACACTAATTGTGCTTGCCACCTCACCAGCTTGAACTGCACTTATGGGACTCGCCACGTCACCAAGTATTACTGCAGTGCTGGTTTGACTACGACCGGGGTGTACTAGGGTGCTGGTGCTTGCCAGTTCACCAAAACGCTACCAAAAAAACTGTTAGCGATCGCAGCTATCAGGCCTGACTCTGCGAACGCTGCAGTTATGCGTTTAGTGTTTTGTAAGTGAGAGTGATCGATCGATACTGCACTTGGGTGGGCTGGGCCGGGCGGAGGGGCAAAATGCAGGTGCTTGCAGTTATCTGGGCTGATCCCGCTAACACTGCATTTTTGGGGACCCTAAACTGATGGGGACGCTAGTATAGATCTGATCGGATCAGATATTGATCCGTTCAGATACTATACCACTAAGGGAGGTGTATGCTGCGTGTGTGGGTATTAGCGGTACTGGCACTAACCTGACGCTGCCTGGGGTGACGCAGACCCTATCTGACCCTAAAACCTAAGTTATATCACTGCCGGGCAATCGGGGGGCTAAACCTTTATTAGGTAATAAACGGCGGGTGACCTGACACTATAAAAAATAAACTGCGTCACTCGTAACACTTATATGGTGATCACTGGTGAAAGGGTTAACTAGGGGGCAATCAAGGGGTTAAAATCTTTATTAGGTAGTATATGGGGGTCCCTGACGCTATAAAACGCTGACGGCGAACCTACATATTTACCTCCCTAACTAGCGTCACCAGTGACACTAATACAGCGATCAGAAAAACTATTGCTTAGTGACACTGGCGACGGGGGGTGATCAAGGGGTTTAAACTTTATTAAGGGGGTTAGGGGGGTACCCTAGACCTAAAGGGGGCTAACCCTAACTGCCCTACCACACTAACTGTCACAAACTGTCACCAATGCAGTAATCAGGAAAAAAAAACTGCTTGGTGTCACTGTGATGGGGGGGTGATTGGGGGGTGAGTAGGGGGTGATTGGGGGGTGATGGGGGGTGAAATGTGTGCCTGGTGTGTTTTACTGTGTGTGTAGTGTTGTGCACTCACATCGATGTCTTCTCTCCTCTGCGCCAGAACGGAAGATACCGAGCCGAGGAGCGATGACATTGCTTCCTCTGCCGCTGTTTACTATACAGCAGCAGAGGAAGAATCTCATTCGTGGGGAGTGATCGCGAGGGGGTGGCCATGAATGAGTGGTCTCTCCCTCAGCCTGGATCGCTCCCCTAATGAAGCTGACCGCCTCGGGCACCGGGGGGTGAGATGCGCCCCCTGCCCGTGAGAGGCAGAGATCACGTACCAGGTACGTGATTTTGCCTGCCCATGCCATTCTGCCACAGTATATCTGCGTTAGGCGGTCGGCAAGTGGTTAAATACAGTGCCTAGGGGTTCCCCTAGTGTGCCTGTAAAGTGCCACATCTGTAGCATATATATAACATGCTGCAGAAAAACTGACATTTAAATCACATTTAAAATGACTCGTCCGGCTATTGAAAAAATAAAGAAACTGTGTGGGGTCCGCCTCAGTAGATTTTGAGGGGAACCCCACATCAAAATAAAACAAAAACAGCGTGGGGTTCCCCTCAAAATCCTTACCAGACCCTTATCTGGACATACAGACTGGCAGCTTAGGAAAGGGGGGACGAGCAACCACCCCCCTCCTGAAACATACCAGGCCACATGCCCTCAACATTGGAGGGTGAGTGCTTTGGGGCAGGGGGGACTTTGCCCCACCACAAAGCACATTGTCCACATGTTGATGCGAGCGAGCCAAACAAGTGAACGCTCCCCCTTTCCTGATTTGCCAGGCTGCATGCCTGGATAAAGGTCTGGTATGGATTTCGGGCGGACCCCATGCCGTTTTTTTTTTTGGCATGGGGTTCCCCTTAAAACCCATACCAGACCTGAAGGACCTGGTATGGATTGGGGGGCATGTAGTTTTTCTTTTAATTTTAAATGGCACTTTTTTTATTATTCAGCTGTCATCGGGGAAACCCATTGACAGCTGATGGCTCATCGGTTGTTAAGGACACCACAGCCGATTTCTTGGCCCCGCTCCTTAACCACTTGACAACTGGGCACTTAAACCCCCCTCCTGCCCAGACCAATTTTCAGCTTTCAGCGCTCTCACACTTTGAATGACAATTACTTAGTCATGTAATAATGTACCCAAATGAATTTTTTGTCCTTTTTCTCATACAAATAGAGCTTTCTTTTGGTGGTATTTGATCACCTCTGGGTTTTTTGTTTTTTGCACTATAAATGAAAAAAGAACAAAAATTTTGAAAAAAAACGCATTTTTCTTAGTTTCTGTGATAAAATTTCGCAAATTATTAATTTTTCTTCATATATTTTGGCCACAATTTATACTGCTACATATCTATGGTAAAATAAGTTGGTGCATATGATTTTGTCTGTGAAAGTTAGAGAGTCTACAAACTATGGTGCAAATCATAAAAAATTGATCACACCTGATGTACTGGTGGCCTATCTCATTTCTTGCGACCCTAACAAGCCAGGAAAGTACAAATACCCCCCAAATGACCCCTTTTTTTAATGTAGACATTCCAAGGTATTTAGTAAGATGCATGGTGAGCTTTTTGATGTTGTCATTTTTTCCCACAATTCTTTGCAACATTAAGTTTTTTTTCCCCCACAAAATTGTCATTGTAATAGGTTATTTCTCTCACATGGCTTGTGTATACCACAAATAACACCCCAAAATACATTCTGCTACTCCTCCTGAGTATTACGATACCACATGTGTGGGACTTTTTTACAGCCTGGCCACATAGAGAGGCCCAACATGCAGGGAGCACCATCAGGTGTTCTAGGAGCATAAATTACACATCGACTTGTTGACTACCTATTAAACTTTTTAAGGCCCTGGAGCACCAGGACAATGACATGTGACACTGACAACAGATGGCACTGATACGTGGCACTGATGACACTGATGTGGCACTGATGACAGATGGCACTAATATGTGGCACTGATGACACTGATGTGGCACTGATGACAGATGGCACTAATACGTGGCACTGATGACAGATGCCACTAATATGTGGCACTGACAGATGGCACTAATACGTGGCACTGATGACAGATGCCACTAATATGTGGCACTGACAGATGGCACTAATATGTGGCACTGATGACACGTGACACTGATGACAGATGTCATTAATACGTGGCATAGATGACAGATGGCACTAATATGTGGCACTGAAGACACGTGACACTGATGACAGATGGCACTGATACGTGGCACTGATGACACGTGACACTGATGACAGATGGCACTAATATGTGGCACTGATGACAGATGGCGCTGATGACAGATGGCACTTATACGTGGCACTGATGACACTGATGTGGCACTGATGACAGATGGCACTAATATGTGGCACTGATGACACTGATGTGGCACTGGTGACAGATGGCACTAATATGTGGCACTGATGACACTGATGTGGCACTGATGACAGATGGCACTAATACGTGGCACTGATGACAGATGCCACTAATATGTGGCACTGACAGATGGCACTAATACGTGGCACTGATGACAGATGCCACTAATATGTGGCACTGATGACACGTGACACTGATGACAGATGTCATTAATACGTGGCATTGATGACAGATGGCACTGATACGTGGCACTGATGACACGTGACACTGATGACAGATGGCACTAATATGTGGCACTGATGACAGATGGCGCTGATGACAGATGGCACTTATACGTGGCACTGGGGACAGATGGCAGTGGGGATAGATGGCAGGGACATGACAGTGGGGACAGATGGCAGGGACAGATGGCAGTGGGGACACTTTTTTCATTTTCTTTTTTTTTTACACTTACCGCTGCAGCGGTTCGCTCTCCCTCCTCACACGCTGTCTCTGTGTGAGGAGGGAGAGCCGGCGATGAGAGATGATCTCATATGTTTGCATATGAGATCAACTCTCATTGGCACTGCGCATCGCGCTGAAAACGGCCGCTATGATTGGCCGTTTTCAGCGATCTGAGACTGGATGTGTCCAAGGGACACGGCCAGCACAGAACTTCCCCAATGCGCACCCACGGGAGCGCGCATTGTGGAAGTAAACAGGAGGATGTCCAGGGACGGCCTCCCGGCAATTAGCATCCGCACTGCAGCTGTCTTTCGGCTATAGCATGGGCGTGAAGAGGTTAATAACCAGCTTACACTGCTCAGGATGCAGAATGCCCTGTGCAGCACTCAATGCATTGCAGGGTGTTTGGCGGGACACTCATGCATGGGCCAAACCATTATTCCACCACTACTAGCCAGCAGCTACTTGATTTGAGTATGGATAAAAATGTAAATGTTTATTAGGACATATTTATATTAGGATTCTATTTGTACAGTATAATTATGATGCAGACTTGATTAAAGTTAGTTACATGTTTGTGGCTCTGAAAAGGATCAGTTTGCAATAAGAGATCAGAAGGGCTCCCTCCTCTACCAGCCAGTAGAGGGCTTTTTTCTTCCCTGGAACTATGTCTCAGACAATCTTGGAGGTGAAGATGCTGGATGTGGAGGTCCTGGGCTGGTGTGGTTACACGTGGTCTACTGAATGTAGAGTGGCATTTTATTGTGGCCAGCCTAGGGCACAACTGTGCAATAATCATGCTGTCTAATCAGTATCTTGATATGCCACACCTGTGAGGTGGATGGATTATCTTGGCAAAGGATAAGTGCTCACTAACACAGATTTAAACAGATTTGTGAACAATATTTGAGGGAAATAGGCCTTTTGTGTACATAGAAAAAGTTGTAGATCTTTGAGTTCAGCCCATGCTAAATAGGGGCAAAAGCAAAAGTTTGCTCAGTGTATATAAGGATCCCCGAATCCAATAATTTGCACAAGGTCCTGATGGCAATTAGGACTCCCCTTCTTTTATTGTTTCCTCATGTACTTTGAGGTGATATGCTGTAAGAATATGGGACACCTTAGACATTTCCCTGACTGTTTAACTTGCCTGTAAATGATATATTAGCAGTTATTATGTAATATCATGTATCTATTTTGGATATGTATATAGTTGTAATAGTGTTTTTTTTCAACATGATATCGTTTTCACAGTTCCTGATGGAGAGGGTCAAATGTCTCCAGAAACATGGCAATCGCAATTAGCAATGATGACTTAAATCAATATCCTTTTGATACATATTGTATATTGTCCTTATGGGTGGGGTAACCAGGGTGTCATGTGGAAAGTTATGTAGACAGGTGCTGGGCTATAGGGATGGGCCGAACACCCCCGGTTCAGTTCGCACCAGAACATACTGAACAGGCAAAAAATTTGGCAGAACACCGTTTAAGTCTATGGGACATGAATGGGGACCCTGGCCCTGCCCCAGGGGACATGTATCAATGCAAAAAAAGTTTTAAAAACGTCAGTTTTTTGGGAGCAGTGATTTTAATAATGCTTAACGTGAAACAATAAAAGTAAAATAATCCTTTAAATTTTGTACCTGGGGGGTGTCTATAGTATGCCTGTAAAGTGGCGCATTTTTCTTGTGTTTAGAACAGTCCCTACACAAAATGACATTTCTAAAAGAAAAAAAGTCATTTAAAATTACTCTTGGCTATAATGAATTGTCGGTCCTGGCAATACAGATAAAAGTCATTGAAAAAAATGGCATGGGATTCCCCCAGTCCATTACCAGGCCTTTTGGGTCTGGTATGAATATTAAGGGGAACCGCAAGCCAAAATTTAAAAAAAGAAATTGCGTGGGGGTCCTCCCAAATTTCATACCAGGCCCTTCAGGTCTTGTATAGATACTAAGGGGAACCCCATGCCAAAATTTAAAAAAAATGGCATGGGGTCCCCCCAAAAATCCATACCAGACCCTTATCCGAGCATGCAACCTGGCAGGCCACAGGAAAAGAGGGGGGACGAGAGAGTGCCCCCCTGAACTGTACCACGCCATATGCCCTCAACATGGGGAGCGTGCTTTGGGGTAGCCCCCAAAGCACCTTGCCCCCATGTTGATGGGGAAAAGGGCCCCATCCCCACAACCCTTGCCCGGTGGTTGTGGGGGTCTGTGGGTGGGGGGCTTATTTAACAAGGGGACCCTCAGATCCTTACCTCCTCCTGTGTGAAATGGTAATGGGGTACAACAAAGCCGCGACCGACCCACCGCCATGGGAGGCACTTGCTGTATGACGCATCCTCGCAAGTGACAGTTCTTTTATAACTGAGGGTGGGGCCACACGGTGATGTTCCCAGGTGACCCTGCCCCCTCTGATGCACGGGGACTTCCCCATGGCTTTCCCAGGGTGTCAGAGGGGGCAGGGCCACCCGGTTACGTAAACAGACTTGTCCCAAGCTGTCTTGTCTTTTGTACCATTTTGACACTTTTTTTGTGAAATGGTAGGGGTACATTTGTACCCCGTTACTATTTCACACAGGGGAGGCTGGGATCTGGGGGTCCCCTTGTTAAAGGGGGCTTCCAGATTCCAATAAGCCCCCTGCCCACAGACTCCCACAACCACCAGGCAAGGGTTGTGGTGATGAGGCCCTTGTCCCCATCAACATGGGGACAAGGTGCTTTGGGGAGATACCCCAAAGCACCCACCCCATATTGAGGGCATGTGGCCTGGTTTGGTTCAGGAGGGGGGGTGCTCTCTCATCCCCCCCTTTTCCTGTGGCCTCCCATGATGCGTGCTCAGATAAGGCTCTGGTATGGAGTTTTGGAGGGACCCCACACCATTTTTTTTTTTCAATTTTGGCACGGGGTTCCCCTTAAAATTTCAGGTCTAGTATGGATTTTGAGGGGGACCCCTATGCCATTAAAAAAAAAAATTTGGTACAGGGTTCCCCTTAATATCCATACCAGACCTGAAGGGCCTGGTATGGAATTTGGGGGGACCCCCACGCAATGTTTTTTTAAAATTTGGGTTTGGGGTTCCCCTTAATATTCATACCAGATCCAAAGGATCTGGTAATGGACTGGGGGAATCCCATGCCTTTTTTCAATAACTTTTATCTGTATTGCCAGGACCGACAATTCATTATAGCCGTGAGTACTTTTAAATGACTTTTTTTCCTTTAGAAATGACATTTTGTGCGGGGACTGTTCTAAACATGAGAAAAATGCGCCACTTTACAGGCATACTATAGACACCCCCAGATATGAAATTTAAAGGAATATTTCACTTTTATTGTTTCACTTTAAGCATTATTAAAATCACTGCTCCCGAAAAAACGGCCGTTTTTAAAACTTTTTTTTGCATTTAAACATGTCTCCTGGGGCAGGACCCGGGTCCCCAAACACTTTTTATGACAATAACTTTCATATAAGCCTTTAAAATGAATACTTTTGATTTTTCATGTTAATGCCCAATAGACTTTAACGGTGTTCCGGCGGCTTTCAAATTTGCGCTGAACACCGCATATTGTTTGGTGTTCTGCAGAACACCCGAACAACCAAAGTTCAGCTTGAACTTATGCTCGGGCCGAACCGTTTGCCCATCCCTACTGGGCAGTGAGAATGAGACATTGCTTTTTTTTGCCTCTCTCCCTCTACTGTAATATTAATGTATGCTGCATCATCATTTTCTGAACAGCATGAGAAGAGCTAAAGGCAAGCAAACCCATAGATGGCTACACTTTGATGGTTACTACAGTATATAGATCCCAAAAGGCACTGTGCAGTAGGAGGAGTGGAGAGAGGATTTTTATTAAACTGCCTGGGAATTAGAGAGAGAGCACCTCTGTCTGGATAGTCACCTGCCAGTGGGGGACCACATCAATGGAGATCTGTGCCTGAGACAGGGAGTGAGGACACCTGGGAGCAATGCAGCACTGCCCACATCATAGTACCTGCATCACTGCCGTAGGGAGACTGGAGTGTCCACTCACCCTCTGCTTCCCCCCCGCTAAACACTGGAGCCTTTAGGGAGAGAGGTCACTGCAGCATCCAAGGGACTGGTGAGAGAGCTATTTGCCCATTGTTGATACTGCTAGCAGGAACTGAGCCACTGAGAGCAGGACACCAAGTGTACCCAATTCATACAGCAACCATACTGCACTCTATACTGCACTTATTCCAAACCTAGACTGTGTTTATACCAACTCTATACTGCATTATACTGAACCTTTACTGCATCTGAAAAACTCTACTACCTTGCACCTAGACTGTATCATACCTACAGTTTATTGCACATATACTGCATGCAGGTTAACTGTGACTGTCATTAAGTACACTGATGCTCTTAAAGAGCACCAATGATACCCTGCAGAGGAACATCTCAAAGGACTGTTCCTCCCATAATAATTATTCTGCGAGCACCTCGTTCCCCTGCCCCTCTGCTACCATCCTCCTTTTCTTTTGGACAGTACATGCCCAGTCAGTCTATGTCTATCATTACTGCCATAAATGTGCTCTGGCAGTATAGTTCCAGCACTCAGTAGATTCATCTTTACTACTGCTTGGTGTTGCACTTGAGGTGGCCTTGCTACTGTTCATGTTAAGCTGGATGCCAAATATAAATTTATTTTTAGCTCTCACTATTAATCACTCTTTATGCTAAATTGTGTTATTGCCATTGTTAATCAATTTTATGCAACCAACCATATTGAGTGTCAATTTAATAAGTTTGGTTTGGTGCCTGTTTTGTTTGATATAGCAATACTAATGGTTACAAAGTATTACATCGAGTCAATCCCTGTGATATTGTTTGCTTGTACACTCCACCTGGTGTGTCAGAGGGGCTAATGCTCTTGAGAAGTTTGAGGCAAATAATAGAGGACCCATTCTATCCAGCAGCTCCTACAGGGGTAGGGATACATGTGGGACCTCATTCAAAGATTCCTCTGTTCTGAGAGCCAGTAACCCAGATAACAAGCCAGAAGAAGTTGACATAGACCCCGCTGCAGCTGTCGAATGGTGTCGAGAGCAAAGTGGTCGACCTGAACTGTGTGTGTGTAGTGCTTTGTGTCGAGAGATGAATAAACCGAAAAGCAGATTCACTCTCGAGCAGATAGTGTTTGAGCTAAACATGAAAGTGGATCCAGCTGCTGCTTGTACCTATGTGCTATTAGAATGGAGAAGGGACATTCGCACCCAGTTCCTGGGAGGCAGTATCCATCTAACAGAAAAAGTCAAAGCTCAAATTCCTGTAGTCGTGGGTTCATGTTTAATTAATACATTGAAAGAATAAAAATCATGACTAATGCTGTCAGCCTCAAAGACATTTTTATACCCTCTAAATAAAATAACAGTGTCAGAGAAATAATCAATCTAGCCATATTTACTGAACGGTGCTCCGCAACGAATGCATGCGTGGCGGAACAATGTTTTGGCGCACACGCGTTCATGGCCCGATGGAACAACGTGCATGCATTCGCATTAGCACACGCTCAACGTGACGCTCTGGCCGGCCTATTTAAGGACACTCAGGTGCTCAGACGGGTTGCTGGTTTGTCTTCAGCTTCCTGCCTGAGTTGTTTCCTTTTTCCTGTATTTGAATCACTTGCTTGACCCGGATCGTCGCTGACCACTAGGGCTGAGCCGAACACCCCCCAGTTTGGTTCGCACCAGAACCTGCGAACGGACCGAAAATTCGCACAAACGTTAGAAAACCATTGAGGTCTATGGAACTCGAACGTTCGAAATCAAAAGTGCTCATTTTAAATGCTAATTTTCATGGTATTGTCCTAAAAAGGGTTTGGGGACCCGGGTCCTGCCCCAGGGGACATGTATCAATGCAAAAAAAACTTTTAAAAACTGACGTTTTTTTGGGAGCAGTAATTTTAATGATGCTTAAAGTAAAAAAAAAAAAGTGAAATATTCCCTTAAATATCATACCTGGGGGTGTCTATAGTATGCCTGTAAAGTGGCGCGTGTTTCCCGTGCTTAGAACAGTCCCTGCACAAAATGACATTTTTAAAGGAAAAAAAGTCATTTAAAACTGCTTGTGGCTTTAATGTAATATTGGGTCCTGGCAATATGGATGAAAATCAGTGAGACAAATGGCATGGGTACCCTCCAGTCCATTACTAGGTCCTTTGGGTCCTGTATGGATATTAAGGGGAACCCTGCACCCAAATTAAAAAAAGGAAAGGCGTGGGGCCCCCAGGCCCTATATACTCTGAACAGCAGTATACAGGCGGTGCAAACAAGACAGTAGGTTTGTTGTTAAGTAGAATCTGTTTGTAATTTTGAACTGGTACATTTTTAAAGTGTAGCTCCAGCCAAAAAAATCAGTTTTTAAGCATTTGGAAAACATAGGAAAGGGTTATCACCCCTGTGACATTTGTTTTGCTGTCTATGCTCCTATTCAGAAGATTTCACCTCACTTTTTGCCCCAATGACAAATGTTTTTTGAAAATTTGGGGTTTTTAGTGAAACAAGGATTGGTGATAAAGCATCAGTGGAAAGGAGAAAAGTTTTTCCCATATTAACTCTTACAGGAGAGAATTTAGCTTCCTATGGTGTAGATTTCATCTCACTTCCTGTTGTCTCCTTCCATTTGCAAGTAGGAGTCATTTGTAAGTTGGATGTTTGAAAGTAGGGGCCTGCCCTATATACTCAGAGATATACGCAGAAATTTGGGCCTTAGGTGTTGTTGTGGCCTCAACACTGTAAGCCCTCACAGGGCCCTGCTGTGAAATATTAGATCAAGAATTGTAATTACATGCCCCTGTTGAACAGGGCCAGAAAAATAGGGCCTTGGTGAAGGTGGTGCTGGTGCCACAACACTGTAAGTCCTCACAGTTATTCTGGGTGAGTGATGGAACGGGCCCTGCTGAGAAATATTAGATCAAGAATTGTAATTACATGCCCCTGTTGAACAGGGGCTGAAAAATTGGGCCTTTGGTGGTGGTGGTGTTGGTGCCACAACACTGTAAGTCCTCACAGTTAATCTTGGTGGGCGCAGAAACGGGCCCTGCTGTGAAATATTAGATCAAGAATTCTAATTACATGTCTCTGTTGAACAGGGGCTGAAAAATTGGGCCTTAGGCACTGGTGCTGGTGCCATAACACTGCAACCCCTCACAGATACTCTAGTTGGAATGCAGGAACGAGCCCTGCATCTAAGAATTGCATCAAAAATTTTAATTACACGCCCTTGTTAAACAGGGGCTTAAAAATTGGGCCTTAGGCACTGGTGGCGGCGCCCAGAACCAAAAAATGTTCTTACAAGCTATCAGCATGATCACTGAGGAGGAAGAGGATAATTACTCAGCATAACAGGATAGTCACTCAGCATCAGCATAGGCAATCTTTGAAGGGATCTGACATTTCAAAAAAAAATATTCGGTTACATCAGCATCAGGTGCTTGGTAGCTGGTGGTGATCCAAGACTGATTCATTTTTATGAAGGTCAGTCGATCGACCGAGTTGGTGGACAGACGCACCCTGTGATTGGTTACAAAGCCTCCAGCAGCACTGAATGTGCATTCCAAAAGAACGCTGGATGCAGAACAGGCCAGTAGCTCAATTGCATACTGTGCAAGCTCTGGCCAGTGATCCATCCTCAAGACCCAGTAACCCAGAGGATTTTCGGTGGGAAAGGTGTCCAAGTCAGATCTTGTTCCTAGGTATTCCTGCACCATGTAAAACAGACGCTGGCGATGGTTGCTGGAACCGATCATAGCTTGCGGCTGCGGACAAAAAAAATTGTTTGAACGCATCGGTCAGACGAACACCTTCTCCATCGTTCCTTCTTTGACTGACCGAAGCCTCAGCAACACGTTGTCCAGAAACAGGAGTTTGTAACCTCCCGGTCTCTGGGAACGCGTTGCACAGACCTTTCTGCAAGGCCTCCCGAAGATGTTTCATCCTCTGCTCCCCCTGCGATGGCAAGATAAGGTCCGCAACCTTACCCTTGTAACGTGGATCAAAGAGGGTTGCCAGCCAGTAACGATCCCCCTCCTTGATATCATGAATACGAGGATCCTTACGCAGGCTTTGCAGGATCACGGAGGCCATGCAGCGTAAGTTTGCTGAGGCATTCGGTCCGGAGTCCTCTGGGTCACTAAGGACGACATGGTCCGCAGCCACCTCCTCCCAACCACGTACAAGTACATGTGTTTCTTGGAACTGATACCTTTAAAGCGAGAGTCCGGCAGAAAATTTTTTTTTAGATGTCAGCAGCTGCAAAGACTTTTAACATAAGGACACTCACCTGTCCCGGGGCCCAGCGATGTCGGCACCCGAGACCGAACTGTCCCTCGATCCTCGGGTGCTGCCACCGCCCTTCTCAGTGAGGGAATCAGGAAGTGAAGTGTTGCGGCTTCACTTCCCGGTTCCCTACTGCGTATGCGCGAGTCACCCTGCGCGTTCTCAATGGTCCCCGCTATCTCCTGGGACCTGTGTCTTTCCCAGAAGACAGCGGAGGAGTGCGGGACGGGGCGTGACTCCCGCGGGAGTCTATTCCCGGAAGTGGGAGCAGATACCTGTATTATACAGGTATCTGCACCCCCCTCCCCCCTGAAAGGTGCCAATTGTGACACCGGAAGGAATCCAAGGAACGGAAGTTCTACTTTTGGGTGGAACTCCGCTTTAAAGACTGCTGCTGATGCTGAGTGCCAGGCTCCACCTCCATACACAATCCTCCTCCTCTTCCTCCTCCTCCTCCTCTTCCTGTGTGATCGGCGGGCACGCAGGAACACTGTCTGTATAAAGGGGGCATGGGGAGCTAAGAAAGTCCTCCTCTTCCTGCCTCTGTTCTGCCTCAAGTGCCCTGTCCATTATTCCACGCAGCGTGTGCTCCAACAAGTGGACAAGGGGGACAGTGTCACTGATGCATGCACTGTCACTGCTCACCATCCTCGTGGCCTCCTCAAATGGTGACAGGACAGTGCATGTATCCCTGATCAGGGCCCACTGGCGTGGGGAAAAAAAAAACAAGCTCCCCTGACCCTGTCCTGGTGCGATAGTCGCACAGGTACTCAGCATGACCAACGTTGAGTTCCACCTGGTGGGCATGTCACAGATTAGGCGGTGCTTGGGCAGGTTAAACTCCTTTTGGAGGTCTGCCAGCCGAGCACTGGCATTATATGACCGTTGGAAATGCACACAGACTTTCCTGGCATGCCTCAGGACATCCTGTAAGCCCGGGTACCTGCCCAAGAACTGCTGCACCACCAAGTTACGGACATGAGCCAAACAGGGCACATGAGTCAGTTGTCCCTGTCGGAGGGCAGAGAGGAGGTTGGTGCCATTGTCCTGTAAGCCCGGGTACCTGCCCAAGAACCGCTGAACCATCAAGTTAAGGACGTGAGCCAAATGGGGCACATTGGTCAGTTGTTCCTGTCGGAGGGTGGAGAGGAGGTTGGTGCCATTGTCGTAAACCACCATTCCTGCCTTAAGTTGGCATGGCATCAACCACCTCTGAATCTGCCTCTGCAGACCTGACAGAACCTCTGCCCCAATGTGGCTCCTGTCCCCCAAGCACACCAGCTCAAGCACCGCATGGCATCTTTTGGCCTGCGTACTTGCGTAGCCCCTTGAATGCCTATGGAGCACCGCTGGTTCCGAGGACAAAGCACAGGAAGAGGCCATGGAAGAAGAAGAGGAGGGAGTGGAGGAGAGAGGTGTGTCACAATCATTAGTAGTGGCATTTTGGAGGCGTGGTGGCGGAACAACCTCCAACACTACTGCACCTTGTCCTGCATCCTTCCCAGCTGCCAGCAGAGTGACCCAATGCGCAGTGAAACTTAGGTAACGTCCCTGTTCATGCCTGCTGGACCATGAGTCAGCGGTAATATGCACCTTACCGCTGACCGCCCTGTCCAGCGAGGCCAAGACATTGCTTTCCACATGCCGGTAGAGAGCCAGAAATCACCTTCCGTGAGAAAAAGTGGCGTTTGGGTACCTGCCACTGAGGAACTGCACATTCCACAAACTCACAGGATGGGGCACAGTCTACCAACTGAAAAGGTAGCAGTTGAAGTGCTAGCAATTTTGCCAAGCTAGCATTCAACCGCTGGGCATGTGGATGGCTGGGAGCGAACTTCTTTAGACGGTTCAGCAGCTGGGGCAGGGAAATTTGCCTGGTACAATCTGACGTCAGTGTATCGAAAGCAGATTGCCCACAAGTACTTGGCTGTGACACACCTAATTCTACACCTTCATTCCTCTCAGTGCAGGTCTCAGAGAAGACTGAAGGTATAGTGGAGTTGGAGATCTCAGCTGATGAGGAGCAAGGAGAGGTCCTCTTTGTTCTTTGGTGTGGGTCTTTTAGATACGCTTGCCAATGAACTGCATGGCAGGTCAACATATGTCTGGTCAAGCATGTGGTGCCCAAGCGGGAGATGTTTTGGCCACGCGAGATACGCTTGAGACATATGTTGAAAATAGCAGTGGTGCAATCTGATGCACTCGTCTCAAAAAAGGCCCACACCAAAGAACTTTTAGAATAACGCTCATAGACAGCAGCGCCCTGCACATGCGGAGCTTTGCGGTGTGATGCAGTCAGTGTGCTGCCCTTAGGTTGGCCCCTGGAGGGCATTCTGCCTCGTTGGTGATGTGCCTCCTCCTCCTCTCTCCTATCAGGCACCCACATTGATTCAGTGACCTCATCATCCCCTCCCTCCTCATCACTGGAGCAAAGCTGGCAGTATGCTGCAGCAGGGGGAGCATGACTGTCAGATTGCTGTCCTTCTTGGGCACCCCCTCTGTCCGTGTTCACGTTACTGCCTTCATCTAGCTCAGTATCATCATCAGAGCCTTCTAAATGCTGGGCATCCTCCTGGAGCATGTACCCAACACTGTGGTCAAACAGTTTGAGGGACTCCTCAGGAGGACATGGCGGGGCTAGGGAAGGAGTCACTGATGCCATTGAGCCGAGGGAAGAGGCCGCATTGGCAGCTGCTTGGCCAGGCAAAGTACCCTGAGCATTAGTGATAGAGGATGAGGAGGATGAGGACGGCTTGGCTTGTGACTGTCTGCCTCTCCTTGTTGGCCTTCCAGACATACTAATGGCCTGTAGCTGCACTAAGCTGGGATATATATATATTTATATACTGATACTGCAGCTAGCAAAATCGCCTGCCTGTAGTATGAGAACACCACCAACCTTCTACAGGTAGCTTTAGCTGAACACTGTGCAGAGCTCGGAAAAAACGAACTTGTAGCTTATTTAGCTGCCTGCGGTAGTGATAGGACCAGGAAAACACCACCAACCTTGTACAGATAGCTTTAGCTGAACACTGTGCACTACACTGACGTGTAGCTTTAGCTGAACACTGTTCAGAGGACGCACTACACTAACTTGTAGCTTTAGCTGAACACTGTGCAGAGGTCTCACTAAACTAACTTGTAGCTTTAACTGAACACTGTGAGGAGGACGCACTACGCTAACTGTAAATAGTCTAACTGCCTGACTGTGATACTAATAGGATCAAAAGAACACCAGCAATTTTCTTCAGGTAGCTGTAAATACTGTAACACAAGCCTGCCTGTATATACAGTGTGTATGTGTGTGTGTGTATATATATATATATATAAGTGCAGCTAACTCACTGACTGTCCTGCCCAATCTATCTAACTTAAATCAATTGACACCGTCTTTCTGTCTATCTATCTCTCTCTCAACGCCGGAACACACACTACACAGGGCCGCCGTGCAGGTGGCCTTATATAGTGTGGGGCGTGTACTAAATCACCTGAGCCATAATTGGCCAAAGCCTCCATGGCTTTGGCCAATTATGGCTCTCTGTTCAGACGGCGCTGCGATTGGCCAAGCATGCAGGTCATAGTGCATGCTTGGCCAATCATCAGCCAGCAATGCACTGCGATGCCGCGGTGAATTATGGGCCGTGACGCGCCACACGAATTTGGCGCGAACGGCCCATATCGTTCGCAATTCGGCGAACAGACGATGTTCGAGTCGAACATGGGTTCGACTCGAACATGAAGCTCATCCCTACTGACCACTCTGCTCTTCTCCTGGACCTAACCTTCAGCTTGTTGCTATCTCCTATGCTTGACTCCCTGCCTGTGACCCAGATCTGCCTGCTATATCCTGTGTTGACCCTCTGCCAGTAACCTGTGCCTGCCTTTGTCTCCTGTGTTTGACCCTCGGCCTGCTTCATACTTCCTGAATTGCCAATGTCTGCACATCTGCCAAAACTCTTCAAGGAGTACTATGCAAGTCTTATCCTGCCTGCTGGTAGCCTGTGCCTATTCGTGCCATCCACTCCCTGTACCACCTCCAGGGGGCGGAGTGCACCTAGTCGCAAGGGTGAACCGCTCTTGGCATCTCGGCCTCGGTGAGTAATTACCTGACACATAGTTAAATCTTTATAGAATAAAAAATGTGTTTGTCCCATAAATATTGGACCCTATAAAATTATTTCTCTCCCTGAAAACCTAAGTAGAGGGATTTCTAATCTCAGAGTGCCACCTGTTTGCTAAGTTGAGCTAGTGCTTCTACAAACAAATAGTTAAGAAGAAGAAGTCACCCTCCAATAAAAGCTGGATAAATAATACCAACTACACCCTCTGGGAGGGGTTCAAATTTAAATTGTTTGGTGGGAGAAATAAAGCAAGCTCAGGGAGACACAAGGATGGACACCTCACTAGAGAAACTCATCATCCATCATCAGACAGATCATCTTGGGATGCCATTTTGAAAATAAGACAGGTTCCACCTAAAACTCTGCCCATCTCTACCCATTAGATGCCATCTTGAGGGTTTGGTCAGCCGCAATCTTAAGGTCCTGCTCTTTCACCAAGCGATCCCTTTCATCTACTTGGAGGGTAACTATAGTTTCTTATTTTCTTGATGAATCTGTTTATTTTTCGGTTGCAATAGTTATGCTGGGTTATTTGAAATCTCCTTCACAAAAGCCTAACACCTCATGATTAGGGTATTATTTTAGCCATATTGATATATAGCCCTTTGTTCCGGCTGCAGTGGACCAAAGAATCTCAGGAAGAATTAGTCAGCTTAATTACATTTTTTATATCTCAGTTCCTTCCACAGATAGAAAGGGCTGCGAGGGCTGGCATAGTGATGATAATAGGGATTTTAACTACCCTGAAATTCACTGAGGTAATGGCACTGCTATAACAGTTAAAGGGAAAAACATGATAAACCTATTACAAGAACATTTTATGGTACAGTTCATATCTTGTATAATGTCTATTGGTACTCGCTGGTGCTGAGGACTCCAAAAACTTGTCCACTTAAAGTCTTCCTGTCTAACGGTGACATATTTCCAGCCTGGTGTCCTTGTCAGTTTGCATGTGTTCACATCCTACTTCTCTGTAGTTTTTGGATTTCTTCATACCCGTCAGCTGTATGATACATCTGTGCTCTCCTTGTTCATTTCACAGAGTGCGACTCATGCTGGTGACTAATTGCATATTGCAGATACCACAGTAAGCACCTAAATAGTGATTATAGTGTGAAGTGTTATCATCCTTTTTGTGGACTAATTAATTTTTATTTTTATTGAATAAAGCATTCATTTGGACTTCAGAGTAAGATTGGACATTGACATTTATTATAGTGCTGCCACCATCATATCACAATTTTCACTGGTTCATGTGTGGCTCTGGATCGATTGATCCCATAATGGACAATTGAGGCTATATGTTTTTTCTGTAAAAACTTTGCCATTATTTCTGATGTTAACTGCAAAGTCCTTGCACTGTGTTCATGTGTCCTTTATTGTTTGCTCCTATCCTCAATTAGGAACTTATAGCAGCAGGACCTATTGAGGCATTTTCAGCTATCAGTGGTTTAGACAGTTTAGCAGCTTGTTTTCTTTTTTGTGCTTTTTGATTGGTACAGTTCATAGAGGCCCCAACTAGAAGTTATGCTCTACTGGACCTGGTAATCTTTAACATACTAATAAAGATATAAAAGAAAATCTGGGTAGCAGTGACCATACCTTGATTTAATTTAATGTTAGCTGTAAACAGCAAGCATGTACTGGAAAGATAAGAACATTTACTTTAACCACTTGACGGCCGCCTCACGCTGATATACGTCAGCAGAATGGCACGGGCAGGCAAAATCACGTACCTGGTACGTGATTGCCTTCCCGCGGGCGGGGGGTCCGATCGGACCCCCCCATGCCCGAGGCGGTCGGCTTTGGTCTGGGAGTGTTCAGAGATGAGGGGGAGGCCATCCATTCGTGCCCCCCCCTCGCGATTGCTCCCAGCCAATGAGAATCTTCCCCTGCCTCTGTGTAGTACACAGAGGCAGGGGATGATGAAATTTGTCTGATTCAGGGTCTGGGAATATTGCCAATAGGCACTGTTTCGGGCATAGAGTTAAAGGGGAACCCATATTATCGTGAATAAATTTAACAATTTGGGCCCAGTAATTATGTATTATAGGACAAAGCCAAAGGAGGTGAAAGAATGTTCCTTGAGGGCTTGCACATCTAGGGCAGAGTGGGCTATGGTTGAGTTTAAATTTGGCTAGTCGTGTGGGGGTCAGGTATGTGCGGTGTAGGATAAATAACTGCGTAAGGCGGTCTGATAGTTTGTGTGAGACTTTTTTGCAGGCGTCCAGGGCTTCCTCCCATTCCTCATCCTCCATCTCACCCACGTCTCCTTGCCAACACTCCTTTAGTTTATAGGCGATTGTTATCGCACCAGGGCGTGTTAAGTATGAGTATAATATGGATATTAACTTTTGTTGATCTGGGCCGTTTATCACAGCCAGAACATCCAATTGTTCTAGGTTAGGTGGAGAGTTCTGAAATTGGGTCATTAGAGCGTGGCGAAGCTGGAGGTATTGGAAATGCATAAAGTTAGGAAGCCCGAACTGGTCTTTTAGTTGCTGGAATGATTTCAGTATTGTCCCGGTGTACATGTCTGCCAGAAAAACAACCCCTCTAGAGATCCACAGCTCGTTATCAGGTAAGTGTAATAGTTCAGGTAGGCCTGGATTGTCCCACATTGGTGTCTGACTGTGTGTTGAGGGAATTTTAAGTTTGCGTCCAACAGTCTCCCATATCTTGCGGTAGGTATATAGTAACCCCCTGCCTCCACCCCCCTCTGTCCCATTGCGTTCTCTATTCTCTCTAAGAATAAGCTGGAAGGGGTAAATATGCATTTTTGCAGCTTGATAGCCTATTAGAAGCATGAACCGCTCCTTGTCACCTTTGTCGATATGAAAGAAGTGGGATAGTTGTGCTGCTAGATAGTACAAGTTGTAATCTGGCAGCGCCGTGCCCCCTAATTCAGTGGGGTTTTTCAGCACCTGCCAGGACAACTTGTGCCGTGTTTTTCCCCACACAAATGTGTTCAAGATCACTTCTATAGATTTGAAAAATCTCAGGGGTATATAGACAGGAGCATGCCAGAATACATATAGGAACTTAGGTAGCAGGATCATTTTTGTCAAGTTTACTCGTCCCATGATACCCAATGGCAGTCTGGACCATAATTGTGTTTTGGATTTTAGTATTTGAAATAGCGGCTCCAAGTTAAGTCTGATATAGTCTATTGGGGTGCGTGTGATTTTTATGCCTAGATATGTGATTTCGCTAACACACATCAGTGGTGAGGATACCTGTGTCTCAGTTGGGACTCCAAGGTCCACGGGGAGTATCTGAGACTTTTCCCAATTAATCTTTAGACCTGAGTAGGTTCCAAATTGTTTAATAATATCAAGGGCCGTTAGCAGGGAGTCACCTGAATCTTCTAGGTATAAAAGCATATCGTCCGCATATAGACTAATCTTCTCAACCAACGGACCCTGACTCAGCCCTCTAACCCCGGGATGTTCCCTCAGTGCTGTTGCCAAGGGTTCTACCGCCAGGGCATATAATAAAGGGGAGAGGGGGCAGCCCTGCCGTGTACCTCTAGTCAATGGGAATGTCTGAGACGTTTTACCATTGACCAAGATCCTGGCACTCGGAGCCTGGTATAGGAGCTGGATCCAACGGATGAATTTAGGACCAAACCCAAACCTGGCCAGACACTCCCAAAGGTAGTCCCATTCAACAGAATTGAATGCTTTGGCAGCGTCTAGGGGCACTACCACTCTTGTGCCCATTTGGTCGTGTCTGGCCTGTAAGTTCATGTATAGCCTCCGTAAGTTGAACGCTGTATTTTTTGTCGGCATGAATCCGGTCTGGTCAGGGTGTATAAGGTTCAAGATCACCTTATTCATGCGTAGCGCCAGGACCTTGGCCAATATTTTTATGTCCAATTGTAATAGTGAGATGGGGCGGTAAGACTCGGGGAGCGCTGGGTCTTTACCCGGCTTTAGTATGAGCACAATAAATGCCTCATTCATTGATTTGGGGAGGGAACCAGAATCAAACATGAAGTTAAATAACTCGTGGAGTTTGGGGGTCAAGATCTCACTGTAGGTATCATAGAACTCCAGTGGGAGGCCATCTGATCCAGGAGCTTTTGAAGAGGTAAGATGGGACATGGCCTCCGCAACATCATCTTTAGAGATGGGCGCCTCCAATATTTCTATTTGGGAACTGGTTAATTGTGTGAAGGTTCTATTGGATAGGAAGTCTGCTATTTCTTGTTTGGATTTGTCGGTCTTGGACGAATATAGAGAGGCGTAGAAGGCGCGGAACACATCAACCACCCTGTCAGGATCTTGTATCAGATCTCCCGTATGATCTCTTAGGGCAACAACAGTGGGTGGCCTGTGCTCCATATGGGCCAAGTATGCCAATAAACGTCCCGCACGCTCTCCACACTCGTACACTTTTTGCTTGGTGTAAAAAATCTTTCTTTCTGCTCTTTCAAAGTGGAGCCCGTTCACGATACGCATTTGTAGTTTTACCCGATTCGCTGTTTCGTTGGAGGGATGGTCTGAGAAGGCTTTATCTGCATCTGCCATTGCTAGTTCTGCCTGCCGGATAATGTCATTTGACGTACGTTTGTGTCTGGTTATTTTTTGTGCTAAAAGCATACGGGCGTGAGTTTTAAACATGTCCCAAACTATGTCAAGAGGGGCTGTACCAGTATTGACGCGAAAGAAAAACTCCCATTCCTCTCCCATAACCTCCAATCCCGGGACAACTGACAGCCAGAAGAGGTTGAGTCTCCATGTATAAGAAGAGGAGGGGGGGCCCACCTCAAGTTCTATCCAACAGGGGGTGTGGTCAGAGAGAATGCGAGGGGACATCCCCGCTTTTTTGAGGTTTGGTGCTAAAGTGTTGGAGATAAGGATTAAGTCGATTCTCGACATGGTGTTATGCGTCGCAGAGAAACATGTAAACGCTTTTGTTAGGGGGTGGAGGGATCTCCATGCATCTGTCAGTCCTATCTCACCTAATAATTTCCTGAAGCGTGTGGGAGAGGGAGTATTGTCAATCGGGGATGTCAGAGAAGTCCTGTCTATGTGATTGTCCAACACCGCATTGAAATCTCCCATCCACAGGGCTGGGATTGTGGGAAATTGTGCCATAAAATCCAATCCCTCATTGATGACCTGAAACTGGAATGGGGGAGGTATATATATTGCCAGTATGAGTATTTCCAGTCCATTTAGTCTACAGTGTATAAACAAAAATTTACCCTGAGGGTCAGACCGCAGTGTCAGCATAACAAACTGTGTTGTTTTGGTTACTAATATCGCCACCCCTCTAGAATAGGCCGAGTATGGGGCCTGGTAAACCCATCCCAGCCAAGGTTTTTTAAGTGATAGCATTAATTGACCAGTTAGGTGTGTTTCCACCAAGACCATCACCTGTGCCTGCTGTGCCTTAAGGTATGTCATAACGGCATTCCTCTTGGATTTGTCTCTAAGACCCCGAACATTCCATACTAAGCACTTTAAAGACGACATAGCCTTGCAATCAAAGTACGTGCATAGCCCCCAGCTTGCGTCAACCCGTCCCAGCAACTGGGCGTACTCGCCCAATGTTGCTGGGAGGCGCCCAACAAACGACCCGGGAGCACGCAGACAGGTTTATCATATATACTTCTACATTTTCCTGCAGGGTCTGCATGCCTCTGTATAATACCATGTGTAACGACAGAAATAATAAGAACGATAAACTTAATATTAAACAAAACATTGTTGTGAACCATTGCGCCGATCCGGCTGGGCTCCCCACACCCCCCGCGCAAATACGCGCAGGGGATGTGCTCCCAGACGGACCGGGGAAACTTAGCTTGTACAACGTTTACAGTATGATCCTGTATTGAAATAGCGGGGTCCAACACAGCACCCGCAACTAGTGGGACGAACATCCGCTGAAAAGCCAGCAACAGTGTGATGAAAGCTTTCCTCAGGAACGGGTCAAACAAAAAAGGTGGTAAAATAAAAAAAAAAAAACATAAAACAGTCATTGTATGCCCAGTCATGAAGCTTTCAGGTGTGAGATAGCTCGAGGTTGTTCCAAACAATCGACAAGCGCAGTAGATGACTTCAGGGTAATCAAGGGACAGTGAAGGTAAAAGTAATGTGTCTAAACTAGGAGCGTGGGGGAAGAAGGGGAGGAAAACCTGATAAGTGGGCGCAGGCCTGGTAATAGAGAGTATCCCGGGGGGTCCTCTTCTGGGCTCGTAAAGAAAAGTTCTGTGTCCCACAGCACAGCCGCTCTGGGGATATCACCGAGGTGTGTGGTGCATATAATATTGCTCAACACAGAATAGCTGCACGGCCGTATTGCCTTCAGTGGAATAAGTATAGGTAAGCCAGACTCCCCCAGCGTCACAGGCCATAGAAAGTACATCGCAACATGTAGGTGGATATTGCAAAGGGCGTCATAGGTACCTTATCTGGAAGTCAGACGGAGTGTTCTGTTGGGTAGGAGAAAGTTCCACATCCGTGTCATGGTCGCGGCAGGATAGCCGGTTGGAGTGACTAGTCTCCCGGTGGTGGGCGGCGAGGGGCCGCTCGTCCCTCCAGCCACTCGAACACCGCCTCCAGAGTATCGAAAAAGTGAGTGCGATCATCCCCCACCACACGAAGCCTGGCGGGAAACAACATGGCGTAGGTGTAGTGTCGAATCCTGAGTTGGCGCTTTGCTTCGGTAAAGTGCGCTCTCCTTTTCTGCACCTCCGCTGAAAAATCCGGGAACACCTTTATTTCGGAGTTCTTAAAGGGGATGTTGCCTTTCAACCTTGTGAGGTGGAGGATAGCGTCCCGGTCTCTAAAGTTCAGGAATTTAGCTATAAATGTCCTGGGAGGTGCACCTTGCGGTGGGGGTTTTGCCGCTAAGCGGTGTGCTCTTTCTACCACGAAGGACGTTGAGAATTCTGCTCTCCCAAAGGTAGAAATGAGGAGATTTTCCAAAAATTCGGGGGGATCCGAGCCCTCCGCACCCTCCGGTAATCCCACAAAGCGGAGGTTACACCTCCGCAGGCGGTTCTCCATGTCGTCCTGCTTGGAGAGGATGGAGTGGAGTTGCTGCTGTATATGTTCTGTGGCCTGCTGCAATGGCGGCATTACGTCCTCCACTCTGCTGATTCGAGTCTCCGTTTCAGTGACACGTTCCCTGAGCTTTTGTAGATCCTGCCTTATGAGGGACACATCGATCTTTACCTCCTCAATCTTGCAGGTCAGGGAGCTCTTGAAATCCGATATTGCCTCTAGCACCCGGGCTGTGTCGTCCGTCGTTGACTCAGAGGAGGAAGATGCATCGGCGCCATTTTCTCCTGAGTTCCCCTTCTCCTTCAGTCGGTATTTGTCGAGTTTAGCGATTGATTCTGCCATTTTTTTTGGCAGCGACATAGTAGCGGGAGGTCAGTAGGAGAATATCTAGCCTTGTAGGGGTAGAAAGGCTACTGAAAATTGCAGGATTTTGAGGCTACGGATATTCCCTCGAGCGGAGCCCTCGTCCTGTGCTCCTCACACCATGCCGGTCCAGGCCACGCCCCAGTTAGAGGGGTTTTTAAACTAGGCGATGGGGGGGAGGGTCCAGAGGCAGAGATAGCCAGCGCAGAAGATATTCCAGAGGGTAGTATTGGGGGCATTAGTGGTAGGTTAATCAAAGCACAAAAACACAAGGTGAGTATAGTAGCAAGTCCTAGTTGCAATCTCGAAACACCCAATACGAAGACAATATGCGACCGGTCTAAACTATGTGGCATGTTCACCAATGCCAGGAGCATGGCGGACAAGATGGGTGAACTAGAGATACTGTTGTACGAGGAGGATTTGGATTTTGTGGGAATTTCAGAGACCTGGTTCAACAGCTCTCATGATTGGCTGGCAAACATTCAAGGGTATACCCTATACCGCAAGGATAGAGAGGGTAAAAAAGGGGGAGGGGTATGCCTATATATCAAGAATAATGTACAAGTGAATGTGAGAGATGACATCACTGAGGGAGCTAGAGAGGAGGTGGAATCCTTATGGGTAGAGCTCCAAAGGGATAAAGCTAAGGGGAAAATAATACTGGGAGTATGCTATAGGCCCCCTAACCTGAGGGAGGAAGTGGAGACGGATCTCCTATCACAAATTGGAGTAGCAGCAAGGATGGGAAGTGTTATCATAATGGGGGATTTGAATTATCCAGACATAGACTGGGCGGAGGGAACCGCGCATTCATTTAAGGCTCGCCAGTTCCTTAATGTCTTGCAGGACAATTTTATGGGTCAGATGGTAGACGCACCAACTAGAAATAAAACATTACTGGATCTGCTGATTACCAACAATACAGACCTGATCACGGATGTGGAAATATGGGGCAATTTAGGTAACAGCGATCACAGGTCAATTAGTTTCAGTATAAATCACACAAATAGGAAACATAAAGGGAATACAAAAACACTGAATTTCAAAAGAGCCAACTTCCCTAAACTACAAACCTTGCTAAAAGGCATAACCTGGGATAAAATATTAGGAACAAAGAATACGGAGGAGAGATGGGTTTGCTTTAAGAGCATATTAAATAAGGGCATTAGCCAATGTATCCCATTGGGTAATAAATTTAAAAGAGCGAACAAAAGTCCTGGATGGCTTAACTCCAATGTAAAAATGCATATAAAAGCAAAGGAGAAGGCCTTCAAAAAATACAAGGTTGAGGGATCATCCTCAGCATTCAGACTTTATAAAGAATGCAACAGGAAATGTAAAGGTGCAATTAGTACAGCTAAGATAGAACATGAAAGACACATAGGCGGAGGAGAGCAAAAAAAATCCCAAGAAATTCTTTAAGTATGTAAACAGTAAAAAAGAGAGGACAGACCATATTGGCCCCATAAAGAATGAGGAAGGACATCTGGTTACAAAGGATGGGGAGATGGCGAAGGTATTGAATTTATTCTTCTCCTCAGTCTTCACGAGTGAATCGGGGGGGTTTCAGTAACCAAAACTGCAGTGTTTATCCTGATGACACAACACAGGAAGCACCTCAATGGTTAACAGAGGACGGAATTAAAATTAGACTTGAGAAACTTAACATTAATAAATCACCGGGACCAGATGGCTTGCATCCAAGGGTACTTAGGGAACTCAGTCAAGTGATTGCCAGACCGTTAATTTTTACAGATAGTCTACTGACTGGAATGGTACCAGCTGATTGGAGAAAAGCCAATGTAGCACCTATATTTAAAAAGGGCCCAAAATACATCCCTGGGAATTACAGACCAGTTAGCCTAACATCGATATTATGTAAACTCTTGGAGGGGATGATAAGGGACTATATACAGGATTTTAGTAATACGAACGATATCATTAGCAGTAATCAGCATGGATTCATGAAGAATCGTTCTTGCCAAACCAATCTATTAACCTTCTATGAGGAGGTGAGTTGCCATCTAGATAAAGGAAGGCCTGTAGATGTGGTGTATCTGGATTTTGCAAAAGCATTTGACACAGTTCCCCATGAATGTTTACTGTACAAAATAAGGTCCGTTGGCATGGACCATAGGGTGAGTACATGGATTGAAAACTGGCTACAAGGGCGAGTTCAGAGGGTGGTGATAAATGGGGAGTACTCAGAATGGTCAGGGGTGGGTAGTGGGGTTCCCCAGGGTTCTGTGCTGGGACCAATCCTATTTAATTTGTTCATAAACGATCTGGAGGATGGGATAAACAGTTCAATCTCTGTATTTGCAGACAATACTAAGCTATGCAGGGCAATAACTTCTCCGCAGGACGTGGAAACCTTGCAAAAAGACCTGAACAAATTAATGGGGTGGGCGACTACATGGCAAATGAGGTTCAATGTAGAAAAATGTAAAATAATGCATTTGGGTGGCAAAAATATGAATGCAATCTATACACTGGGGGGAGAACCTCTGGGGGAATCTAGGATGGAAAAGGACCTGGGGGTCCTAGTAGATGATAGGCTCAGCAATGGCAGGCAATGCCAAGCTGTTGCTAACAAAGCAAACAGAATATTGACATGCATTAAAAGGGGGATCAACTCCAGAGATAAAGCAATAATTCTCCCGCTCTACAAGACTCTGGTCCGGCCTCACCTAGAGTATGCGGTCCAGTTCTGGGCACCAGTCCTCAGGAAGGATGTATTGGAAATGGAGCGAGTACAAAGAAGGGCAACAAAGCTAATAAAGGGTCTGGAGGATCTTAGTTATGAGGAAAGTTTGCGAGCACTGAACTTATGCTCTCTGGAGAAGAGGCGCTTGAGAGGGGATATGATTTCAATTTACAAATATCGGACTGGTGACCCCACAATAGGGATAAAACTTTTTCGCAGAAGAGTTTACCAAGACTCGTGGCCACTCATTAAAATTAAAAGAAAAGAGGTTTAACCTTAAACTACGTAGAGGGTTCTTTACTGTAAGAGTGGCAAGGATTTGGAATTCCCTTTCACAGGCGGTGGTCTCAGCGGGGAGCATTGATAGCTTCAAGAAACTATTAGATAAGCACCTGAATGACCACAACATACAGGGATATACAATGCAATACTGACACATAATCACACACATAGGTTGGACTTGTGTCTTTTTTCAACCTCACCTACTATGTAACTATGTATGTAACTATTTCCATGGGCAATAAATTTAAAAGGCTAAAAATAAAACCTACGTGGCTCACAGGCCAAAGATAAAAAAACTATAAATAATAAGAAAAGAGCTTTTTAAAAATATAAAAATTAAAAGAACACTATCATCATTTAAATGTTACAAGGAATATAACAGAATATTTAAAAAGAAAATCAAGTGTCGGGAAGTGTTCCATCCGCTGGTAATATCTGTCATTTGATGTGCAGTGCTAAGGTCCACCAGCAGGTGTCTCCTGGCAGTTTGGAACTGTCAGGAGATCTTTTCCCTGCTGATGCTATGTCATCTTTGGGCCTCAGTACTGGCGTCCACCAGTGGATGGATCCTGGCAGTGTGGAGCAGAAAGCACCTCATGCAATCAGGTGTCACTTGAGGCCAATCACAGGCCTATAAATATCCAGCAAGCACTCATGTTTGCCTTGGTTTCGTCCTTGCGCCCTGACCTGCTAGCTTGTGATCTGATCCTGATTCTGAACCTGTTCCCGTGCCCTGAACCTGTGACCCGTGTATCTGATCCTGTCTCCCTGTCCTGATCCCTATCCTGTCCCACCTGTTACCTTGCATCCCTGCCCTGCAGTCTGATCCATCCACCCTCTCCCTGTCCTGTGTTCCTTACCCCATCTGCTGATCTGCTGTGTATGACCCTGGCCTGGCTTTTGTTTATGATCCTGGTATTTCCCATTTATTGTACTGATCTGTCTGTTGTTATTTGTGGGTCTCTGTTTGTTGGTTGGTTATTGCACTCTGTCATATTGGAGTTGGTTGTACTTATAATATTCACTTACTTTAATAAATCATTTATATTTTCACTTAAATGTGTTTGGTGTTCCTCTGTAACCACGCAGTTCTGGTCACACCTGGTACATGACAGTACATCAGGCTGAGAGACTGACTGGATAGCAGGCAGAGGTTTGGCAGAATCAGGTGGGTCATCAAGTGCAGCTGGCATGCAAGAAGACTGGAGCAGGTTGGTTGGTGTGGAGAAAGGTTGGGTTACTGGCAGGATCGTGTGGGTTGGAAAGAACTTCCATTTCTTCTTTGGCTTAACTGCTGGAGATCTGTAGGTGACTGCAGGACTGTAGGTAGGAGGTGAGGCGCACTGAAGAGAAGGGCTGGGATATGGCAAGGAAGAGGGAACAGCGGCCAGAGGAAGTTCTTGTAGGGAAGTTGTAGGTAGCAGAGAAGAGGCAGGAGGGTTAAAGGCAGGAAAAGTGCAGCGGGTAGAGACAGGGTATTGATATTTGGTGGGAAGCAGGGTATATTGGGCTGAAATGGAGGTTGCCATGGGTGAAGGGGAAAAATACTCTTGGGCAGGCAGGTGTCTGGCAGCAGAGATGGTTTGTTGTGGGCTAGCTGGGGCTGATTGCAAAATACCGGACCATGCTAAAAGTAGAGGTTGCGCAAACTGCAGGTTACATACTGCCTGTATGACAAGGGATTGTACAGAATCAACACATTCTTTTATCATCTGTTGGGATCAGGCTGTGTAATGTTAAAAAAAGTAAGGGTAGTCATCTTCCAGAAGCCATACCAGTGATGTGACCTGATTAATACTGAAAGGGGAAGAAAAATCATCCTGGCCCTCTGGGATGCAGGGCAAAGCCAGCTCTGTGCAGATTTGAATTAAAGGCTGAACATCCCCAAACAGCATACAGCTCTGATCAACCCAGGAGTGAGCAAAACGAATGATCTCTAGCAGCTGATCACTGGTCAACACCTTAACTGTCTGGCGGAGATATTCACTACTCTCTGATGCCAGCAGAGCATAATAACGAATCACATCAGAATTCATTGCAGCAAGCAACCTGAACCAAGATGGTTCCTCTGTGTAGCCACTTCTGGTCAGGGATGGCCTTGGTTTACTGTCATGTACCAGGTGTGACCAGAACTGTGTGGTTAGCTACAGAGGAGCGCCAAACACATGTAAGTGAAAATATAAATGATTTTTTTAAAGTAAGTGAATAATATAAGTACAACCACCTCCAATATGACAGAGTGCAATAACCAACCAACACACAGTGACCCACAAATAACAACAGACAGATAAGTACAATAAATGGGAAATACCAGGATCATAAACAATAGCCAGGCCAGGGTCATACACAGCAGATTAGCAGATGGACAGGGGATGTTCCAGAAACATAAACGTAAGCCAGGCCAAGGTCATACACAGGGAGATCAGCAGATGGGGTAAGGAACACAGGACAGGGAGAGGATGGATGGATCAGACTACAGGGCAGGGATGCAAGGTAACAGGTGGGACAGGATAGGGATCAGGACAGGGAGACAGGATCAGATACAGGGGTCACAGGTTCAGGGCACAGGAACAGGTTCAGAATCAGGATCAGATCACAAGCTAGCAGGTCAGGGGGCAAAGATGAAACCAGAGCAAACATGTGAGTGCTTGCCAGGTATTTATAGGCCTGTGATTGGCCTCAAGTGACACCTGATTGAAGGAGGTGCTGTCTGCTCCACACTGCCAGGATCCATCCGCTGGTGGACGCCAGTACTGCGGCCCAAAGATGACATAACATCAGCAGGGAAAAGCTTTCCTGACAGTACCAAACTGCCAGGAGACACCTGCTGGTGGACCTCAGTACTGCACACCAAATTACAGATAACACCAGCGGATGGAACATTTCCTGACATCAAGGCTGCACAAATTCTAAACAAATTACAGATTGCAAAAGGGAGTAGGACAAACCCCAAAAAAATCCTCAAATATATTAATAGTAAAAAGGTCAGGTCTGAGCATGTAGGCCCTTTACACAATGATCTTTGTGAATGGGGACAAAGAGAAGGCAAATGTATTACCGTATTTATCGGCGTATAACACGCGCCAGCGTATAGCACGCACCCCAAGTTTAGGAGGGAATTTTAAGGAAAAAAACTTACATTAAAATGCAGCGTTATCGTGTCCATCTGCAGCCTTGTTAGTGTCATTGCAGCCTTTTCAGTGTCAGTGCAGCCTTGCCCCAGTGTTCATTGCAGCCTTGTCAGTGCAGCTTTGCCCCAGTGCAGCCTTGTCAGTGCAGCCTTGTCAGTGCAGCTTTGCCCCAGTGCAGCCTTGTCAGTGCAGCTTTGCCCCAGTGGTCAGTGCAGCCGTGCCCCCAGTGTCCATGCTTGGACAGAACGCCACCGACATACACATAGCATGTAGTTTCAAATATGGCGCCGCGGAGTTCGGAGGGACTCGGCGGAGCTAAAAGAGCGCCGCCGAGATACACATAGTCGAGTGTACTCGGCTCTTTCCAGCACCGCTCACAGTCCCGCCCAGTCCCGCCCTATGATGGACATAACACAGGTCCAATGGCGGGACTAGGCGTGACTGTGACTGGTGCCGGAAAGAGCCGAGAACACTCAACTATGTGTATCTCGGCTCCGCCCAGTCACTGTGATTTCAGCGGCGCTCGTTCAGCTCCGCCGAGTCCCTCCGAACTCCATATTTAAAACTATACGCTATGTGAATGTCAGCTGCGATCGCGGCGATCGCTCCGATAGCTCACAATTAGCGGGGAATCGGTGTATAACACGCACCCACGATTTTCCCCTGATTTTAAGGGGAAAAAAGTGCATGTTATACGCCGATAAATACAGTAATTATCTTCTTCAGCTTTGTGTATACAACGGAGCATAGGGGAGCTCATATCTATAATGGGGATAATATTGACATAGCCCCAAATGAACCACGATTGCTCAAAATTGATATGGTCCATAAATATTTAAACAGTGGTAGAATAGTAGAAGGTGAAAAGGCACCTGGAGCAGATCGCATACACCCATGGGTCCTAAAAGAATTTAGCTCTGTCATTTTAAAGCCTTTGTTTCTAATTTTTAGGGACTCTTTAACCATTTGTGAACTGCCCTCCATACATTATTCCTAGTCCGTAATCTGAGCTCCCGGGTACCCTGACCCAAAGAGCATCCCAAAAAAGATGTTGTATGTGTAGTAGACGCAGATATAGGCATGACACCCTTTCTTTTTGTCCCTCCTCCCCTAGCCAATTTGGTCTCTGCCTCAAGGACTGTTTCTGTTGCTATCACACACTAGTGGAGTATTAGTATAGGGTACAGCACAGCACAGTCTAGGGCACACATTCACACAGGATCTCAAAAGATATTAGATAGTCAGGAATCTGGCAATCGCATTTTGAGAGACCCTAGCCTGGAACATTTACAGTTTTTTTTACAGTTACAAAAAAGTTTAAAAAACATAAAAAATTTAAAAAGTAAATAAAAATTAAAATAAATAAAAAACCCAAAAGTAGTTGTGGTTTTATTGATTTAATGTTCTGTTTTTACTGTGATAACACAGTAAGAACATTGCATATATGCCCATCATTACAAGTGGGTGGATGCAGAGCAGTATATTTTTAATGGTGGGCATACCACACACTTTCTGGCAGAGAATTCAGTAAAAAAAATAAGTTGTTGTTTTATTGAGTTAATGTATTATTATTCAAAAATAAAAAGAAAAACTGCGCTGCAGAGCAAAAAAGGTCAAAGGTAAAAGCTGCACACAAAATACACTAATATCTGTGTATACCATGAAAAATAAAAAATAAATAAAGTGCGCTAATTATATAAAAATACACACATAGATGTGAATACATGTGGGTAGTAGTAAAAACCACAATCTACTGAGAGCAAGTAAATGACTCCATGAGTGGTAAAAATATTTAAGTGCAAAACATAAAAACTCAAATAAAAAGAAGAAACAAAAAATGTGTACATGTGAAATACAATGATATTAATAGCGTGAAAATCTGAAAATCAAACAAACTCAGTCCATGGGTTCAAATATAAAAAGTTCATCAGTGAAAAAAAGCTTCCATCCACTATACAGCTCAGCAGCAACTAATCCCCCTATGAGTGGATTGACAAAGGAGAGAGATGTGCAGGATGGTGCAAATCCACTGGCGGTGACTCCAATAAGTGAGAAAGTGATAAAGGTGGACTCTTACCCTCCGTGTTGGACCCCCTCCTTGGCAGGGTCTATCAGGCATGCAGATTTTTGCCCTCTGCAGGGACCATGTAATGAGAAGATCTCCCCAGCAGCTGTTAGGAATGTTGTCTCCGATCCGGGCTGGTCCAAGTGAAACGCCTGGAGAGGGGGGAAGGAAAGCTCTCTTGCTCCCAGTGTGGCAAAGGAGAAAACAAAAGAGCGGAGCTCCAATAGTGTAAAAAGTTTCGGAATTTATTAAATAAAAGTACAGACCGCAACGGAGAGTGCACGCTCCGTGAGGTGAAAATACAATTAAAAACAAGCCGGCATATAAAAATCGTAATAACCCGTGCATAACATGGGGCAATCGTGACGGCTTACAACGTAGCCACGCCCTACATGTTTCGTCATTAGTAGACGTCTTCAAAGGGGCACGGGCTACGTGTTAAGCCATCCCCTATATAGTATAACAGTGCACACCAAGCCTCGTTTTCACCTCCACTCTCAGGGGAGGGAAAACCCAAGCCTCTACCTGGTGCTCCTCAGTGAATGGATGTTGCCAAGGTGACACATAGGACTGAAACTAAAGAAAAACTTCAGCCCCTCCCAGCAGAGCCAATCTCTCGCGCCATCTGGAGGAAGAAGCCCAGTGTTACTAAACAATTAATATGTCTTACAGATGCTAATTTGGAACGTAAAACTGACAGAGCAGAAAGGAGAAAATCACTGAATCTCACCAAGAGGCAAGATGTGATGGAAAAAATTGTAAGTATATATGGAAATGTACGGAAAAGAAACAACGTTCATCTCTGTAAATAAAACCACATTCAAAAAACACATGTATGAAAAAAATATATATATGTATTAAAGTCACACCATAATAAATGGAGGCCCATCCATGAGCGTGAAGAGCACTCGGTATCACAATGATGCGACTAAATCATTATAATGTATAATATCTAAACATATCACTATGCTCCCAAAAAAAAAAAAGTTGTGAATGGATGAAGAGATAAAAAAAGTGAATGGATGAAGAAGAAAAAAAGAAGAAAGTTGTGAATGGATGAAGAGATAAAAAAAAAGTGAATGGATGAAAAAAAAAATTGTGAATGGATGAAGGGATAAAAAAAGTGAATGGATGAGAAAAAAGAAAAAAAAAGTTGTGAATGGATGAAGAGATAAAGTGAATGGATGGGAAAAAAATTGTGAATGGATGAAGGGATAAAAAAAGTGAATGGATTAGAAAAAAAATCGTGAATGGATGAAGTGATAAAAAAAGTGAATGGATGAGAAAAAAAAATCGTAAATGGATGAAGCGATAAAAAAAGTGAATGGATGAGAAAAAAAATTGTGAATGGATAAAGAGATAAAAAAAGTGAATGGATGAAATTTTTTTTTAAAAATGACAAAAATGAAAAACATGTATACAAAAGAAGGGAAGAAAGGAAAGGAAGCACAGGGCCCAAAGCATCACCTATGAGTTGTCAATGAACGCATTCAACTCAATATCAACATTTAGGCCTAAAGGTCTGAGGGAACGGATCTTATAAATCCACTCCATCTCGAGTTTAGAGATGGCCCGTCTTTTAGATCCCCCTCTCCATGGGAGTTTGAGTTTATCAATGCCCATGAACAAAGTACCGCTAGGGTCTTTTTTGTGTTTGTCTAAATAATGTTTGGAGACTGGGTGGCCCAAAAAAAACCCTTCTAATATTTCCAATATGTTCCCCCAATCTAACTTTTAATGATCAGACCGTGCGGCCCACATAGTGGAGCCCACAAGGGCAAGTGAGTAGGTAAACCACATGGGTGGTTGAACATGTGATAAAAGATTTAATATGGAAATTTAAGCAGGGAATTATTGGTAATGAATTGACACACCTTTCTCTCTGTTAAAGCATTAATAGCACAAACCTCGCAATTTTTTACATTTGAAATAGCCTGTCATATGTTGAAAGAACATAGGTTTATGAACCGGAGGGTTACATGCAGCAGATACCACCCGTGAACTGATTGAGGGGGCACCCCTAAAGACCAGCTGGGGTCTGTCAGGAAGGGATGGTCCAAGCACGGGATCATTCTTAATAATGTGCCAGTGTTTGTTCAACATCCTCCTGACAGAAAAGTGCTGGCAGGAGTATCTTGTGATCAAGGGACAGACCAGCTGACAGTCCCTCTGTGCCCTGGTTTTATCAGCCAGAAGAGCGTCCCTGTCCAGTGATACAACCTGATTGAGTTTTTCAGTCAGAAACTGCGCTTCATACCCCTTCTCTATAAATCTGTCCGTCAAAACCTTAGACTGAGCAAGAAAGTCAGTATTGGTAGAGCAATTCCTTTTCAGTCGGATGTACTGACTTTTAGGGACAGAGTCAAGCCAAGCTTTATGATGGCAGCTGTCCCTCGGGATAAACGAATTGCGGTCAGTGACCTTGAAATAGGTAGAGGTAAGTAGAGAGTTATTTTCACCTTGTATCTCCAGATCCAGAAAGTGTATTTTTTCCTGGCTGGCCTCATATTTAAAGGATATACCCCTCTCGTTGGAATTGAGTCCATCCATAAAGGAACAGAGAGAGTCATAGGAGCCATCTCATAGGAGGAGGACGTCATCTATGTACCTGGCCCACAGGACCAATTCCAGTCTCCGGTGGGCATAGATGACGTCCTCCTCCCATTTCCCCATAAAAAGGTTCGCCAAGCTGGGGGCAAATTTAGCCCCCATGGCTACCCCCTTAGTCTGGAGATAAAACTGTTTATTATGCTAAAAGAAATTATGTGTAGTGGCATATTCTAAAAGCTCCATGATAAAACGTTTTTGCTTCTTGGGTAGGGAGGCATCCTTATCAAGGAAAAATTTTACCGATTTAATACCCCAGTAATGGGGGATGCTAGTGTATAGAGAAGTGACATCGGCAGTCACAAGCCAATGCCCTTCTCTATAATTACTAGTCTTGAGTAGATTGATGGTATGTCTAGTGTCCTTGATATATGCTGGCAGAAGTTGTACAAGTGGTTGGAGGAAATTGTCAATGTACTTACCTGCCCTGGAAGTAATGGAATCTATTCCACTAATGATGGGACGACCCGGAGGGTGAATTGGGTCTTTGTGGACTTTGGGCAGGTAGTACATGACTGGGATTCTTGACGCAACCGGGATGAGAAAAGATTTCTCCTTCTTGTTTATAATGCCAGATTGAAAACCATTATCCACAATCCTTTCCAATTCTTTTTTGAAACGGATTCTGGGATCCGACTTAAGGGGTTGGTAGGTGTCCCTGTCTCCAACAAGTCTCTCCAATTCGTGAAGATAATCTGACTTGTCAAGGACCACTATACCCCCCCTTTGTCGGCTGGCTTTATAACAAGATCCCTACATTCACAAAGTGAATCCAGGCCCAACTGTAACTCTCTCGTCATTTTCATTTTCTGAACCTTCAAACGATCGAGATCCCTCAAAAGAACATCCCTGAAGACTCTCAAAGAGGCAGATAAGCCACCCGGAGGGTTAAATAGGGACGCTTTGGCTAGGCCAGACTGTCTGATGGTGTTGAGACCAACAGTTTGGGGGGCAATGGGGTTGGACAGCATATATCTCTTGATGTTCAATTTCCTAATATACTTATGTATGTCCATATAAGTTTCAAATTTATTGAGTGTTTTGGGCGGTACAAACTTGAGTCCTTTGTCTAAAATTGAAATTTCTGTTTCAGTTAGAGGTGTTTTGCTTTTTTATCTCTTCAGGATTCACAACTTTTTTTTTTTTTTTTTCATCCATTCACTTTTTTTATCTCTTTATCCATTCACAATTTTTTTTTCTCATCCATTCACTTTTTTTTATCTCTTCATCCATTCACGATTTTTTTTTTCTCATCCATTCACTTTTTTTTATCCCTTCATCCATTCACAACTTTTTTCTTTTTTTTTTCTTCATCCATTCACTTTTTTTATCTCTCCATCCATTCACAACTTTTTTTTTTTTTTTGGGGAGCATAGTGATATGTTTAGATATTACACATTATAATGATTTAGTCGCATCATTGTGATACTGAGTGCTCTTCACGTTCATGGATGGGCCTCCATTTATTACGGTGTGACTTTAATACATATATATATTTTTTCATACATGTGTTTTTTGAATGTGGTTTTATTTACGGAGATGAACGTTGTTTCTTTTCCGTACATTTCCATATATACTTACAATTTTTTCCATCACATCTTGCCTCTTGGTGAGATTTAGTGATTTTCTCCTTTCTGCTCTGTCAGTTTTACGTTCCAAATTAGCATCTGTAAGACATATTAATTGTCTAGTAATACTGGGCTTCTTCCTCCAGATGGCGCGAGAGATTGGCTCTGCTGGGAGGGGCTGAAGTTTTTCTTTAGTTTCAGTCCTATGTGTCACCTTGGCAACATCCATTCACTGAGGAGCACCAGGTAGAGGCTTGGGTTTTCCCTCCCCTGAGAGTGGAGGTGAAAACGAGGCTTGGTGTGCACTGTTATACTATATAGGGGATGGCTTAACACGTAGCCCGTGCCCCTTTGAAGACGTCTACTAATGACGAAACATGTAGGGTATGGCTACGTTGTAAGCCGTCACAATTGCCCCATGTTATGCACGGGTTATTACGATTTTTATATGCCGGCTTGCTTTTAATTGTATTTTCACCTCACGGAGCGTGCACTCTCCGTTGCGGTCTGTACTTTTATTTAATAAATTCCGAAACTTTTTACACTTTTGGTGCTCCACTCTTTTGATTTTTCCTTTGCCACACTGGGAGCAAGAGAGCTTTCCTTCCCCCCTCTCCAGGCGGTTCACTTGGACCAGCCCGGATCGGAGACAACATTCCTAACAGCTGCTGGGGAGATCTTCTCATTACATGGTCCCTGCAGAGGGCAAAAATCTGCATGCCTGATAGACCCTGCCAAGGAGGGGGTCCAACACGGAGGGTAAGAGTCCACCTTTATCACTTTCTCACTTATTGGAGTCACCGCCAGTGGATTTGCACCATCCTGCACATCTCTCTCCTTTGTCAATCCACTCATAGGGGGATTAGTTGCTGCTGAGCTGTATAGTGGATGGAAGCTTTTTTTCACTGATGAACTTTTTATATTTGAACCCATGGACTGAGTTTGTTTGATTTTCAGATTTTAACGCTATTAATATCATTGTATTTCACATGTACACATTTTTTGTTTCTTCTTTTTATTTGAGTTTTTATGTTTTGCACTTATATATTTTTACCACTCATGGAGTCATTTACTTGCTCTCAGTAGATTGTGGTTTTTACTACTACCCACATGTATTCACATCTATGTGTGTATTTTTATATAATTAGCGCACTTTATTAATGTTTTATTGTTACTGTGTTTTATAAACATTGTTCACTTTGCAGGGACGCTATTCAGCTGCGGCATTGATCTATTTATTCTGAGAGCAACAGGGTGTGCTTTCAGAATACATATGTCAGTGATTACAGCTCTGTAGGAGGAGATTTCTCAGCTGCGGTTAAAAAAAGAACGTATATGCCGAAGCATGGTGGCTGGGGCGGTCGGTGGCAGATTGCCCCTATGCATATTTTTTTTTCACTTTTCTTGGCATATATTTCCTCAGCCACATTGATCGATGTGAATGGAGGAATTGGTTATCTTTTTTCGTTCAGTCCAACAAGGACCAGCAATGTACTGGTATGTCGCTGGAATTAGAGTGGTTATACCAGGATGATGCCTGCAGGTGTAAGCATCATCTTGGTTTAATTTTTTCAGCAGGCAGTCATCTTTCATGTAAAAGCAATCCTAGTGGCTAATTAGCCACTAGATTTCTCTTACAAGCAGTGGGATGTGACAAACCCTCCCACCTCCTTCCACGGTTTTCTTGTGCTCTCCTGTGCCACAAATTCATCACTTTGGTTTCGAAAGGATATACAGTGGGGACAGAAAGTATTCAGACCCCCTTAAATTTTTCACTCTTTGTTATATTGTAGCCATTTGCTAAAATCATTTAAGTTCATTTTTTTCCTCATTAATGTACACACAGCACCCCATATTGACATAAAAACACAGAATTTTGACATTTTTGCAGATTTATTAAAAAAGAAAATCTGAAATATCACATGGTCATAAGGATTCAGACCCTTTGCAGTGACACTCATATATTTAACTCAGGTGCTGTCCATTTCTTCTGATCATTCTTGAGATGGTTCTACACCTTGATTTGAGTCCAGCTGTGTTTGATTATACTGATTGGACTTTATTAGGAAAGCCACACACCTGAAGACCTTACAGCTCACAGTGCATGTCAGAGCAAATGAGAATCATGAGGCCAAAGGAACAGCCACAGAGTTGTGGCAAGGCACAGATCTGGCCAATGTTACAAAAAAAATCTGCTGCACTTAGGGTTCATAGAAGAACAGTGGTCATCCTTAAATGGAAGACGTTTGGGACGACCAGAACCCTTCCTAGAGCTGGCCGTCTGGCCAAACTGAGCTATTGGTGGAGAAGATCCTTGGTGACAGAGGTAAAGAAGAACCCAAAGATCACTGTGGCTGAGCTCCGGAGATGTAGTCGGGAGATGGGAGAAAGTTGTAAAAAGTCAACCATCACGGCAGCCCTCCACCAGTCTGGGCTTTATGGCAGAGTGGCCTGACGGAAGCCTCTCCTCAGTGCAAGACACATGAAAGCCCGCATGGAGTTTACTAAAAAAACACCTGAAGGACTCCAAGATGGTAATAAATAAGATTATTTGGTCTGCTGAGACCAAGATAGAACTTTTTGGCCTTAATTCTAACAGTATGTGTGGAGAAAAACAGGCACTGCTCATCGCCTATCCAATACAGTCCCAACAGTGAAGCATGGTGGTGGCAACATCATGCTGTGGGGGTGTTTTTCAGCTGCTGGGACGGGACGACTGGTTGAAATCGAGCGCAAAGTGAATGCGGCAAAGTACAGGGATATCCTGGACGAGAACCTTCTCCAGAGTGCTTAGGACCTCAGACTGGGCCGAAGGTTTACCTTCCAATAAGACAATGACCCTAAGCACACAGCTAAAATAACGAAGGAGTGGCATCACAACAACTCTGTGACTGTTCTTTAATGGCCCAGCCAGAGCCCTGACTTAAACCCAATTGAGCATCTCTGGAGAGACCTAAAAATTGCTGTCCACCAACGTTTACCATCCAACCTGACAGAACTGGAAAGGATCTGCAAGGAGGAATGGCAGAGGATCCACAAATCCAGGTGTGAAAAACTTGTTGCATCTTTCCCAAAAAGACTCATGGCTGTATTAGATCAAAAGGGTGCTTCTACTAAATACTGAGCAAAGGGTCTGAATACTTAGGACTAGGGATGAGCTTCGAGTTCGAGTCGAACTCATGTTCGACTCGAACATCGGCTGTTCGCAAGTTCGCCGAACAGCGAACAATATGGGGTGTTCGCGGCAAATTCGAATGCCGCGGAACACCCTTTAAAAGTCTATGGCAGAAATCAAAAGTGCTAATTTTAAAGGCTTATATGCAAGTTATTGTCATAAAAAGTGTTTGGGGACCTGGGTCCTGCCCCAGGGGACATGAATCAATGCAAAAAAAAGTTTTAAAAACGGCAGTTTTTTCAGGAGCAGTGATTTTAATAATGCTTAAAGTCAAACAATAAAAGTGTAATATCCCTTTAAATTTCATACCTGGGTGGTGTCTATAGTATGCCTGTAAAGGGGCGCATGTTTCCCGTGTTTAGAACAGTCTGACAGCAAAATGACATTTTGAAGGAAAAAACCCATTTAAAACTACCCGCGGCTATTGTACACAATACACATAGAAGTTCATTGATAAAAACGGCATGGGAATTCCCCACAGGGGAACCCCGAACCAAAATTAAAAAAATAAAATGACGTGGGAGTCCCCTTAAATTCCATACCAGGCCCTTCAGGTCTGGAATGGATATTAAGGGGAACCCCGGCCAAAATTTAAAAAAAAATGACATGCGCCCTCACCTCCTGAACCGTACCAGGCCACATGTCCTCAACATTGGGAGGGTGCTTTGGGGTAGCCCCCCAATACACCTTGTCCCCATGTTGATGAGGACAAGGGCCTCATCCCCACAACCCTGGCCGGTGGTTGTGGGGGTCTGCGGGCAGGGGGCTTATCGGAATCTGGAAGCCCCCTTTAACAAGGGGACCCCCAGATCCCGGCCCCCCTCTGTGTGAAATGGTAAGGGGGTACTTATCCCTACCATTTCACTAAAAAACTGTCAAAAATGTTAAAAATGACAAGAGACAGTTTTTGACAATTCCTTTATTTAAATGCTTCTTCTTTCTTCTATCTTCCTTCATCTTCTGGTTCTTCTGGTTCTTCTGGTTCTTCCTCCGGCGTTGTCGTCCAGCATCTCCTCCGTGGCGTCTTCTATCTTCTTCTCCTCGGGCCGCTCCGCACCCATGGCATGGGGGGAGGCTCCCGCTCTTCTCTTCATCTTCTTCTTCTTCTCTTCTTCCTTCTTCTCTTTTTCTCTTTTTCTCCTTCATTTTCTTCTCCGGGCCGCTCCGCATCCATGCCGGCATGGAGGGAGTCTCCCGCTGTGTGACTGCGTCTCCTCGTCTGACAGTTCTTAAATAACGGGGGGCGGGGCCCCCCTCTGACGCACGGGACATGACGGGACTTCCCTGTGGCATTCCCCGTGACGTCACAGGGAAGTCCTGTCAAGCCACTGTGCGTCAGAGGGGGGCGGGGTCACCGGGTGGCCCCGCCCCCCGTTATTTAAGAACCGTCAGAAGAGGAGACGCAGTCACACAGCGGGAGCCTCCCTCCATGCCAGCATGGGTGTGGAGCGGCCCGGAGAAGAAAATGAGGAAGAGAAGAAGAAAAGAAGAAGAGAAGAGCGGGAGCCTCCGCCCATGCCATGGGTGCGGAGCGGCCCGAGGAGAAGAAGATAGAAGACGCCGCGGAGGAGATGCTGGACGAGAACGCTGGAGGAAGAACCAGAAGAGCCAGAAGAACCAGAAGAAGAAGATGAAGGAAGATAGAAGAAAGAAGAAGCATTTAAATAAAGGAATTGTCAAAAACTGTCTCTTGTCATGTTTATAATTTTTGACAGTTTTTTAGTGAAATGGTAGGGGTAAGTACCCCCTTACCATTTCACATAGGGGGGGCCGGGATCTGGGGGTCCCCTTGTTAAAGGGGGCTTCCAGATTCCGATAAGCCCCCTGCCCGCAGACCCCCACAACCACCGGCCAGGGTTGTGGGGATGAGGCCCTTGTCCTCATCAACATGGGGACAAGGTGTTTTGGGGGCTACCCCAAAGCACCCTCCCAATGTTGAGGGCATGTGGCCTGGTACGGTTCAGGAGGGGGGGCCCGCACTCTCATCCCCCCCTCTTTTCCTGCGGCCTGCCAGGTTGCGTGCTCGGATAAGGGTCTAGTATGGATTTTTGGGGGGACCCCACGCCGTTTTTTTTTTTTTTTTTTGGCGCGGGGTTCCCCTTAAAATCCATACCAGACCTGAAGGGTCTGGTATGGAATTTAGGGGGAACCCCACGTCATTTTTTAAAAAATTTTGGCCGGGGTTCCCCTTAATATCCATACCAGACCTGAAGGGCCTGGTATAGAATTTAGGGGGACTCCCACGTCATTTTTTTTTTAAATTTTGGTTCGGGGTTCCCCTGTGGGGAATTCCCATGCCGTTTTTATCAATGAACTTCTATGTGTATTGTGTACAATAGCCGCGGGTAGTTTTAAATGGGTTTTTTCCTTCAAAATGTCATTTTGCTGTCAGACTGTTCTAAACATGGGAAACATGCGCCCCTTTACAGGCATACTATAGACACCCCCCAGGTATGAAATTTAAAGGGATATTACACTTTTATTGTTTGACTTTAAGCATTATTAAAATCATTGCTCCTGAAAAAACTTCAGTTTTTAAAACTTTTTTTTGCATTGATCCATGTCCCCTGGGGCAGGACCCAGGTCCCCAAACACTTTTTATGACAATAACTTGCCTATAAGCCTTTAAAATTAGCACTTTTGATTATTCATGTCCCATAGACTTTAACGGTGTTCGCGTGTTCGAACGAACTTTTTTCCTGTTCGCATGTTCTGATGCGAACCGAACAGGGGGGTGTTCGGCTCATCCCTACTTAGGACCATGTGATATTTCAGTTTTTCTTTTTTAATAAATCTGCAAAAATGTCAAGGTGTAGAACCATCTCAAGAATGATCAGAAGAAATGGACAGCACCTGAGTTAAATATATGAGTGTCACTGCAAAGGGTCTGAATCCTTATGACCATGTGATATTTCAGATTTTCTTTTTTAATAAATCTGCAAAAATGTCAAAATTCTGTGTTTTTATGTCAATATGGGGTGCTGTGTGTACATTAAAGAGGAAAAAATGAACTTAAATGATTTTAGCAAATGTCTGCAATATAACAAAGAGTGAAAAATTTAAGGGGGTCTGAATACTTTCCGTCCCCACTGTAAACAGTGCCATTTTTAAATTGGGAAAGCATCTGATAACAATGATCTTAGTCAGATGCTTTAAGGGCAGAGGAGAGATCTAGAATCTAATAGACCCCACATTTTTCAGAAAAGAATATCTGTCACTGCCTATTGCTATCACAGAGGATATTTACATTCCCTGTGATAACAATAAAAATCATTAAAAAGAAAAGGAAAGGGACAGCAAAACAAATAGTGTATTTTTTCCAAAAAAATTGTGTTTGAAAAATCGCTGCGCAAATACTTTGTGACAAAAAAAATTGCAACACCCACAATTTTATTCTGTAGGGTCTCTGCTTTAAAAAAGTATGTAATGTTTGGAGGTTCAAAGTAATTTTCTATCTAAAAAATAAAATGTTTTCATATAAACAAAAAGTGTCTGAAATAGCTTGATCTTCAAGGGGTTAGAAAACTGGGTGATGTGTGGCATAAGCTTCTAATATTGGGTATAAAATGCCACAACAGTTCAAAAACTCCCCAACTGATCCCTTTTTGGAAAGTAGACACCCCAAGCTATTTGCTAAGAGGCATGTTGAGTCCATGGAATATTTTTTTTTTGCCACAAGTTTCTGGAAAATTATTATTTTTTTTTTACACAAAGTTGTCACTTAAATGATATATTGCTCACACATGCCTTGGTGTATGTGGAATTACACCCCAAAACACATTCTGCTGCTTCTCCTCAGTATAGGGATATCACATGTGAGAGACTTTTTGGCAGTCTAGCCATGTACAGGACTCAGAAATCCAATAAGCACCTTCCAACTTTTAAAGGGCTTTATTTCCTCATTGCACTTCTTGACTACCTATCACATTTTTCGGAGGCCCAACCCCCCCAAAGACCACTTTTTGGTTGCATGCTCGGATAAGGGTCTAGTATGGATTTTTGGGGGAACCCCACGCCATTTTTTTAAAAAATTTGGCACATGGTTCCCTTTAAAATCCATACCAGAGCTGAAGGGCCTGGTATGGATTTTGAGGGCTACCCCCACGTCATGTTTTTTTTTTCATTTTGGCACGGGGTTCCTCCAGGTCTGGTATGGAATTTAGAGGGACCCCACGCCATTTTTTTTTATTTTGGCACGGGGTTCCCCTTAATATACATACCAGATCTGAAGGTCCTGGTATGGAAATTAGGGGGACCCCCACGCATTTTTTTAAAATTTTTGGTTCAGGGTTCCCCTGTGGGGAAATCCCATGCTGTTTTTATCAATTAACTTTTATGTGTATTGTTGGACCAACAATTCATTATAGCCGGGAGTAGTTTTAAATTACTTTTTTCCTTTACAAATGTCATTTTGCTGTCAGACTGTTCTAAATACGGGAAACATGCGTCCCTTTACAGGCATACTATAGACACCCCCCAGGTACGAAATTTAAAGGAATATTACACTTTTATTGTTTCACTTTAAGCATTATTAAAATCACTGCTCCCGAAAAAACGGACATTTTTAAAACTTTTTTTTGCATTGATATATGTCCCCTGGGGCAGGACCCAGGTCTCCAAACACTTTTTATGACAATAACTTGCATATTAACCCTTAAAATTAGCACTTTTGATTTCTCCCATAGACAATTCATGATAGCCGACACTGCTACTACTACATGACTTTTTTCCCCCTTTAGAAATGTAATTTTGCTCCTAAAAAAACGTCAGTTTTTAAAACTTTTTTTTGCATTGATACATGTCCCCTGGGGCAGGACCCAGGTCCCTAAAACACTTTTTGTGAAAATAACTTGCAAATTAACCCTTAAAATTAGCACTTTTGATTTCTCCCATAGACAATTCACTATAGCCGACACTACTATTACTTCATGACTTTTTTTTCCCTTTAGAAATATCATTTTGCTGTCAGACTATTCTAAACATGGAAAAAAAAGCACCACTTTACAGGCATACTATAGACACCCCCAGGTACAAAATTTAAAGGAATATTTCACTTTTATTGTTTCACTTTAAGCTTTATTAAAATCACTTCTCCCGAAAAAACTGATGTTTTTAAAACTTTTTTTGCATTGATCCATTTTCCCTGGGACAGGACCCAGGTCCCCAAACCCTTTTTATGACAATACCATGCGTATAAGCCTTTAAAATTAGCACTTTTGTTTTCTCCCATAGACTTTTAAAGGGTGTTCTGTGGCTTTCGAATTTGCTGCGAACACCCCAAATTGTTTGGCTGTTTGCCAGTTTGCCGAACAGCAATGTTCGAGTCGAACTTAAAGCCCATCCCTATTGCTCACACATGCCATGGGTATATATGAAATGACACCACAAAATACATTCTGCAGCTTCTCCTGAGTATGGGGATGCCACATGTGTAAGACTTTTTGGCAGCCTAGCCACGTACAGGACCCCAAAAAACCACCGCCTTCAGGCCTTCTAAGTGGTGTAAATTGCTCATTTCACTTTCTCACTACCTACCAAAGTTTTGTAGGCCCTGAAATGCCAATATAGCACTGAACCCCCCCAAATGACCCCTTTTCAGAAAGTAGACACCCCAAGGTATTTTGCTAAGAGGCATGGTGAAGGCATGGTGAATACTTTGCAGATCTAATTTGTTGCTACAATTTTTGGGAAAAAAATTGAAAACGAAAAAAATAAAATAAAAAATAAAATGAAAATGTATTTTTACTTTTCTTTTTTCAATTTTGCAAAACCTGTGAGCAATATATCAATTACCGGTAAGTGAAATTTTTGTGTAAAAAAACAAACAATTTTCCAGAAACTTGTGGCAAAAATAAAATATTCCATGGCTCAACATGCTTCCCAGAAAATAGCTTGGGGTGCCTACTTTCCAAAAAGGGGTCATGGGGGGGGGGGGGTAGTGCTATCATGGCATTTCGGGGCCTCCGAAACTGTGATAAGTAGTGAAGAAGTGAATTGAGCAATTTACGCCCTTTGAAATCCTGAAGGCGGTGATTGATTTTCGGCACCCGTATGTGGCTAGGCTCCCAAAAAGTCTCACACCTGTGGTAATCCCATACTCAGAAGGAGCAGCAGAATGTATTTTGGGGTGTAATTCCACAACTTTGTGTAACTTTTTTTTTGTCATTTATTTAAAACTTGTGACAAAAAATAAAATATTCCATGAGCTCAACATGACTCTCAGCAAGTTCCTTGTCTACTTTCCAAAAAAGGGGAATTTGGGGGGGTTGTACTGCCCTGACATTTTAGCACCTCAAGAAATGTGATAGGCAGTTAGAAAGTAAAAGCTGCGTAAATTTCAGTATGTATAGCATAGTTTGTAGATGCTATAAGTTTTGCGCAAACCAATCAATATACGCTTATTGGATTTTTTTTTACCAAAGACATGTAGTTGAATACATTTGGGCCTAAATGTATGAAAAAATTTGAGTTATTTGGATATTTTTTAGAACAAAAAGTAGAAAATATGCTTTTTTCAAAATTTTCACTCTTTTTTTCATTTATATAGCAAGAAATAAAAATCCCAGTGGTGATAAATTCCAAAATAAAGCTCTATTTGTGGGGAAAAAGGGACATAAATTTAGTTTGGATACTGTGCAATTACCAATTAAATTAGTGTAGTGCCAAATAGCAAAAAATGCTCTGGTCAGGAAGGGGGTAAAACCTTCCAGAGGCCAAATGGTTAATGACTGGCATAGTACCAATTGGCGTAAGGCCAATGTGTTGCCTATATTTAAAAAGGGGTCAAAGTCTTTAGCAATGAATGATCTGGGTGTTCTGGTAGATCAAAGCTTAATAAATAGCATGCAAAGCCAAACTGCAGTTTCCAAAGCGAGCAAAATCCTTTCTTGTATTAGAAGAGGTATAGACTGCAGAGACAATGATATCATTTTGCCCTTGTAAAAATCATTAGTAAGACCTCATCTAGCATATGCAGTAATGTTTTGGGCACCAGTTCACAAAAAGGTTATTGGGGAACTGGAGAAAGTGCAGAAAAGGGCAACCAAACTGATAAAAGGCATGGAGGATCTCAGCTATGAGTTAAAATTAACTGAACTGAATTTTTTCTCTTGAAAAGAGGAGATTAATGCCGCGTACACACGGTCGGACTTTGCAGCTACAAAAGTCGGACAGTCTGTCCGACATACTTCCGGCGTACCTTCGGCGGACTTGGGGCAGACTTTCTTACGAACGGACTTGCCCACACACGACCACACAAAAGTACGCCAGTTTAGTACGCTGTGACGTACACCAAGTCCGACGAGACTATAAAACGGAAGTTCAATAGCCCGTACGACACCCTTTGGGCTCCTTCTGCTAATCTCGTGTTTATCTCGTGTTAGTAGAAGTTTGGTGAGAGACGATTCGCGCTTGTGAGACTCGTATTTTTCAGTTCGTTTTAACTGGTGTTCAGTCTGTGCTTGTGAGGTTTGTATCTGCTTTTCAGTGCGTTTGGTCAGTTGGCATTGAGAAATCTTTGTTTTATTGGCCGCTCGTTCCTGATTTTCAGGTCGTTCTTCACAGGCCTTGCTGTTCTTCAGTGCGTTCTGTTTAGTGCGTTCTGACCAGCCGACCGTTTTGAAGCCATGTTACCTGTACGTACTCGTCGTAGAGCTCGTGCATTGTATGTGCTTGGTGCTGTAGTTTATTCTTCAGCCCAAGACCAGTCCATGAACAGGGCGAGGAGGAGTTCATGGACCAAGAATTGGTTGCTTCAGCGTGACCAGTTCTGTCACATGCCTTTGCTCCGTGAGATCCGTGAGAATAATCCTGAGGATTTCAGGAACTTTCTCCGGATGACGGACCCCGTTTTTGATCGTTTGGTGGCTTTGCTGACCCCCTATATCAGCAGGCAGGATACCTGCATGAGGCAAGCCATCACTCCGGAGCAGAGGCTGGTCGCTACCTTGCGGTATTTGGCCACAGGGAGAAGCCTGCAGGACCTTAAGTTCTCGACAGGCATCTCCCCCCAGGCTCTGGGGATCATTATCCCAGAGACCTGTTCTGCCATCATACAGGTCCTGCAGAAGGACTATATTAAGGTAAGCTATTTTTAGTTTATTAGCATCACATGTTCTTTTATGTAATCTTTGATAAAGTAATGTATTTCTTGCTTCAAACACTACTTCCCATCATTGCAATATAGTGTGAATGTCCCCTTTTTATCCTCACACATGCTGGGATTTTTTCCTGTTATTTTTTGTCATGCATGTATAGTTTCCTTCAATAACCTTCCCAGCATGAAGTGATGGGAACATATCCACCTAGTCTACTCATTTTGAATGTATTTTGTTGGAGTGTATTTAGTGTGCTTAGAATTAGCAATTAGCTAGATTTCACAACCCCCCCCCCCCCACCTGAACTCACTCCAAATAGTGTGCTGCTAATTAGCAATTAGCTAGATTTCACAACCCCCCCACCCCCACCTGAACTCACTCCAAATAGTGTGCTGCTAATTAGCAATTAGCTAGATTTCACAACCCCCCCCCCCCCCACCTGAACTCACTCCAAATAGTGTGCTGCTAATTAGCAATTAGCTAGATTTCACAACCCCCCCCCCCACCTGAACTCACTCCAAATAGTGTGCTGCTAATTAGCAATTAGCTAGATTTCACAACCCCCCCACCCCCACCCTCGTTAAAATTTGCTTGAATGTTCTGTGGTGTTGATTTGTCTAAAGCAAATCTATGTTGCACTTTGCAAAATGCATGTGCACTCTACAAGTGCATTTGTTCCAGTGCTTTAGTAAATGAGCAGAAGCTCTGCTGATTTCCATCATCAAATCATATGCAAGCCTCAAAGTGTTTTCATTAATTGCCCTTGCATGTGATTGTGTACTGTTTGCAACATGAATGCCTTTTGACATTACCTCATTTACTGTAAGCTGGTTTGCAACTGCACCTGCAGAGTGCGACAACTGCAGTCTTGTAGCCTTTGTTATCCCTAAATTCCTGCGTGTTGTTAAAGTAATTTTTTTTTGGGATTTCACAACCCCCTAAAATGTAATCAATGTTCTATCAGAGGGGGTGAGCAATCTGATAAGTGTGCCTTTTTCCATATTAGTTATTCCAGAAGAATTAAATTATTGAATGTTATACTGATGCTGGGGAATAATGTTTTTAATTGTCTAATTTTCTTGCAATGTTAGCTTCCAAATTAATTGATTTTGGTTTTCTTGTTTGATTCCCCAGTTTCCTTCAACGCCACAGGAATGGAAGACTGTGGCATCCCATTTTGCAAGCCGTTGGGACTTTCCCAATTGTGGAGGGGCTATAGATGGGAAACATGTCCACATTGTGCCACCACCCCATTCGGGGTCATATTATTTTAATTATAAGGGGTTCCACAGTATTGTTTTAATGGCGGTGGTGTCGGCACACTATGATTTTTTATATGTGGACGTGGGGAAGAATGGCCGGATGTCGGATGGAGGAGTATTTGCCCAGACGGAGTTCTGCCAGCGTCTCCAGAGTGGTGGCCTGGGATTGCCACCTGATGAGGATAACGTGGAAGGACTCCCCTTTGTCTTCATTGCCGATGAAGCCTTCGCTCTGAGCAAGCACCTCATGAGGCCATTCCCCCAAAGAACCCTCACCCCGGAGAGGAGGGTTTTTAATTACCGGCTGGCCAGAGCTAGAAGAGTGGTTGAGAATGCGTTTGGAATTCTGGCCAGCCGGTTCCGCCTGTTTCAAACAGCCATTAATTTGGCGGAATACAAACTTAATTTTATAATTTTATCATGCTGCATTCTGCACAACTTTTTAAATAAGCATTCTGCCAATTATATAGGCACAGTTGGGCCTGAGGCCGGACAAATAGAAGCCAACCTTACAGGCCTGGATACTGTCCGTACTGGCTTGGCCCCCCAAAGTTCCCGTCAGGTTAGACAGCAATATGTTGATTATTTTATGGGTAGGGGGGCCATTGCAATGGGCCAGGATATATAATTTTTTTTACAATAAAAAAAATATTGCTGAAATCTGGCATTATATTTATTGCTTGCCTTTCTTTTGGGCTGTCTCCTAGGTTATGGTCGAGCAGTTGTAGTGCCAACTGTATTAGAATTTTAAAAATGTATAAATAAGCTCCATTGCCACTGTAAACAACTTTTTGACAATTATAACCAAACTGATACTGAGCCTTGAAATAACAAACCACACATTTGTTAAAATCCTATAAAAGGAGATGTTTTTATTAATGGTTGGTATGCATTCAGTTCTGCATTTAGTATAAAATGTTCCTAGACAAAAATATAATGGTATCTTAATGATGTAGCAAAATATAATTATATTGAAATATTTCTACCTAATCCACAAAAAAATATTTTGGGCTTTTGGATTTTCAAAAACAGGCTTTGTTTTTGGAAAATCAAGTTTTGTTTTTTTTTAAAAGCAAGTTTTTTATTTTTTATTTTTTGTTTTTTAAAATCAATTTTTTAATTTTTTTGGGTTTTTTAACATTAATTTTCTTAATTTTTTTGGTGTTTTAAAATCAATTTTTTTTACTTTTTTTGGTTTTTTAACATTAATTATTTATTCGATTTTTTGGTGTTTTAAAATCAATTTTTTAATTTTTTTTGGTTTTTTAACATTAATTTTTTGAATTTTTTTGGGGTTTTTTAAAATCAATTTTTTTTTTTTTTTGGGTTTTTTAAAATCACTTTTTTTTTTTTTTTTGGGTTATTTAAAATCACTTTTTTTTTTTTTTTTTGGGTTATTTAAAATCACTTTTTTTTTTTTTTGGGTTATTTAAAATCACTTTTTTTTTTTTTTTTGGGTTATTTAAAATCACTTTTTTTTTTTTTTTTGGGTTATTTAAAATCACTTTTTTTTTTTTTTTTTGGGTTTTTTAAAATCACTTTTTTATTTTTTTTTTGTTGTTTTTTAGAAAATCAATTTTTATTTTTTTGTGGATTTTTGACAGCCCTCCTTTTTGACATTAGGTTAAACAGCCATTTATGTTATGCCAAAAAAACAAAGAGAAGGCCCAGAATGGGGTCAGCAAAACAGGAAATGAAGGACATGATTGATGTTTTGGGGTTTAAAAAAGGGCATTTAGATTCGACCCAAAACATCAATCATGTCCTTCATTTCCTGCTGCATACGATCCAGCCTATTACGCATTTGATCCATGTCTTGATTCCAGCCCATTATTTGACCAATTAGACGTTGGGCACTTTCCGAGGTGAAATGGTCACTTCTTGTTGTTCCTAAAGTGGAATGAAACCAAAAAATGTCTTTACAAATATGCACACATACATAGTTTACCTTACCAGAAATAAAGCTGTTGTCTCAGACACTGACCTGGTGGGGTGGCCATGTAGCCTAATTCCTCCACATCCTCGGGGGTGTCACTGTTGCTTGAATGAAGCAGATCCCCTAAAATAGAGTAGACAAATTCAATTAAACAAAAGGCAGCCATGCATAGATTAACGTAAGCTGGTGTGTCAGACACTCACCTGGTGGGGTGCCCATGTCGCCCACCTCTCCTTCCTCCACATCGTCAATGGGACTTGGACTGATTGCCCAATCCTGTTTTGCTTGGGGTGGACTGTGTTCTTTTGGTTGGCTGAGTGATTTTTCCCCTATGTGAAACAAAAAATTAGTAATCTAATTAGCACACAGATATTTTAGGACATAATAATTTTCCAACATTTGTAGTGAAGTGGTTTGTGTAGAGTTCCTATTTTAGTTCAATATTTAAAATTATAAAGACATACCGGATAGATAGATATCAATATCTCAAAATATAGTTAATAATCTTTTGATCTCTCTCTATATCTGTAACAAAATCTCTAAATATCTAACTAAATGTAAATCCAAAAAATTAAGAGAATTTCAAATAGATATATATATATATATATATATATATATATATATATATATATATATATATATATATATATATATATATATATATATATTTATATTTATATTTTTATATATTTATATTTATATATTTATATTTATATATATATTTTTATATTTATATATTTATATATAGATAGATATATCTATAGATATATATATATATATAGATATAGATATATAGATATAGATATAGATATATATATATATAGATATATATATAGATATAGATATATATATAGATATATATATAGATATATATATAGATATATATATAGATATATATATAGATATAGATATAGATATAGATAGATATAGATATAGATATATATAGATATATATAGATATAGATATAGATATAGATATATATATAGATATATATATAGATATATATATAGATATATATATAGATATAGATATATATAGATATATATATATATATATATATATATATATATATATATATATATATATATATATAGATATATATATATATGTATATACATATATAGATAGATAGATAGATAGATAGATAGATAGATAGATAGATAGATAGATAGATAGATAGATAGATAGATAGATAGATATATATAGATAGATATAGATATGGATATGTAACGAGGTTTCTTCAAAGATCGTTTAGAACGATGAACAAAAATCGTATAGAAAGGAAAAGCACATGGAGCAGTATACAAGGTAATAAACACAAGAGAAAAACACGACAAGTACTTACTTTTTTTAAGAACTTTCCGGATACGTCGGTATTGATCCGGCTCCCTGAGTTTCAGGTCAGACCATCTTTTGCGCAATTGATCCTTGGAGCGCTGGACCCCAAATGATGCCTGCAAAGTGTCCACGACCTTTGCCATGATTTTGGCCTTGCGCAAATTTGGCCGTGCGTACGGCCCATAATTGCCATCATAGTCGTCTTTGCGAAGAATGGCCACCATCTCCACCATCTCTTTGAAACTCATATTAGAGGCCTTAAATCTAGGCCTCACAGATTTGGTTGACGTTCCAGACGTTCCAGCCTGCGGGCTGTCTCCACTACCTGAGGTCGTCAACATTTCAGGTGTCTCCGCCATTCTTTAACTCCACTACGCGCCGTAACAAAAAAGGGGCGGAGAACATGAGTTCATTTCGAACGTCAGGGGCGGGCGACGCAGGCGGAGTTTCACACATGCGTAGTGTATAAAGGAGGGCCTTTCGCGCGTGTCGTACGTACGTTCTGTGCGTCAAATTAGGGGGCGGAGAACATGAGTTCATTTCGAACGTCAGGGGCGGGCGACGCAGGCGGAGTTTCACACATGCGTAGTGTATAAAGGAGGGCCTTTCGCGCGTGTCGTACGTACGTTCTGTGCGTCAAATTAGGGGGCGGAGAACATGAGTTCATTTCGAACGTCAGGGGCGGGCGACGCAGGCGGAGTTTCACACATGCGTAGTGTATAAAGGAGGGCCTTTCGCGCGTGTCGTACGTACGTTCTGTGCGTCAAATTAGGGGGCGGAGAACATGAGTTCATTTCGAACGTCAGGGGCGGGCGACGCAGGCGGAGTTTCACACATGCGTAGTGTATAAAGGAGGGCCTTTCGCGCGTGTCGTACGTACGTTCTGTGCGTAGGTGATAGTGGACCAGGACGTTCCAAAACGAAGGTAATTTGAGATATATATTTTTTGGGGGGGGGGTTTATGGTCATGACTTTGTAGCAAGCGGCCTATATGGCTTGATAGATTGATGAGGCCTACATAGGGAGAAGATGATGAGGGGTTAGCAGAAACATATAATAAGTTTTTTTGGTCTTGTGACTTTCTCTTTTCCAGATATAATGAATCCCCTATTGAAGGATCCAGAGTTCCTTACTTCTTTTATTTCAAAGTATCGAGAGATGAGGAATTTGTGGGAGGTGAAACACCCTCAGTATTATAACAAGCATGTGAGGAAGTCAACGCTGGAGAGACTTCTGTCCTTTGTCCAGGAGACCATCCCTGGAGCAACAATGGAGACAGTGTACAAGAAAATTGGGGTCTTGAGGAACATGTATAAAAGGGAGCATAGGAAGATCCAGGAATCAAGGAGATCAGGAGCATCAGCAGATGATGTTTATGTACCCAGGCTGTGGTACTACAAACAACTCCGTTTTCTTGATGACCAGAATGAAGCCAGGGCATCACTTTCAACCCTTCCCTCCACCCTTCCCTCCACCCTTCCCTCCACCCTTCCCTCCACCCCAGCAGAGGCTGATGAGGAGCAAGCTGGGTCTTCCATCCTGGATGAACCGGATATGACCATCTGGAGTCAGGTAAATTATTTTAACAAAGATTTACTGTACTAATATTAATGATGTTAACTGGATGTTATAATTGTCTCAAATAATTTAGCACTCCAAATTGTGTATACATATCAAATGATAGTAGTGACTAAATATGTTTGGCACCTGCTTGAAATAATTAGGGTGTCTGATTAGACTCTTTTATTAAAGAGATGTATTCACATTGAATTTGCTAGTCATGAGAAGCAAACTGTGTGTCATTGATGAACCCAAAAAAAGAAACTAAAACTATTGTCCTTTTTTTATACACAGGATGAGTCCATCCAGGAGGAATGTGGGGAAAGTGGCAGGCAGGAGGAGACCGGGCCCATGGACAGCCTGGAGGAGGCCGGATTCACCATCATCCTGGAGGAGGCTGGGCCCAGTGTCAGGCAGGAGGTGGCTGCTCCCAGTGAGGTGGCTGGGCCAAGTGAGGTGGCTGGGCCAAGTGAGGTGGCTGGGCCAAGTGAGGTGGCTGGGCCCAGTAGGAGCCTCACCCAATCCCAAGTGCCTCCCCTCCACCTTCCCAAAAAAAGGGCCAGGAAGGGGATGGTCACACAGGACGCGTCCCTGCGCCTCATGCAACAGGCCACCCGTTTTTTAACAAGCCCCCCCGAAGCGGAAGAAGCCTATGGCTGCTACTTAGCCAGCAGGCTTCTTCAGATGGATTGGGAGCAGCGCCTCATTTGTGAGCGCCTATTTGGGGAAACAATCCATAAGGGGCTGCAGGGCACGCTAACCAAAAACACCCAACTACATGAGGCAGCCCCCCCCTCCTCCTCCTCCTCCTCCTCCTCCTCCTCCTCCTGCCACAACTGAAACACCAGAGCCACAGCCTCAAAAGAAGGCTACAGGGAAGGCTACAGGGAAGGCTGCAGGGAAGGCTGCAGGGAAGGCTGCAGGGCAGCGTGGAGGAAAGGCTGCAGGGAAGAGAAGAAAGTGATGACCTGGGTTCAGTCTGGTCTGACAGAAGACGCAGGCTGTTGTAGTACCACAGTCTGGGGACATCTAGATCATCTGCTGGTGCTGTTGATCTCTGGGATTCTTGGACCAGATTGTGCTCCCTCTTATATGGACTCCTCAAGATCCCAATTTTCTTGTACACCGACTTTTTCCAGCGTTGACTTCCTCTTTATTTTATTTTGACCATGAATAAATGGATCTTTTTTGAGTTTAGCAAAAGACTTTTATGTGTTTTCTTTTAAATCATTGATTTTACACACAATGTTAAATTAACAAGGGACAACAATCTCATTGAGTTTTAAAAAAACACACCAAAAATACATTACTAATGTTAAGAATGTTCAAGTGGTAAGTCTTGAAAAAAAAATATATACATAAACAAAAACGGTGCTTTGGGTTAACTTTATCTAAAAATTAAAAAATAATCACTAGAAAAAAAAAAAAAAAGAATAATGGGTTCTTTGTGGTAACTTTACAAACCTAAAAAAAAAAAAAAAAAAAAGGGAAAAAGTATTATTAGTATGGAAACATTGTTTATAAAAAGCATACTATATCATTCATGAGATCAAAGAGAAAAAGAATTCAGAAATCAGTTTGGGAGAACTCTGATTATGAACAGCAAAACACCTTCGTTCTTTAGAGCATTCGTAAAGAAGAAATAAAATGCGCTGCATTCAACGATCACAGATTTTGCAGCGTGATGAATGTGCTACCTACAATACGAACACTAGTTTTACTAGACCGAGTGCTTCAGTTTAGTTTTTGCTTATGAGCATGCGTCGTTTTTTTGTCCGTAGGACTAGCATACAGACGAGCGGACTTCGGGGTCCGTCGTAGTTACGACGTAAAGATTTGAAGCATGTTTCAAATCTAAAGTACGTCGGATTTGAGGCTAAAAAAGTACGTTGAAAGTCCGAAGCAGCCCACACACGATCGGATTACCAGCCAGCTTTAGTCCGTCAGCGTCCGTTGGACTTTTGTAGACGAAAAGTCCGACCGTGTGTACGCGGCATAAGAGGGGATATGATTAACATGCACAAATGCATAAGTGGTTCGTATAGCGAACTTGGTGTAGTGTTATTCACTTTCAGGTCATCACAGAGGACAAGGGGGCAATCTTTACATCTGGAGAAAAATAGATTTAATCTCCAAATACGGAAAGGCTTATTCATGGTAAGAGCTGTGAAAATGTGGAATAGACTCCCTCAAGAGCTGGTTCTTGCAAGCTCAGTAGATTGTTTTAACAAAGGCCTGGATCCTTTCCTAAATGCACAAAATATAACTGGATACTAGTTTATACATAAAGTTGATCCAGTTAATATCATTATGCTATGTGTGCACAGGGGGTGTGCCAGGTGTGCCTGGGCACACCCTAATCACTACAGGCAGTGCCTCTTACCCCCTGTTGGCCCCCATCCCAAGGTGCTGCTGGCTTTTCTCCTCTCCTCCCAGCTGCTGCGGGGGATGTTTTAGAATGAAGAGTGGGGGAAGGGGCTGGTAAATATGTCATTTACCAGCGCCTTCCCTTTCAAAGTGAATACACTCACTGTGTTTATTCATAAATGAAGCACAGTAAACTATGTTTACTATGCTTCCATTTGTGAATGAACAAGAAGCCACTCAGCACAGACCAATTCATTCACTGCCCCATGCAGCTGAGGTTTCAGAGAAAGGCATGTGTGTTTGAGCTTTGGGGTGCACACACCAAGGCAATAGGCTGTGCACACCTATGAGTGCTAATTGGTGTCGCCTATCAATGCCCATCAGTGCCACCTGTCAGTGCCCATCAGTGCCAATTAGTGCCATCTGTCAGTGTCAAGCAGTGCTGCCTATCAGTGCCACCTGTCAGTGCTGCCAATCAGTGCTAACCAATGCCACCTATCAGTGCCAATCAGTGCTGCCTATCAGTGTCAATCAGTGCCACCTATCGGTGCCAATCAGTGCCCATTAGCGCTGCCTATCAGTGCCGCATATTATTGCTGCTGATCAGTGTTGCCTATCAGTGCCCATCAATGCTGCCAATCAGTGTTGCCTATCAGTGCCAATCATTGCCACCTATCAGTGTCACTCAGTGCTGCCTATCATTGTCAATCAGTGCTTCCAAACAGTGCCACCTATTAGTGCCAATCAGTGTCCATCAGTGCTGCCAATCAGTGCCAACCAATGTCACCTATCAGTGCCAATCAATTCTCATCAGTGTTGCCTATCATTGCCAATCAGTGCTTCCAATCAATGCCACCTATCAGTATCAATCAGTGCCTATTAGCGCTGCCTATCAGTGCCGCATATCATTGCTGCCAATCAGTGTTGCCTATCAGTGTCCATAAGTGCTGCCAATCAGTGTTGCCGATCGGTGCCAATCAGTGCCACCTATTAGTGCCAATCAGTGCCCATCAGTGCTGCCTATCAGTGCCCATCAGTGCTGCCAATAAGTGTGGCCTATCAGTGCCAATCAGTGCCCATCCATGCTGCCACTCAGTGTTGCCTATCAGTGCCATCTATCAGTGACAATCAGTGCCCATCAGTGCTGCCTATCGGTGCCGCCTACCAGTGCCCATCTGTGCTGCCAAACAGTGTCACCTATCAGTGCCCATCAGTGCCACCTATTAGTGCTTCATATCAGTGACCATCAGTGCTACCAATTAGTCCCCATCAGTGCTGCCAATCAGTGCCACTAAATGTTGCCAATCAATGCTGTATAACATTGCCAATCAGTGCTACCTATCAGTGCCACCTATCAGTACCATTAGTGCTGCCTATCAGTGTCACCTATCAGTGCCAATCAGGGCCCATCAGTGCTGCCTATCAGTGCCAATCAGTGCCACCAAGCAGTGCCTATTAGTGCCCATTAGTGTTGCCAGTGCCCATCAGTGCTGCCAATCAGTGGCGCCAATCAGTGCCCACCAGTGCTGCCTATCAGTGCCCATCAGTGCACTGAGTGCAGGGATATGGAGATGAACTCAGTAGGCAGGCACATTGTCCATGGGGGGGCGGCCTGGTGGGGCACAACTAAAATCTGTCGATGTTTATTAATGCCAAATGCCGATCTATAATATAATAGATAATCACCACACTACTATTTACAATAAACTACTGGAGGTTAAATAAAAAAGTGTCAGTAAAAGGCTTGCTGCTAAGCACTGTTATGTGTTCCCACACCACAAAAAGAATCAATAACATAGCAATAATGGTGGAACCCTCTAATGTATGGAAATCTCAATATACTTCAATATTACCACAATACTGGTCTGCGTGCTATGTGCAGTAATGTCACATATATTATACATCAAACTGAAAAAAGACAGAACAAATGAAACTTAGCAGGGATGGTGGAAACCCTTCCTATAGATATTTGCCATACAGATTAACTTCAAGTGATATGTGATTTCACATGTATAACACATTAAAATGAGAATAAGACATACCTTTTTTAAAACTTAGCAGGGGTGGTGGAAACCCCTCTACAGATAATTGCAATAAAAATTAACTGCAACAGTGCAACAACTTTTTAGCTGTGAGGTTCACACCATTATAGCAGTTTGGATTTTTTTTTTTAGATTGTTACACTTAATTCTATATGTTTTAGTTATTATTGTAATGTGAATTTTTGCACTTGAAGTTAAATTTCCACCACCACTGCTAAGTCCATGTCTTTATGGACCTTGCTTTGTGCCCTGGTGTGCAGTCATGTTGGAACAGGAAGGGGCCATCCCAAAACTGTTCCCACAAAGTTGGGAGCATGAAATTGTCCAAAATATCTTGGTATGCTGCTGCCTTAAGAGTTCCCTTCACCGGAACTAAGGGGCCAAGCCCAACCCCTAAGAAAACAACCCCACACCACAATCCTCCCTCCACCAAATGATTTGGACTAGTGCACAAAGCAAGGCCCATAAAGACATTGATGAGAGAGTTTGGGGTGGGGGAACTTGCCTGGCCTACACAGGCAAGCCTCAACCCGATAGAACACCTTTGGGATGAATTAGTGGAGACTGTGAGCCAGGCCTTCTCGTCCAACCTCACAAATCTGCTTGTGGAAGAATGGTCAAACATTCCCATAAGCATACTCCTAAACCTTGTGACAGCCTTCCCAAGAGAATTAAAGCTGTTTTAGCTGCAAAGGCTAGGCCAACTCAATATTGAACCCTACGGAGTAAGACTGGGATGCCATTAAAGTTCATGTGCGTGTAAAGGTAGGCATCCCAATACTTTTGGTAATATAGTGTGTATATATATATATATATATATATATATATATATATATATATATATATATATATATATATATATATATATATATATATATATATATATATATATATACAAATGTGTGTTTGAGCTTTGGGGTGCACACCCTAATGCAATAAATTAACCCCTTTGCGCCTAAGGGAAAAACAAATCTTAATGCCTAAGCCCAATTTTGCAACTTTGACATGTGTTACTAAAATCGTACATATCAGTACAACTACTTTGTGCATCCAGGTGGATTATACCTTGTTTTTTTTTTCAGGACAAATTGGGCTTTCATTTGGTGGTAAATAGTTATGGAATTCTCTTGCTTTTTTATTATCTAAGGAAAACTGGCCCATGGTAGTAAAAAAAAAAAAACATTTTAAAATGTAACTGTATATTTCTTGCTACCACCCTCACTCACCACCAAAGAACAGCCCAAAATAAATCCTCCTGCTCCTGACGATCGTAACAATACCACATATGTGTATGTTAATATTTGTTTGTACCCATAGTACAGCCCAAAAACAATAGTGCACATTTTGCTTATTTTTTTATCCTACCTAAAACACACTGACACTAACTGATACTGATAATAATTAAAGAAAAAATCCTGTCCAAAAAAGACTGACCCTGACCTTGGAGTAGATAGCAGATAAAAAAAAAAGACTCCTACGCACAAGTGCATGGCCAGACAGGTAGTACAATGACACAGGCCTTGCTGCCCTCAAGGATGGGGAATCCTAATAGACAATGAGAAAGAAAGAAAAGAGGGGCACACCAGCCATGTGCATTATCTTTTGTAAAAATATTTATTGAATAAAATGGTAAAAAGAAATTACTCACAAGCAAATGTAGAAAAAGGCACAATGTGAAAATGCACCGACTAGCAGCATATGGTCTAAGATGAGCAAAACCTTCCAAAGGTCATGGAGGAACGCACAAGCATCATTACCAGCTGACGCGTTTCAAAGGGAACGTCCCTTCTTCATCAGAGCTCAGCAGTGAACACTCCTTCAGCAGTCCCTATTTATGCCTGAAAACATTATCAGTGGATCAGGGAGGGCGCTTGGGGCCCCTCCCCCTCAATATGCCCCTCCCTCTCACGCCTCTCAATTATATGAGCGAAAAAATATAAATAAATAAATAACTAGAGATCAATAGATAAGTAGATATTATATGAGTATATAGATAAATAATGCTACTAGAGAACTACCCGTGATGGGAGCAAAACGAACCCTTGATTATAGGTCGTGGCATGCTGCGCACATGAAGTACAGAGATGACATTGGCATGAGGTGTGTGAACCTAGTAGGTGGGGGAACCCCCCATTTTACACAGATGATCGTATCAGAGTGGAAAGTGTACCTCCAGTAGCCTCTCAGAGTTCCTGTATATGTGGGAAGCCGCGCTGCCAGGTATGCAATACACCGATCATTTCCGAATAGTAATCTTGTCCTGGGACGCACGCCGATGAGTTTGCGCTCCAGGCAGGAGGAAGAGGAGGGATACACATCACTTCCTCCGCATCATACGCCGCCCGTCAATGACGTGGGCGGTGAAGGACTGCTCGGCCCCATATTGCTGGGGGCAGAGTTCAAAGGAATCAGAGGCCGGCCGCCCATTGAAGCCACCCAACGTCAACCTGAACATACAGCTACCTTGCAGGCAGCGGCTCAAACAGACCAGAAGACCATATGTCCCCTACAGAGAGACCAGAATGGCCCCTGCAAATTAATGGAAGATAATAATAATAAAAAATGATAAAATAATTAACAAATTAGAGGATAATTGATAAATGCATAGTAAATAATATTGAAAAATGGTGAATATAATTATAATAATATTATAATAGTATAATAGTTGCCACCTGAGCGCCAGCACAAAATACTGCCGACGCATGAGGTACACACCACACATGCAATTCTGCACGTCACATGTGCACCCACACCGCTGGCATGCCACGAATCAAGCAAGGGTCGTCATATGGGGAAAATATATATATGTATATATAGAGGGACAACCCAGGCTGGAATGCACTAAACAGGGATAGTGCTGACGGAGATGGACACATGTAGCACCATACAGTAACTTGAGAAACAATATCGAATAGATATATAATGCTAGGCATATAAAAAATACCGAAACAAGGGGGAGACATGCAGTGAATAAGGTTAAAGGTAATCCCTCCCCAGTTACTGTGTGCAACATTTGGTTGTGAAGTTGACAGGTTTGTCAATAACAAAAGGATACGCATATTTTATAAATACAAAAAATCTAAAAAATATCATGAATGGTGTTAAGTAGCAATAATAATAGACAATAAATAGTATAATGGGAAATTAATTAAAAATTGAATACAAATGCATGATAAACTAATAGACTAAAAAACCTTTTTTTAAAAAGCATACAAATGTGAACGCATAAATCAGAGCGAACCTAAGTAGAGCAAGATGGCAGAGATGGAGAAAGAGAAAGGGTAAAGGGAGAGAGGAGGAAAGTAGGGGGAGGGAAAAGTGAGAAAGCCACTACTGGGCTCTGCAGAGTTAAATAATTTTGTGAACCTCAGGATCCTCATTCAATCCCCTGGGGGTCATGCTACTGAGGGTGAAGATCCAGTAGGCTTTGCGTTTGCAAAGCCTTTGGTGTCTTCTACACCTATCAAGATCACCCTCAATGGACTCAATCCCAAACACTCTCATCCCCCTCCATGGTGGGCTTCTTGAAAATGCAGAGGGACCGGATATTTGACTCGAGTGTTGGTGATGTCACATTTATGTTCGCCAATACACACTCTCATGGGACGAGAAGTACGGCCATCGTAAAGGCACACACACTGACAAATAATGCCATACACCACGTAGTCTGTCCCACAGTTGATGAACTGCTTCAGACGATGGACCCTGCCATCCTTGCCAGTGACTGTCTTTTTTCTGTGCCGCGTGTATTAACATGTGCCACAATTCCTGACACTACATTTGTAGCTACCTTTCTGGTCAAAATGGTCGACCAAGGATTGGTGGACCTACTCACAGGCTTTCTCACCATACTGGGAGCTATCAGACTTCTTAGATCTCGTGGTTTTCTGTAGACTATATTGGGTCCATCAGGGAGGTGCTTACTTAGCACTGGGTCGTGCTTAAGAATGCTCCAATTTTTCGGTAGAATGCTTTGTATTTCAAAAGCTTTATTGGTATATTGAGTGGAAAACCGGGTTTGTATAGTATCCTGATCGGTGGTTGAGGCGGACCATAGATCATGTACGAGAGGCTCATCATACAGGTGGGCATATTTATTAAAAGCGGTCTCGATTAGGGTGGAATCATAGCCCTTATCTAGGAATTTATTTATTCTGGGATGGTGATTGCTGTCAGCATGCAGAAAGGAGTTACCACTACTGGGTTTAAAGTGTGTTTTGGAGAGGATGTTGCCATCAGGACACTCCTGAGCTCAAGATCTAAGAAAACAAGGCTATCGCTACTGATGTTGTGGGTGAACCTAATCCCGAAGGGATTGTCTCTGCAGTGCTCAAGAAAGAGATGCAATTCCTTATCGGTTCCATCCCAAATTATGAGAATGTCATCAATGTATCTGGCAAAGAGGACCAGGTTCACCCCAAAAGGGTTATTGTTCCAGATGAACAGTTCCTCCCAATAACCCATAAAAATGTTGGCATAGCTGGGGGCAAACCTGGCTCCCATAGCCGTGCCCTTGATCTGCAAATAGTGCTCTCCAAGAAAGGAGAAATGGTTATAAATATTATACTATTATACTATACTATTATAATATTATTATATTCACAATTTTCAATATTATTTATTATGTATTTATCAATTATCCTCTCATTTGTTAATTATTTTATCATTTTTTATTATTTTTTGTTTCAAAAAGTTTTTTATTTTAAGAAAATTAGGTTGTACAAATGATATAACAGTACATAGTCAAATCTTTCATTGAGATAATAGTTACATTAACATCTAATGGATGTTACATCTTACATCTTGTACATTAGGTTCATTCGTAAATACAGTTATCTGGACATCATTCACCTATAAGCACATACTGTATTTGTATCTACTAGTGTATTAAACTCAGGTTTAACTTTAATTGATACTTGAACATAACATAGGAAGTAACTATGAGATGCAGCGAATGAGGACCTGAATGTCAATATGATCTCTGAGGCCCAGGAGTTTATTTGCATCAAACAATTAGAACAAGAAACGCCAATTCCCTACCCCCGCACCCCTAAAGGGATCATGCTGTGTGGGGTATACGGTTGTCAAAACTTCACTTATTCTGGCTTTGATGTATGTCTATGTATTTATATATGCTGTGCCTCTGTAGCACTATAGGGATTGTCTATGTCTCCTGCTCATATATTGGCAGGGGAAGGTAGCGGAGATTCACTGAACAATTTTCCTTCGAGAAGGGATGAAATGCAGGACATCTGGAATGCTGTCCTAACGGTTTTGTTAAGTAAGAACTTGGTTACTGAATTCAAGACAGTGTTGGAATTAGAATCAGAAAGATGTGTATCAAGGACCACTGGGGGTTTATGTCGCTTCAGGTCATCTAAGGAAGGGTGAGGACCTACACATATACACCCATGGCAGGTACGGTGGACCTTTGAGTCTGTATTTTAAGATATTTCCAACTAAATAAAGGTCTTCTGAACTCCTGTTGCTGTATGGCAGGATTACAGGTTTTGAAGAAGCTCTTGGTATTTTGGGGATTCCCTGAAGTGTATCCAAAAAGCCCAAGTTTTCCCATATTTCGTAGGAGTTTCTTTGGCTTGGTGGATCAAGTTTTCCATCTCAGAGATTTTCTCAATATGTTTGAACCAGTCTGCTAGAGTAGGCGGTGTATTGCTCCTCCAGTGTACTGGTATGCATTGTTTAGCAGCGTTCACTAGATGGAGTGTGAGGGATTTTTTGTAAGCGTGATGCGAGATCGTAGAGTGGTGCAATAGGTATTGTGACGGTGTAAAAGACAAGGTGTAGGTTGTGATATGGTGTATCACCTCATGCACTTTTTCCCAAAATGGTCTTATCTGTGGACAGTTCCACCAGATATGGAGCAAAGAACCCACTTCAATGTTGCATCTCCAGCACATGGGAGAAACAGAGGGGTGGTAGAGATGAATTCTGTCTGGTGTTTTGTACCATCTCGAGTATATTTTGTAAGAGTTTTCCTGTGCCAAAACATTTACTGAGCCTTTATGGATGTGTTCATAAATGTTTTCCCATTCTTCTGTAGATAAGTCTAGCCCGAGTTCTGTTTCCCATTTTTGGTTAACTGCCTTGATTTTGAGGTCTTGTTCGCTAAACAGTAATGAGTAAACCTCTGAGATAAGATGTCTTTGCAGAGGTGCACTGGTGCAAAGCATTTCAAAGGGAGTCAGGTCTCTAAACCGTTGAGAAGTAGGTCTGGCATTATTCAGAAAATGTCTGATTTGGTGTATGGTATTCAGGGAAATGTGAGGGTATCTCATTGAAAGGAAGGAGTGTACCCTTATGAAAAAATTGTGAGGCTCTAAGAGGATGTTGGATATGTGTTTGAGGTCGATCACAAAATAGGACTCCAGGTGTGAAGTCGGGGTTATTAACCAGAGGGGTCAACGGTTCTGGGGAAGGGCGCCATCTAAGTGTCTGGGCTATTGTTCTAAAAGCTTGGAGTGTGGGACCTGTCAGCGGATGTGTAGCGTATTCTTTAGGCCTTGCATTTGCATCAATCCAAGGTAGGTGAGAAAGGGGCACTTGGGCAGAGGAGTCTTCAATGTTGACCCAATCCTTGGTGGATTTGTGTATGTGCCAATCAATAATTCTCGTAAGATGACAAGCTAAATGGTATTTTTGGACGTCTGGGAGACTTAAACCACCTTTTAGTTTGGGGATAGTCATTTTATTCCAGCTCAGTCTGGGGGATTTTGTGGCCCATATGAAGTTTCAGCAGATTCGCTTGTATGCGGTAAAAAATGATGGGGACAATTTGATTGGGATGGTCTAGAGAATATACAATATTCTAGGTAGTATATTCATCTTTATGATGGCAATTCTTCCAAACCAAGAGAAAAGACCAGATGACCAGTTAAGGAGATCCTTTTGTATACTAGTGAGTATCGGTAGATAATTTCTATCGTATAGCTCATCTAAGTGGGTTGGTATTTGGATCTCTAGATAGGTAAGGGCATGGGGTTCCCATTGGAAAGGGAAATTCGTTTTACATTGTGTCACTAACGTCTAAGGGAGGGAAATATTCAGGGGCTTAGATTTTGTGAAATTAATTTTTAAGTTGGAGAGTTCGTTGAAGGAGGCAAAATCTTTTAATAGATTGGGTATAGTAATCAGGGGTTCCGAAACAAAAAGTAGGATGTCGTCCACATACGCAGCGATCTTATATTGTTTATTGTGAATGTCAATGCCTTTAATGTCGGGATTTGCCCTAAGTTTGCGTAAAATAGGTTCCAGCGTGAGTATAAAAATAAGAGGTGATAGTGGACACATCTGACGTGTACCATTCGAAACGGAGAAGGCGTCCAACAGGCGACCATTGATCCTTATTCTGGCTGTGGGGCATGAGTATAAAGCCAATTTGGAGGAATTGCGTAGGAAACCCCATTGCCTGTAACGTCGCCGACATGTAGTCCCAAGCCACTCTGTCGAACGCCTTCTCCGCATCGAGCGATAAGAGGAACCCCTGATTTTTGTGAGGGGAGGATGACAAAAAGAGATGATGAATGTGTAGGGCTTTTATGGTATTATCCCTATCTTCTCTGCCAGGGACAAAACCAACTTGGTCGAGGGAGATAAGGTCAGGGATGAGAGGGAGTATTCGATTAGCAAGAATTTTAGCGTAGAGTTTTAGATCTACGTTTAGGAGGGAGATAGGTCTGTAGTTGGTCACTAGTGTTTTGTCATGGCGGGATTTTGGAATTAGGGTGATATGTGCTTCTAGTAAGTCTTTATTGTCTTGTGGGGAGGCAGATAGAGCGTTGAATGCTTTAGTAAAATGGGGGTGAGTATCTCCTGGAAGGTTTTGTAGTAACAGTAAGCCCATCTGGTCCAGGACTTTTCCCTGTTTTGAGTTGTTTTAATGCTGTTGTGGTTTCTTCAATGCTAATAGGGCAGTCAAGAGTCATGGATTCCTCAGGGGAGATGTGTGGCACACCATGCTGTGACAAGAAGTTAGATATCACTTCTTGTCTATTTCGAGTAGGGTCTGTCATTTCTGTTGGGGGTAAGTTGTAAAGTTTGGAGAAATAATTTACAAACTGTGTGGCAATGTCATCTGGGGATACAAAAGACTTCCCATTGGGATCTTTAATCTTGTATATGGTCAATGCTGCTTTCTTACGTTGTAGTGCTTTAGCCATTAATTTTACGAATTTATTGCCAAATTCATAATATAGTTTTTGAGTAAAAATGTATTTGTGCCGTAGTGATTTATTCATTTCTTCTCCAAGCTCCTCCTTTGCCTGCAGGAGTTCTGTAAGCGATTTGGTGGCCAGGGATTTGTTTTGGGAAGCAGCTATTGAAATGAATTCCCCTCTCATCACACATTTGTGAGCGGCCCATATGATGGATGGTCCAGGTTCGCCTATGGAATTTTCTTGAAAATATTGGAAAAGTCGGGTAGAGATTTTGTTCGTGGTGTCAAGGTCTGTCAGCAATGCCATATCGAGTTCGTGGGACGGGACAATGGGATATTTAATGTCATTGAGATGGAATTGTGGTCAGAGAGTATCATAGGGTCTATGGTCGCTTGCGTGAGGAGAGATAAATCATTCTGGGAAATAAAAAAGTGATCAATTCTGAAATATTTGTTGTGGTGAGTAGAATGTAAAATCCCTATCAGTTGGGTAAAGTGTGCGCCATGTGTCATGTAGGGTCAACTCCTGCAGTTGTTTTTTGATTGCTCTCAGGGCTCTATACGGCAGGGAGGTTGATCCAGTGGAGGAATCCTGTTGTGGGTTTAGCGCTACATTGAAATCTCCACCCACTACAAGAATGCCAGAAAATAATTTTTTGTTAGGAGCATATATATTTGCCAGAGTAATGGGCTTGTTATGTAGTGTTCCTTTGAGAAATAGGTATCTACCATTAGGATCCTGCTTGGTTTCTGTGATTTGCAAGGGGCAATTTTTCTAAATTAATATAGCAACCCCCTTTGTTTTAGAGGATGCATTGGAGGCATGGTATACTGTAGGGTAGCGATAATTTCCCAGTTTGGGTAAGTTGTCATTTCGGAAATGAGTTTCCTGGATAAATGCGATTTGTGTTTTATTTTTGTGCAATGTATATAACAGTTGAGACCGTTTTTCGGGAGTATTCAATCCTCTGATATTTAGTGAGTCTATCTTTATCTGGAAATTTGTTTGCGGTTTACTAGAGCCTGCCACCTTATGTTTATTAAGGCCTGTATCTGCCATGTTAATAGCGGGGGGAGGGTGTCTGACTTGTAGCGGGAATAGGGATAAGGTAAGTCCCGCGGTTGAAGTGCTAAGCCTGTTGTGAAGCTGTGTAAGAAGATAAAAGAGGGTGTGAGAGTCAGAATGGGGGAGAGGGGTATTTAACTAACCTTATCTACAACAAGATAGGTTAGATATGTACAGTGCGCTGTCCGTGTAAAATGGGCCAGAAGCAATTCTGGACCTTTTCACTGCACTGTGTGGGGGTTGGGATGTACCGGACCATGGAGATACTGTAAGTTATAAGTAAAAGGGGTACTCGGCCGTTGCATTCTGCGTAGTTTTATACAAGGAGGGAGTCTGATCATGAGTTTTAACTATGATCTTATGTATATCTGCCTCTGCCATACTGATAATCTCTAAAACAAATACATTATAAGGTCAGGGAGGGGAAAGGTCCCTCTGCTGCAGAAAGAAAGCATGTATCAGGTACGTTGTGTCTAGGATTCATGTTTAGACATAATGCCTCATTAATTAATGCAGAGATTGCCAAAGTGTAAAGATAGCAGGTAGTGTCATAGTCTGAACCAAAATTGGAGTTCTGTGTCACTCAAACTTATAGCCTATCACGACTAATCATGTGAAACAGTCTCGTCAAAGAGAACATTGTAAAGGATGGACATTTAAACATGTGAAACTTAAAATACAAACATTGGTATATGCCTCATAAATACTAACTCATGCTCCGCAGCGAAACTGAGTCCCCCCACCATTATGCTCAATCTTTCGTCTAACAGCTGCCCCCTCCTCATTTAAAATGGTATGCTTCTAGTCATCTAGAATCTCTTTATATTGGTTGGTGGGAAATGCTGTAATAGGCACGTATATAGAGGGATAGACCTTCTTTAAGTGTCATCTGACATGGCAGAGGGAGTGATGCACGATACACCCCGTCTGTCAGCACCTTTTGTCAGGTCACATTACATTAGGTATCAGTAAAAACAAGTAGAAGCAAGCTATAATAGGTAAATTCCCACTGTGAACTGCTACCGTGGCCCCACTGGTAGTATATTACCAAAAAAACAAAACAAAAAAGTGAGCGAGCACTACAGTGGATAGTGTTCTATTATGAAGGGATAGTTTCTAAGGGCGCATTTAAGATATGGGGCAGCTAAGCGCTAAGAAAGGTGGGGGTTAAGAAATGTAGCACTGAGAAGTTGTCTATATTAGTCACATGGCTGAGCGTAAATGGGTGCCCTCTGCGACAATGGGAGAACTAATTAAGCAAAATATATCCTCACTTCCTACCATACAGTAGCGGTTATCTCTCCTTATATCTGCATATGAGTAGTTGACGCACCAACCTGTTATAAGAAGAAGCTGCACTCTTAATAGTATTATTAAGACATAAGTCAGTAGTCATTACTCAAGCCGTACAGTGTTTGTAATAGTGAATAGGGGTTGGAGACGGGAGAAGCCCAACGTGAGTCTTCAGCTTCGGTCGGTGTGACGATCCTTCATTGTGAGGTTGTTGGTTGTTGGCAAAGTGCGTGTCGACTACGATTTTAGATATGATAGTATCAAATCGCTCAGGGCTAGGTGTCGTCTTAACAGAACTAAGTTTCAGCCATGTTCCACTGCGGGCTAATACATAGTATATGCAGGACCATGTAAGCAGTGCCTGAAGGACACTATGCAGAGCTAGTACACGTCGACAGTTATATACAGGCAAATATTGTGGTAACTAACTTCTGGGATCAACGTAATAGAGCACCAATAGTTTTGGTAATACTTAACAGGGCGAACTGTAGGATCCGATGCAAGTTAACAGCACCGCCAAACTTGATAACTGGGATCTTGGCAACTGCCTTGTGGAAAACAGTCATCAGTAATCTCTGCAAGCTCTCCGAGAGCATGGGGAATCCAAGGGGCTGTGTCAGTGTTGAAAGCCCTGATGTCCTGCGTGCGATCGAGTGCTTGACGGAGATCGTCCTCTTTGGTGGCGCGAATCCTGTGCCTCCATCGGCTCGTCCTGAAGGGGGAGTCGTCCCGCGGCATGATGGCGGAAGTCCGCAAACCAATTCGGAACATCAACTAGGGGTATGCCCAGGTTATTGCAGAACTGATGCATGTCTTCAGGCACTTTCAAAAATGCAGTGTGGCCGAGATGAGCAGACAAAAAAGGAACTTCCATCTGTATAAAATCCCATGGGCACGTAGCACATCAAGTAATGGTTTCAAATCCCTGCGCTGCTGCAGGGTGATGCCTGATAGGTCTTGAAAAATCTGAAGATGTGCGCCCTTGTATTGTAATGGTTGTTTGCCTCGCGACTGCCTCAGGATGTCTTCTTTTAGCTTGTAATCCACAATACAGCATATAATGTCCCTGGGCGGGTCATTCCCTCTGCCTTTGGGGCGCAATGCTCTATGGATTCTTTCCATATCTATGCAGGTTTGAGGTGGTCTTTCTAGTATGTTATTAAACAGTTCAGTCACAGTAGGGGTTAAGTGTTCGGCCTCAATGAATTTCGGCATGCTCCTTATTCTAAGGTTGTGGCGGCGACCGCGGTTATCGAGATCTTAAATGCGGCGTTGTGTCTCTCTCAGCTGCATGGTATGTACGTCTATCCTTCGTGTGGCTCTGCGGAGGACCGTGTCATGTTTCGCTGTAGTTTTTTCTACTTCAAGAACTCTGTCATTTAAGGTGTGGATGTCCACTCTTAACTAGCAATGGCGGCTGATAGAGTGTCCTTAATGTCAGTGGCAATAGCCCTCAGATCATTTATGCTGAGGGATGGCGGTTGTGGATTATCTTGCAGTTCCGCAGTCAGAGGGAGCGACATTTGGGAAGTAAGTAACTGTCCCGCCATCTGTGATGCTGAGGCCTGTGAGGAGCCATGATGGGACGACGCCATATTGCTCCTCTGTGTCCTGAACATTTCAGGGATGTTTTGGCTCAGATTCCCCATTGTTTCACGGGGTGAGTGGGACCGTGAGGTAGAGGTGTGTTGGGAGGCTGTTCCTATCGTATCATGGAAGAGTAAAGTGATAATTACCTCCGGTAGGAATGATAAAAAGAATGCAACGGCGGGAGCTGTTCTCTCAGGCAGCCATCTCCCAGCTCAGCCAAGCCACGCCCCTCATTTTTTATTATTATTATTATTATTATCCAATAACTTGCAGGGGCCATTCTGGTCTCTCTGTAGGGGCCATATGGTCTTCTGGTCTGTTTGAGCCACTGCCTGCGAGGCAGCTGTATGTTCAGGCTGACTTCGGCTGGCTTCAATGAGCGGCCGGCCTCTGATTCCTTTGAACTCTGCCCCCAGCAATATGGCGCTGAGCAGCCCTTCGCCACCCACATCATCGATGGGCGGCGTATGATGCGGAGGAAGTGATGCATATCCCGTCTCTACCTCCTGCCTGGAGCGCAAACGCATTGGTGTGCGTCCCAGGACAAGATTACTATTCAGAAATGATCGGTGTATTGCATACCTGGCGGCGCAGCTTCCCACATATAAGGGAACTCTGAGAGGCTACTGAAGGTACACTTTCCACTCTGATATGATCATTTGTGTAAAATGGGGGGTTCCCTATAATCTATAATCAAGGGTTTGTTTTTCTCCCATCACGGGTAGTTCTCTAGTAGCATTATTTATTTATATACTCATATAATATCTACTTATCTATTAATCTCTAGTTGTTTATTTATATTTTTCGCCCATATGATTAAGGGGCGTGAGAGGGAGGGGTGTATTGAGGGGGAGGGGCCCCAAGCACCCTCCCTGATCCACTGATGTTTTCAGGCATAAATAGGGACTGCTGAAGGAGTGTTCACTGCTGAGTTCTGATAAGAAAGGGACGTTCCCTTCGAAATGCATCAGCTGGTAGTGATGCATGGAAAAGAAGAAAGGTAACAGTGCTCTCTGCAGGGACAACTCAATCCATACACCAGGTCCACTTACAGGTGCCGAGGCTCGATGTGTCCCAACACACTCCAATGCAACAGTAATAAGGAGAGCCGGCAAAACTGTAATCCTTGAAGTGTCGTTTATTGGTACAACAGAGTGACAATAAAACAATAAAGCTGACACGTTTCGGCAATAGCCTTAGTTGTAGCTAGTTTGAAACAGATATGGCAAAATATATATACTAACATACACACATGCAAACTCCATCTCTACAAAGTTGGCCTATCAGGTTAGTGTCTCAAAAAAATTAACATATTTGATTGATACCACCAATTATTCAAGTGATTAGTGACTACACCTATTTTTAGCCAGCATGAGAAGAGGGAATGGAAAGAAAGGCAATATAAAAAGTTATTTTGTTAAGCCAAAAAGAAGAGTGTAGAAAAAATTAGATATTAGGACCTTATTACTCCAAGGGAGACATATATTCCTTAAAAGAAGGGAAAATGTTCAAAATGTTCAAATAGAATACTTTGTGGTAGCAACAAAATCTAAAGTCAAGATTTGTTGTACCAAAAAACGACACTTCAAGGATTACAGTTTTGCCAGCTCTCCTTATTACAGCTGGTAGTGATGCTTGTGCGTTCCTCCACAACCTTTGGAAGGTTTCGCTCATCTTAGACCGTATGCTGCTAGTCGGTGCATTTTCACGTTGTGCCTTTTTCTACAATTGCTTGTGAGTAATTTCTTTTTACCATTTTATTCAATAAATATTTTTACAAAAGATAATGCACATGGCTGGTGCGCCCCTCTTTTCTTTCTTTCTCGTTGACCCTGTCCTTGACCTTTGAACCAACTATTAACCCTGAGACTGACCTAGATCAAACTTTGATCTAAGTATTTTTTTACATTTTTATTTTTATATTTTTCTTTCCAGGACTTTCCAGGTTCCAATAGTTAAAACAGGGCCTGGGGCTCTCGGTAAGACTCCAGTCTCTGTGTGATAGGAGTGCGCTGTGCGAAACGCTCCCAGCACAAAGGGAGATATACAATTATGTGGCCCCACTGAAAAATTCCCAGTCCATATTTGCGTACGGTCTGTGTGAAGGGGTTAGTATTGAACATATTTCAGTCCTTGCACATGATGTCTTCCTTGAGCATCTTCGCATTCTCAAGCGTCTTCCTTGAGAAAGATCACATCTTTCAGTAGGGAGAAAAGGCCTCTCAGGCAAAGAGCCCTGTGGGCACAATCTGTTTCAATCTGATGAGAAGATGGCTCACCAGGAACATTATTGAAAATGGCTTGCAAACTCTCTTTTAACTCATCAGGTGTAGCTTCTGGGGGGCTCCTGATTTTTTAATATTATTCCTATGTCATCTGTTATCTAAGTACCATCTGTGCTTCATTAGCTGCAATGGAGGGAATGGGAGACATTAGGGGTTTAATAGATCCCTGATATCTCCATTAAGAGGACCTATCACCTGTCTATGTTATCACATAAGGGTGCTGTTAGCACCCCTTATGATAGAAATAACATTAACTTAAAAATGTGTAAAAATAAAATGATTAAAATAAATGAAAATAAGAAAAACACCCGAACATGATATGAGGTGAACATATATATGTAAGCATAAATGGCACCACCCATGTGAGGTATCGCAATGAAGTTTGGAGTGAGAGCAATAATTCTAGAGCCATAATTCCTGGTTAACTGTAGACTGATAACCTATAAGGGCTTTTAAAGTGTCACCCAACAAGAGTCTTGGGTACCATTGTTTTTCACATTTTCATGAGCGCATGCAGATTTAAGACTTGACATGTTTGGTATCTCTTTACTCAACTCAACCTCATCTTTTATATTCTTTTAAAAAAATTATGATATATCATATTTGTTTGCAATCAAATTAATTTTAGAGAACTTTTTTTCTGAATATATCTGTTTGACAAAAGTTGTGCAAATTTCATGCAACATAAGAAAATAAACTGCCACCTTTGTATTCTACAGTGCTCTCTCTTTAAGAACATATATAACCGTTTGAGGGTTTTAGGTAAAAAAAGCAAAACATTGATTATTTCATGCATGCAAAATATTAAAGAATTGTTCTTCAGAAAAGTGGTTAAACAATGGGTGTATAAGCACTTCTTTCACAGTTCCAGGGGTCACATCACTAATCCCCGGAAACCCTCAGGGTCCACATAGCAGAGTACTAAAAGGAAAATGTACCTGTTTGGTAAGGGGTTTGTGGACTCCACTTTGCAGTTGGTTAATTGGTGGTCTGGTTGTAGCTCATGACCTAGGCAGTCTCTGATCTTTGGAGGGCCTACGTGCCTTTTTAAAATAAAAGAAGTCAGCAATAAAATGTAATTTACTGGCAGGTTAAACCTTTCAGGTCTGGTATGGATTTTAAGGAGGATCCTCGTATAAAAAACTGAAAAAGTCATCAAAAAAATCCATAGCAATACCTTGAACTAAGCATGCAGTGGCTGGCCAGGAAACAGGATAGTACAGTGTCACTATGGTGATGAAAGTATGCAAAAAAATGAAAAAATATTATTAAAAAAAAAATAAAAATGTATTTTTTATGTCACCAGTCAGAATCCCTGATCACCACACCAGTCAGATGATGGCATTATGCTGCACTGGTGACAATTACAAGACTTGGCTCCTGTAGACTTGGCTCCTGTAGGCCTTGGTTGTAAACCATGCACATGAAAAACAAAAAACAGCCCTAAATCACCTAATTCCTTCTTTCTGTAACTATTGGTTGCATTCCCCGATTCTGACTCTCGCTCTATAGGGCCTCATTTACATGGTCAGATTGGCCATGGTGTGGCAAGTATATTGCAGATATCTACACCTAGAAGCTCAGGTGTTTGTGGACAGCTGCAGCCAGGAAGCATGTACAAGGCAATGACAGCCAAAGGACAATAATAACTGAGAGTAACATTGCTTTCACACTTTAGCACTTTTTAAGCGGCACAAAAAGGGTTAAAAACTCCAGTTTTGCGGTGCTTTCACAGCGCATTTCAAGCGCTTTGAATGCACTGCCCATTCATTTCAGTGGGCAGGGCGATTTGGGAGCGCTAAATACAGCGCTCCCAACCCACCCCAAAGATGCTGCTTTCAGGACTTTTCCAAATGTCCCGCAAGCTCACCGCTCCGGTGTGAAAAGTCACACTGAAATGAATGGGAGGTGGTTTTCTGGCATTTCTGGCAGCAGAGGCTATTTCCAGTGCTAAAGCACCTGAAAACCTCCCCAGTGTGAAAGAGGTCTTACACAAACTCTTTGGCTCTAAGGTTGGGGTTTGCAGATTTTTTCAAGTGTTGAACATCCAGTGAACCAAACTATTCTCTGTTAACTCATCACAATTTCTGCAATAGATAATTAACTTTTTTTAAACAATGAGACTGATAATTTAAAAAATAGATAAACAACCTTTTTTAACCTTCTAAATCTGTGGAAACATAGTTCCAGAAATACATGTAAATGTTATGCAGAAGTATTCAGAATTTTATTAAATTATGTTATTAGCACAGTTGCACACATTTGACAAATTGTAGCTTATTTCATAAGGACACTTAAAATATTGAGTATCTACTTCATATGTATATTCAGGCTTCAAATGAATAAGATGAATATGCACAATAAAATAGAAACCAAGGGTGGTTGTCAGTTTTCTTTTGATTCCCATTAGTTCATATCAAGTGGAATCTACCATACATGAATATGCAAAAATCTCTGCACAGTGACAAAATCAATGTTACATTTCTTCAACTTCTACTAAAGCATCTATTGAGTGCTTTTTGTACCAGTCTCCTGTTGTGTATATTATTTACATTTTAATTCTGCAAGAACAACGAAAGTCTTTTAATGATAAAACTTTACTTTTAAGAATTCATGGATATATTTGCAAGTCTAAAGAACAGTATTTTTTTTAAAAATTTTAATAGCAACAGATTATATTAGCCATCAATGAAAGAAAACTTAATAATTTAAAACTTTCATATTTTATTGAATATTTTCACAACAAATAATGTGATAATCGTTCGTTTTTAGAACAAAACATAAAAGGTATAGAGTTCACTTTGCATGTAACCTAATGCAAACTGACTTTGAGGTGTGTAAATTGCACAGCTGACGATCATTGTAATTTATTACAATGATCGCCGATCTATGATCATCAGTTCTGTCTAGTGACCATAATGTGGTATTTACCTGAGTCACTATATTCTTACAAAAGAATAGGATTCAAACTGGAAAAAAAATAGTCTAGTAACATTTGAATCGTCCCTAATCATACAGAATGAATGAACATGCAAAAGGATAGGTCTGCAGTTTATTTTATAAATACACTCCAAAGTGTAGGCATAGATAAAAAATGTTATTTTGTTTTGGACAGAGTAGAGTAGGTTTTGAACCCCTAAGGGATTCCCTTCACTTCCTGTCTTGGAGAAACAACAGGAATTGTTTTGGACAGTTGTCACTAGACCACTTGTCCCCATTGGAAGATTTCATCTCACTTCCTGAGGCATGAAACCTTTTTACAAATTTAGGTTTTCTACTTACTTTCTGTTTCAGTGGAAAAGGATGCCAGGACAAATAGATGGGTGAATCTCCCTGCTGGGGACACAAGCAACAAACAAAATTGCCAGACATTCTAACTGTTTCTGTTACAGTTACAGCAATTTTCTTTGTACATTTTGAGCTAAAGGTTTGACATAAAGGAATAAAATCAGACCATTGTAAGCACTTCTGTCAGTGGTGATTGATTTGTTACAACCTTCAAACTTCCCCTTTTGTTGGACAGCTTGGTCTCGTACAAGAAGTTTAAAAATAAATGACTTACTGACAGGATCAACTGGTGAAAATGAAGAGAAAAAGACCAAACAAAACAAATGCAAACATCACATCTAAAAACTGGTAAGCTCTATAAGGCAGTCTTGTTTTTTAATTTAGTTTCATAATGTTTTTATTGGGTTTTACAAGGATATAGATGTATAACCATACAACCATCCCCAACATCATGGCATGCAATGTGACAGACATACAGGGGTTGATTTACTAAAACTGGAGAGTTTAATCTCTGGTGCAGATGTGCATGGTAGCCAATCAACTTTTAACTTCAGCTTGTTGAATTAAAGTGATTGTAAAGTCAGAAGGTTTTTTAGTCTTATTGCATTCTATGCATGAAGATAAAATGCCTTCTGTGTGCAGCAGGCCCCCCAATACTTACCTGAGCCCCAACTCTATCCAGCGATGTCCACAGGTGAATTGGCCCTCCGGGACTCTCCCTCCTGATTGGCTGAGACACAGAAGCTGCACCATTGGCTCCTGCTGCTGTCAATTAAACTCAGTTAGCCAATCAAGAGAGAGAGAGGGGCAGGGCTGAACCACAGCTCTGTGACTGAATGGATAGATGGAGCTGCAGCTCAGCTCAGGTGCCCTCATAGCAAGCTGCTTTCTGTGGGGGCACTTGACAGAACGGAGGGGTCAGGAGCTCCAGCCAGGGACCCGAGAAGAAGAAGATAAATTAAAAATGGAATAAAAATAAAAATGAAAATAAAAATAATAATAAAAATAAAATTTAAATAACAGTAAAAATAAAAATAAAATAAAAAATAACAATACATAAATACAGAATCCAGATTTCAGAATTCAGAAATCAGATGGGGTCTATAAAGAAAAAAGGGAAAAAAAGAAAACCATAATAGATATATAGTATCTAACAAAAGTGAGTACACCCCAAAAAAAGGGCCAAAATACATCCCTGGGAATTGCAGGCCAGTTAGCATAACATCAATAGTATGCAAGCTCTTGGAGGGGATGATAAGGGACTATATACAAGATTTTAGTAATGAAAACGGTATCATTAGCAGTAATCAGCATTGATTCATGAAGAATCGTTCTTGCCACACCAATCTATTAACATTCTACGAGAAGGTGAGCTGCAAGGAAGGCCCGTAGACATGGTGTATCATGATTTTGCAAAAGCATTTGAAACAGTTCCCCATAAACGTTTACTGTACAAAGTAAGGTCCATTGGCATGGACCATAGGGTGAATACATGGATTGAAAACTGGGTACAAGGGCGAGTTCAGAGGGTGGTGATAAATGATGATAAATGGGGAGTACTCAAAATGGTCAGGGGTGGAAAGTGAGGTCCTCCAGGGTTCTGTGCTGGGACCAGTCCTATTTAATTTGCTCATAAATGACCTGGAGGATGGGGTAAACAGTTCAATCTCTGTATTTGCTGACATTTCTAAGCTAAGCAGGGCAATAATTTCTCTGCAAAGTGTGGAAACCTTGTAAGAAGATCTCAACAAATTAATGGGGTGGGCGACTACATGGCGAATGAGGTTTAATGTGGAAAAATGTAAAATAATGCATTTGGATGGCAAAAATATGAATGCAATCTATACACTGGGGGGAGAACCTCTGGGGGAAAAGGACCTGGGGGTCCTAGTAGATGATAGGCTCAGCAATGGCATGCAATGCCAAGCCACTGCTAACAAAGCAAACAGAATATTGGCACGCATAAAAAAGGGGATTAACTCAAGAGATAAAACGATATTTCTCCCACTCTACAAGACTCTGATCCGGCCTCACCTGGAGTATGCTGTCCAGTTCTGGGCATCAGTCCTCAAGAAGGATGTACTGGAAATGAAGTGAGTACAAAGAAGGTCAACAAAGCTAATAAAGGGACTGGAGGATATTAGTAATGAAGAAAGGTTACCGGCACTGAACTTATTCTCTCTGGAGAAAAGGGGGATATAATTTTAATTTACAAATACCATACTGGTGACCCCACAATAAGGATAAAACTTTTCCATGGAAGGGAGTTTAATAAGACAGGTGGCCACTTATTAAGATTAGATGAAAAGGGGGGAGATGGGCGGAGCCTAGCGGAGCAGACATGCATTGTTAGAGCTCCGCACCGCTGAGGAGAGAAGAGAAGGACAAAGCGGAGCCTGCAGGCTCAAAAGGTATCCATTTGAACCTTTTTGCCCCAGGGAACAAACTGTGAAAGTTTGGGCAGGAAATATGGTACTGGGAGGAAGCCGTGACAGAAATAAAAATCACCTCACAAAGAGCTCACAGGCACTCACTGCAACTAAAGCAGCTCCAGTCACCTCACAATATACAGCATCAGGGTGCTCTCACAGACAGAAAATGTCACAGCAAGACTCTCCATTTGAGTCAGATACAGAACAAATCCTCTCACAAACTTCTCCACAAGCCTCCTCAACATCCCCAGTAATATTATTACAATTTGAAAAGATGCTTCATAAGGCTTTAAAACAAACCTCACACCAAATAACAAAAAGCCTAACCAAAGAAATAAGAGAGCTGGGAAACCGCACCGCAGCCTTAGAAATAAAAATGGATGAAATTGAAATTACAACCCAAGAAAATATAACAGAATTGGAACAATTAAAAGAAGAGAATTTAATACTTCAAACTAAGCTCGAAGATTACGAAAATAGAGCCAGACGTTCAAACTTGCGCATAAGGGGAATACCGGAAACTGTGACAGACCTGCAATCTACTATTACTGCTCTATTACAAGAACTAAAGCCAGATATCCCTATTGAACGTTTAGAACTGGACAGAGTACACAGAGCCCTCACAGCCAAAAAGAAAGATGGACCCCCATGTGATATAATCACAAAATTTCATTATTACAGAACGAAAGAACAAATACTAATTGCTGCAAGAGAAAAAAAGGAACTTAATTTTCAAGGACACAATTATCAAATTTTTGCTGACCTATCCCAACTTACTATTACTAAAAGACGATCCATGAAACCCCAACTAATGGAACTGCAACGCCACAACATTATGTATCAATGGGGCTTCCCCTTTTCAGTCAGATTTAACTACCAAGGTACAATTTACAGAAGCAGATCAGCAGATGAACTACAACAAACCCTTTTAAAATTAAATCTGACAGAACCCACAAGCAGCAACTCTCCCACACGCAGAAGAATGGCATCATCTTCACCTTCAGGCAGCACCCAGAAAATTTCAGAACAAAATGGGAATCATCATTCTCACAAAAGAGGCCGTTATGCCACATCATCCATGGACCAAGAAGATTCAATGGCCTGACATCCTAATTCCTGATATCTCTTCATTTATTATACTAAGAGATGGTTCTCTATAAAAAACCTGTATTTATAACTGAATGTAACTGCATTCTGATAGTCACACACTGTGTGGGATCATGTTACATTCCAGTTATATTTCTTATTACTTCTGATTCATATAGCCTTAGAATATATAAGTGAAATAAGGAAATTCTTGTTCAGTTATATATTTTCAGGTAATAACAATAGATTTATTACTTTTTAGGACAAATATGTTCAATAATCCAGAAGTAATGGAAGCTTTTTCTTTCTTTTCTTAAAACAAATATATTATTACCTAACTAGTTCCTAGAATTATGTTTTTGTTTATTCTAATCTGAAGTAATACAACCTCAATTTTATGAGTTAACATATCTAAACAGTTGCATATGAATAAAATATGTAATTGTTTACTCTAAAAGGGTTAAAATCCTAAAATAATTCAAACTATCTTCATCAATACCAAAGTTATTAACAGTACCTTTCTAACTGAATTATTTAGTCTAGGGCAAGACTAACCATATACAACCACCCTGGAATAAATAATTTCAACAAAAACTATATTCTGCACTCCAATTAATGAAACATCATTTTGATGTCTTTTGACATAGCACTTCTCTCCTGTAAGCGGAAGATCCGTGTACCCCCATTAGCCCTCCTCATTCTCCCAACCATATTATGTGGGAGTGTGACGAAGGCACTTATTCCCCTGAGAGAGATATTTATTCTCTTTCACGGGTAAATTGTGATTACTTGCAAAAAATAATTTATACAATGTATCATCTAATCTTATATGTTTTTTGTTTACTCTTTACTCCAGAATTCACTGGTTTCTTTTCTATCTTTTCATCTCTTCAGTCCACACAGGTTGATCTGCGCAGTCAGCTCTGCATAACAAAAAGTAAGTCAAAACTATTTGATCTGTTGCCATGGCACCACTGAATATACTTTCCCTGAATGTTCAGGGAATAAATGTCCCTCAAAAAAGGACCAAAGCCTTCCGTACTTTCCATAACAAGAAGGCTCACACAGTATGCCTCCAAGAAACACACTTCACCAAAGATTCTACCCCAAAATATATTTCTCCTTTTTATCAACAAATTTACACGGCTTCTGCCTGTACCAAGCAAAGGGGAACTCTATTTGCATTTCACCGATCCACACCATTCACCTTATCATCAGAAATTAAAGACCCAGAAGGTAGATACCTGATACTCATGGGTTATATAATGGATACAGCAATCACGGTGATTTCCTACTATGCTCCTAACAACCTACACCATTCCTCTCACATATATTACAAGTGATTAATACACACAAAATAGGAACAGTGATAATGTGTGGGGATTCGAACCAGGTCCTCCTCCCATTTCTAGATAAATCACCTTTTACGCCATCCAAAATAACCACTAGATTACCTTTTTCTCAACTTCTTTCCAAATACAATCTGGTAGATTCGCGGAGAGAAAGTAACCCAATGAAAAAGAAATTCACTTATTTCTCGCACCCTCATCAAACCTTCACCAGAATAGATCATATTTTTCTAACAATAGGAATGATACCAGAAATTATTGCATCAGATATAATTCCGATTCCGTGGTCTGACCATAATGCAGTATACACTACTATAGCCTCAGCCATACCAAAAGCGCATGACCCAACGTGGTACTTATCGGACATAATGCTCAAACACCCACTACATCAGATGGCCATTGAACAAGCTTTAAAGGAATACATATCAATTAATAATACAACAGACATCTCCCCAATAATACTGTGGGAAGCTCATAAGCATGTCTTGCGTGGTACAATACAAAGACAAATGGCACTATTTAAACGGGAACGCAAAAATCTAGCAAAAAAACTAGAACTCAATTTTAACGCAGCCTACATATCATTCCAAGATAATCCATCTCAGAGTACAAAATCTCATCTGGAAAAATCTAGATTGGAATACGATCTATTTCTCACTGAGTCAGTTGATAAATCCCTCAAACGCTCCAAACACAATTTCTACATGAATACAAAAAACCAGGTACATATTTGGCTCGGGCATTAAATTCAACTAACAAATCTTTCAAACCAATACGTTTGAAATTATCAAAAAATGTTTATACTTGTAATCCAGTTAAAATAGTCCATAAATTTCACGCACATCTCGCAACTTTATACAAGACAAACAATGAATTTAATCCTACAGAGGCTGAATCCTTCTTCTCAAAAATAACCTTACCTGAGTTATCTCAGAATCAAAAAAGCAGTTTGGATGAGTCTATAACTATAGATGAAGTTGCTAACGCCATAAAAGACCTAAAACTTAACAAAAGAACAGGCCCAGACGGCTACTCGGCTTTATACTATAAAACATTCTCAGAAATACTCTCTCCCATTCTCACTGAAACTTTTAACAAACTTCTAGAAGGACATTCTTTTCGGCAAGAAACACTAATTGTTTGTATGATCCCAAAACCCATTTCTAATGATACTTCCTGTGTGAATTATCGGCCTATCTCTCTGTTAAACCTTGATATTAAATTATTAGCAAAAATAATAGCAAAACGCCTCAATAGCATTATAGGAAAATTAATACATAGAGATCAAGTAGGCTTCATGCCAAATAGACAGGCAGGCGATAATGTACGCAGGGCAGTGTTATTGGCACATATTGCTAAAAAACGGAAAATCCCTTTATGTTTTCTATCTCTCGATATTAAGAGGGCATTTGACACAGTATCCTGGCAATATATGCAATATTCATTACAAAAATGGGGTTTTGGACCCCACTTTTTAACATGGATCAAAGCATTATATAATAAACCCAAAGCCTATATAAAATATGCTGGATACAAATCTGATGCCTTTAATATCGAAAGAGGTACCCGACAGGGTTGCCCATTATCTCCCTTATTATTTTCCCTTATACTCAAACCCATGGCTCAATACATCAGAACAAACCAAACTATAACTGGCATTGAAGTAGGAGGTATTACACACAAATTATGTATATTTGCAGACGATATATTACTTTTTCTATCATCACCACAGGTCTCTGGTCCTAACTTAATACCAGTTCTTGATGGATTTGCAGCCCTATCTGGCCTTATGATTAATCCTAAGAAATGCCTAGTGCTTAATATTTCGCTCACAAACATGGAATTGATCCCGGCTAGGGCTGCACTCCCATTCACATGGGCAGAAAAATCAATCCCATATCTTGGAATTCATTTAACAGCATCTCATTCCGACTTATTCTCAACCAATTATCCTCCTGTATTAAGACAGATCACAAATTTAATAAAACAATGGTCGCAACTTCCTTTATCCTGGATAGGGAAGATTAATGCAATCAAAATTACTATTCTACCCAAATTGCTTTATCTATTCAGAGTCCTCCCTATTCCAATTCCTTCTTATTTTTTGAGAATAGTACAAAAAAGAGCAACTTCGTTTATATGGGGCTCTTCTAAACCACGTATACCTATACACACACTACATCTTCCCAAAAATAAAGGAGGCCTGGGATACCCTAATTTTACTAACTACTACAGAGCAGCACATTTGGCCAGTCTGTCCAAATACCATGCAAAACAGGAAATCCCATTATGGGTATTTATAGAGGCTTCAGAAAATGACCCTCTATTAATATCAAACTTGTTATGGCTTGATCCTAAAGACCGCTTTAAAATTCATAATCCCATAACTAAACACTTCTTATCTCTCTGGGATAAACTAAAAACCAAATATCCGTTACAATCTCCACACAATCCTCTCCTTTCTTTTATCAGAAATCTGGCCTTTTATCCGGCATGGATCTACCCAAATTCTTTTAAAGCTTGGACAACATCAGGCATTCAGACACTAAATGACTTCATAGCATCTAAATCATTCCTTTCATTCCCATCGCTTAGAGAAAAATATGATCTACCAAACTCTGAGATATTTAGATATCTCCAAATCAAAAATTTCTATACACCATTCCTAAAGGGGGATACACCATTATCCCAATTATCCATTTTTGAATCAATCTGTACAAAAGATCCATTTGCTAAAGGTACAATTTCATCACTTTATAATCAATTATATGGAGTAGTAAATCTTAATAGACCCTCTTATGTTCAGAGGTGGGAGGAGGACCTGGGACGAACTTTAGAAGACACGGACTGGTCTAACATATGGCTCACATCTAAGTCATCTTCACCCAACATCTTAGCACTGGAGACAAATTATAAAGTCCTAACTCGCTGGTACCTTGTACCTGCTAGAGTGGCAAAATATTCACCTAATACCTCAGCTCTTTGTTTTCGAGGATGCCCAGAAATAGGCACACATTTACACATATGGTGGATGTGCCCAGTAATCCAAACCTTCTGGAAGGAAGTCTTTGTGATTGCATCTAAAATATTTTAAAAAATAATACAACCAGATCCATATATAACTTTACTTAATCTAAAACCGGAATGGTTAACACTCTCTCAATTCAAACTTATGATCCAACTAATAACGGCTGCAAAACAAACAGTGGCCAAGGCATGGAAATCTCCTACATTGGTACTAGCAGAAACAATTCACAGAATGAATAATACAATGTCCCATGCTAAGATGGTAGCCATCGATCAAAATCAAATTCCAAAATTTGAAAAACTTTGGCATCCTTGGATAAAACAACAGTTCCTGTCAAATTTCAATGACTCTGTCCTGTTGCCATGGTAACAGATTAAGTGAATTACAGAGACACCCATTCTAAGGCTTCAAAGAGAACTAATAAGAATAATAAACTGATGAGCGGGACAACCTTGTGGACCATACCTTTGCCTTTCTACCCTTTTTCTTCTTTCTCTTTCCTTTTCTCCACCTTACGATTAAAGCTCATTATCAGAATTTATTTGACCTATATACACTCTACCTGTAAACAATATGTATAGTAGGTATAAATCATTTAAATATCTACAAAAGTAACTAAGGAAATGATATATATCTTTAATTTAGGTTTACGTGAACCCAATGTTTAATATTTGAAATTTCATGATATTTACCTATATAAACCCTACTGTAAAACAATGAGCTTACTTTATAGATCCTTGTAAACTTACTTTATGTATCTTTATAATATTGTATACTCAATAAACTTCTTTTGACAAGGAAGATTAGATGAAAAGAGGTTTAACCTTAGACCACATAGAGGGTTCTTTACTGTAAGAGCGACAAGGATGTGAAATTCACTTCCACAGGTGGTGGTTTCAGCAGGAAGCATTGATAGTTTGAAAAAACAATAAACAACCACAATATACAGGGATAGCCAATGTAATACTGACACACACACATAGGTTGGACTTGATGGACTTGTGTCTTTTTTCAACCTAACCTACTATATAACTATGTAACCCCTTACATTTTTGTCAAAATTTTATTATATCTTTTCATGTGACAACATGAAAGAAATGAGACTTTGCTACAATGTAAAGTAGTGAGTGTACAGCTTGTATGACAGTGTAAATTTGCTGTCCACTCAAAATAACTCAACACACAGCCATTAATGTCTAAACCGCAAACAACAAAAGTGAGTACACCCCTAAGTGAAAAATGTTCAAATTGGGCCCAATTAGCCATTTTCCCTCTCTGGTGTAAAATGACTCATTAGTGTTACAAGGTCTCAGGTGTGAATAGGGAGCAGGTATGTTAAATTTGGTGTTATCGCTCTCATTGGCTGCATTACAGTTCTTGGTCAAAGCAGGTTATATCAATCTGAACAGGCCATCTTTCTAGTTGACAGTACACAGTTTTTGTTTAGAGTTTTCATTTTTGGACACTTTTTTTCTTGCAAATCAGAGGCACAGCCATGGGGGTGAATTCCACCCCTGCTATGCCACCCTCACAATTGTCTACTGGGAGGAGGGGCACATTTGGGCTAAAAACCCTTTCTCCAAACACATCTGGGATGGCGGCCTGTTCTCCTCCTTTGTGGCCCACTGCAATGCGAATCCTTCAGGTTTCTCCTTCACCCATGTGATTGACCCTGGTGAAAAAGTCGTTTTGGACTTTCAAATGAATGAGATTAAGTGTAGCGCTAAAGTGTTAAAATTGGCTAAACTGAACTTCACTATAGATATAGATATATATATAGATATCTATATATATCTATATAGATATAGATATAGATATATAGATATATATATATATCTATATATCACAAATAATCACAAATGACCATAAAAAAAATGATACGTCACCCTGTAAAGTGATAATTAATACAATGTGCAAAAAATAAAAAAATGCATGAATAAATCACAAAATTCCACAAATGTAAATGACTAAAAATTAAATATTGCAAAAAAGTGATGATGAAAAGGAAAAATGCCAATAAATGTGTCCATGAAAAAATGAATGATCCACAGGGTTGATTGAATAAAAGGAAAGTTCTAAATCACCGCTTAGACATCCAATCTGATATATAAACAAAAAGGGGCTGAGAACACCAGTGCAGCAAAACCTCCACCGAGACAGATGTAAGCTTACCAAATGGTTTGAACTCATGAGAACATACGTTCTATGAGTCAAACATACTTTGTGTTATTAACCAACAACCAGGGCGTAGTATTAGGAATCCTCTGACTGTCAACCAAATACGTCCCAAAACGCATGGACAATCTGTCTCCATATGTAGGTGACTGCACATCGAGTGATATCAGATTTCAATTGATAGGACAGGAAAAATGCAGAGAGAAGAGCCACATAGCATAATTCCGTATGAACTGTTAAAATGTATTAATATAAAAAAAAACACTCACATTTAGGACGTGTTACCAAGCGCTTGTGTAAAATAATGGCGGCAGTGGAGTCCTCCCGACGAGTTTAGTCTCATTAGACTTAGTCTGGGGTCTTCGTCAGAGAGTGGATAGCCACGGGAAGGGTGAAACGATGGAAGCAGACAAAATTAAAGGATCGGTCTAGATCACCTCCCTCCAAGTGACCTAGACCCTGGAGTTTCCCGGCCAGACTGGACAGGAGTTCAAAAGATGTCCTTTATCGGTACAATAAAGGCACAAGCCCAATCCCATGCACTGGGCACGTTCCTCTTGAGTGAGGCGAGTTCGCCCAAGCTGCATAGGTTCTTCCAATGTGTGAGAGGTTGAAAACGGATTCCACAGGTCTTCGGACTACCTGTGGTAGGAATGGTGCATCCAGCGCAGTGTGTACACAGTATCTAATGCAGTGTGTACAGTTTATAATAAACTTCAGACGGTGTAATAATATACACTTCAGGTGGTGTACACAGTATCTAATACAGTGTGTACAGTTTCTACTACTTTTCTAGTGGTGTACACAGTATCTAATACAGTGTGTACACTTCAGGCGGTGTACACAGTATCTAATACAGTGTGTGCAGTTTCTACTACTTTTCTGGTGGTATACACTGGTGATATATATATATATATATATATATATATATATATATATATATAATATACTCTGCATACTCTGCATTTAGTGTAGCCCATATATACACATTGCAGGCGGTGGTGTATAGTTTCCCATATATACACTTTAGGCGGTGTACACAGTATATAATACAGTGTAGTGTGGTGTTGCAAAACAAAAAATACATCATGTCCGGAAAGCCACCAAGGAGAGGCAGACGCTCACAGGCCACTAAAAAAGGGCAAGCAGCCTCTGTGTCTACAGTCAACAGAGGCGGTTGTGGACATGGTGCATCCTCTGCAGGTGGCAGTGGGGCACGCTTGTCTTTTTTTCTGCTGCTGGCTGTGTTATTGAGCCACAACATGCAGAAGAGTAGGTGGAGTGGATAACAAAGCTGTCCTCATCCTCCTCATAGTCTGTCACCCAGGCCCAGAGTAGTTTGCCTTCCAACGCAGCTGCCAAAGTGGCCTATTCCACTGGCTCCTTGTCCACAGTCACTCCTTCCATATCCCCACCATTGTGCATGGAGGAGTCCCCAGAATTATTCAACCACAGTGTCGGGTACATGCTGCTGGAGGATGTGCTGCATTTTGAAGGCTCCGATGTTGGTTCCCAGGTTGAGGAAGGGAGTAACGTGAGCCTAGAGAGAGAGGGGGTGCCACAGAAGGACAAGAAACTGGCAGTCATGTTCCCCCTGCTGCAACATGCTGCCAAGTTTACTCCAGTGATGAGGAGGGTGGGGATATGGGGAGGTCAATGACTGTACTTGGGTGGCTGAGAGAAGAGAGGAGGAAAGTGAGGAGGAGGAGGAGCAGGAGGCACAACTCCAACAAGGCAAGGTGTACTGTAGGGGGCAGCTTAAGTGAAGCCACCCTTTTGCATCACACCACAGAGCTCCGCAGGTGCAGGGTGCTGTTGACGCTCTGCTGACTTTTAAAAGTTCCTTTGTGTGGGCTTTTTTCGACACATGTGCAACAGATCGCACCATTGCTGTTTGCAACCTATGTCTTAAGGGGATCAAGCGTGGCCAAAACAGCAGCTGCTTGGGCACCACATGCTTGACCAGACATATGACAACCTGCCATGCAGTCTATTGGCAACAGCACTTCAAACAGACCCACATGAAAGAAAAAGGCAGACTTCTCCTTGCTCTTCATCTGGGATCTCCAACCCTACTATACCTCCAGTCCTCTCAAAAACCTGCACTGACAGGAATGAAGTTATAGCAATAGGTGTCCCAAGTACTTACAGCCAATCTGCTAGCAGTACACCACCAATTGATTTTAGCAGGCAAATTTCCCTACCCCAGTTGCTGAACCATAAAAAGAAATTCGGCCCCAGCCATCTACAAGCTGGGAAGGATGCAGGACAGGGTTCAGTGTTGTTGGAGCTTGTTCTGCCACCATGCCTCAAAAATGCTAGTGGTGATTCTGCCACAGCTCTCTTCTCCACCCTCCTCTTCTTATTCCTCTATGGACTCTTCTGCAGATTTGTCCTCTGAACCAGTGGTGCTCCGTAAGAGTTCAAGGGGCTACACAAGCAGTCAGGCTAAAAGGCGGCAGGAGGTGCTTGAGTTGGTCTGCCTAGGGGACAGGAGCCACACTGGGCCAGAGATTCTGTCAGCTCTGCAGGGGCAGGCTTAGAGGTGGTTGACGCCATGCCAGCTTCAGCCAAGAATAGTTGTATGTGACAATGGCACCAATCTTCTCTCCTCCCTCTGAAAGGGACACTTGACCCATGTTCCATGTTTGGCACTCATCCTGAATTTGGTGGTGCAGCAGTTCTTGAACGGGTACCCAGGCTTACAAGATCTCCTGAGGCAGGCCAGAAAAGTCTGTGGTCATTTCCACTGGTTATACAATGCCAGTGCTCGGCTGGCTGACATTCAAATGGAATGCAACCTACCTACCAACAGCCTCATTTGTAACATGCCCACCAGGTGGAACTCAACGTTAGCAATTTTGCAGCGGCTGAATACACAGCAGAGGACCATCAATGAGTACCTGTGCAAGTATGGCACCAGGACAGGGTCAGGGGAGCTTGGCTTCTTTTTGCCACACCAGTGGCTACTGATCAAGGATGCATGCACTGTCCTGTCACCATTTGAGGACACCACAAGGATGGTGAGCAGCGACAATGCATGCATCAGTGACACTGTCCCTCTAGTCTTCCTGCTGGAGCACATTCTTTGTGGAATCATGGACAGGGCACTTGAGGAAGAACAGCAGGAGGAAGAGGAGGACTTCCTTTTCTCTCAAGGCCCTCTTTATCCAGATAGCATTCCTGCGGGCCCGCCAAACACACAAGAAGAAGAGGAGGAGGAAGAGGAGGAGGAGTGTGTCAGCATGGATGTAGAGGATAACATTCAACAGAAGTTTTCAAGGGATGGTTTTCAGTCCCCAGAAGCCCAAGGAGTTGTACATGGCTGGGAGGTGGTAGTTACGGATAATGTGATCCTTAGTGACCCAGAGGACTCAGAATCGTATGCCTTTGCAAACTTATGCTGCATGGACTCCCTGATTCTGCAAAGCCTGCGAAAGGACCCTAGGATTCGTGGTATCAAGGAAAGGGATCATTACTGGCTGGCAACCCTTCTTGATTCACATTACAAGGGTAAGGTTGCAGAACTCATCCTGCTTTGCAGAGGGAGCAGAGGATGAAACATCTTCAGAAGGCCTTGAAGAAAGGTTTGTGTAATGCATTTCTAGACCCTGGGAGGTTGCCATTACCACAATGTGTTGCTGAGGCTTCGTTCAGTCATAGAAAGAGCGGTGGAGAAAGTGGCGGGCTGACCAATGCCTTTAAACAATTTTTCAGTTCTCAGTGCCTAGGTCTGATCGGTTCAAGCAACCATTGTCAGTGTCTGCATTATATGGTGCAGGCATATATAGGGGCAAGAGCAGACTTGGAGACCTTTCCAACAGAGCATTCACTGGGTTTCTGGGTCTTGAGGATGGACCACTGGCCACAACGTGCTCAATATGCAATCAAGCTACTGGCCTATCCTGCATCCAGTGTGCTTTCTGAACACACATTCAGTGCTGCAGGAGGGTTTGTAATGGATCACATTCATAAAAAATTATCAGTCTTGGATCAGCAGCTATCAAGCACCTGATGCTGATGTAACTGAATTTGCTATGGATCTGGGATCCCTTGAAGACTGCCTATGCTGACTATCCTATTCCTCCTCAATCTATTTTTGGTTTAAGACACCACCACCACCCAAGACCCAATTTTTCTGCCCCTGTTTAACAGGGCCATGTAATTACAATTTTTCATATAATATATCACAGCAGGGCCTGTTCCAGTGCTCAACAAGACTAACTGTGAGGGGTTACAGTGTTCTGGTACCACCAACACCTAAGGCCTAGTTTTTCTGTGGAGTATATAGGGCAGGCCATATAGTATATATACTACTGTTCAGAGTATATAGTGCCTGGGGGCCTGGGGGACCCCCACTCTATTTTTTTTTATTTTGGTGTGGGGTTCCCCTTAATATCCATACCAGACCTGAAGGGCCTGGTATGGATTTTGGAGGGGACATCCACACCATTTTTTTGGTATTTCTGGCATGGGGTTCCCCTTAATATTCATACCAGACCCAAAGAGCCTGGTAATAGACTGGGGGGAACCCACGCTGTTTTTTTCAATGATTTTTATCTATATTGCCAGGATCCGACAATACATTACAGCCGCAAGAAGTTTTAAAGGACATAACTTGCATATAAGCCTTTAAAATTATCACTTTTGATTTGAAGTCCCATAGACTTTAATGGTGTTCGCGTGTTTGCACAAATTTTTTGCCTGTTCGCATGTTCTTCTACGAACTGAACCGGGGGGGGGTGTTCGACTCATTCCTAGCCAGGAGCTATGAGGATTTTGTAATTTCCGATTTCAAGTTGTTGTTTCCAAGTCATTATCAGGAGACATCTCAGTAGAGAGTACCTGTCACTGCCCACACTATCACACTGTCACAAGGGATGTTGTTCATGTCTTGTGTTAGCAATAAAGCTGATAAAAAATAACGATACAGTGTAAAAAATGTTAATAAAGTAATTACCACATTTTATTTATTTTTTAAAGCATCTCGCCCCCCGTGCTTATGTGCAAATGCAAACACAGCAAGCGAGCAAGCATATTTAAACAGTGGTCACACCACACATGAGGTATCACAGTGAACATTAGAGCAAAATCAATAATTCTACTGCCAGACCTCCTGTTTAACTGCGGACATGTAAAGGATTTTAAGGCCCACCTATTGATAATTTAATGTATTTTAGTTTGCCACCATTTCATGGGTGTGTGTAATTTTAAATGCTGGGTATCTATTTATGTATGTAACATAATCTTTAATATCTTGTATTTTTCTTAAAAATTTGCATTTTAAAAATGGCTGTGTATCATGTAACATAAATAAATTCCAACAACAACCATTTCAATCTCCATGGTCTCTGCTTTAAAAAAATATATGATGTTTTGAGGTTATAACACAAAAATAGTGCAGCGCTTGTTCAATCAAAATAAAATATACATCAAATATGAACACATCCAATCGATGATGCTAATCTTTTCAATCGTGTCAACTTTTTTCACAGCAAATTAAAGTCTCTTTATATTTAGCTTTATTCCATAATACGTGTTTACACCAACATAATCATACAACCTCCACCTTCACTTAGGTCACTTACAGTATAGCATTTTTCCCTTTAAGTGGGGTCCCCAGGTCTTTCGCTATTGGCTGTATTTCTCCTTGTTCTCCTCCTCCAGTCCTCAATTCTGAAAGAAAGAATTCATTGGAGAATTCAGTGCAGAAAAGAGAAAAACTCCAATAGTGCTTTTCCGTTTAAAAAAAAGAAAAAAAAACTTTATTATAAACAAACCCAGCAAATGCACTCACATTATTTAGTGCACTTCACATCTGTGCACTTAGTAAGCAAAGCATATATAGGGACATATGCGGCTAATGGATTAACAAACAAACCACCTTACTTCCGGATTTGCGATGTATGAGATGATGTCACCCAAAGCTCTGTCCATTTTTGTATTATAACTGCATTTTATATGTATGCGAATAACATTTTTATGCACAGCAGCTGTGGGGATTGGGAAGGGGTGATTGTACACAGAATTGGGATTTAGCAGCGCAATAGATTCTTTTGTTTTATTTGGTTGGAGTTCTAAGTAATTTTCTAGCAAAAAAAATCCAGATTTTATCATGTACTATATGTGAGAAATGTCAGAATTGTCCAGGGTGGCAAATGGTTATTATATTATGAGCTGAAATGGACTGAGTGACAAGGGTTACAAAATCTTGTAAATAGAAATATAAGTAAAAAAAATATTTTTATATATTTTATATTGTAGGCCTGTAATTCTTAGGAATACCTCACATAAATCTGTCCAAACAAGAGTCTAATAGACATCCTGGGTATGATAAAGTTTGAAACACGAAATCATAAATTATGATATAAAAAAAACTATAAATAATTATAACATATAATAATATAATAATAATACATTTTATTCAATCATGTAATCAAACCAAAAACACTTAAATTTGCTCAGTTGCAGAATCGTCGCTGTCATCACTTTCAGTGTCTGATAAGAAAATTTCCCCACGAATCACTATCGCTCAATTCTGCAAGTGATTCCAATTTACTATCGCTGTTTTCTAGCTGGACTAAAACCGCTTTTGACATAAAGGGACGCTTTTTGGTTTCCATGGACATTCTCAAGTTTCCAGACAGGAAGAACTGTATATATAATATAAGACTGAAGTCAGAGCACTGGACAAGGCACTAGGGACAAAAGGGAGGTGAAATAATTTAATATAGTAATGTAATCTTACAGATTGCAGTGTACTGTATGTGTTATATATTTTCACTTTTTGAATTTGCCACCAGTCTCCACCCCCGCGTATCGCGCCACTCACAGGGAACGGAGCCCGGAACAGTAATGCCCTGTACACACGATCGGACATTGATTGGACATTCCGACAACAAAATCCATGGATTTTTTCCAACGGATGTTGGCTCAAATTTGTCTTGCATACACACGGTCTCACAAAGTTGTCAGAAAGTCCGATCGTTCTGAACGCGGTGACATAAAACACATACGTCGGGACTATAAACAGGGCAGTAGCCAATAGCTTTCCTCTCTTAATTTATTCTGAGCATGCATGGCACTTTGTGCGTCGGAATTGTCCACACACGGTTGGAATTTACGCAAACGGATTTTGTTGTCAGAAAATTTTATAGCCTGCTCTCAAACTTTGCGTGTTGGAAATTCCGATGGAAAAAGTCTAATGGAGCCCACACACGGTCGAAATTTTCGACAACAAGCTCCGATCGCACATATTCCGTCAGAAAGTTCGACACTGTGTACAGGGCATAATACATCGGGCGGATGATCCGGCAGAGTACACAGCGGGGGGGACATCACAGGATCCTGGGGACAAGGTAAGTATGCTGTACATGGATCATGCGATGCAATCCCGAGTGTGACTCGGGGTTACCGCTTTTGATAGTGAAAATTCACCCCGAGCCACACTTGGGAATATTGCCAGGAAGGTTAAGCTTGTTAAATTAAGCTTAGAGCTGTACCAGATTTCTATTGTATTTTGTACAACACCTTGCTATGATTAATGGATTGCAAATATTATTTAAAGCATTTTTTTATATTTTGAACTATGTAAAAGTCATAATTCAGTAAAAAAGAAAAACTTCTAATTAGAACAATAATTTGTGTATACTGTAAACTTTACTTATATAAAATGACAAATTAGCTTCCAAAGTTGACAGAGTAAGTGACTGTAGACTAACTGAATTTTTAACTGTGCTTTGATGAGTTTTTCAGTTTTAACAGTTTACTGCCCCGCCACAGTACATTTACTGCAGCACAAGCAGGCAGGATCATGTACATGTACGTCATCCTGTGTGTTGGCTGCTCAAAGTGATGCACGGTCGCCGATCACAATGTCAACGAAGCTGTTATGAATGAACTTCATTAATAACAGCTGTGATTCCTATAGTGATCCTGATTGGCCCAGAGCTATCACATGTACCTGGGCCAATCACAGCACACTGTACCATGTGATAGTATACTGTATATAATTAATTATTCCTGCGCTATCATGTGTGTAAAAATTAAGAGCTATAAGGAAAAGCTGCTTGCACCGATTAGGGTACAACCAGACCCTATCATCAGATGAATGGAATAAATAAAAGTGGTGCTGCGCTAATCCTAATGGGAATACAAATGGTGTTATTGGGATACTCCTAGTGGATACAATGGAGCACAATAAAATAAAAGTAAATCTTAAATAGCTACTTGCACCAAAGATAAATAATAGTGATCTCTAGTATATAAAAGGGTCGGCCATTACAAAAAAATTAGAAAATCAGTGAATGATAAAGTGCCCTAGTGCTATAATAACAGTGGCTCTATGTAGCAAAGGTAACAATAAATGCAAAATGGTAATAATAAATGTGGCAATAGCAACTCTTGTATACCGTGCAAATAAAAATCCAATGTATAAGTGAATTCCAACGTGTAGCATACATGCAACATTAAAAGTGACTATGTGCAAAACAACGTTAACGATACAAATAAAAGACAGCATCCATGTGATACTTGAAATAAACAGTTCAATCAAAGTGTTTCAACATAAAGAAGTCCTCCTTCATAAGTGACAACAACTTCCTAGCATGCAGCTCTGCAGTACAGTGCACTGCATACATGCAATACTAAAAGTGCCTCTGTGAAAAAAATAGAAAACATAAAATAAAATAGAAAACACAGCATCCACGTGACACTTGAAGTAAACAGTTCAATCAGAGTGTTTCAGCAAAAATGTCCTCCTTCATAAAGTGACAACGACTTCCACACCTGTAGCTCTGTTTATTAACTGAATATGGGTGTCTCCCAAACACTGGACCACCCTAGGATGTGATATATTATATAGTCTTCTCTGTATGGAAGAATATCTATATATGTAATATTTCTGAATATTGTTTTAAAGTTTTCTATTGTTGCCTATTAAGTCTATATATGTCCTAATTTTATGTTAATCATCTACGCTCAGAGATGCATCCTCTCACCTATGTGCGCTTAATGTGTCTATATCAGCATTAGGGTTTTTCCTATCCCATCGCTGTTTTACCTTTTATAAATATACAAACAAAAATTCTTGTGGTTGATTGGTTAAATATATTCTTTTAATTTGCCCCCTTTTATATATATTTCAACCTATTGCTGATACTCTACCATGAGAGTAGTATACTTAGCTGTATACTACTGGGCGATGTTTACCTATCCTTACACAACTGTAACATAACACTCGGTATGAGCAGTCCTGCGTTCACCTTTGCTGACAGCAGAGGGAACTGAATATGATCGACTGTCGCTCATTGGCCGTACGGGTCAGCTGACCGATGTTATTTGTACACTCCCCCTCCATGGCCGCTTAGTTACACAATGAATAATTATGTCAATGGCCGCGCCCTACCATCCTCTGGAACATGGCCGCTTAGCCTACCTATATAGGACTACTACAAAATGGCCGCCCATTGCCTGCCATTATACAACTATTTAAAGACACTGATTGGGCCTATACTTATCCCCTGAGGAAGTCATGTGAGCTGTGATGTCACGCGTAGGGACAGGAACCGATGCTGATAGAGGCTTACGAGCTCGCCGCTCGTTGGAGATAAGCGTTGTTTTACTTTGTTTACTGTGAATACCTATGCTGTGTGTTAATAAAAATCAGTTTTAGCCAAACAATACTATACTATTGTGGGACCTTCCTTTTTCTATTTTCATGCCCCTGTATCATCTGAGGGAATATGCTGCCAGACTAGGACCGTGAGGATTGAGGAGGAATTCAAAGGATGGTACTCCCAGTACTGGTCATTTGCTGTTACCCTATTACCTTAAGGTAAGGGGCCACTACCCACTAGTGTGTGTGTGAACATGAAGAGGAGCATTATTGAGTCACATTTGAGCACTTTACTGCAGATTTGCATGCTAGGAAGTCATTGTCACTTTATGAAGGAGGACATTTTTGCTGAAACACTCTGATTGAACTGTTTACTTCAAGTGTCACGTGGATGCTGTGTTTTCTATTTTATTTTATGTTTTCTATTTTTTGCACAGAGGCACTTTTAGTATTGCATGTATGCAGTGCACTGTACTGCATAGCTGCATGCTAGGAAGTTGTTGTCACTTATTAAAGAGGACTTCTTTATGTTGAAACACTTTGATTGAACTGTTTATTTCAAGTATCACATGGATGCTGTCTTTTATTTGTATCGTTAACATTGTTTTGCACATAGTCACTTTTAATGTTGCATGTATGCTACACCATGGAATTCACTTATACATTGGATTTTTATTTGCATGGTATACAAGAGTTGCTATTGCCACATTTATTATTACCATTTTGCATTTATTGTTACCTTTGCTACATAGAGCCACTGTTATTATAGCACTAGGGCACTTTATCATTCACTGATTTTCTAATTTTCTTGTAGTGGCCGACCCTTTTATATACTAGAGATCACTATTATTTATCTTTGGTGCATGTAGCTATTTAAGATTTACTTTTATTTTATTGTGCTCCGTCGTATCCACTAGGAGCATCCCAATAACACCATTTGTATTCCCATTAGGATTAGCGCAGTACCACTTTTATTTATTCCATGTACCATGTGATAGCTGTGGGGCAATCACAGCATGCAATAGTAAATCACAGCTGTTATGAATGTGACCCATTTATGACAGTTCAAAACATTGCTGATACAGTGACCATCACTGTAAGAGCAATTAAAAGGTAAAATAAATCCCTGATCACGCTCTCAAAGTAGTACGGTGTCACTATGAAAGTATGTAAAAAAATAAATAGTAATGTCACCTTTTAACATACTGTCACCATTCAGTGTCCCTGATCACCACCAAACTAGTCATATGATATCACTGTACTGCACTGGTGATAGTATGTAAAAAAAAATGTGAATTTTTTTTTTAACCACTTACCGACCATCCCATAGCACTTTTACTGCTACAGGGCGGCCACACTGTGCCTACACTTCTGGGTATCAGGCGCAAGTGCACGCCACCGGCCACCCGATGATCATTCTATACACAGGCAGAACAGCAATCTACATATGTAAACAAGGCAGATTGCCATTCTGTCAGTACTAAAGGCATGGATCCTCCCCCACTACACTGAAACACCAGCTAGGCACACAGTTAACCCCTTCCCAGCCAGTGTCATTAGTACAGTGACAGCGCATATGTTTAGCACTGATCACTGTAATAATATCACTGGTCCACAAAAAATTGTGACAAAAAATTACAACTTCAAAAAACTTGCCATGCCTCTTACTAAATACCTTAGACTGTCTACTTTCCAAAAAGGGGGTCATTTGGGGTACTTGAACTGTCCTGGCTTTTTAAGGGCCTCAATAAATGAAATAGGCCATCAGTACAACAAGATTGATACATTTTGAAATATATATCATAATTTGTAGATGCTATAACTTTCACACAAACCAATTAATATACTTTTACTAGGATTTTAATTTTTTTTACAAAAGCGGCTATAGCCACTGGCAATAATCACATGTAAAAATCTGACATGCTGGTTGTACCTAAGTTGATCAATGGATCAACTTGGGTACAATCAACATGCCCATAGAGGGTTCGAATCTCTGCTGGTCCCTGCTGAAGTAGACAAGATTCGAGCCATCTATTACCAGTTTAAGATTACCTAGTTGTTGTAAGCTAAAGGAAAGTGCACAGAGATTATACAATCAAATAGTGTAGTGTGAGGACAACTTAAAAGTTCCTTCTTCTCTTGCTCTGACACAGCTTTCCCAACTGAGTTTCCTCAGCTGACTCTCTAGCCTTTGAGATTTACCCTAGGAATCTGATCTTTAAAGCGTGCTGAGACAGACATGCGCAGAACAGATTTGAGGCTGTATATGTTCAGTCAATTCAACCTTATAATAAAAAAAATAATAAAACAGTCGAACATATAAACTACTGTTACATTGATACATCATGATACATCAATTATTATAGTAAATAGTTAAACTACACAGCAAAAAGGTACAATTAAAAAATCAGTATGTTAATCCATCTCTGCAACATAGGGATGATTTAGGGTGATGTGGATGATTTTGGGTACTGTGGGTCTATGTGAAACAAAAGCTTTCGCATGTAAATATTGAGAACTACAATATTGCTAGCAGAACACCACAAAACCTTGTTTCATAGCACAGATGTAGTGCTAATATTAAGTCATTGCTCAGCTTGCCACCAGCGTTTCATGCTTTTTAGTTCTTGTCAATGCAGGACATGAAAAATATGGCTTTTGTAATGTTTGGTTTGGGTAAAAATTATACAAATTAATCATAAAGCGATACTGTCCATTTTTTGGATCATAGAAAATGAACAATTTTAAAAGAACACTGCAGTGAAAACTGAAACCAGACCTTTAAAAGATCAATGGTGGGTATAGGCTACCTGCTGTTTCTGATTTTGATCTAGATCTAGATGTGAACCCAAATTACTGTACATTGGAAATGTAGTGATTAAGTTATCTAGGTGTTCCCAACCATAGCTGATTTAGTCTCTTTGCCAGCTCTCATAGAGAAAAAGAGAAAATGTGAAGGAAGGAATCTTGTGGGAGCACAGCAGTGCACAAGAGACTGCCGAATCTAAACAGCAATGGATTACATAATGTTAAGTTAAAGGTAAATTTGACTTTAAGTTGGCTGACTTTATTGCTTGAGGCATGGTTGCTATTTCAGCTGACATTAAACAGAAACATTGTGTAATAATTCCCTTGACCAGAGTATAGTATTTCACTTTCTAATTAATCTTGGTGACAAGGGTAACTGTATAGAAAGCTCTAACCTAACAATTTTAAGAGAACAGAACAAATATTTTATCAATCTCTCTGATTTTAATATGTTCTTCAATATGCTTAGGTGAGTCAATCATCAGTTTGTTCACATTATTTCTGTATATGGTACTTTGTCCACTTGCCATTCTTTTTATAGGGGAGATACAAAGTCGCTTTAGACCATTAAATGCTGCATCACAAACCTTTATTTAAAGTGGACCTTCTCTCCCATTTACTAAAATTCACATCAGTGTGCATTTCTGTATTCTAATGTGAAATCATCTAACATTTTGGTTTTTTTTAGATGTTTTAAATTTTTTATTTACTTTTACTGTGTTCTGGTTTCCCTAAAGGCACTGATGCCTAGAGTCCCCACTGATGCCCCCTGGGAAAGCAACAACATCAGTGCCCTCAGGGTGATCTAATACCTAATCTGCAATATACAGTGCCTTGAAAAAGTATTCCTACCCCTGAAATTTTCCACATTTTGTCATGTTACAACCAAAAAATGTAAATGTATTTTAATGGGATTTTATGTGTCCAACAAAAAGTGGCACATAATTGTGAAGTGGAAGGAAAATTATAAAAGGTTTTTACAATTTTTTACAAATACATCTCTGAAAAGTGCGGCGTGCATTTGTATTCAGCCCCCTTTACTCTGATACCCCTAAACTAAAATCTAGTGGAACCAATTGCCTTTAGAAATCACCTAATTAGTAAATAGAGTCCACCTGTGTGTAATTACAATTCAGTATAAAAATATGGGTTCTGTGAAGTACTCAGAGGTTTGTTAGAGAACCTTAATGAACAAAACAGCATCATGAAGGCTAAGGAATACACCAGATAGGTCAGGGATAAAGTTGTGGAGAAGTTTAAAGCAGGCTTAGGTTATAAAAAAATATCCCAAGCTTTGAACATCTCACGGAGCACTGTTCAATCCATCATCATAAAATGGAAAGAGTATGGCACAACTACAAACCTACCAAGACATGCCCATCCACCTAAACTGACAGACGGGGCAAGGAGAGCAATAATCAGAAAAGCAGCCAAGAGGACCATGGTAACTTTGGAGGAGCTGCAGAGATCCACAGCTTAGGCAGGAGAATCTGTCCACAGGACAAATATTAGTCGCGCTCTCCACAAATCTGGCCTTCATGGAAGAGTGACAAGAAGAAAGCCATTGTTGAAAGAAAGCCATAAGAAGTCCTGTTTGCAGTTTGTGAGAAGCCATGTGGGGGACACAGCAAACATGTGGAAGAAGGTGCTCTGGTCAGATGAGACCAAAATTGAACTTTTTGGCCTAAAAGTAACACATTAGGTGTGGGGGAAAACTAACACTGCACATCACCCTGAACACACCATCCCCATCCCCATCCCCAGAAGGGACAAGGAAGCTGGTCAGAGTTGATGGGAAGATGTATGGAGCAAAATACAGGGCAATCTTAGAGGAAAACCTGTTAGAGTCTGCAAAAGACTTGAGACTGGGACAGAGGTTCGCCTTCCAGCAGGACAATGACCCTAAATATACAGTCATAGCTACAATGGAATGGTTTAGATCAAAGCATATTTATGTGTTAGAATGGCCCAGTCAAAGTCTAGACCCAAATCCAATTGAGAATCTGTGGCAAGACTTGAAATTTGCTGTTCACTAACGCTCTCCATCCAATCTGACAAAGCTTAGGTTATTATGCAAAGAAGAATGGGCAAAACTTTCACTCTCTAGATGTGCAAACTGGTAGAGACATCCCCAAAAAGACTTGCAACAGTAATTGCAGTGAAAGGTGGTTCTGCAAAGTATTGACTCAAGGGGGCTGAATACAAATGCATGCCACGCTTTTCGGATATTTATTTGTAAAAAAAAAAATTTAAAACCATTTACCATTTTCCTTCCACTTCACAATTATGTGCCACTTTGTGTTGGTCAATCACATAAAATCCCAATAAAATACATTAATGTTTTTGGTTTTAACATGACAAAATTAAGAAAATTTCAAGGGGTGTGAATAGTTTTTCAAGGCACTGTATCACAATATCTGACAGTATTGTCGTATTGCACATGCACAAGATGCAGTGCATGTGCCATGCTCATCTCTCTTTTAACAGACAAAGGTAATATTGCACATACATGTGCAAGATGAGATGCATGCTGCTCCAACTTTCACATGTGCACTATAACTAAATTTTGAGCTGGCTACAGGAAAGAATTTTCAAAATAGCGGTTCAGGAGTAAGGGCACCAACAAAAGAAAGGCGTCATCAAAAAAGATAAAAATGGAAGGAGGATGAGCTTGGAGGTAGGTAAGTGCATTTTGTTATCTTTTAGGATGTCTTCATTTTATTTCTATAAAAGGAAGGGGAAGGTTCTCTTTAAATAGTGATGTGCAAATCAGTTTGAAAAGCAGGCAAATCAGCCAGTGAATATGGATGAGCAGATTTATTTCAGCTATATCAATTTTACTGGGAAAGCACCAATTTAACTTTTACAGAAGTGTATCTAATCAAAATTAGCCTTAAAGTGGTTGTAAAGCCTAAACATTTTAGACATTAATATCCCCCCTCACCTACCTTTTACTTACCTGAGCCCTAATTCGATCCAGTTTACAAGTATGCAGATCTTCTCCCCCTTCACTTCATGGTCTCACTGTGTTTGCTGAGGCAGCGGGGCCATTGGCTCCCACTGTTGTAAATCAAAGTCAGTGATGAGGGAGCTGGGGCCTAATCCTGTTGTCTGTGTCAATAGACACAGACAGCAAGACTTGGCAGCGAGCTCACATGAGTGCCCCATAGAAAGCCACTTTCTATGAGGGCACTCAATGGAGGGGAGAAGCCAGGAGCTTTGGCAGGGGATCCAAGAAGAAGTGTTTTGGGGCCACTCTAAACAGGTAAATATAAACCCATTTATTTATTTATTTTTTAATTTTACATTTTCAACCAATTAAAATTAAAGACTATGCCCTGGAGTATCCGCAGTAATAACGTATCACAATGGGGAAAAGGAAGGACCGCAGAGGACACAGGAAATTGGGGTTATTTAAGTGTATCCTGTGAGGAAAAATGGCACCGCTTCACCTTAGCACTCTGGCGCTGGACAGCAGCCAGCAAGCCTCAGTGACAGAGACAGTGAGCTTGGAAACACTGAAAACGGCAGATATGTGACTGACCCTGAAAGTGTGGAGGAAATTTTTGGACCTCAGAGAAAAAGAAGAAGGATTTCCCCTTCAGGTGAACATGCCAGTAGTTCACTGCTTGATTATGACCAGTCACCTGTTAATAATCCCTGTGCTGATAAACTGCTTGCCTTCCCCACATCTGGACAGCCTATACTTGATACAGATATTAAAGAAATGCTTCTGTCCCTGAGAGGAGCGATTCAACAAGATGGGCAGTCATATATGCACAAAACTAATGTGGCAATAGAAGGTCTAGGAGTAAGAATTGGTGACATGGAAAATAAAATGGAGGATGTCACTGACGCGCATAATAAATTGGTGGACTCTCATTTTGAGCTAATAGAAGAATTTTGACAACTTAAGTTGAAAGTGTCAGATATCAAAGACAGATCCAGACGCAATAATATAAAATTCAGAGGGATCCCTGAAACTGTCAAAAATACTGAATTACAAGGATTTTTGAAAAAATTATGTCTGACCTACTCCCCAAGATCCCGCATCAGGAGTTGACAATAGACAGGGCTCATCGATTGCCAAAACCTTTGCATATACCAGAGAGGTTATTGTGAGAATTACCGGTAATTTCTATCATATTAAACACCTCCTGATTAAAAGCGCACGACAACATGCACCGCTACCTGATCCACATGCAGGTATTTTTTTCTACTCAGACCTTTCACAAGCAACTTTACTGACATGGAAAAACCTGAATTCCATGATTAAGATTCTCCGTAATCATAATCTCAAGTATAGATGGGGTTTCCTCACCAAATTGATCGTTGATTGTAATTATGTTTCCTACAACATCCATACACTGGATGATGGCCTGAAGTTGTTGGGGAAATGGGGGTTACTCCCTATGGATGAAGATAACTCACAGAGGATAAAATCTTAAGTATAAATTGCACAAGAAGAACAACTTGGTCATGCCTAAACCCACTGGATTACTATGGATAACTACTTATATTGCTAAACCCTCAAACCTATCTGTTCTCAGGGAAACTTTTACCCCAGAAGGAAAAGGTGAATTTCTACCTATCTATAATTGCACTTTAGTGCACCCTACAGTTGCATGGCAACTCAAAGTTTTTCTTCAACGTTCCGAATTTTTATGATTGGTTCTATTTTTGTCTCATTATATTTTTTTCTAATAGGATTTCAAAATTACTCATACATTCTTTGAGAATTTATCTTTTTTACTTCAAGGTTGGTCTTTCCACTCAGGAACATGATCATTATATATAAATTGGCTTAGCCACAATAGGATGTCGCTACTACTTATCAACACCTTAAAAAATTTTGCAACACCTTAAAAAATTCTCTGAATACCAACAGGCTTAACAGCCCTCATAAAAGAAAGACTCTCTGAACTGATGCTATCAAACTTCGGAGTGACATCATATGTGTACAAGAGTCGCACTTTTGCGAAAGATAAAGCACCCAAATTTTCACATTGTCTTTTTCCACATATCTTATGCTCCAACGACCTCCAAAAGAAGAAAGGTGTTATAACAGCAGTCAAAGGGACAGTCTCATTCCGCCTTTTGGACTCGGTAATAGACAACCATGGTCGGTATATAATTCTAGTTGCTAATATAGACAATATTACTTACACAGCCAACATTTAGGCTCCCAACAAGCATCAACAAAAATTAATCGAATAGATAAAGTGATGCGCTCGTAATATCTATAGGATATCCTACTATTCAATGTGCTGACAGGTCACATTCTAGTTGTGGATACTTTGTTACAAACTATACAAAAACTTGAACAGTGATTAGCATAATATAAATAAATATAAATACAATGTGTTGAAAAGTCTGCTGTGAAAGTCTAATTGGAGACCTCCCGGAATACAAATCAAAAAGTTAGTTCACCATTTGTTCTTGTGAAATAATAAACAAAAAAAAATATGTGGAAAAAGGTGGTGAAAAAATAGAGTGAAAAATATATTAAAACAGATATATTAAATAAATATGTAGTTGGTAACAATTATAAAAGGATTACAATTGTGTGGATTCCCATACACCTTACTTGGAAAGGTGATTCCTTTGCAGGTTAGAAGATACCTCTTATCTGTGTTTAAACAAGGCTTACTGAGTCTGGGTTAATCAGCAGAGGATAGGCTTACATCCACCGGCTAGGATCATCTCATCTCCACTTCTCCTGTTCATATGCTTTCCCCCACATGAAATACAAAAGTGGGACAAGACCCTTGTGCTTGAGATCTAGGGGGATGTTGATACTCATTGTAGTACTGTTCATTATTTTGATTGTAGCTCCTACTCCCAGATTGATCATACTGGCCATTCTGGTGGTTTCTAGGTTTCCTATTTTTCCCGTTGTTTTTCCAAAAGGGTTTTTTTTGGGATCAACAACTGCAAAAGATTTTACCTGAAAAACCACAATTCATCTATAGAAAGGCACCTACATTAAGAGACAAAATTGCCAAACATGTTATAGATCCACCCAAACCACATGAATTAACCTTTTTTCAAAGGAGTGGTTTCTATCCGTGTAAGCGATGCTATGCGTGTGTAAATACTAAAATGAATGGGCACAAATGCATCAATTTTAAATCGACCAGCAATGACTAGGGATGAGCCGAACACCCCCCGGTTCGGTTCGCACCAGAACCCGCGAACGGACCGCAAGTTCGCACGAACGTTAGAACCCCATTGACGTCTATGGGACTCGAACGTTCGAAATCAAAAGTGCTCATTTTAAAGGCTAATTTGCATTGTATTGTCCTAAAAAGGGTGTGGGGACCCGGGTCCTACCCCAGGGGACATGTATCAATGCAAAAAAAACTTTTAAAAACGGCCGTTTTTTCGGGAGCAGTGATTTTAATGATGCTTAAAGTAAAAAAAAAAAGTGAAATATTCCTTTAAATATCGTACCTGGGGGGTGTCTATAGTATGCCTGTAAAGTGACGCGTGTTTCCCATGTTTAGAACAGTCCCTGCACCAAATGTCATTTTTAAAGGAAAAAATCTCATTTAAAACTGCTTGCGGGTTTAATGTCATGTCGGGTCATGGCAATATGGATGAAAATCAGTGAGACAAACGGCATGGGTACCCCCCAGTCCATTACCAGGCCCTTTGGGTCTTGTATGGATATTAAGGGGAACCCCGCACCCAAATTAAAATAAGGAAAGGTCCCTATATACTCTGAACAGCAGTATACAGGCGGTGCAAACAAGACAGGGACTGTAGGTTTGTTGTTAAGTAGAATCTGTTTGTAATTTTGAACATTTTTAACGTGTTTAGCTCCAGCCAAAAAATATTTTCTAAGCTTTTTGGAAAACATAGGGAAGGGTTATCACCCCTGTGACATTTGTTTTGCGTCTTTCCTCCTCTTCAGAAGATTTCACCTCACTTTTTTGTCCCAATGAAAAATGTTTTTTGAAAATTTGGGTTTTTTTGTGGAACAAGGATTGGAAAGCATCAGTGGAAAGGAGAAATTGTTTTCCCATATTAACTCTTACATGAGAGAATTTCCCTTCCTAGGGGTAGATTTCATCTCACTTCCTGTTGTCTCCTTCCGTTTGCAAGTAGGAGTCGTTTGTAAGTTAGATGTTTGAAAGTAGGGTCCTGCCCTATATACTCAGCAGAAATTTGGGCCTTAGGTGTTGCTGTGGCCAAAACACTGTAAGCCCTCACAGGGCCCTGCTGTGAAATATTAGATCAAGAATTGTAATTACATGCCCCTGTTGAACAGGAGCTGAAAAATTAGGCCTTAGGCACTGGTGCTGGTGCCACAACACTGCAACCCCTCACAGACACTCTAGTTGGAACGCAGGAACGAGCCCTGCTGCAAAGTATTGCATCAAAAATTGTAATTACACGCCCCTGTTAGACAGGGGCAGAAAAATTGGGCCTTAGGCACTGGTGGTGGCGCCTAGAACCAAAAATGTTCTTACAAGCTATCAGCGTGATGATTGAGGAGGAAGAGGATAATTACTCAGGGATAGTCACTCAGCATCAGCATAGGCAGTCTTTGAAGGGATCTGAAAAAAATTATTCAGTTACATCAGCATCAGGTGCTTGGTAGCTGGTGGTGATCCAAGACTGATTCATTTTTATGAAGGTCAGCCGATCGACCGAGTCAGTGGACAGACGCACCCTGTGATCGGTTACCACGCCTCCAGCAGCACTGAATGTGCGTTCCGAAAGAACGCTGGATGCAGGACAGGCCAGTAGCTCAATTGCATACTGTGCAAGCTCTGGCCAGTGATCCATCCTCAAGACCCAATAACCCAGAGGATTTTCGGTGGGAAAGGTGTCCAAGTCTGATCTTGCCCCTAGGTATTCCTACACCATGTAAAACAGACGCTGGCGATGGTTGCTGGAACCGATCATACCTTGGGGCTGCGGACCAAAAAATTGTCTGAACGCATCGGTCAGACGGCCACCTTCTCCACCGCTCCTTCTTTGACTGACCGAAGCCTCAGCAACACGTTGTCCAGAAACAGGAGTTTGTAACCTCCCAGTCTCTGGGAACGCGTTGCACAGACCTTTCTGCAAGGCCTCCCGAAGATGTTTCATCCTCTGCTCCCTCTGCGATGGCAAGATAAGGTCCGCAACCTTACCCTTGTAACGTGGATCAAGGAGGGTTGCCAGCCAGTATTGGTCCTTCTCCTTGATACCACGAATACGAGGATCCTTACGCAGGCTTTGCAGGATCAGGGAGGCCATGCAGCGTAGGTTTGCTGAGGCATTTGGTCCGGAGTCCTCTGGGTCACTAAGGACAACAACGTCCGCAGCCACCTCCTCCCAGCCACGTACAAGTCCATGTGTTCCTTGGGACTGATCCCTTAAAGACTGCTGCTGATGCTGAGTGCCAGGCTCCACCTCCATACTGACACAATCTTCCTCCTCCTCCTCCTCCTCCTCCTCGTCCTCTTCCTGTGTGATCGCCGGGCACGCAGGAACACTGTCTGGATAAAGGGGGCCTTGAGAGCTAAGGAAGTCCTCCTCTTCCTGCCTCTGTTCTGCCTCAAGTGCCCTGTCCATTATTCCACGCAGCGTGTGCTCCAACAGGTGGACAAGGGGGACAGTGTCACTGATGCATGCACTGTCAGTGCTCACCATCCTCGTGGCCTCCTCGAATGGTGACAGGACAGTGCATGCATCCCTGATCATGGCCCACTGGCGTGGGGAAAAAAAACCAAGGTCCCCTGACCCTGTCCTGGTGCCATAGTCGCACAGGTACTCATTGATGGCCCTCTGCTGCATGTGCAGCTGCTGCAGCATGGCCAATGTCGAGTTCCACCTGGTGGGCATGTCACAGATTAGGCGGTTCTTGGGCAGGTTAAACTCCTTTTGGAGGTCCGTCAGCCGAGCACTGGCATTATATGACCGGCGGAAATGCACACAGACTTTCCTGGCCTGCCTCAGGACATCCTGTAAGCCCGGGTACCTGCCCAAGAACCGCTGCACCACCAAGTTAAGGATGTGAGCCAAACAGGGCACATGGGTCAGTTGTCCCTGTCGGAGGGCAGAGAGGAGGTTGGTGCCATTGTCGCAAACCACCATTCCTGCCTTAAGTTGGCGTGGCGTCAACCACCTCTGAACCTGCCCCTGCAGAGCTGACAGAACCTCTGCCCCAGTGTGGCTCCTGTCCCCCAAGCACACCAGCTCAAGCACCGCATGGCATCTTTTGGCCTGCGTACTTGCGTAGCCCCTTGAAAGCCTACGGAGCACCGCTGGTTCCGAGGAAGAGGCCATGGAGGAAGAAGAAGAGGAGGGGGTGGAGGAGAGAGGTGTGTCACAATCATTAGCATTTTGGAGGCGTGGTGGCGGAACAACCTCCAACACTACTGCACCTTGTCCTGCATCCTTCCCAGCTGCCAGCAGAGTCACCCAATGCGCCGTGAAACTTAAGTAACGTCCCTGTCCATGCCTGCTGGACCATGAGTCAGCGGTAATATGCACCTTACCGCTGACCGCCCTGTCCAGCGAGGCATGGACATTGCCTTCCACATGCCGGTAGAGAGCCGGAATCGCCTTCGGTGAGAAAAAGTGGCGTTTGGGTACCTGCCACTGAGGAACCGCACATTCCACAAACTCACGGAAGGGGGCAGAGTCTACCAACTGAAAAGGCAGCAGTTGAAGTGCTAGCAATTTTGCCAAGCTAGCATTCAACCGCTGGGCATGTGGATGGCTGGGAGCGAACTTCTTTCGGCGGTGCAGCAGCTGGGGCAGGGAAATTTGCCTGGTACAATCTGACGTCGGTGTACCAAAAGCAGATTGCCCACAAGTACTTGGCTGTGACACACCTAATTCTACACCTTCATTCCTCTCACTGCAGGTCTCAGAGAGGACTGAAGGTCTAGTGGGGTTGGAAATCTCAGCTGATGAGGAGCAAGGAGAGATCCTCTTTGTTCTTTGGTGTGGGTCTTTTAGATATGCTTGCCAACGAACTGCATGGCAGGTCAACATATGTCTGGTCAAGCATGTGGTACCCAAGCGGGAGATGTTTTGGCCACGCGAGATACGCTTGAGACATATGTTGCAAATAGCAGCGGTGCGATCTGATGCACTCGTCTCAAAAAAGGCCCACACCAAAGAACTTTTTGAATAACGCGCAGAGACTGCAGCGCCCTGCACATGTGGAGCTTTGGGGTGTGATGCAGTCAATGTGCTGCCCTTAGGCTGGCCCCTGGAGGGCATCCTGCCTCGTTGGTGATGTGCCGCCTCCTCCTCCTCCTCCTCCTCTCTCCTATCAGGCACCCACGTTGAGTCAGTGACCTCATCATCCCCTCCCTCCTCATCACTGGAGCAAACCTGGCAGTATGCTGCAGCAGGGGGAGCATGACTGCCAGATTGCTGTCCTTCTTGGGCACCCCCTCTGTCCGTGCTCATGTTACTGCCTTCATCGAGCTCAGTATCATCATCAGAGCCTTCCAAACGCTGGGCATCCTCCTGGAGCATGTACCCAACACTGTGGTCAAACAGTTCGAGGGAATCCTCAGGAGGACATGGTGGAGCTAGGGAAGGAGTCACTGATGACATTGAGCTGAGGGAAGAGGCCGCTGCTTTGCCAGACAAAGCACCCTGGGCATGGGTGAGAGAGGATGAGGAGGATGAGGACGGCTTGGTCATCCACTCGACCAAGTTTTCTGCATGTTGCGGCTCAACACAGCCAGCTGCCGAAAAAAAGGCCAAGCGTGTCCCATGGCCACGGGCTGATGAGGATGCACCGTCTCCACGACCAGCACTAGACACAGAGCCTGCTTGCCCTCTCTTATTGGCTTGTGACTGTCTGCCTCTCCTTCTTGGCCTTCCAGACATACTAATGGCCTGTAGCTGCACTAAGCTGGGATAGAACACCTGTAATTTTCTTCAGGTAGCTTTATATACTGTAACCAGACAAGCCTGCCTGTCAGTAGGAAGATAACAGGAACGGATCTAGCTGAACACTGTGAGCAGGACGCACTGCACTAAATGTAAATAGCAGGAACGGATCTAGCTGAACACTGTGAGCAGGACGCACTGCACTAAATGTAAATAGCAGGAACAGATCTAGCTGAACACTGTGAGCAGGACGCACTGCACTAAATGTAAATAGCAGGAACAGATCTAGCTGAACACTGTGAGCAGGACGCACTGCACTAAATGTAAATAGCAGGAACGGATCTAGCTGAACACTGTGAGCAGGACGCACTGCACTAAATGTAAATAGCAGGAACGGATCTAGCTGAACACTGTGAGCAGGACGCACTGCACTAAATGTAAATAGCAGGAACAGATCTAGCTGAACACTGTGAGCAGGACGCACTGCACTAAATGTAAATAGCAGGAACAGATCTAGCTGAACACTGTGAGCAGGACACACTGCACTAAATGTAAATAGCAGGAACAGATCTAGCTGAACACTGTGAGCAGGACGCACTGCACTAAATGTAAATAGCAGGAACAGATCTAGCTGAACACTGTGAGCAGGACGCACTGCACTAAATGTAAATAGCAGGAACGGATCTAGCTGAACACTGTGAGCAGGACGCACTGCACTAAATGTAAATAGCAGGAACAGATCTAGCTGAACACTGTGAGCAGGACGCACTGCACTAAATGTAAATAGCAGGAACGGATCTAGCTGAACACTGTGAGCAGGACGCACTGCACTAAATGTAAATTGCAGGAACGGATCTAGCTGAACACTGTGAGCAGGACGCACTGCACTAAATGTAAATAGCAGGAACGGATCTAGCTGAACACTGTGAGCAGGACGCACTGCACTAAATGTAAATAGCAGGAACAGATCTAGCTGAACACTGTGAGCAGGACGCACTGCACTAAATGTAAATAGCAGGAACGGATCTAGCTGAACACTGTGAGCAGGACGCACTGACTGCACTAAATGTAAATAGCAGGAACGGATCTAGCTGAACACTGTGAGCAGGACGCACTGCACTAAATGTAAATAGCAGGAACAGATCTAGCCTAATCTAGCTAACTCAAATCAAATGACACTGTCTGTCTCTCTCTCTATCAGCACACGGGAACACACTACACAGGGCCGCCGTGCAGGCGGCCTTATATAGTGTGGGGCGTGTACTAAATCCCCTGAGCCATAATTGGCCAAAGCCCCCCTGGCTTTGGCCAATTACAGCTCTCTCTACTGACGGCGCTGTGATTGGCCAAGCATGCGGGTCATAGTGCATGCTTGGCCAATCATCAGCCAGCAATGCACTGCGATGCCGCAGTGAATTATGGGCCGTGACGCGCCACACGAATTTGGCGCGAACGGCCCATAACGTTCGCAATTCGACGGACGGTCGAACAGCCGATGTTCGAGTCGAACATGGGTTCGACTCGAACACGAAGCTCATCCCTAGCAATGACATTGAATACCAGATTGAAGATTTTATGACATGTAGGACAGAGGGGGTAGTTTATGTTTTACAATGTCCGTGTTCACTTCAATATGTGGGTAGAACTAAAAGACCGATGTGGAAACGCATCAGGGAACACATACAAAACATTATCAAAGGATACCCGAAGCATAGTGTGTCACAACATTTTTAATCACACCATGACAAAAATCCAGCATTATTAAAGTTCTGGGCAATAGAAAAATTCAGACCACATTGGAGCGGTAGCAATAAAATTAGGCAATTAAGCCAACAAGAATCTAAATGGATATATAATATGGGGGTACTTGCCCCCAAAGGGTTAAACATCAAATTTGATCTTAATTGTTTTATTGCTGATTCTTGAATTTTATTATAATAATTTTGTTTTTTTTCCTTGAGATTAGTTTTTAATATGTTTTAAACAATTTTTTCCATGTATTTTTTATATATTTTTTCATATTTTTAATCATACATTACAGCTGGATTAACTGAAAAAAAAAAAAACCCTTGAATGCATTTAATAATAATGTGAGAGGATCAATTTTAAAATAGGTTTTATCTTTAGGTTTTTTTGTTAAAGTAAAAATAAAAATTAAATTTTTATCCAAAGGAATGTTATAAGGAATAAATAAACATGAATCAACATGTAATGTAATTAAACAATATGGTTTTCCCAGGATCGCGGTATGGTATGATGAGAAAAACACTCCGGGGGTTGCTATAGCAACCAGCACACAACCCATAAATAACGATGAGAGCTGGGTCACTGACACCTTTGAAAAAGTCACGTGTCTAGTGATGATACGTGTGAAGGAGAAGGGGCCTGTCAGCTCTTGTCAGTGTGCAGCCTGCAGTGATTTCTACTGACCATACATCAGTGAAATGCGATCTAGATCTTTTACATCATGTGAGTGGATCTATTGGGCTCTTTGTTAACTTTTTTTAGTAGAAGTTATGTGCGCAATGGTCTTGTCCCACTTTTGTATTTCATGTGGGGGAAAGCATATGAACAGGAGAAGTGGAGATGAGATGATCCTAGCCGGTGGATGTAAGCCTATCCTCTGCTGATTAACCCAGACTCAGTAAGCCTTGTTTAAACACAGATAAGAGGTATCTTCTAACCTGCAAAGGAATCACCTTTTCAAGTAAGGTGTATGGGAATCCACAATATTGTAATCCTTTTATAATTGTTACCAACTACATATTTATTTAATATATCTGTTTTAATATATTTTTCACTCTATTTTTTCACCACCTTTTTCCACATATTTTTGTTTGTTTATTATTTCACAAGAACAAATGGTGAACTAACTTTTGGATTTGTATTCCGGAAGGTCTCCAATTAGACTTTCACAGCAGACTTTTCAACACATTGTATATATATTTATTTATATTATATTACTAATCACTGTTCAAGTTTTTGTATAGTTTGTAACAAAGTATCCACAACTAGAATGTGACCTGTCAGCACATTGAATAGTAGGATATCCTATAGATATTACGAGTGCATCATGCATTTATCTATTTAACTATCTATAAGTGGGGTGTCACTGAATGATTGCAGCTGCAGTATCTAGATATTTGAACTCTTTTTTATATATCAGTTTTTTTATATATTAGTTTATTTATTTATTTTTTACACTACTTTGTACACTATTTTACAGTTTTATATATTCACTTTAGCGCTTGAGTACCTTATTACTTTTATTAACAAAAATTAATCGTAAGCTGTTAAGAAAGGTACAGAAAATACAGAAAGGGCTTATCATCTGCGGAGACTTTAATGCCCCGATTGACCCCAATGTAGATACTACTAAAAAAGATGGCACAAATAGATTAAGTCTTGGTGATATCTTCACTGAGGTAGATTTATACGATCCATGGAGGTGTTTGCATACCACTAAAAAAGTCACACCTTTTTCTCTAACATACAAAAATGGCATCTAGGGATAAAAGAGAAAGCCTAACATTTGTTAATACGCTTTTAAAAGACATATCTAGTCTTGAAAAAGAAGATAAACAATCCCCAGATAACTCAACAATAAAAGGAATGAGCTTAGGTCAACTTTAATAACTAACCATGACAAATACCTCAAACGACTGAAATTGACTTATTACTCCCAAAATAATGGGGCAGGCAAATTGATGGCCTCTGTACTATGTCACCGCCAAAGAACATAAAAACTTGACAGACAAATCCATCTTAAATCTGGGAAAGCATTAATAAACCCACAAGAAATAGCAGATGCTTTCTTAGATTATTATGGAGATTTATACATAAACAACATCAAAAGACATTACAGTATTCTTAAACAAAGCGAACTTACCCAAAATTGACTCGAATACACTTGACGCACTCAATCGACTCATATCATTAATGGAAACCCATAAAATGATAAAATATCTTCCACTGCATAAATCGCCAGGTAATTACGGTCTATCCAATGAATATTACGTTCATTAATATTTTAGCTCCGCACTTAACAAATCTGTTTAATTGCATAGCTACAGCCAAATGTTGCCCGAAAGAACTATTAGAAGTGGTAATAATTACTCTCTCGAAATCTGACAAAGACCTGACATCTCCTTTAAACTATCAACCACTATCTCATTGCTCAATTTGGACATTTAAATTTATGCCAAAATATTGGCCAATCATTTGTTAGAAATTACCCCTACTTGGTCGACTCTGACCAAGTAGGCTTTGTTAAGGGTCGTCAAGCCCCGGACAGCACGAAAAGGATGATCAATTTGATTAACTACATTGAGAACACACAAATGCCTTCTCTGCTCCTAGGTCTGGACTCAGAGAAGGCGTTCGATAGCGTGCATTGGGACTGTATCTCCAGTACTCTTGAGAAGTTTGGATTTTCAAGATTTATCCTTGAAGCAATTATGCTAATTTATACACAGCCATCAGCAAAAGTTTAAACCTCGGGAATGTTATCTAAGACTTTTGACCTCACGAACGGCATCAGACAGGGTTGCCCACTCTCACCCATTATATTTTCTTTGGTAATTGAACCCTTAGCTGAAACCATTAGGTCTAAAGAAAATGTTTCAGGAATAAAGATAGGTAATAGAACACATAAAATTGGGCTATTTGCCAATGACATCATTCTATCTTTAACTAATCCCAACAAATACCCTGCACGTGCTACAATCAGTACCTAACTCTTTTAATAAAGTATCTTAATACAAAATTAACAATAGGAAAAGCTTTGCCCTACCTATGAATACATCTAAGAATACCTTTCCCATCCTCATTCATGCATCTTCATTCACCTATTTAGGTATCAACCTTACATTAACTATATGCATATAATTTTCCTAAGTTTTTAGACTTGATTTCTAAAGATTTTCAAAACATAAAACAAACGCACCTATCCTGGATAGGCAAAATTTCAGCATTTGAAATGCAAACCCTACCCAAGATACTATACCTTTTTAGATCCATACCTATTCCAATACCTTCAAGCTTTTTCAAGATTCTGAATACTAAATTGAGAAACCTAGTCTGGAATAACAAAAAAAAAAAGGGTAGCTTTCTCTATTTTAACATCTTCTAAAAACAAAGGGGGTATGAACTTACCTGATATGCATAAATACTACTACGTAACACTTTTGAATCAAATGAAATAGTGGTTCTTCCCAAATGATGATAAGCTGTGGTTATCCATTGAAATACAAAAAACAAAATATATACTTGCAATGCATGATAATTAATCATGTCACTAAGGACATTGTCCCAACAACATCAAGGGTGGTCACGGGCAGGTAAACATGTTACATGTTAAAGCATCCTAAAATAAAATCAATAACAACACCATGGGGAAAAGGGCAGGGAGGGATGGAAAGGGGAGAAGGAGGAATGGGGGGGGGAGGGAAAAGAAGGGGGGGAGGAAGGAGGGAGGGAAGCTGGGGGGAAAGGGGACTGCATGGAGAGGAAAGGGGAGGAAAGAAGGGAGGGAGGGGAGAGGGGGGGAAAAAGAGGAGGGAGGAGTACGGGAAAAAAGGGGAGAACCAGACAGGGAAAGAGACTTCAGAATCTCACAAGAATGCCTTATATGATACTGACTCGTTAAGGCCAGGGGGGATAGTGGCGTTGAGTCGCTCGATCCAAAGGGATTCCCTTTGGAGTATCGAGCGATCCCAATCGCCACCTCTGGGATTGGGTTGAACTACCTCCAATACCAGAAACTTGACGACCGAGTTGTCAAATCTGTGGTACAGGCCAATATGTCGGCCAATGGTGGTTAATTTCCCATTTTCCGAATCATACGGATGATCACCGATTCTTTGTCTAAATTCCCGGATCGTTTTGCCTACATAAAATGCTTTACATATGCAGTTCATTAAATAGATCACTCCTTTTGTGCCACAATTGGCAGAGGTACGTGGGACGAGGGTCTCCCCATTGGGTAGAACAAAATATCTACCTTCGTTGACCCAAGGGCACCGGGGACAATCCCCGCATTTGAATGTGCCGTTGGGTCCAGTTCTTGATGGTCTGGTGGGGGTATAATGACTGGAGGTTAATTGATCCCGTAACGACCGGGCTCTACGGAAGACAACTTCCGGAGTAGATCGAATATATTTGGCTAAGGTATGATGCTCAGTCAAAAGATGCCAATTTTTGGTTAAGATATTGCGGAGTAGGTTATGATGTGCAGAGTAGGTCGTGATGAATCTCACGGTATCTTTTAAAGGGGGAGGTTCCCCACGTTTAAAGAGTAGAGAGGTCCGTGAGCGTGACATGGCCTTGTTGTATGCTTTACGTAAATTTGTGGGGGAGTAACCACGCAGTAATAGGCATTCTCGTAATGCCTTGGCCTGGAGTTTAAAGTCGCTATCTCGTGTACAATTTCTACGTAAACGTAGGTATTGAGCATATGGTATGCTCCGCACCAAAGAACTCGGATGTGCGCTAGTAGCAAACAAAAGGGTATTGCCAGCAGTTGGCTTTCTGTAGAGGTCGGTACCCAGCGTTCCATCTGGTTGTTTGATTATATTCAAGTCTAAAAAGGAGATCTGCTCTGTATCGATCTTAAATGTAAATTTTAAATTTAAATCATTAATATCGAGTTCACAGAGAAATTGTAATAATTTGTCTCTGGGGCATTTGTCTTTGTCTCCACACCAGTAAAAGGTCATCGATAAAATGATACCATAAAAGGATATCGTTTAGGAATTCCGAATATTGGTCATGAGCATGAATGTGCCTCTCCCAGCCGCCTAGGTATACATTTGCATAATCTGGGGCACACGACTTCCCCATTGCAACTCCCTGTATTTGCAAAAACAATTGGTTATTGAATGAAAAGTAATTTTTCGTTAGTATAAAGTGCAACAATGCAAGTACAAAATGGTTTAAGGGCCATGTGCTTGTGTCCTGTTCAAACAAGAAGGAACCAGCCGTCCGTACGCCCTGTTTGTGGGGGATACTGGAGTACAGAGCCTCGATATCAACAGCCACGAGCAGGGCGTCCGGAGGGATCTGGATTCCCTCAAGGCATTGCAATAAATCCGTGGTGTCTCTAATATAGGACGGGAGGCTACGGACGTGAGGCATCAGAAATGCGTCAACAAATTTACTGGCATTATCAGTTAGAGAGCCTATCCCCGAAACTATAGGTCTCCCTGGAGGGGTTTGCACATTCTTGTGGGTCTTGGGTAAAGAATAAAAGGTGGGAATGCGGGGAAATTTGGGGACCAGGAACTCTAAGGTGTCTTTGTCAATGAGGCCTATAATGTAGGCCTCAGTGCAAAGAGCCTGGAGTTCGTGTGCGAAGGACGATACATGAGTTTGGGTGATGGGTTTATACCAATTTCTGTTATTAAGGATAGCAAGACACATTGATTGATATTGGTGGTTGGTCATCAGAACAATATTCCCACCCTTGTCCGATTGTTTTATAACTACATCTGGGCGTCTCTGTAAGGATCGGAGAGCTCGAATTTGGCCCAGATCAAGGTTCGAAGAAAAGTCGGGCCATTTTTGTTTTTTAAGGTCACTGATCGTCGCTCGAAGAAAGGCTCAGATCTCCGGGCAGGTATTCAGATCAGGGAACCTACGTGATCGTAGTCGGAAAGACTTAGGCAGTACTGTCTGTTTGGGAACAGCAATTGGGCCAAAGGTATTAGATGACGAAGGGGTAGCAGAAAGCATCCCTGTTAAATGCTCCGATAAGGGGATATCACCAAGTGAAGTGATTTATTTGCCCTGTCAGTGGCTGACACGATATTCCCTAAGGTCATAGTTCCTAAATTGCTCTCCATTAAAGCCACCCTGTTATCATGGAAGTTTCTTGTCTCAAACTTCCATGCTCTAGGGCATTTACAAAAGATAACTATACCACTCAGAGCCCTTGATTACTGTACAGGCCAACTCTCGATGAACAAATGGATTGCTGAGGGCTTTAACTTTTACGTACACCTTCCCTCAGGATACAAAGCCACGAATCTGACCAGTTTCTGGAACTCGATATTCACCATTATTGCCTCTCTCACAGGCTACTTGTTAAAAATATCACCTGCTATGGCCCTTTTAGGTATCATCCTTGACACTTTCCCATTTCAATACAGAATATTAGTGGCGAATATTCTTATAGTGGCTAGAATTACCATAACGAAAATGTGGAAATCAATTGAGGCCCCTAACCTGTGTGATGTCATTCTTAGAATCAACACCCAGGCATACTATGAATTACTGTTAGCACTTAAAAAATATAATGTAATTCACTTTAACATGCACTGGCATGCATTGATCATACATCCTAAAGCATCCACAGCATTAAAAGACTTTTACGGTCATTCCTAGCCACATGCCAACCAGCGTACATCGGCACAATGGCGCGGCTGGGCAAATGGGCGTACAGGTATGTCCCCTTTAAATCGCGGCAATGTGGGTGCCCATCGCTAACTCAGTGAATGTGCTCGCGGGTCCCACAGACTCGATGTCCACCAGGGGCCTGCAATCGTATCACGGAGCCGCAGAACTGTGAGATGCCTATGTAAACAAGGCATTTCCCTGTTCTGCCTAGTGACATGACAGGGATCTACTTCTCCCTGTCATTGGGAGCAGTGATCGCTGTCATGTCAGTGGTAGCCCATCCCCCCCCACAGTTAGAATCACTCCCTATGACACACTTAACCCCTTGATCGCCCCCTAGTGTTTAACCCCTTCCCTGCCAGTGTAATTTATACAGTAATCAGTGCATTTTTATAGCACTGATCGCTGTATAAATGACAATGGTCCCAAAATAGTGTCAAAAGCTTCCGATTGTCTGCCATAATGTCACAATCATGATAAAAATCACAGATCACCGCCATTACTAATAAAAAATAATAATAATAAAAATGCCATAAATATATCCCCTATTTTGTAGACGCGATAACTTTTGCACAAACCAATCAATATACACTTATTGCGATTTTTTTATCAAAATTATGTAGAAGAATACATATCGCCCTATATTGAGAGAATTTTTTTTTTATATATTTTTTGGGGATATTTATTATAGCACAAAGTAAAAAATATTGCTTTTTTTTTCAAAATTGTCACTCTTTTTTTGTTTAAAGCACAAAAAATAAAAACAGCAGAGGTGATCAAATACCACCAAAATAAATCTCTATTTGTGGGAAAAAGAGGACATCAATCTTGTTTGGGTGCAACATTGCATAATCACGCAATTGTCAGTTAAAGCAACACAGAATCCTGTTATACTTTTCTTAATGTCTTTATCTGTTATTTTATGTTCTGATAACCAATAAAAAATTGAATGTGAAAAAAAATAAAACATTTAAGGGCTAACAGTGATGCACACCTCAGAAAACAAAAAGAGTTTATGAGCAGAATGCACATGGACATAATAGCAGTCTTGTTTGATAGTGAAAGTCTTGCAGAAAATGAAATTATCACAATATGGTCCTAAACGACAAGGTTAACTTGAAAATACTAGGTCAAGCACTGGAAATGTTTAATGAGAGCTAAATTTGAGATTAAAAAAATATTTAATTTCAGGTTCCGTGTAAATATTGTAAGAAGAATAAGAAGGGTGATTCATAGAAATCCACTGGTTAAACAGATCCATTATTTGCTCCAATGGGTGAATATTACCTTTGCCTTGTGTAAGAGAGGACTGGCATGGCTGGGTGAGGAAGACATGATGAGATTCGCTGCCAATTATTTCTCTTGTATGTATTTTAAATTGTTCTACACTTATGAGATATTCAATCTGAATTTATTTCTGTGGGTTACAGCTAGAGTTGGGTGAACGGTTCGGGTCAAGCAAAAATTACGCCCATACATCGCCTGTTCACCCATTTGGTAAACACCCAAATTTGCAGGGCATTCAACGGGAGTGTGCCCCGCCGAATGCCCTGCAATGTACTGCATGCTGCACAGTGCATTCTAATGCCCCGTACACATGGTCGGATTTTCTGATGGAAAATGTCCGATCGGAGCGTGTTGTCGGAAATTCCGACCGTGTGTGGGCTCCATCGGACATTTTCCCTCGGATTTCCGACACACAAAGTTGGAGAGCAGAAGATAAAATTTTCCGACAACAAAGTCCGATCGCGTCAATTCCGACCATGTGTGGCCTGTTCCGACGCACAAAGTACCACGCATGCTCAGAAGAAATTCCGGCACGGAACAGCTCGTTCTGGTAAACTTAGCGTTCGCAATGGATACAGCACTTTCATAACGCTGCAATGTCAAAAATGGTTTAATACAGCGCACTCTCTTCTTCTTTATAATGTGACAAGAATTAAGTAGTTTTGCTGCTCATATTCACACACACTTCTCACAAAGTTTTTTTTTTTTGTTTTTTTATTGGGATTCCCTGAATATATTGTTAGTTGTCACATCTGACAGAATGGTTTTTTTTTTTTGTTTTGTTTTTTGGGATTTTAAGCCTTTTTTTTAAATTTAATGTTTGTATTTTTTCCAAGGCTGATCTTTGTTCAATGTTATTTTTACTCCAGAATATTTTTGTGTGTGTTTTGTGTGTCAAGTTACCCCAACACCATTGATATCTTTTATTATTTAATCTCAAGTAGATTGTTTGTTGTTGGAGTCCCTTGTTCATTTCACATTGTATATTTGAAATGTACCTGAATCCTCACAAACAATCTGTCCTTTTTGAAGTAAAACACATAGGAGAGTATAATTCAAAACAAAAATCCTTTATTAAGGGTTCAGAACCAAACAAAGAGGAAGGCAACACTGGATCAACAGGAGAAATTAGCGAAGCCTGGGACCCGCACGGCAGACATCAATTCTTGAACATCAAAATTGGTGGCCTGAGGAGTCCATATGTAAGGGAGGGCAGTCTGGTCCAGAATTTGCAGAGATCTGGAAAGCAGCAGATGACATCTGTGTCCCCAGGCTGTGGTACCACAAGAGGCTGCATTTTTTGGCTGACCAGACTGAACCCAGGGTCCTCACTTTCTGGTCTTCCTTCCACGCTTCCTTCCGGGCTGTGGCTGTGCAGTTGGAGATGTGGCAGGAGAAGGAGTAGGACCTGGAGGAGGAGGAGGACTGGGAGGACCTAGAGGAGAAGGAGGAGGAGGACCTGCAGGAGGAGGACCATCGCAAAGGTGTGTCTGAGCTGTAATTTGGCCCCTCATACCTTTCTTAACAGCCTCCAATATGAGCGACTCACACATGATTTGTTGTCCCTCCTCCATCCTCTGCATTTTATAGGCAATGGTGGCAGCAATGTCCTCCTCCACGGTATGTGGTGCTCCCAGGACCTCTGTAGCCCTCCAAAAGAGTCCTCTGCCAGCCTCCTCTAGGGCACTCCTGCTCCTGCCACTTTCTCTTTCCGGGGGGTGGAGGGACCTGCAGATCAGCCAGCCGGCTCGGCCCGGCCACCTCCTGGCTGAGACTTCCCTGTGTATGAAAAAGGGACATGGTTTTAGTTTTTGCTCCATCAATCACAATCCTAAATTAGTACTCCCAACTAACATCTAGTTAACATCATTGATTGGACAAGCAGAAATATTTAAAGGAATGCTATACCTGGCTCAATCTGGGCTCCTCCACATGTTGCCTGGAAGGCCCGGGTTGGGCGTCAGAAGCCTCAGCCGGGGGGGAAGGAAGCGTGGAAGGAAGACTGGAGAGGGATGGCCTGGGTTCAGTCTGGCCTGCCAGAAAATGCAGCCTGTCGTAGTACCACATCCTGGGGACATAGATGTCATCTACTGCTCCGGATCTCTGTGAATCCAGGACTTTCTTGCGCTCCCTTACAAATGTGCTCCTCAGGCCACCAATTAAAATCTTCAAATAGGTGATGTCTGCCATGGGGATCACCTGCTTCACAATTTCACACAATTGCTCCAGTGCTGCCTTCCTCTTTGCTTGGTTCTTGTAATGTGGGTGTTTAATCTCCCACAGACATGGCAGCTCCCTTAACATATCAATGAATAGTGACATGAAGTCATTGTCTTTCACTAGCATATCCATGTTCACTGCAAGACACAACACAAAACAAAGCCTAATGTCAGACAAAACTCTCCTAATCTTGTTACAATATAGGCCTCAATGTAGAAGCAGTATAGGCACAAGTTTGTCTCTTACCTTTGTTCTTACAATCGACGCATCCAATGCTCCTTCCTCCGCTCACAGATTGTACGTAATACGCACGTGTGTTACGCTTTATATACACTGCGCATGCGTGTAACTCCGCCCGCCCCTGACGTTCTTTCTAGTCTATTCCTCGCCCCTTTTCGTTCGGCGCAGTGGGGGAAGAGCACATGGCGGAGTCACAGCAGGTGCGTGATAATTACAGGAACGAGGAGGAGGAAAGCCCGGATCCGGACACGTCCCGATCCAGAAGGAGACGATTTAAGGCCACAAATATGTCCTTTGGGGAGATGTTGGAGATAACATCCTGAAGAAGGCTGACTATGACGGAAAGTATGGGCCTTACCCCAACCCCAATATCAGAAAGGCCAAGATCATGGCGAAAGTGGTCAAAAGTCTTCACAGGAATTTCGGGGTACGACGATCGAAAAATCAGCTCAGGAAGCGGTGGTCGGACCTGAAATTAAGAGAGCCAGAGCAGTACAGAAAGATCCGGAGAGTGCTGCAAAAAAGTAAGTAGTTGTGCTGTGTTCCTATTCTTTTTGTCTTTATTACATTCGTGCTGCTCCATATGCTTTTCTTAATTGTACAGTTTAAAAGGGCAACTTTAATGTTCATGGGCCCATTATTCGTTCGTATCAAACATTTTTCTTTCGGCCTCTAAAACACCATTGTTTAGGCCATATGCATTTTCCCACATTTTTTAGAGCCTACTTGGATGCCAAATATTTGTTTGTGTAGATGGCTTTGTTACTAGAATGAAATTCAAGCTAGATTCTGTGTAAGGAGAGGACACTGAGCAGCTGTTTTCACATCTGGACACTGGAGCACTAGTGTGGGACACAAGAACACAATTTTTATTAGGGGGGCCACACAGGTGCTCCAGTGCATACTATAGGGGGGGCTACATCTGTGAAGCTTGTACTAAACAGGTAAAGTATTGCAGCTTGACAAAGGGCAATAAAAAAAAGACATCTTGGAGCTCGGCTAAAATTGACAATTGTACCCCACTTCCAAGCAATGTTTCCTATTTCTAGTTCTGCCATCAAATATCTGTGTGCTAATTATAGCATTTTTGTTTTACATAGAAAAAAATAAATGATGTGATTCAAAAAAATAATAACATCATTGATGTTCTGGGGCGAATTTAAAACCCCACAAAATCACTTTTTTGATTGTGGTCCAATGTTTTAAATCTTTTTGCAATGTTTTGAAAAGCCGAATTTGGAGGATGCACACAGTGTGCCAACATGTGCTATCTGCCATCACGGGAGATCAATGGACGCGTTTTGGGGGTGCAACCCCTTCCTCAATTATAAAGTAGCATTGAGGAAGGGCTTCCTCCCCCAAAACACGTCCCTTGATCCCCCATGATGGCAGATAGCACATGTTGACGTAAATTGGTGTGCATCTTCCAAATTTGGCTTTTCCAGGGGTGATTTCCCCCCATCTGAACGCAATATCAAACACAGTTCCTAAATACTGATGTCTGATATAGCCTTCAGGTTTTACCATATGTGAACTTTGTAAGTTCAAGTTTTTTGTCTTTCTTGTTGGTTTTACACAGGCCTGTTTTATCGTAAATGGACATTTCTATTTTTGATAATGCCACCCCAAAAATTGTTATACAACAAACATGTTGGTTTGTTTTAAAAACCTTTGGTAAATGCATATATGATTGTGCAGGTATAAAAATGTTGGTTAATCAACAATGTGTGGATTATTGTCTCAACGCTACAACACTTTTGGGGTGATGTCAATGGTGTTTTCAGAGAAAATGGGGGTTATTTACTAAGGGCAAATCCTCTTGGCACTACAAGTGTAGTTTCAGTGCAGTTGCAACTGCACTTGTAGTGAAATGTGTTTTTGCATTTAGTAAATAACAGCCAACAGTGCTTTGTATAAGGTTACACAATCATGCCATTTTCTGGACTCAACACATTTCTGTCAGGGTCAGCTAAAACAAACACAAGCAGTAAATGTCCACAAAGAATTTTATTTTTTTTTTAATAGAAAATGGCTTCACATATTTGCTGGCATATTGATGGCCCCCCTACCTGCAAAGAACTCCAGGTAGCGTAAACGGACATCACGGGCACTCAGGGAGGGCAAGCCAGGACGGCCGCTTTCAAGCGCCGTCAGTGTTTCAGGTATCACTCTGGCCTCAGGCCCAACTGAGCCAGCATAGTTGGCTGAATGTTTCCTTAAAAAGTTATGGAGAAAACAGCACGCCAGTATAATTTGGTTCAGTTTATACTCCGCCATATGGATGGGTGTCATAAATAGGCGGAACCGGCTGGCCAGGATTCCAAATGTGTTCTCCACCACTCTTCGGGCTCTGGCCAGCCGGTAATTAAAAACCCTCTGTTCCGGGGTGAGGGTCCTCATCGGGAATGGCCGCATCAGGTGGTCCCCCAGCGCAAGCGCTTCATCAGCAACGAACACGAATGGGAGTCCTTCCACATTGTCCTCTGGAGCTGGCAAGTCCAAGCTGCCATTCTGGAGACGCCTGTAGAACTCCGTCTGGGTGATGACTCCACCATCGGACATCCGGCCATTCTTCCCCACGTCCACATACAGGAAGTCGTAAGTAGCCGACACCACTGCCAACATCACTATACTATTGAACCCCTTATAGTTGAAATAGTACGACCCCAAGTTGGGTGGTGGGACGATGTGGACATGTTTCCCATCAATTGCCCCTCCGCAGTTAGGAAAGTCCCACCGCTGGGCAAAGTGGGAGGCCACAGTCTGCCATTCCTGTGGCATGGAAGGAAACTGTTGAGGGAAAAAATAAAACATTAAACAAAACAAAAACAATAAACATTACTATTTTTGCTCAGAAACATGGCAAGCAGATTAGGCACAAACATTATGGGGCAACCTCCAGATAGCATTTATTAAGGGGAATTTAACAATGCCAAAGTATAAGGTACACCTATCATATTCCCCCCCCCCTCTCATGGGCCATTTCAAACATTATAGGGGGTGTGTGGAAATCTTGGACAGGTAACCCTCTTCACTTCATTGAGAGATGAATGCCTAAATAATGGGTATTACTTGGAACAGCCCCTCCTTAGTTGCACTATTGGCAGCCCACTGGACAGGTAAAAAGTGTCATAATACAAAGATATAAATACACATTGTACACATTTGAGGACATTTGGACATTCTGTTATTACCTATCAAGATAATAATAGGATACAAAAACTTTAAAGAGTACCATTTGAAAGTATACAGGCAAGCCCTTGCACTACATGCTTTGGGGAATTCATCCATAAATCTGAGCACTAAAGAGATGGGTATAGTGTGTATGGGTTTGGCAAAGTCAGCAGATAGATGATTGAGGATAGAGAATTGGGATCAGCTGACTTAGCAGTTGGGGGAGGAAGGGTTACTAAAAATTATTTGGGGACACCACCAAAAAAAAGCCTCTGGCACTCTGCCAGAATTTAAAGCAAAAATAACATTTCAAAACATTTTAGGGGGTGTTTGGGGTAAAGCACTACTATGGAGCAGAAAAAATACATTAAGTGACTATATGAGGTGAATATAGGCCAGGAGACACCATGCTGGGGAGGTTATGGAAGGGCAAATATGTATGAAGGACCTAAAATAATAATTACAAAAAAATCCAGCATGCATGAGAACAAAGGGGACATTCACAGCATATTCCAATCATGGTAATTAGGGAATGAGGAAAGAAATACAATATATTAGCAAACATTCAATACAATAAAATGTGATATTAAAGGATAAAAATCTTACCTTCATATACTCCTTCTGCAGGACCTGGATGATGGCAGAACAGGTCTCTGGGATAATGATCCCCAGAGCCTGGGGGGAGATGCCTGTTGAGAACTTTAAGTCCTGCAGACTTCTCCCTGTCGCCAAATACCGCAGGGTAGCGACGAGCCTCTGCTCCGGAGTGATGGCTTGCCTCATGCAGGTATCCTGCCTGCTAATATAAGGGGTCAGCGAAGCCAACAGACGGTGAAACACGGGGTCCGTCATCCTGAGAAAGTCCCTGAAATCATCAGGATTATTCTCACGGATCTCACGGAACAAAGGCATATGAGAGAACTGGACACGCTGAAGCAACCAATTCTTGGTCCATGAACTCCTCCCCACCCTGTTCATGGACTGGACTTGTGTCAAGGTCAGGACCCCAACACCAAGCCCCGGCACAGCACGAACTCTATGAGGAGTACGCATACGCAACATGGCTAGAAAATGGTCGGCTGCTCAGAACGAAGTAACAGAACGCACTGAAGAACAGCAAGGCCTGTGAAGAGCGACCTGAAAAACAGTAACGAACGAACAAGAATACAATGACTAATTAAAGTCATGCAGAACTTGCTTGCACGCACTGAAGAGCAGATACAAACCCACAAGCATAAACTGAACGTCAGAAAACGATCTGAAAGCCACGAGTCTGAAAAAGCGCGAATCGTCTCTCACCAAACTTTTACTAACACGAGATTAGCAAAAGGAGCCCAAAGGGTGGCACGCTTGGTTCTGAACTGGCCTTTTCTAGTCTCGTCGTACGTAGTGTACGTGACCGCTTGGTTGGCGATCGGAAATTCCGACAACTTGTAATTAGGTAATTACAAGTGCGACCGCGTGTAGACAAAAGAAGTTTGAGCCAACATCCGTCGGAAAAAATCCTAGGATTTTGTTTTTGGAATGTCCGAACAAAGTCTGACCGTGTGTACGGGGCATTAGCCCCAAGTGGCTTAGAACATTGCCGACAATAAAAAAAATGAAAAAAAAATGGCCTGGGGGTCCCACTAATCCATACCAAGCCCTTTTGGTCTGGTGTGGATTTTAAGGGGAACTTCACAGCGAAATAAAAAAAAAGGTGTGTGGTCCCCCCAAAATCCATACCAGACCCTTATCAGAGCATGCTATGTGAATAAGTATGGGTACATTTACCCCTACCTATTCACCGAAAAAGTGTCAAAAAGTAGTAAACAGTAGACAGTTTTTCACAATTCCTTTATTAAAAATAAAAACACAGTGTCCCCCTGATGTAGATCTATCATTTACGATGCTGCCATCACTGCCAACCAAAAAAAAGAGGCAAACTACGGATGCCTCGTTTGTCGTTTGACCGTTATTTAATAGGTAAGGGGTGGAGCCACCTGGTGACATCACCTAGTGGCAATGCCCCTCCTTGTGACATTGCCAGGTGGCTCCACTCTTACCTATATAAGAACTGTCAAACGGCAAGCCAGTCATTCGATGGTTTGCCTTAGTTGAGCTTTTTTTAACTCAGGTCCGGCGGGGGCATTGGCGTCATGATTGACAATGAATCTACATTGGGGGACACTGTTTTTTTTATTTTTAATATAAGAATTGTCAAAAATTGCCTCCTGGTTGTATTTACTTTTTTTAGTGAATAGGTAGGGGTACTATACTCATTCACATAGGGGTTTCCAGATTCCGATAAGCCCCCTGCCTCCAGACCCCCACAACCACCGCCCAGGGTTATCGGGTAGAGGCCCTTGTCCCCATCAACATGGGGACAAGGTGCTTTGTGGTGGGGGCAGAGCCCCCCGCCCCAAATCACACCCCCATGTTGGGGGCATGTAGCCTGGTATAGTTCAGGGGGGTGCTTTCTCGTGCCCCCCTTTCCTGACCTGTCAGGCTGCATGCTCAGATAAGGGTCTGGTATGGATTTTGGGGGGGCACGCCATTTTTTTAAATTTTGACATGGGGTTCCCCTTAAAATTCATACCAGACCCTAGGGCCTTTTTTTAACATTTTTCTTTTGCCGGCAATGGTATTGTATTTTCGGCAATTTAAATGAAATTTCATTGTTTTTTTTCTTTAGAAATAACAGTTTTGCTGCAATAGGTTCTATCCATGGTAAGGACTAAGGGGACCCCACAGGCACTATATTTAAACATTATTATTGTTTCACTTTAAGAATCATAAAAATCATTGCTCCTAAAAAAAACTATCTTAAAAAAAATTGCTCTGATACATGTCCTCCAAGGCGGTACCCAGACCCTTGTCTCTAGTTACAACACTCATGGATGCGTACTATGTGTTATTTCTACTGTACTATGAAATAATCCTAATGCCCTGTACACATGATCAGACATTGAGCGGACATTCCGACTACAAAATCCATCGGATTTTTCCGATGGATTTTGGGCCAAACTTGTCTTGCATATACACGGTCGCACAAAGTTGTCGGAAAATCCGATCGTTCTAAACGCGGTGATGTAAAACACATACATCGGGACTATAAACGTGGCAGTAGCTAATAGCTTTCCTCTCTTAATTTATTCTGAGCATGCGTGGCACTTTGTGTGTCGGATTTGTGTACACACGATTGGAATTTAAATGATCGGATTTTGTTGTCTGAAAATTTTATATCCTGCTCTCAAACTTTGTGTCGGAAATTCCGACGGAAAAAGACTGATGGAGCCCACACACGATCGGAATTTCCGACAACACAATCCAATCGCACTGTTTCCATCGGAAAATTCGACCGTGTGTACAGGGCATAATAGTTCTCTTTTCTTTTCTATGCTAGAAGTACATTATTAAATTAAAGTGTGGTCATAACAATGCAGAATGCCCCCCGTAGCTATGAACATTGAACAAAATGTAAAATTTTGAATAATACCATCAAAATATAATACTATGTAAGTTCAAAAATACATTCTTGTCTTGGGATAGTCATCCTTTGTAATACATCAAATGCTGTGAAAATGACAAAATTATGTTTTCCCAATGACAACTATTGAACTTGACTGTATGGCTAAACTTGACAGGCCAATTGTAACATGAACACATGTTACCTGTCACTTTCATAACAAGCAATTGTGTGAAGAAGTTGCTATGCAGATGTTGAAGAGGTGTTATACTTTTCTCTATAATTACGATTATATTTTTTTTCTTAAACAAGAATTCTGCAATGCAGACATTAATCTGTGGAATATTTAAACTAATTACATGCACAGATTGAAAGTTACTGGTCATTTTTGGAATGCAATGAAGCTTGTCAAAATTCAGTTTTTGAATACATTTTATAACCACTGTTATTACAATTGAACATGTTATTAACCACAGTACTTAAAACTATTAACATTTGTTAAAATTATTTATAGATCACTGGAAATATTTAATGAGAACTCATCATGATCAAGTGTGAAAAACGTGCAGAGCTATGAAAGAGAATAATCCATTCATTTGTATCTCATTTGATTTAATGTGTTTTTGTGCTGAGAACATTGCTCATAATGGCAAGCAACCTCCAATCTGCACTTCTTGCAGTTGCAATTTGATTTACGATAATTGCTTTTGTGAATTTGACATTTAACTATCATGAAAACGTACAGTTACAAGGCTTGCAACCATATAAAGATGTAATAGATGTAATAGCAAACATACAGTATATATGTTGGAACCATCTATAAAGTGTAACTTTAGGATATATATTAACATTTTGCTGGAAGGGTTTTTCTTTGCCTCTGTGTGTCTCTTCTTAAACTGCACACTGAGTTGTGCTTGTGCACCTCCGTTTAAAATCCCAGCATTGGATTAGATTATATTCTTTATTTTTGTCATATTCAATACAACAACATTTTACAAGGCAGCTCTCAAATATCAACAAAAAAAACATATACTTATCCACATATACATGTATATGCACCAATATACATACATATGCACATTACAAACCAATAAAATGTAATCAATAGCCTGTGTAAATAATACAAATCTAAAAACCTCAAAAAACGAATACAATATTTACATATAAAAGATAAAATACCAAGGTGCATCACTATTCTTAGGAGTGTTGCATATGATATAGCAAAAGATAATAGAGCTAAGAGGAAAAAACTTTACTTCATTCTGTTTGGGTGTCTTGATTGCTCTATATTTTTTTCCTGATGGAAGTGAAATAAACACATTATATCCTGGGTGAGTTGGATCTTTTCTGGTGCTGCTAGCCCTTTTATTTTTATTTTTGGTATTTCAGTACGCATAATCCACTGTATTATTACTGGACGGTAAAGATTTTTTTCTGTTCTTTACCATGCAGCAGGCATACTATACTGTAGCACAGTGAAGGAGAATGCTCTCTATGGTCCAATGATAGAAATTCATCAGGAGCTATAACCCTTTTCGCTGCCAAAGCTATTTTTGTGTTTTTTTGCACACATGTTTAAAAAATTATTTTAGGTCTGAAAGTTAGTTAAAACCACCAAAAGCAGAGTACCTGAAAAATAAAATAGTGGTAGTTCCAATTTTTGGTCACATGATATTAGCACAACAGTTTATCAAGCATATATTTTCAGCAAAAAATACATGCAATACACTGAAGTTTGTCTTACGGTACACAAAAGTGTTATATTGCTCAATTGTTTGATAAAATATAAAATATGAGGCTACGTTGAGTAAATAGGCACCCAACATGTAATGCCTATAAATGGCGACAAGCTTCAGGCAGTAAACTAAAATTTCCATAAGTAATGTTTTATAAGCCCCTACAGATCATCAGGAGATCAAAATGGATCAGGGCTGTATGCAGTGCAATAGCATCATAGGTTGATCTGTTAATTCAGTAGGGAAAGGGTTTATTCAGATCAGTGGGGATGCTGGCCCTAATGTGTGAAAATGCAAGCTGCTTGAAGCACTTTGTATTCACCAGAGTTGAAGAAAATAGGTGATAACCATTCAGACATCTCACTGCTAATTTGAGTACAGGAACAATAACAATGGATTTAAAACAAGTAGGAACAGTAGCTGGTTGCAATGGCAGATTGGTACCAGCCTCTGCCAACTGATCAGCTTTGACACCTCATCTGGTCCTGCTGCCTTGTATATGTCAATCCTCCTCAAGATCCCGCCTCATATGGCTGTAATATGAGTGCTCCTTCACAGATTTTCATCTCTGAAGTTTTGATAATCAAAACAGGCAAACAAATTGTTTAAGGTGTCGAGATGTAAAGTGTTGCTACTCTGCAGAGTGATAGTTTTTAAATCTGCCATCATTTTAATTGCTTTCCATGTGCTACTGGGATTGTTGTTTTCAAGACAGCATTCAATATGCTGTTTGTATTTATCCTCTCTAATACCCCTATTTAGTTCTCTCCAAGCCTTCCTCTAGGCCAAAAAATCTGTGCATGGTAACCTATGAGCTAACTGAAAAAGCTAAAGTTAGAAGCTGATTGGTTGCTCTGCACAGTTGCTCCAAAATTCTTCCCAGTGCCCCGTTATCTGAGCTGAGCCTGTACTTTTCCATCTAGCAATGGCTTTTGAATTGAAAACACCATGATGGTTTTAGGCTTGGTTCACATAAATGCGATGTTGGAAATGCAGCGAATCCTACGCGTTTCCTGTGCCACATTGAAATCACACAGCGTTTATGTGAACCACAGGGGGTGTCAATGTTAAGTTAATGACACCCCAAAACAGTTCACAAAACACAGTGTGATTGACAGAATTGGATCACATACCTGTAGGTCTGAACACCCAATCAATCTGATTCCAGTGCGGGTAAAAAAGGATGCAGTTCGATTCCTATTCGATTCACATGTGGTGTCCCGCATTTTGTCATGTTATAACCAAAAATGTAAATGTATTTTATTGGGATTTTATGTGATAGACCAGCACAAAGTGACACATAATTGTGAAGTCGAAGGAAAATGATAAATGGTTTTCTAAACTTTTTACAAATAAATTGGTGACAAGTGTGGCATGCATTTGTATTCAGCCCCCATGAGTCAATACTTTGTAGAACCACCTTTCGCTGCAATTATAGCTGCAAGTCTTTTTCAGGATGTCTCTACCAGCTTTGCACATCTAGAGAGTGAAAATGCTGCCCATTCTTCTTTGCAAAAGAGCTCAAGCTCTGTCAGATTAGATGGAGAGCGTCTGTGAATATCAATTTTTAAGTCTTGTCACAGATTCTCAATTGGATTTAGGCCTGGACTTTGACTCTGCCATTCTAGCACATGAATATGCTTTGATTTAAACCATTCCATTGTATCTCTGGTTGTATGTTTAGGGTCATTGTCCTGCTTGAAAGTGAACCTCCACCCCAGTCTCAAGTCTTTTGCAGACTCTAACAGGTTTTCTTCTAAGAATGCCCTGTATTTGGCTCCATCAATCTTCCCATCAACTCTGACCAGCTTCCCTGTCCCTGCTAAAGAAAAGCATTGCCACAACATGATGCTGCCACCACTATGTTTTACAGTGAGGATGGTGTGTTCAGGGTGATGTGCAGTGTTAGTTTTCCACCACACATAGCGTTTTGCTGTTAGGCCAAAATGTTCAATTTTGGTCTCATCTAACCAGAGCACCTTCTTCCACATGTTTGCTGTGTCCCCCTCATGGCTTCTCACAAACTACAAACGGGATTTCTTATGGCTTTCTTTCAACAATGGCTTTCTTCTTACCACTCTTTCATAAAGGCCAGATTTGTGGAGTGCATGACTAATGCCGCGTACACATGAGCTGACTTTTCGACAGACTAGGTCCGGCGGACCGGACTCCGGCGGACAATTGGACCGTGTGTGGGCTCCAGCGGACTTTTTTTCCCCAAAAGTCCGACGGACCTAGAAATAAAGCATGTTTCAAATCTTTCTGACGGACTCGAGTCCAGTCGAAAAATCCACTCGTCTGTATGCTAGTCTGATGGACAAAAACCAACGCTAGGGCAGCTATTTGCTACTGGCTATTAACTTCCTTATTTTAGTCCGGTCATACGTCATCACGTACGGATCTGTCAGACTTTGGTTGATCGTGTGTAGGCAAGTCCGTTCATTCGAAAGTCTGTCGGAAAGTTTGCCGGACCTAGTCCGTCGAAAAGTCCGCCCATGTGTACGCGGCATTAGAGTTGTCCTGTGGACAGATTCCCCCCACCTGAGCTGTGAATCTCTGCAGCACCTCCAGTTACCATGGGCTTCTTGGCTTCTTCTCTGATTAATGCTCACTTTGCCTGTCAGTTTAGGTGGATGGCCATGTCTTGGTAGGTTTGCCATTGTGCCATACTCTTTCCATTTTCAGATGATGGATTGAACAGTGCTCCGTGAGGTGTTCAAAGCTTGGGATATTTTTTTTATGACCTAACCCTGCTTTAAACTTCTCCACAACTTTATCCCTGACCTGTCTGGTGTGTTCCTTGGTCTTCATGATCCTGTTTATTCACTAAGGTTCTCTAACAAACCTTTAAGGGCTTCACAGAACAGCTGTATTTATACTGAGATCAAATTACACACAGGTGGACTCTATTTACTAATTAGACAATTTCTGAAGACAATTGGCTCCATTATTATTATTTAAGGTACTTACATAGCGCCATCAATTTTATGCAGCACTTTACAATCTAAGGTCCCTAACTCACATTCATATACTAGGGCCAATTTAGACAAAAGCCAATTAACCTACCAGCATGTCTTTGGAGTGCGGGAGGAAACCCACGCAGGCACAGAGAGAACATGAAAACGCCAGGCAGGTAGTGTAGTGGCCGGGATTCGAACCAGCAAGCCTTTTTACTGCTAGGCAAGAGTGCTACCCACTACACCACTGTGCCGCCCCACTAGATTTTAGTTAGGGGGATCAGAGTAAAGGGGGCTGAATACAAATGCATGCCACACTTTTCAGATATTTATTTGTAAAAAGATTTGAAAACCATTAATAATTTTCTTTTCGCTTCACAATTATGCACCACTTAACTCCCTGCGTGCTGTCACCAACCAATCTCCATTCTGGGCAAACTATGGGTCCCAACCCTCCTTCCTACCTAATACTATAACAGAGGCATTGGTCCCCACAGTTCAGGATCTGAAACATTTTACTCAAACTAACTACCAGCAACTTCAGGAAGCAATGCAGGAGGCTCAGGAAAGCTACAAGAAATTCCATGACAAAGGGAAGAGAGAAAATCCTACTTTTAAGGTAGGAGAAAAGGTGTGGTTATTGACTGTAAACCTTAAGCTCTCATGTCCTTCTCGGAAGCTAAGGACAAAGTTTATTGGCCCTTTTGAAGTCAAGAAGATGATAAATCCAGTAGCCTTTGAACTGGCATTACCAAACTTCTATCAAATCCACCCGGTATTCCACGTTTCTCTTCTCAAACCGGTGGTTCCAAGCCCCTTTCCTGGAAGGGAGGAATTGCCATCACCTCCAGTGTCGGTGGAAGGCGAAGTGGAATTTGAAGTGGAATCCATCATGGATTGCAGGAAGAGAGGTAGGCAAGTCCAGTACGTAATTAATTGGAAGGGATACCCCCAGAAGAGAATTCTTGGGAACCCTCTTGTAGTGTGCATGCTCCAAGATTGTTGCAAGACTTTAACAGGAGACACCCGGAAAGACTGGCCTGTTTGAGCATCCAGAGGCTGCCCCTTGGGGGGGACACTGTCAGGGAAATGGCCGTAGAAGAAATGACAATCTTGCCAGTAGTAGAGATGGGTGCCATTTCTTGTAAAAAAAAAAAAAGAGATGGGTGCCATAGACGCATTCCCATGCGCATGCACACATGTGTTCACAACTGCACGAATTGGCGCACGTAGGTGCACGTTGGCGCAAACTGGCGAGCACGTCCGTGCATGGCTTGACAGATGGGATTCCCTGCTGGCCTATAACAGACTGCTGTTGTCTAACCCAAGTTGCTGAACTGTCATCAGCTTCCCTGTACTCCTGATCCTCTGTTTGTTTCTTGGATTCACCGTTGTGACCCGGCTTGTTCCAGACCTGCTTCACCTCTTCTCCTGGCTTACTCCCTGGCTTGCTCCTTGACCTTCCATCTGCTTGATCACCAGTGTATGACCCCGGCTTGCTGCATGGACTTTGCTATTGCCTGATCACCAGTGTATGACCCGGGCTTCCAGCAGTGACTTTGCCTTTGCCTGATCACAAGAGTATAACCCCGGCTTGCTGCACGGACTTTGCCTGTGCTTGATCACCAGTGTATAATCTCGGCTTGCCTCACGGACATTGCTCTTGCTTCCTGCCTGATTATCAGTGCTTAACCCGGCTTGCCCTATGGACTCTGCTATTCATTACTGACTTGCCGACCTGTGTTTGACCCTCGGCCTGGCTTCTACTGCTGTATCCTGAAAGCATGGTTTATCTCAAGCACAGTGGGAGTTTCTGGCAGCTATATCTTGCCACACACACAGCAGCTTTCACAAGGTGACTCTCCTCCTGTTCCATCCAAATCCTGCCAGTAACCCGTGCTTCTTTTGGCCCTATACCTACTGTTGCACTCTCAGAGGTATATTGCACTTAGTCGCAAGGGAAGCCCCTCTCTGCATATTGGCTTCAGTTTAGATATGTGACACTTTTCCTCCAAATGTAAAAAGTGACCCTTGTCCTTTGTGATGACCTTAAAGTGAATAACTCTACACCAAGTTCACTATATGGCCATATGGACCACTTATGCAGTTATACATGTAGATCATACCCCCCTCTAATTGTTATCTTCTCAAGAGAGAATACATTCAGTTCAGCTAATCTTTCCCCATAGCTGAGCTCCTCCATGCCTCTTATTAGTTTGGTTGCCCTTCTCTGCACTTTGCACCTAAACTGGTGGCCAAAACTCAGCTGCATATTGTAGATGAGGTCTCACTAATGATTTGTACAGGGGCAAAATGATATCTCTTTCTGCAGTCCATACCTTTTTTACCTAAGAAAGGATTTTGCTCACTTTGGAAACTGCAGCTTGGAATTGCAATCTATCAGAGCCCCCAGATCCTTCTCCATCACTGATTTCCCCAGTTGCTCTCCCCCGAGTATGCATGATGTGTACATGTTTTAACCCCCAAGTGCATAACTTTACATTTATCAACATTAAACCTCAATTGCAACATAGTCGTCTAGTTAAAAAGTGCATTGATGTTGGCTTGTACGTTGGAGACATTCTGTAAAGATGGTATTCCACTGCACGGCTTGGTGTCCTCTGCAAAGACTGAAATTACACTTTTATTCCCAGATTCTATTTAATTTATAAGTATATTAAAAAGTAAGGTTTCCAACACTGAACCTTGGTATGACTCCTTAACCACTATTCTCTTAATATAGTCTTTTAGCCAGTTTTCTATCTATATACAAACTGAATTTTCCAAGCCTGTAGGCTTTACCTTAGCAATAGCCATGCATGCAGAACTGTGTCAAACGCTTTTGGAATCCAATTTTACTCTATCCACAGCCACCCTTTTGCTTAAGGTTTGGCTTACCTCCACTTAAAAAAAATCAGATTTGTTTGACAACTTATGTCTTTCATGAATCCATTTTGTCGATTACTTAAATTTTATTTAACAGGTCTGTAGTTACTTGGTAAAGACTTTGACCCCTTTTTAAATATAGGCGCCACATTGGCCTTACGCCAATCCAGTGTTACTATGCTAGTCATTAAAGAGTCCCTAAAAATTAGAAACAATGGCTTTGAAATTACAGAGCTCAATTCTTTTAGGACATGTGGGTGCATGCCATGTGGTCAAGGTGCTTCATTCAGCTTTATTCTGTCTAAATGTTTCTAGACCATATAAATTTTGAGCTTTAGTGGTTTATTTAGTGCTATGTCAATATCATTCCCATTATGGACTTAAAATCCCCCATGAGAAAAAGAAGGTATTTAATAAATTTGCCTTCTCTTTGTCCTGATTATTTTATAAAGGGCCTACATGCTCAGACTGGACCATTTTACTATTAATATTTTTGAAGCATTTTTTGGGTTTGTCCTACTCTCTTTTGCAATCTGTCATTCATTTAGAATTTTTGCTGCCTTTTCCCTTTTTTATATTCTGTTGTATTCTTTGTAACATTTAAATGATGATAGTGTTCAGCGGGGAGCATTGAGAGTTTCAAAAAACTATTAGATAAGCACCTGAATGACCACAACATACAGGGATATACAATGTAATACTGACATATAATCACACACATACGTTGGACTTGATGGACTTGTGTCTTTTTTCGACCTCACCTACTATGTAACTATGTAACTATGATTATATTTTTTAAAAACGCTTTCCTTATTTATCGTTTTTTTTTTTAACTTTTGCCATGAGCCACACAGGTTTTATTTTTAGCTTTCTAAACTTATTGTCCATGGGAATATATTTTGCAGTGCATTCACATAGAGTGATTTTAAAAAATTCCCATTTGTGTTCTGTGTTCATTGATGCCAATATTCCCTCCCAATCTAAGTCTTGGAGAGCAGCCCTCAGCGTTGGAAATTTTGCCTTTGAATATCTGTGCAAAATAAATCTGTTGATTCTTCCAAATATACTTTGATCTCATGCATTTCTGTGCACTCTGCAGTGTTATCTCAAGCAGTGTTATCAGCCCTGTACAGTTCTGTTTTCCAATTGACACGTAACTGTGACAACTATGGCTTATTATACATGGCACAATTACTACAAAGTATATGTTCCATTTAATAATTCTATCATTTAATCTCTTTAGCATCATTTAGCATCTGTATTCTAATGCCCTGTACACACGGCCTGGATCCTAATCCAGGCTGGTCATGGGAGGTTTTGTAGGGGTGATAATTAAGTTAATTAGCTGCAATATATGTTGTCTGCAATGTCTTAACCCCTCCTTTCCCAGACACCTTGGAGGGAGAGGATCTGAATCGCCATGTCCCCACCAACTGAGTGGGGACATGACATCCAACTCTCCATTCAAACTATAATTTGAATATATAATAATACAGTATAAAACCTGTAAGTACATCCCCAATACAGAAGGAAAAAGTAAGAGCTAAATAAAAATTTTGGTGTGTTGGCCGAGAATCAAACCCAGGTCAACCGCCTGAAAGGCAGCTATGCTCACCACTTTACCACACATGTAAAAAATAGTATTAGATAGGCAATGATTAGATGTCCCAATGATACTTACATAAAAGCATGCAATACTGTAGGGTTGCATAAAAAACCTGTAATGTGTACCCCAGCTTTAACCTATGTGGATTGTACACTCTTGCTGTCAGTGAATATGCTTATCATCCAGTCATCTGCTTGCATAGAGCACCTATTGGGGGTTATTTACTAAAGGCAAATCCACTTTGCACTACAAGTGCACTTGAAAGTGCACTTGGAAGTGCAGTCGCTGTAGATCTGAGGGGGACATGCAGGGAAAATAAAAAACAGCATTTGAGCTTGCACATGATTGGATGATAAAATCAGCAGAGCTTCCCCTCATTTCAGATCTTCCATTGAGATCTACAGTGACTGCACTTCCAAGTGCACTTTCAGTGCACTTTCAAGTGCACTTGCAGTGCACTTGTAGTGCAAAGTGGATTTGCCTTTAGTTTTGTCTTCTATTTTGTACCATCTTTGTTCTGTAGCTCTCTTTCTGGATTCATGAATTGCTCTTTTGTCTCTAGATTGGGCAATTTGCATACACAAGAGATTTGTAATTACCAAAAATGATCACATTTAACCAATCCAAAACATTTGCCTATTTTGTGGATCAGTGTTCTCATCTAAACAGAAATAATATGTGTCTGTAAAATGAAAAACTAGATTTCAGTTATAAATATTTATGTTTTTTGAACATATTCAAGCTACATCTGCTGACAGATAGCTACGAAGACAGTCATGACAAATAGCTGAAGTAAGACAACTGTATAAGCTAGAAAGGTGTTCCCTATGAATAAATCAACTTCAACAAATCAACAAATTGCAAGTGAAATTAGCTGCTTTTAGATTATCTTACAGCAATGCATTTTAAGGGAAACCTTCTGAACATTTTTAAGAACAAAACACAATTTCTCTAAAATTTATGGCAAGATTTTGGCACAGCATCCTTACTCCTAAATTATAGTGTTTATACTTTGCAGTCTTCTTTAATATTACAACACACGTGTCTTAAAATTGAATCATTCTATAATTTTTTCTGCAGAAAATAAAACACTAAGGGTCCATTTACATGTGTGTGGTGCATTAAGGCACATGTGTTAATGTGTGCTGCATGAAGTGAGCTCATTAAAAAAACAAAGAAATAGGGGGAGATGGGCGGAGCCTAACAGAGCAGACATGCATTGTTAGAGCTCTGCACCGCTGAGGAGAGAAGAGAAGGACAATGCGGAGCCTGCAGGCTCAAAAGGTATCCATTTGAACCTTTTTGCCCCAGGGAACAAACTGTGAAAGTTTGGGCAGGAAATATGGTACTGGGAGGAAACCGTGGCAGAAATAAAAATCACCTCACAAAGAGCTCACAGTCACTCACTGCAACTAAAGCAGCTCCAGTCACCTCACAAGATACAGCATCAGGGCGCTCTCACAGACAGAAAATGTCACAGCAAGACTCTCCATTTGAGTCAGATACAGAACAAATCCTCTCACAAACTTCTCCACAAGCCTCCTCAGCATCCCCAGTAATATTATTACAATTTGAAAAGATGCTTCATAAGGCTTTAAAACAAACCTCAGACCAAATAACAAAAAGCCTAACCAAAGAAATAAGAGAGCTGGGAAACCACACCGCAGCCTTAGAAATAAAAATGGATGAAATTGAAATTACAACCCAAGTAAATATAACAGAATTGGAACAATTAAAAGAAGAGAATTTAATACTTCAAACTAAACTTGAAGATTACGAAAATAGAGCCAGACGTTCAAACTTGCGCATAAGGGGAATACCGGAAACTGTGACAGACCTGCAATCTACTATTACTGCTCTATTACAAGAACTAAAGCCAGATATCCCTATTGAACGTTTAGAACTGGACAGAGTACACAGAGCCCTCACAGCCAAAAAGAAAGATGGACCCCCACGTGATATAATCACAAAATTTCATTATTACAGAACGAAAGAACAAATACTAATTGCTGCAAGAGAAAAAAAGGAACTTAATTTTCAAGGACACAATTATCAAATTTTTGCTGACCTATCCCAACTTACTATTACTAAAAGACGATCCATGAAACCCCAACTAATGGAACTGCAACGCCACAACATTATGTATCAATGGGGCTTCCCCTTTTCAGTCAGATTTAACTACCAAGGTACAATTTACAGAAGCAGATCAGCAGATGAACTACAACAAACCCTTTTAAAATTAAATCTGACAGAACCCACAAGCAGCAACTCTCCCACACGCAGAAGAATTACATCATCTTCACCTTCAGGCAGCACTCAGAAAATTTCAGAACAAAATGGGAATCATCATTCTCACAAAAGAGGCCGTTATGCCACATTATCCATGGACCAAGAAGATCCAATGGACTGACATCCTAATTCCTGATATCTCTTCATTTATTATACTAAGAGATGGTTCTCTATAAAAAACCTGTATTTATAACTGAATGTAACTGCATTCTGATAGTCACACACTGTGTGGGATCATGTTACATTCCAGTTATATTTCTTATTACTTCTGATTCATATAGCCTTAGAATATATAAGTGAAATAAGGAAATTCTTGTTCAGTTATATATTATCAGGTAATAACAATAGATTTATTACTTTTTAGGTCAAATATGTTCAATAATCCAGAAGTAATGGAAGCTTTTTCTTTCTTTTCTTAAAACAAATATATTATTACCTAACTAGTTCCTAGAATTATGTTTTTGTTTATTCTAATCTGAAGCAATACAACCTCAATTTTATGAGTTAACATAACATAAAACATTCTCAGAAATACTCTCTTCCATTCTCACTGAAACTTTTAACAAACTTCTAGATGGACATTCTTTTCGGCAAGAAACACTAATGGCAATTGTTTGTATGATCCCAAAATCCCTTTCTGATGATACTTCCTGTGTGAATTATCGGCCTATCTCTCTGTTAAACCTCGATATTAAATTATTAGCAAAAATATTAGCAAAACGCCTCAATAGCATTATAGGAAAATTAATACATAGAGATCAAGTAGGCTTCATGCCAAATAGACAGGCAGGCGATAATATACGCAGGGCAGTGTTATTGGCACATATTGCTAAAAAACGGAAAATCCCTTTATGTTTTCTATCTCTCGATATCAAGAGGGCATTTGACACAGTATCCTGGCAATATATGCAATATTCATTACAAAAATGGGGTTTTGGACCCCACTTTTTAACATGGATCAAAGCATTATATAATAAACCCAAAGCCTATATAAAATATGCTGGATACAAATCTGATGCCTTTAATATCGAAAGAGGTACCCGACAGGGTTGCCCATTATCTCCCTTATTATTTGACCTTATACTCGAACCTATGGCCCAATACATCAGAACAAACCAAACTATAACTGGCATTGAAGTAGGAGGTATTACTCACAAATTATGTATATTTGCAGACGATATATTACTTTTTCTATCATCACCACAGGTCTCTGGTCCTAACTTAATACCAGCTCTTGATGGATTTGCAGCCCTATCCGGCCTTATAATTAATCCTAAGAAATGCCTAGTGCTTAATATTTCACTCACAAACATGGAATTGATCCCGGCTAGGGCTGCACTCCCATTCACATGGGCAGAAAAATCAATCCCATATCTTGGAATTCATTTAACAGCATCTCATTCTGACTTATTCTCAACCAATTATCCTCCTGTATTAAGACAGATCACAAATCTAATAAAACAATGGTCGCAACTTCCTTTATCCTGGATAGGGAAGATTAATGCAATCAAAATGACTATTCTACCCAAAATGCTTTATCTATTCAGAGTCCTCCCTATTCCAATTCCTTCCTATTTTTTGAGAATAGTACAAAAAAGAGCAACTTCGTTTATATGGGGCTCTTCTAAACCACGTATACCTATACACACACTACATCTTCCCAAAAATAAAGGAGGCCTGGGATACCCTAATTTTACTAACTACTACAGAGCAGCACATTTGGCCAGTCTGTCCAAATACCATGCAAAACAGGAAATCCCATTATAGGTATTTATAGAGGCTTCAGAAAATGACCCTCTATTAATATCAAATTTATTATGGCTTGATCCTAAAGACCGCTTTAAAATTCATAATCCCATAACTAAACACTTCTTATCTCTCTGGGTTAAACTAAAAACCAAATATCAGTTACAATCTCCACACAATCCTCTCCTTTCTTTTATCAGAAATCCGGCCTTTTATCCGGCATGGATCTACCCAAATTCTTTTAAAGCTTGGACAACATCAGGCATTCAGACACTAAATGACTTCATAGCATCTAAATCATTCCTTTCATTCCCATCGCTTAGAGAAAAATATGATCTACCAAACTCTGAGATATTTAGATATCTCCAAATCAAAAATTTCTATACACCATTCCTAAAGGGGGATACACCATTATCCCAATTATCCATTTTTTAATCAATCTGTACAAAAGATCCATTTGCTAAAGGTACAATTTCATCACTTTATAATCAATTATATGGAGTAGCAAATCTTAATAGACCCTCTTACGTTCAGAGGTGGGAGGAGGACCTGGGACGAACTTTAGAAGACACGGACTGGTCTAACATATGGCTCACATCTAAGTCATCTTCACCCAACATCTTAGCACTGGAGACAAATTATAAAGTCCTAACTCGCTGGTACCTTGTACCCGCTAGAGTGGCAAAATATTCACCTAATACCTCAGCTCTTTGTTTTCAAGGATGCCCAGAAATAGGCACATATTTACACATATGGTGGACGTGCCCAGTAATCCAAACCTTCTGGAAGGAAGTCTTCGTGATTGCATCTAAAATATTTAAAAAAATAATACAACCAGATCCATATTTAACTTTACTTAATCTAAAACCGGAATGGTTAACACTCTCTCAATTCAAACTTATGATCCAACTAATAACGGCTGCAAAACAAACAGTGGCCAAGGCATGGAAATCTCCTACATTGGTACTAGCAGAAACAATTCACAGAATGAATAATACAATGTCCCATGCTAAGATGGTAGCCATCGATCAAAATCAAATTCCAAAATTTGAAAAACTTTGGCACCCTTGGATAAAACAACAGTTCCTGTCAAATTTAAATGACTCTGTCCTGTTTCCATGGTAACAGATTAAATGACTTACAGAGACACCCATTCTAAGGCTTCAAAGAGAATTAAAAAGAATAGTAAACTGACAAACGGGACAACCTTGTGGACCATACCTCTACCTTTCAACCCTTTTTCTTCTTTCTCTTTCCTTTTCTCCACCTTACGATTAAAGCTCATTATCAGAATTTATTTGACCTATATACACTCTACTTGTAAACAATATGTATAGTAGGTATAAATCATTTAAATACCTACAAAAGTAACTAAGGAAATGATATATATCTTTAATTTAGGTTTACGTGAACCCAATGTTTAATATTTGAAATTTCATGACATTTACCTATATAAACCCTACTGTAAAACAATGAGCTTACTTTATAGATCCTTGTAAACTTACTTTATGTATCTTTATAATATTGTATACTCAATAAACTTCTTTTGACAAGGAAAAACAAAGAAATAGGCCTTCAAAGGCCCCAAATATCCCAAAAATCAGACACATTACCATTTGTTTTGCTGCAATGCACTATGATGCATTGTCACGTATTGCTGAGTTGATGCAATGCATATGCACTGTCATAGTGCATTTGGATGCTTTTCAAAAGGAATGGCACCACAATGCATCATCACATGTAAAGTGTGTTGTTATGCATTGTGGTAACATGCTAATTTGTGTGTTTCTGTAATGCATAAATGAAAATTGGCCCTGTAATCCTTATTCAATCAAATCGGCATAGTGGTCTTGACAGGCTGCTAAAACCATGCAAATGCATGATTTAGTAAACATTTGTCACCATGCAATAGCACAACCCGCTAGCCATTGCTCCACAATAGGGATGAGCCGAACACCCCCCGGTTCGGTTCGCACCAGAACCTGGGAACGGACCGAAAGTTTGCACGGATGTTAGAACCCCATTGACGTCTATGGGACTCGAACGTTCTGAATCAAAAGTGCTCATTTTAAAGGCTAATTTGCATGGTATTGTCCTAAAAAGGGTTTGGGGACCCCGGTCCTACCCCAGGGGACATGTACCAATGCAAAAAAAACTTTTAAAAACGGCCGTTTTTTCGGGAGCAGTGATTTTAATGATGCTTAAAGTAAAAAAAAAAAAAGTGAAATATTCCTTTAAATATCGTACCTGGGGGATGTCTATAGTATGCCTGGAAAGTGGCGCGTGTTTCCCATGTTTAGAACAGTCCCTGCACCAAATGTCATTTTTAAAGGAAAAAATCTCATTTAAAACTCCTTGTGGGTTTAATGTAATGGATGAAAATCAGTGAGACAAACACCATGGGTACCCCCCAGTCCATTACCAGGCCCTTTGGGTCTTGTATGGATATTAAGGGGAACCCCGCACCCAAATTAAAATAAGGAAAGGTGTGGTGCCACCAGGCCCTATATACTCTGAACAGCAGTATACAGGCAGTGCAAACAAGACAGGGACTGTAGGTTTGTTGTTAAGTAGAATCTGTTTGTCATTTTGAACGGGTACATTTTTAACGTGTTTAGCTCCAGCCAAAAAATCTTTTTTAAGCTTTTTGGAAAACATAGGGAAGGGTTATCACCCCTGTGACATTTGTTTTGCTGTCTTTCCTCCTCTTTAGAAGATTTCACCTCACTTTTTGTCCCAATGACAAATGCTTTTTGAGAATTTGGGTTTTTTTGTGGAACAAGGATTGGAAAGCATCAGTGGAAAGGAGAAATGTTTTCTCCATATTAACTCTTACAGGAGAGAATTTCCCTTCCTAGGGATAGATTTCATCTCACTTTCTGTTGTCTCCTTCTGTTTGCAAGTAGGAGTCATTTGTAAGTTAGATGTTTGAAAGTAGGGGCCTGCCCTATATACTCAGCAGAAATTTGGGCCTTAGGTGTTGTTGTGACCACAACACTGTAAGCTCTCACAGGGCCCTGCTGTGAAATGTTAGATCAAGAATTGTAATTACATGCCCCTGTTGAACAGGGGCAGAAAAATTCGGCCTTTGGTGGTGGTGGTGGTGCTGGTGCCACAACACTGCAACCCCACACAGACACTCTAGTTGGAACGCAGGAACGAGCCCTGCTGCAAAGTATTGCATCAAAAATTGTAATTACACGCCCCTGTTAAACAGGGGCTGAAAAATTGTGCCTTAGGCAGTGGTGGTGGCGCCCAGAACCAAAAATGTTCTTACAAGCTATCAGCGTGATGATTGAGGAGGAAGAGGATAATTACTCAGGGATAGTCACTCAGCATCAGCATAGGCAGTCTTTGAAGGGATCTGAGATTTCAAAAAAAATTATTCGGTTACATCAGCATCAGGTGCTTGGTAGCTGGTGGTGATCCAAGACTGATTCATTTTTATGAAGGTCAGTCGATCGACCGAGTCGGTGGATAGACGCACCCTTTGATCGGTTACCACGCCTCCAGCAGCACTGAATGTGCGTTCCGAAAGAACGCTGGCTGCAGGACAGGCCAGTAGCTCAATTGCATACTGTGCAAGCTCTGGCCAGTGATCCATCCTCAAGACCCAGTAACCCAGAGGATTTTCGGTGGGAAAGGTGTCCAAGTCTGATCTTGCCCCTAGGTATTCCTGCACCATGTAAAACAGACGCTGGCGATGGTTGCTGGAACCGATCATACCTTGGGGCTGCGGACCAAAAAATTGTCTGAACGCATCGGTCAGACGGCCAACTTCTCCACCGCTCCTAATTTGACTGACCGAAGCCTCAGCAACACGTTGTCCAGAAGCAGGAGTTTGTAACCTCCCAGTCTCTGGGAACGCGTTGCACAGACCTTTCTGCAAGGCCTCCCGAAGATGTTTCATCCTCTGCTCCCTCTGCGATGGCAAGATAAGGTCCGCAACCTTACCCTTGTAACGTGGATCAAGGAGGGTTGCCAGCCAGTATTGGTCCTTCTCCTTGATACCACGAATATGAGGATCCTTACGCAGGCTTTGCAGGATCAGGGAGGCCATGCAGCATAGGTTTGCTGAGGCATTCGGTCCGGAGTCCTCTGGGTCACTAAGGACGACATGGTCCGCAGCCACCTCCTCCCAGCCACGTACAAGTCCATGTGTTTCTTGGGACTGATCCCTTAAAGACTGCTGCTGATGCTGAGTGCCAGGCTCCACCTCCATATTGACACAATCTTCCTCCTCCTCCTCCTCCTCGTCCTCTTCCTGCCTCTGTTCTGCCTCAAGTGCCCTGTCCATTATTCCACGCAGCGTGTGCTCCAACAGGTGGACAAGGGGGACAGTGTCACTGATGCATGCACTGTCACTGCTCACCATCCTCGTGGCCTCCTCAAATGGTGACAGGACAGTGCATGCATCCCTGATCATGGCCCACTGGCGTGGGGAAAAAAACAAGCTCCCCTGACCGTGTCCTGGTGCCATAGTCGCACAGATACTCATTGATGGCCCTCTGCTGCGTGTTCAGCCGCTGCAGCATGGCCAACGTTGAGTTCCACCTGGTGGGCATGTCACAGATTAGGCGGTTCTTGGGCAGGTTAAACTCCTTTTGGAGGTCCGTCAGCCGAGCACTGGCATTATATGACTGGCGGAAATGCACACAGACTTTCCTGGCCTGCCTCAGGACATCCTGTAAGCCCGGGTACCTGCCCAAGAATCGCTGCACCACAAAGTTAAGGACGTGAGCCAAACAGGGCACATGGGTCATTTGTCCCTGTCGGAGGGCAGAGAGGAGGTTGGTGCCATTGTCGCAAACCACCATTCCTGCCTTAAGTTGGCATGGCGTCAACCACCTCTGAACCTGCCCCTGCAGAGCTGACAGAACCTCTGCCCCAGTGTGGCTCCTGTCCCCCAAGCACACCAGCTCAAGCACCGCATGGCATCTTTTGGCCTGCGTACTTGCGTAGCCCCTTGAACGGCTACAGAGCACCGCTGGTTCCGAGGACAAAGCACAGGAAGAGGCCATGGAGGAAGAAGAAGAGGAGGGGGTGGAGGAGAGAGGTGTGTCACAATCATTAGCATTTTGGAGGCGTGGTGGCAGAACAACCTCCAACACTACTGCACCTTGTCCTGCATCCTTCCCAGCTGCCAGCAGAGTCACCCAATGCGCCGTGAAACTTAGGTAACGTCCCTGTCCATGCCTGCTGGACCATGAGTCAGCGGTAATATTCACCTTACCGCTGACCACCCTGTCCAGCGAGGCATGGACATTGCCTTCCACATGCCGGTAGAGAGCCGGAATCGCCTTCCGTGAGAAAAAGTGGCGTTTGGGTACCTGCCACTGAGGAACCACACATTCCACAAACTCACGGAAGGGGGCAGAGTCTACCAACTGAAAAGGCAGCAGTTGAAGTGCTAGCAATTTTGCCAAGCTAGCATTCAACCGCTGGGCATGTGGATGGCTGGGAGCAAACTTCTTTCGGCAGTGTAGCAGCTGGGGCAGGGAAATTTGCCTGGTACAATCTGACGTCAGTGTACCAAAAGCAGATTGCCCACAAGTACTTGGCTGTGACACACCTAATTCTACACCTTCATTCCTCTCAGTGCAGGTCTCAGAGAGGACTGAAGGTATAGTGTGGTTGGAAATCTCAGCTGATGAGGAGCAAGGAGAGGTCCTCTTTGTTCTTTGGTGTGGGTCTTTTAGATACGCTTGCCAACGAACTGCATGGCAGGTCAACATATGTCTGGTCAAGCATGTGGTACCCAAGTGGGAGATGTTTTGGCCACGCGAGATACGCTTGAGACATATGTTGCAAATAGCAGCGGTGCGATCTGATGCACTCGTCTCAAAAAAGGCCCACACCAAAGAACTTTTTAAATAACGCGCAGAGACTGCAGCGCCCTGCACATGTGGAGCTTTGGGGTGTGATGCAGTCAATGTGCTGCCCTTAGGCTGGCCCCTGGAGGGCATCCTGCCTCGTTGGTGATGTGCCGCCTCCTCCTCCTCCCTCCTATCAGGCACCCACGTTGAGTCAGTGACCTCATCATCCCCTCCCTCCTCATCACTGGAGCAAACCTGGCAGTATGCTGCAGCAGGGGGAGCATGACTGCCAGATTGCTGTCCTTCTTGGGCACCCCCTCTGTCCGTGCTCATGTTACTGCCTTCATCGAGCTCAGTATCATCATCAGAGCCTTCCAAACGCTGGGCATCCTCCTGGAGCATGTACCCAACATGGTGGTCAAACAGTTCGAGGGACTCCTCAGGAGGACATGGTGGGGCTAGGGAAGGAGTCACTGATGACATTGAGCCGAGGGAAGAGGCTGCTGCTTTGCTAGACAAAGTACCCTGGGCATGGGTGAGAGAGGATGAGGAGGATGAGGACGGCTTGGTCATCCACTCGACCAAGTCTTCCGCATGTTGCGGCTCAACACGGCCAGCTGCCGAAAAAAAGCCCAAGCGTGTCCCACAGCCACGTGCTGATGAGGATGCACTGTCTCCACGACCAGCACTAGACACAGAGCCTGCTTGCCCTCTCTTATTTGCTTGTTTCTGTCTGCCTCTCCTTCTTGGCCTTCCAGACATACTAATGGCCGGTAGCTGCACTAAGCTGGGATATATATATATATATATATATATATATATATATATATATATATACTGATACTGCAGCTAGCAAAATCAACTGCCTGCCTGTAGTATGAGAACACCACCAACCTTCTACAGGTAGCTTTAGCTGAACACTGTGCAGAGCTCACAAAAAAATAACTTGTAGCTTTTTTAGCTGCCTGCAGTAGTGATAGGATCAGGAAAACACCACCAACCTTCTACAGGTAGCTTTAGGTAAACACTGTGCAGAGCTCGAAAAAAAATAACTTGTAGGTTTAGCTGAACACTGTGAGGTGGACGCACCACACTAACTTGTAGTTTTAGCTGAACACTGTAAGCAGGACGCACAGCACTAACTTGTAGTTTTAGCTGAACACTGTGAGCAGGACGCACTGCACTAACTTGTAGCTTTAGATGAACACTGTGCAGAGGTCTCACTACACCAAATTGTAGGTTTGGCTGAACACTGTGAGCAGGACGCACCCCACTAACTTGTAGTTTTAGCTGAACACTGTGAGCAGGACGCACCTCACTAACTTGTAGGTTTAGCTGAACACTGTGAGCAGGACGCACCCCACTAACTTGTAGTTTTAGCTGAACACTGTGAGCAGGACACACCGCACTAACTTGTAGGTTTAGCTGAACACTGTGAGGTGGACGCACCACACTAACTTGTAGGTTAAGCTGAACATTGTGAGCAGGACGCACCCCACTAACTTGTAGGTTTAACTGAACACTGTCAGCAGGACGCACTGCACTAACTGTAAATTGTCTAGCTGCCTGACTGTGGTACTAATAGGATCAAAAGAACACCAGTAATTTTCTTCAGGTAGCTGTATATACTGTAACAAGACAAGCCTGCCTGTCAGTAGGAAGATAACAGGAACGGATCTAGCTGAACACTGTGAGCAGGACGCACTGCACTAAATGTAAATAGTCTAGAAGATAACATGGGTTCGACTCGAACACGAAGCTCATCCCTACTCCACAATAATTATATCTTCAGCATCAGATATATTCTTTTCAAAAAACAAAATACTGTACATTCTTAATGCATTGTATTCAGGAAAAAAGTTATTGTGGCAGGTCTAGCCCATGCCACTACTTAAAATAGCCATCTAGGCCAGATTCTTGGAAACAGCACACTAATGGCTCAGGTGTGTGCTGGGTTTATGTTAGAACCAGAAGGAGAGATGAGTTGCCCCACCCTCCCAAGGTGGTCAGTCTGTGAAGGGAGCTGTGAGGAGCACATCGCACTATACTATCCAGGTTGGGACAGACAAAGGCACAAGCCTGTGAGAATGAAGCAGCTGGAAGCTGCAGGAGAAGCAGTCAGAGCTGACTAAGGCAAAAGCTGCAAAGAAAGAGCCAAGAGGCTAACTCTTCTATATTTATTAGATGATGAGAACCTCCTTGCGTGGGAAGATATTCATGTAAACTTTTGTGTTTCTTTTCGTGTTGTTTTAAATAAAAATGGGTAGAAAAACCCATACTTCTGGCATGGAGTAAACTCACTGTTGGCACTACCCATGAGCTACAAATTACCCAACTTGTCACAATATATATGTTTATTTTGTGCTTCTTTTAAAAATGTAATATGAAATTTTGCATAGAATTTTTCAACTCTTCAAGTCAGCAGGCATACAAGTATCATATTACATATATTTAGAAAGTTGTTTAACCTTTTGCCGACCAGCCCACCGCAGTTATACTGCGGCAGGATAGCTCGGCTGCGCAAATCGCCATAGGTGTACGTCAGGCTCGTACATGACTTTTTGTGGGTGCGCACGCATGCCCATTGACTAGCGGAGGGAGCCAATCTGCAGATGTCCACCGGCCACCCACAATTATTTCCCGCAGAGCCAGAATGGGGATCTGCCAAAGTAAACAAGGCAGATCTCCATTCTGTCAGGGGATGACACAGAGATCCTGTCTTTCTGCTATGCAGGAAGACGGATCTGTGTGTTGTCCCAGGCAGCCCATCCCCCATGCAGTTAATAAACACACCCAGGGAACACAGTTAACAGGGATATGATTATTTACACACAAGACATCAAATGGTGAGCGGTATCTTATCTTAAGCATCTGAAAGGAAGCGCTACTACTAGCACCCCCCGTTTGTCTCCTTCTTGTGTTAAGGCATCTATCAGCATATTTGCCCTGGGCCTTTGATTCCCATCTAAGGTGTCTGTATACTTGCTGCAAAACGGGCTTTGAACCACGACATTACAAGTTTATCTAAACTCAAGGAGTTTCTTCTATGTATCTCTAAATGCGCAAGCACTTTCTTTATACATCCTCATGGGAGCAGTCTACCGAACAATTTTATATTTTTTTGTCATATGAAAAGTATATTTTTTTCAACTGCATACCATACTTAAATGTTTGATGGACTGTATCCCACGATTTTATCCTAGGATTAGTGCACGAATGCTTGTGTGTGAGACAGGAATGAAGGGTGCGATTTAGGTATGGTGGCCGCCTGTGTTTCATCAAGACGTTATGTCTTTTTAATTATGTGTTGGAGATGGGTGTAGTTTTTCATTATCTTTGTTTTTTTCTGCATACTTTTTTGGATAATCAATAAATGATATTTAGTATTTCACCGGTATGTCCTCTCTGATGAATTCTTTTCGGCTTCTTCCCCATCTTTATATGCAAGTTTTTATATTCAGAGGACAACTACTCTGGAGGTTTCCCATTTCTAACTAAATATACCTCAGGACGACGGTGTTAGCAGATCCCTGTATCGGGTGAGGCTAATTTAGGCCAATTTAATAACCCTACCAGATCTGTACTAAATTGGATGAGCCCCAGGGCTCCCCTTTCTTTTGTTTGTAAAAAAATAAAAACCGCAGGTGATCAAATACCACCAAAAGAAAGCTCTATTTGTGGGGAAAAAAGGACATCAATATTATTTGGGTACAGTGTTGCATGACCGTGCAATTGTCAGCTAAAGTTACGCAGTGCCATATTGCTAAAAATGTCCTGGTCATTAAGAGGGTAAATCCTTCTGGGGCTGAAGTGGTTAACAGCAAAATATTTCTGAGAATTTGTACTTTGTTATTAGAATATGTGCTTTTTTTATTAGGCAGTTCAGCAGGCATCACACTCCAAAATGTATAAATACTCTTTATTAAATGTTTATTGTATAATTGGGGTTTCACAATAATAATGCTAAAAGATTATAAAATATCAGCTCATAATTAAAATACATTCAAATAAATAGATGTGCATTCCTAATCCATAAATTTGTATCCCTAAACAGGGGCTGTTATCTGCCAATTATTGGCAGCCGCAAACCAATTGCTTCAAACAGATTGTTCCAATCACAAGTAATTGTTGTATACATGTATCTATTTTTCTTTTTTTGAAAAGCCTGAGGCATGTGAAACACACCCAAAAACTCAACCCAGTGCCAAAAAAAGTACACACACATAAATAGGTGAAAACGTGCAACGGGTGTTACACTGGTCCTCCATAGGAAGGACCTTACCCTGATCCCCCGGGGTGTTAGGCTACAGACGGAGACTGAGGTACTTCAGTGGGTCCATCTGGCCGAATCCAGACGGACCCCCTTTCTCTGGAAGGTCTGCCGAAACAGACCAACCCATGAGAGAGGGCGAACCAAGCCAGAAGACCATGTCCACCCCCCTCAAGACTTTCAGAGTTGGCATGAGGACCCATACCCTACCCATTACACTGTGACAAACGTGAAACACCAAACAAAAAAATACAAAAAGGTGACAAACACTGGTTCAAATAAATACAAAGTTGTGGAGAAGGAAGCAGGAGAAGTGAAAAGTGACCATTGTGTAATACAATGGCCGGTCCTTCGGCCAGAAATAAAAAAATTCCTCTTGCTCTAGCTAAAAGGCTTGGCCCTGAAGGCAGGTGTGAAAAACGTGTGTATGGTGAAGTGACCATGGTGCCATAAATTAAAGTGACCCTCACTCACAGTGATTGTACAGCACCCCTTAACTGGCACTTTAGGGGCACATTCACCACAGGCTTTTCGTCACAACCCTGACCAGCAGCCCAGGCCAGAGTAGCCCCCACCGCAGCCAGAAAGGCCTGAAGTTCTGGCAGCTTGGGGAGATCCCTTACCATCAGGCTCAACTGTCACTCCCATCACTCCTATCTATTTACATTCGGGAAATACTGACCGCTCCCCCAATGGGAAAGGGGAGCCAGTGTTCTCTCCCAAAAAACTGACCAGAGCTAGAACTACCCCAATCTAGGCCAGAAGGCCAGGGACCGGACCCTCTGGCCAGGGCCAATGCAGCACCCATCCTCACCAGGAGCACCCTTCTGGACGGCTCAGACTCGAACCTGACTGACGTCTCTTAGGGCACCCAGACACGTGTCCCTACCGAAACCGCCCTTCCAGGTGTAATGACACCATTGAATTTGCATCTGCCCTCCCCACACTTGGGAGTAGCATAGCGCCTCCTCTGGCAACTGATAAGAACAGATACTACACTTGATCTTAGCCAAAAGGGTATATGTATCTATATCTCTGTAGTGGATATATGTGAGCTATTTCTAAGCACTAAGGGAGTATGAAATGTGTGTTTTTATGGACATGCTGAAATGTGATTTTACTAGATGTGGGGTGTGTACACGGCATTAGTTTTACAAGGTCTCAGGTGTGAATGGGGAGCAGGTGTGTTAAACTTGGTGTTATCATTCTCACTCTCTCATACTGGTCGCTGGAATGACAGAAAAGAAAAAGGAATGGGACTTTGTGTGAGGCATGTCACTGAATGGATACCTTATTCATATTATACATTGAATTGTTTATTAATTACAAATCACGTTATAAAAAGTGTCAATCTGTGATAAAGGACACAATATACTATGATACACTTGTATGAATATACAGTTATTATACAAAATAAAATACAACATGATTGGGAATACAGTTACATAAAGACACTCATCCATTCATAATGGTTCAATAAACATAAGCAATTGCTCATGGTAAGCCAAACTTGTCTGGGCATCAGTTCGATGTATACTCGACGCACATTTCATGGCTCATGCCAATCTTCAGGAGTAAAATGCTCTGAAATGAAATCAGTGATATCTATAAATATAGGATACCCTTTAAATGGAGATCTATCTCTCAAAAAAAGGTCTATAACTTACAGTGTGGCCCAGTAGTGATGCCCAGCCTATGACCAAGGGAAGACAGGGGACAGGGATGACGATCTCCCCCGGGGCTGAGGTGGAGGAGCGCAAGGTCTCTAACATCTACCAGCTCTGTGATGTCATCATGGAGGAGTGGAAGAGAACTCCAGTGGCAACCTGTGAAGCTCTGGTGAATTCCATGCCCATAAGGGTTAAGGCAGTGCTGGAAAATAATGGTGCCCACACAAAATATTGACACTATGGGCCCAATTTGGACATTTTCACTTAGGGCTGTACTCACTTTTGTTGCCAGCGCTTTAAACATTAATGGGTGTGTGTGTTGAGTTATTTTGAGGGGACAGCAAATTTACACTATCATACAAGCTGTACACTCACTACTTTACATTGTAGCAAAGTGTAATTTCTTCAGTGTTGTCACATGAAAAGATATAATAAAATATTTACAAAAAGGTGAGGGGTACTCACTTTTGTGAGATACTGTATATCTCTGTAGTGGACATTTGTATGTGAACTATGACCAAGCTCTAAGGGAGCGTGAAACGCATTAGCTGGTGATGCTGTTCGTCTCTATTTGTGTTTTTGGACATGTTTATATGGACCAGAATTCTACAATGCCACTATTTATCTTATTTTACTTATTATTTTTTTGATTCAGTTTTGTTATCCTTTTACTTTATTAGTTAGACATGGATTGGCATGCACTCATGCATTTTTTTTTCTTTTTCTCGTCTTAGCTAGTTTGCCATATAACAATCATACAGAACTCAATTTATTTGGTTTTAAGGTAATCATAGCAGAACTGAATGCCCATTTTATTGAAGTCCATTAGTATGATACAGACTTCGAGCAGCAATAGTGTGGTCCTAGCCAAATGTCTTGTCCTTACCACTAAAACATGTAGCCATGCTCCCCAAATTATGGCTCTCCCAGGTGTAAAATTATTTCTGGTCGTGCGCAGTCCATGCACTCCAGGGTGGCTCCAGAATTTCTGATTTTGTTTCTGATGTCCTAAACAGCTCCTCACAGCAGCATCTGCTTCCTGGCTCCCCTGGTTGTGGGGGTCTGCGGGCGGGGGGCTTATCGGAATCTGGAAGCCCCCTTTAACAAGGGGTCCCCCAGATCCCGGCCCCCCCCTGTGTGAAATGTTAAGGCGGTACAAAAGTACCCCTACCATTTCACTAAAAAACTGTCAAAATGTAAAAAAATGACAAGAGACAGTTTTTGACAATTGTTTTATTTAAATGCTTATTTTTTCTTCTATTTTCCTTCATCTTCTTCTGGTTCTTCCTCCAGTGTTCTCGTCCAGCATCTCCTCCGTGGCGTCTTCTATCTTCTTCTCCTCGGGCAGCTCCGCACCCATGGCATGGGGAGAGGCTCCCGCTCTTCTCTTCATCTTCTTCTCTTCTTCATCTTCTTCTCTTCTTCATCTTCTTCTCTTCTTCATCTTCTTCATCTTCTTCTCCGGGCCGCTCCGCACCCATGCTGGCATGGAGGGAGGCTCCCGCTGTGTGACGCGTCTCCTCTTCTGACGGTTCTTAAATAATGGGGGCGGGGCCACCCGGTGACCCCGGCCCCCTCTGATGCACGATGACTTGACGGGACTTCCCTGTGACGTCACGGGGAATGCCACGGGGAAGTCCCGTCATGTCCTGTGCGTCAGAGGGGGCCCCCCGTTATTTAAGAACCATCAGAAGAGGAGATGCGTCACACAGCGGGAGCCTCCCACCATGCCAGCATGGATGTGGAGCGGCCCGGAGAAGAAGATGTAGAAGAGAAGAAGATGAAGAAGAGAAGAAGATGAAGAGAAGAGCGGGAGCCTCTCCCCATGCCATGGGTGCGGAGCGGCCCGAGGAGAAGAAGATAGAAGACGCCGCGGAGGAGATGCTGGACGAGAACACCGGAGGAAGAACCAGAAGAGCCAGAAGAACCAGAAGAAGAAGAAGAAAAAGAAGAAGAAGAAGGAAGATAGAAGAAGGATTTAAATAAAGGAATTGTCAAAAACTGTCTCTTGTCATTTTTAACATTTTTGACAGTTTTTTAGTGAAATGGTAGGCCCTTACCATTTCACACAGGGGGGGCCGGGATCTGGGGGTCCCCTTGTTAAACGGGCTTCCAGATTCCGATAAGCCCCCCACCCGCAGACCCCCACAACCACCGGCCAGAGTTGTGGGGATGAGGCCCTTGTCCTCATCAACATAGGGGCAAGGTGTTTTGGGGGGCTACCCCAAAGCACCCTCCCAATGTTGAGGGCATGTGGCCTGGTATGGTTCAGGAGGGGGGGCGCTTCTTTTCCTGCGGCCTGCCAGGTTGCGTGCTCGAATAAGGGTCTGGTATGGATTTTTGGGGGGACCCCATGCCGTTTTTTTTTTCATTTTGGCACGGAGTTCCCCTTAAAATCCATACCAGACCTGAATGGTCTGGTATGGAATTTAGAGGGACCCCCACGTCATTTTTAAAAAAAAATTTTGGCCGGGGTACCCCTTAATATCCATAACAGGCCTGAAGGTTGTGGTATGGAATTTAGGGGGACCCCACGTCATTTTTTTTTTTACATTTTGGTTCGGGGTTCCCCTGTGGGGAATTCCCATGCCGTTTTTATCAATGAACTTTTATGTGTATTGTTGGACCGGCAATGCAATAGCCGCAAGTAGTTTTAAATGACTTTTTTTCTTTGAAATGTCATTTTGCTTTCAGACTGTTCTAAACACGGGAAAAATGCGCCCCTTTACAGGCATACTATAGACACCCCCAGCTATGAAATTTAAAGGGATATTACACTTTTATTGTTTGACTTTAAGCATTTTTAAAATCACTGCTCCTGAAAAAACGGCCGTTTTTAAAACTTTTTTTGCATTGATCCATGTCCCCTGGGGCAGGACCCAGGTCCCCAAACACTTTTTATAACAATAACTTGCATATAAGCCTTTAAAATTAGCACTTTGATTTCTCCCGTAGACTTTTAAAGGGTGTTCCGAGGCATTCGAATTTGCCGTGAACACCCCAAATTGTTCGCTGTTCGGCGAACTTGCGAACAGCCGATGTTCGAGTCGAACATGAGTTTGACTCAAACTCGAAGCTCATCCCTACTCAGGACACTCAGGATATGCTTAGAGTACTCAAAGTGATATATACCACCAGGGGCCTTGCTAGTCACAATGGGCTTTGAGGTCATGTATAGTTCCATTCTGCATAACAAACAAAATTATATTATATATATAAGGCAACCTCCGTGGCAGCCTTGTGTAGTGTGTTGCGGTGGAGACTGGAGAGATATAGATAGACAGAGAGACAGTGTCATTTGATTTAAGTTAGATAGAGTAGGCAGGTCGAGTCAGTTAGCTGCACTTACAGTGTATTGTGTATATATATGCATCCCAGGTGTTGTATGCATGTATATATATATATATACACACTGTATTCAGTTTAGCTAGATCCTGTTCTTCTCTTCCTAATATACTGACAGGCAGGCAGGTGTTTTTACAGTATTTCCAGTTAGTGTATTGTGTACCCTGCACAGTTGCACCTACAGTATGGCTAACTGAAGCTAGGTGCTTGTGTGGGTACTTGACGTATTTCCAATTACTGTACTGTGTACCCTGCACAGTTGCACCTACAGTATAGCTACTTAAAGCCAGGTGCTTGTGTGGGTACTTGACGTATTTCCAGTTACTGTACTGTGTACCCTGCACAGTTGCACCTACAGTATAGCTACCTGAAGCCAGGTGCTTGTGTAGGCTCTTGACATATTTCCAGTTACTGTACTGTGCACCCTGCACAGTTGCACCTACAGTATAACTACCTGAAGCCAGGTGCTTGTGTAGGCTCTTGACGTATTTCCAGTTACTGTACTGTGTACCCTGCACAGTTGCACCTACAGTATAGCTACCTGAAGCCTGGTACTTGTGTGGGCTCTTGACGTATTTCCAGTTACTGTACTGTGTACCCGACACAGTTGCACCTTCAGTATAACTACCTGAAGCCAGGGGCTTGTGTAGGCTCTTGATGTATTTCCATTTACTGTACTGTGTACCCTGCACAGTTGCACATACAGTATAGCTACCTGAAGCCTGGTGCTTGTGTGGGCTTTTGACGTATTTCCAGATACTGTACTGTGTACCCTGCACAATTGCACCTACAGTACAGCTACCCGAAGCCAGGTGCTTGTGTAGGCTCTTGACGTATTTCCAGTTACTGTACTATGTACCCTGCACAGTTGCACCTACAGTATAACTACCTGAAGCTAGGTGCTTGTGTAGGCTCTTAACGTATTCCCAGTTACTGTACTGTGTACCCTACACAGTTGCACCTACAGTATAGCTACCTGAAGACAGGTGTAGGTGTTCTCATACTAATAATACTACAGGCAGTTGATTCTGCTAGCTGCAGTATAATCGGTATATAAACACATCCCAGTTTTGTGCAGCTACATCTCACTGCAGGCCAATAGTATGTCTGGAAGGCCAACAAGGAGTGGCAGACAGTCACAAGCCAATAAAAGAGGGTGCATCCTCGGTGCATCCTCATCAGCACGTGGCCGTAGGACACGCTTGACCTTTTTTTCGGCAGCTGGCCATGTTGAGCCGTAACATGCGGAAGACTTGTTTGAGTGAATGACCTAGTTGTCCTCATCCTCAACATGAGTGTTGGGTACATGCTCCAGGAGGATGCCCAGCGTTTAGAAGGCTCTGATGATGATACTGAGCTAGATGAAGGCAGTAACGTGAGCACGGACAGAGGGGGTGCCCAAGAAGCACAGCAATCTGGCAGTCATGCTCCCCCTGCTGCAGCATACTGGTGGCAGGTGTTTTTACAGTATTTCCAGTTAGTGTATTGTGTACCCTGCACAGTTGCACCTACAGTATGGCTAACTGAAGCTAGGTGCTTGTGTGGGTACTTGACGTATTTCCATTTACTGTACTGTGTACCCTGCACAGTTGCACCTACAGTATAACTACCTGAAGCCAGGTGCTTGTGTAGGCTCTTGACGTATTTCCAGTTACTGTACTGTGTACCCTGCACAGTTGCACCTACAGTATAGCTACCTGAAGCCTGGTACTTGTGTGGGCTCTTGACGTATTTCCAGTTACTGTACTGTGTACCCTGCACAGTTGCACCTACAGTACAGCTACCCAAAGCCAGGTGCTTGAGTAGGCTCTTGACGTATTTCCAGTTACTGTACTGTGTACCCTGCACAGTTGCACCTACAGTATAACTACCTGAAGCTAGGTGCTTGTGTAGGTTCTTAACGTATTCCCAGTTACTGTACTGTGTACCCTACACAGTTGCACCTACAGTATAGCTACCTGAAGACAGGTGTAGGTGTTCTCATACTAATAATACTACAGGCAGTTGATTCTGCTAGCTGCAGTATAATCGGTATATATACACATCCCAGTTTTGTGCATCTACATCTCACTGCAGGCCAATAGTATGTCTGGAAGGCCAACAAGGAGATGCAGACAGTCACAAGCCAATAAAAGAGGGTGCATCCTCGGTGCATCCTCATCAGCACGTGGCCGTGGGACACGCTTGACCTTTTTTTCGGCAGTTGGCCGTGTTGAGCCGTAACATGCGGAAGACTTGGTCGAGTGAATGACCAAGTTGTCCCCATCCTCAACATGAGTGTTGGGTACATGCTCCAGGAGGATGCTCAGCATTTAGAAGGCTCTGATGATGATACTGAGCTAGATGAAGGCAGTAACGTGAGCACGGACAGAGGGGGTGCCCAAGAAGGACAGCAATCTGGCAGTCATGCTCCCCCTGCTGCAGCATACTGCCAGGTTTGCTCCAGTGATGAGGAGGGAGTGGATAATGAGGTCACTGACTCAACGTGGGTGCCTTATAGGAGAGAGGATTAGGAGGAGGAGGCACATCACCAACGAGGCAGGATGCCCTCCAGGGGCCAGCCTAAGAGCAGCACACTGACTGCATCACACCGCAAAGCTCTGATTGTGCAGGGCGCTGCTGTCTCTGCGCATTATTCCAAAAGTTCTTTGGTGTGGGCCTTTTTTGAGACGAGCGCATCAGATTGCACCGCTGCTATTTGCAACATATGTCTCAAGCGTATCTCGCGTGGCCAAAACATCTCCCGCTTGGGTACCACATGCTTGACCAGACATATGTTGACCTGCCATGCAGTTCGTTGGCAAGCGTACCTAAAAGACCCACACCAAAGAACAAAGAGGACCTCTCCTTGCTCCTCATCAGCTGAGATCTCCAACCTCACGATACCTTCAGTCCTCTCTGAGACCTGCACTGAGAGGAATGAAGGTGTAGAATTAGGTGTGTCACAGCCAAGTACTTGTGGGCAATCTGCTTTCGGTACACTGACGTCAGATTGTACCAGGCAAATTTCCCTGCCCCAGCTGCTGCACCGCCGAAAGAAGTTCGCTCCCAGCCATCCACATGGCCAGCGGTTGAATGCTAGCTTGGCAAAATTGCTAGCACTTCAACTGCTACCTTTTCAGTTGGTAAACTCTGCCCCCTTCCGTGAGTTTGTGGAATGTGCGGTTCCTCAGTGGCAGGTACCCAAACGCCACTTTTTCTCACGGCAGGCGATTCCGGCTCTCTACCTCCATGTGGAAGGCAATGTCCATGCCTCGCTGGACAGGGCGGTCAGCGGTAAGGTGCATATTACTGCTGACTCATGGTCCAGCTGACATGGACAGGGACATTACCTAAGTTTCACAGCGCATTGTTTGGCTCTGCTGGCAGCTAGGAAGGATGCAGGACAAGGTGCAGTAGTGTTGGAGGTTGTTCCACCACCACGCCTCCAAAATGCCACTACTAATGATTCTGACACACCTCTCTCCTCCACCCCCTCCTCTTCTTCTTCCTCCATGGCCTCTTCCTGTGCTTTGTCCTCTGAACTAGCAGTGCTCCGTAGGCGTTCAAGGGGCTACGCAAGTATGCAGCCCAAAAGATGCCATGCGGTGCTTGAGCTGGTGTGCTTGAGGGACAGGAGCCACACTGGGGAAGAGGTTCTGTCAGCTCTGCAGGGGCAGGTTCAGAGGTAGTTGATGCCATGCCAACTTAAGGCAGGAATGGTGGTTTGCGACAATGGCACCAACCTCCTCTCCTCCCTCCGACAGGGACAAATGACCCATGTGCCCTCTTTGGCTCATGTCCTTAACTTGGTGGTGCAGCAGTTCTAGGGCAGGTACCCGGGCTTACAGGATGTCCTGAGGCAGGCCAGGAAAGTCTGTGTGCATTTCCGCCGGTCCTATAATGCCAGTGCTCGGCTGGCAGACCTCCAAAAGGAATTTAACTTGCCCAAGAACTGCCTAATCTGTGACACGCCCACCAGGTGGCACTTAACGTTGGCCATGCTGCAGCGGCTGCACACGCAGCAGAGGGCCATCAATGAGTACCTGTGCGACTATGGCACCAGGACAGGGTCAGGGGAGCTTGTTTTTTTTCCCCAGGCCAGTGGGCCATGATCAGGGATGCATGCACTGTCCTGTCACCATTTGAGGAGGCCACGAGGATGGTGAACAGTGACAGTGCATGCATCAGTGACACTGTCCCCCTTGTCCACCTGTTGGAGCACACGCTGCATGGAATAATGGACAGGGCACTTGAGGCAGAACAGAGGGAGGAAGAGGAGGACTTCCTTAGCTCTCAAGGCCCCCTTTATCTAGACAGTGTTCCTGCGTGCCCGCCGATCACACAGGAAGAGGACGAGGAGGAGGATTGTGTCAGTATGGAGGTGGAGCCTGACACTCAGCATCAGCAGCAGTCTTTAAGGGATCATTTACAGTCCCAAGAAACACAGGGACTTGTACGTGGCTGGGAGGAGGTGGCTGCGGATCATGTCATCCATAGTGACCCAGAGGACTCCGGACCGAATGCCTCAGCAAACCTATGCTGCATGGCCTCCCTGATCCTGCAAAGCCTGCGGAAGGATCCTCGTATTCTTGGTATCAAGGAGAAGGAACAATACTGACTGGCAACCCTCCTTGATCCACGTTACAAGGGTAAGGTTGCGGACCTTTTCTTGCAATCGCAGAGGGAGCAGAGGATGAAGCATCTTCGGGAGGCCTTGTAGAAAGGTCTGTGCAATGCGTTCCTAGAGACTGGGTGGTTACAAACTCCTGTTTCTGGACAACATGTTGCTGAGGCTTCGGTCAGTCAAAGAAGGAGTGGTGGAGAAGGTGGCTGTCTGGCCAATGCGTTCAGACAATTTTTTAGTCCGCAGCCCCAAGGTATGATTGGTTCCAGCAGCCATCGCCAGCGTCTGTTTTACATGGTGCAGGAATACCTAGGGGAAAGATCTGACTTGGACACCTTTCTCACCGAAAATCCTCTGGGCTACTGGGTCTTGAGGATGGATCACTGTCCAGAGCTTGCACAGTATGCAATTGAGCTACTGGCCTGTCCTGAATCCAGCGTTCTTTCGGTACACACAGTCAATGCTGCTGGAGGCTTTCACAGGGTGCGCCTTGTCCACCGACACGGTCGATCGACTGACCTTCATAAAAATGAATCAGTCTTGGATCACCTTCAGCTACCAAGCACCTGATGCTGATGTAACCAAATGCATTTTTTTTGAAATGTTAGATCTCTTCAAGGCTGCCTATGCTGATGCTGAGTGACTATCCTGTTATGCTGAGTGACTATCCTCTTCCTCCTCAATGATCATGCTGATAGCTTGTAAGAATGTTTTTGTTTCTGGGCACCGCCATCAGTGGCTAAGGCCCAATTTTTCAGGCGTGTAATTACAACTTTTGATGCAATTCTTTGCAGCAGGGTTCATTCCTGCGCTCCAACTAGAGTATCTGTGAGGGGTTGCAGTGTTGTAGCAACACCACCGGTGCCTAAGGCCCAATTTTTCAGCAACTGTTTAACAGGGGCATGTAATTACAATTTTTGATGCAATTCTTTGCAGCAGCGTTTGTTCCTGCGCTCCAACTAAAGTATCTATGAGGGGTTGCAGTGTTGTGGCACCACCACCAGTTCCTAAGGCCCAATTTTTCTGTCCCTGTTCAACAGGTGCATTGAATTACAATTCTTGATCTAATATTTCACAGCAGGGCCCATTCCAGCGCCCGCCAAGAGTAACTGTGAGGACTTACAGTGTTGTGGCAGCAGCACCACCACCAAAGGTCCAATTTTTCTGCCCCTGTTCAACAGGTGCATGTAATTACAATTCTTGATCTAATATTTCACAGCAGGGCTCGTTCCAGCGCCCACCAAGAGTAACTGTGAGGACTTACAGTGTTGTGGCACCAGCACCACCACCAAAGGCCCAATTTGTCTGCCCCTGTTCAACAGGTGCATGTAATTACAATTCTTGATCTAATATTTCACAGCAGGGCCCATTCCAGCGCCCACCAAGAGTAACTGTAAGGACTTACAGTGTTGTGGCACCAGCACCACCACCATCACCAAAGGCCCAATTTTTCTGCCCCTGTTCAACAGGGGCATGTAATTACAATTCTTGATCTAATATTTCACAGCAGGGCCCTATGAGTGAGGGCTTACAGTGTTGAAGCAACACCAACACCTAAGGCCACAATTTCTGCAGAGTATATAGGGCAGGCCCTACTTTCAAACATCCAACTTACAAATGACTCCTACTTGCAAATGGAAGGAGACAACAGGAAGTGAGATGAAATCTACCCCTTGGAAGGGAAATTCTCTCCTGTAAGAGTTAATATGGGAAAAACATTTCTCCTTTCCACTGATGCTTTATCACCAATCCTTGTTTCACTAAAAATCCCAAATTTTCAAAAAACATTTGTCATTGGGACAGAAAGTGAGGTGAAATCTTCTGCAGAGGAGCACAGACAGCAAAACAAATGTCACAGGGGTAAAAACCCTTCCCTATGTTTTCCAAAAAGTTTAAAATAGATTTTTTGACTGGAGCTACACTTAAAAAATGTACCAGTTCAAAATTACAAGCAGATTCTACTTAACAACAAACCTACAGTCCCTGTCTTGTTTGCTCCACCTGTATACTGCTGTTCAAAGTATATAGGGCCTGGGGGCCCCACGCCTTTCCTTTTTCCTAATTTGGGTGCGGGGTTCCCTTTAATATCCATACAAGACCCAAAGGGCTTGGTAATAGACTGGGGGGTACCCATGCCGTTTGTCTCACTGATTTTCATCCATATTGTCGGGACCTGACATTACTTTAAAGCCGCAAGCAGTTTAAATGATTTTTATTCCTTTAAAAATGTACTTTTGTGCAGGGACTGTTCCAAGCACGGGAAACACGCGCCACTTTACCAGCATACTATAGACACCCCCCAGGTATGATATTTAAAAGAATATTTCATTTTTTTTATTTAAGCATAATTAAAATTACTGCTCCTGCAAAAACTGACATTTTTAAAACTTTTTTTGCATTGATACATGTCCCCTGGGGCAGAACCCGGGTCCCCAACCCTTTTTAGGACAATACCATGCAAATTAGCCTTTAAAATTAGCACTTTTGATTTTGAACGTTCGAGTCCCATAAACTTCAATGGGGTTCTAAAGTTCGTATGAATTTTCGGTCTGTTCGCAGGTTCTGGTGCAAACCGAACCGGGGGGGTGTTCAGCTCATCCCTAGTGGTGATGGGGACATGGTGTACTACATTGTATACCAACCTGTAACCTGTACCTGGGGGGGTTATTTTCAGGTGAATTGATTCTGTCTAGGTATCTGCACCATATTATTATGTGGCACAGGTATATTGATGATATTTTTCTAATTTGGACAGACAGTAGAGCAGAACATGATGAATTTATGTTTGAATAACACTGTACCAATTGCAATCTCGAGTTCACCAAGGATTGTAATAAACAGCAAGTAACAATTCTGAATATCTTAGGGGACTGCTACACCAGCAGGTCGCCATGGCAAAAAAAACATCAAGGGACCGGGAGGTGAGGGCTAGCAGGGAAGTCATGGAAGCAGAAGCACAATATGTGTTAGACCCAACCCGAGAAAAACAGGAGATTTGGCTCAACAAACAACAAGTGTATAAAGAGGTAATTAATAGAAGAGTAGAGAATAAGAGACTTTTCCAGAAACAAAATTACTTTGGGGAGGGAGAGAAAGTAGGCCGGATGCTTGCCCTCCTAACCAGGTCTAATCTATTCTCACCGGCCATCTCCTCAATTAAAACGTCGGCTGGAAATATTACATCTGATCCGGTCGAGGTCTTAGAAACTTTCTCCACATTCTATAGAGACCTGTACAGGTCCCGCCAGGGCTTGAACCAGCGCGAGATGGACAGGTTCTTGGAGGGAGTAGACCTGCCCATACTCTCGGAGAATGATAGAAGTGAGGTAGATTCCCCTTTGGCCCTGGAGGAGCTACAAAAGGCAGTCGCAGAGCTGTCAGGGCAGAAATCTCCGGGCCCGGACGGGCTACCATTGGAGATCTATAGGAAATATGGGGAGATTCTGCTCCCGGAACTTCTAAAAGTGCTAGAACAGGCGACCAGGGATGGTAGGCTGCCCCTATCAATGTCAGAGGCCGATATAGTAGTAATCCCAAAGGAGGGGAAAGATCAATCGGAAGTTTCTTCATACAGACCGATATCACTGCTGTGCACAGATGCCAAGATCATTGCAAGGGTGCTCGCATCTAGGCTAAATAAATGTATCGACAAACTGGTGCATCCGGACCAATCGGGGTTCATCCCCGGTCGGTCCACTAGTATAAATATCAGAAGAGCTTATCTGAATCTACAGGTACCAACAGAGAATGCGGAATCCAGAGCCATATTATCTTTGGACGCTGCCAAGGCCTTTGATAGCCTGGAGTGGGAATACCTTTGGAGGGTGCTAGAGAAGTTTGGATTCGGCCCCGTATTTATCAGCTGGTTAAAAACCTTATATAACCATCCAAGGGCAAGGCTCAAGATAAACAGCGAATACTCGGAAAGCTTTCCCCTCGAAAGAGGGACAAGACAGGGATGCCCCCTATCTCCTTTGCTGTTTGTTTTGGCCATGGAGCCATTGGCGGGAGCAGTGAGATCATCTACGGAAATACAGGGATTTCAAAGAAAAGGGAGAGAAGAGAGAATAGCACTTTTTGCAGACGATGTCATATTCTTCCTGGGGGACACGACCTCCTCGTTGGAGAAAGTGATGCACTTAGTAGAGGACTTCGGAAAGTTTTCAGGACTAGTTATCAACTGGGAGAAGTCATCGCTTCTACCGGTAGACCCACTGGCCAACTCCACCCCGATGTGTTTGCCCCACCTGAAGATTACAGAGAAAATGAAATACCTTGGTGTTGTGCTGTCCAAGGACCCCGGTATGTTTATTAAGGACAATTTGATCCCCCTCTTATCAAAATTCAAGAGGAAATGCGATATTTGGAGCAGACTCCCTTTGTCTGTGGCAGGCCGAGCCAATTTGATAAAAATGGTTTGGATGCCCCAGCTGCTATACCTACTTCACAACTCCCCAATTTGGATTGGAGAGAAGTGGTTTCAAAAAATCCAATCCCTTTTTAGGGAATTAATATGGAAAAAAGGGCAGGCTAGGATTGGCCTACAAAAACTGCAGCGCCCTGACACGGAGGGGGGACTGGGGGTCCCTCAACCATTTATTTACTTCCTGGCAGCCCAGCTACAACAATTGGGCGGATGTGCCATTGAGAGAGGGGGAAACAACAACATTAAAATCATTCTGCAGGGGAATCCACATACCTCATTAGTGGGAGCACTGGAGGCAGATTCGCTACAAGGAGAAATCCCAACATTTAAAATGATCACCAAGGTCTGGCAGGCAGCTAAAAAAATAATGGGGTACAAAGGAATATCAGAATACGCGCCACTATGGAATAATAAGCGACTGCACGAACTATCAACAGTAGAAAGGAACAGATCGTGGGAAAACTATGGGGTAAGCCGGCTGATACAACTATATGAAGGGGACACTCTGAAATCCTTTGAGGACCTAAGACGCGAGTACGGGATGCCAAATCAGGCATTCTACAGTTACTTGCAGATCAGGCATGCTCTGAGTAAGCAGTTTAGTAGACAACCCCCAACATGGTGTAGGACCCCACTACTACAGACAATAATTAAATCAGAGACCACCAAGGGCTTAATCACAGAGGTATACACCCAATTAACAAAGAGAGGTAACACGAAGGCAGGTCTATCAGGGGGAAGGGGCAGATGGGCGGCCGACGTGGGGGTGATAACGGACAAGCAATGGGAGAGGATTCTTGAGCTTGGATCAGAGGTGTCGGTTTCTCCCTCACAAAAAGCCTCCCACTTGATGTTGTTACACAGATCCTACTACACACCAAAAAAGCTGTTTATGTTTGGCCGTAGAACCAACGACGAATGCCCTAGATGTAGAGGAACAGGTGACCTAATTCACATGGTTTGGAGGTGCCCAAAATTAGTTAGGTATTGGACCGAGATTATAAAGAAAATAAATGCTACGTTCAGAGTGGACCTAGAGCCCGATCCCAAAATCTGTGTGCTGGGCTATGTCAGTAGTGGACTGAGGGATAGGAGCACAGCCATAGCGATAGCAAGATGCTTGTTTCAAGCCAGAAAATTAATTGCTCAAGCATGGCAATCAAGCATACCTCCAACCCCGGAAGCCTGGGCTGGAACGGTCAACTCCACAATGTGGAGCGAAAGGACTTTCTACACTAGGCTAGGTAATTACAACTTGTTCGTGAAACTATGGAACCCATGGGTCCAAGCAATGCCATGCTCCCTACTAACACTACCTTAGTGCCGAGGGCAATTGTCTCTTTACCAGGGCAGAGATGCTGCTTCATAGCCTAGAGACCCGAAGTCAAGAGAGAATATGAGAGGAGGAAAAAAGAGGAAAGGAAGGAAAATATATATATTAGCTTAATATAAGGTGTGCACTGGAACAATTGGGGTGGGTCACTGGGGGCAGGGGGTGGGGGGGGATCACTACTTTTAACCACTTGAGCCCCGGACCATTATGCTGCCTAAGGACCAGAGGTCTTTTTCCAATTTGGTACTGCGTCGCTTTAACTGCTAATTGTGCGGTCATGCAATGCTGTACCCAAACAAAATTTGCGTCCTTTTCTTCCCATAAATAGAGCTTTCTTTTGATGGTATTTGATCACCACTGCGGTTTTTATTTTTTGCGCTATAAACGGAAAAAGACCGAAAATTTTGAAAAAAAATGATATTTTCTACTTTTTGTTATAAAAAAAATCCAATAAACTAAATTTTAGTCATACATTTAGGCCAAAATGTATTCGGCCACATGTCTTTGGTAAAAAAAATGTCAATAAGCGTATATTTATTGGTTTGCGCAAAAGTTATAGCGTCTACAAACTAGGGTACATTTTCTGTAATTTACACAGCTTTTAGTTTATGACTGCCTATGTCATTTCTTGAGGTGCTAAAATGGCAGGGCAGTACAAAACCCCCCCAAATGACCCCATTTTGGAAAGTAGACACCCCAAGGAAATTGCTGAGAGGCATGTTGAACCCATTGAATATTTATTTTTTTTGTCCCAAGTGATTGAAAAATGACAAAAAAAAAAAAAAAAAAATATTTACAAAAATTTGTCACTAAATGATATATTGCTCACACAGGCCATTGGCCTATGTGGAATTGCACCCCAAAATACATTCAGCTGCTTCTCCTGAGTATGGGGATACCAATCACCGCTTTCAGGATTTCTAAGGGTGTAAATTTTTGATTTCACTTTTCACTGCCTATCACAGTTTCGGAGGCCATGGAATGCCCAGGTGGCACAAAACCCCCCAAAATGACCCCATTTTGGAAAGTAGACACCCCAAGCTATTTGCTGAGAGGCATATTGAGTCCATGGAATATTTTATATTTTGACACAAGTTGCGGGAAAGTGACACTTTTTTTTTTTTTTTCATAAAGTTGTCACTAAATGATATATTGCTCACACAGGCCATGGGCATATGTGGAATTGCACCCCAAAATACATTTAGCTGCTTCTCCTGAGTATGGGGATACCACATGTGTGGGACTTTTTGGGAGCCTAGCCGCGTACGGGACCCCGAAAACCAATCACTGCCTTCAGGATTTCTAAGTGGCACAAAACCCCCCAAAATGACCCCATTTTGGAAAGTAGACAACCCAAGCTATTTGCTGAGAGGCATGGTGAGTATTTTGCAGCTCTCATTTGTTTTTGAAAATGAAGAAAGACAAGAAAAAACATTTTTTTTTTTCTTTTTTCAATTTTCAAAACTTTGTGACAAAAAGTGAGGTCTGCAAAATACTCACTATACCTCTCAGCAAATAGCTTGGGGTGTCTACTTTCCAAAATGGGGTCATTTGGGGGGGTTTTGTGCCACCTGGGCATTCCATGGCCTCCGAAACTGTGATAGGCAGTGAAGAGTGAAATCAAAAATTCACGCCCTTAGAAAGCCTGAAGGCGGTGCTTGGTTTTCGGGGTCCCGTACGCGGCTAGGCTCCCAAAAAGTCTCACACATGTGGTATCCCCGTACTCAGGAGAAGCAGCAGAATGTATTTTGGGGTGTAATTTCACATATTTCCATGGCATGTTTGAGCAATATATCATTTAGTGACAACTTTGTGCAAAAAAAAAAAAAATTTGTCTCTTTCCCGCAACTTGTGTCGCAATATAAAATATTCCATGGACTCGACATGCCTCTCAGCAAATAGCTTGGGGTGTCTACGTTCCAAAATGGGGTCATTTGGGGGGGTTTTGAACTGTCCTGGCATTTTATGCACAACATTTAGAAGCTTATGTCACACATCACCCACTCTTCTAACCACTTGAAGACAAAGCCCTTTCTGACACTTATTGTTTACATGAAAAAGTTATTTTTTTTTGCAAAAAAATTACTTTGAACCCCCAAACATTATATATTTTTTTAAAGCAAATGCCCTACAGATTAAAATGGTGGGTGTTTCATATTTTTTTTTCACACAGTAATTGCGCAGCGATTTTTCAAACGCATTTTTTGGGGAAAAAACACACTTTTTTAAATTTTAATGCACTAAAACACACTATATTGCCCAAATGTTTGATGAAATAAAAAAGATGATCTTAGGCCGAGTACATGGATGCAAAACCTGACATGCTTTAAAATTGCGCACAAACGTGCAGTGGCAACAAAATAAATACATGTTTAAAATCCTTCAAAAGCCTTTACAGGTTACCACTTTAGATTTACAGAGGAGGTCTACTGGAAAAATTACTGCCCTCGATCTGGCCTTCGCGGTGATACCTCACATGCATGGTGCAATTGCTGTTTACGTTTGACGACAGACCGCCGCTTGCGTTCGCCTTAGCGCGAGAGCAGGGGGCGACAGGGGTGCTTTTTTTTTTTTTTTTTTTTTTTCTTTATTATTTTTTTGCTTTTTTAATCTTACTTTTAAACTGTTCCTTTCATATTTTTTTTTTTAATCATTTTTATTGTTATCTCGGGGAATGTAAATATCCCCTATGATAGCAATAGGTAGTGACAGGTACTCTTTTTTGAAAAAATTGTGGTCTATTAGACCCTAGATCTCTCCTCTGCCCTCAAAGCATCTGACCACACCAAGATCGGTGTGATAAAATGCTTCCCCAATTTCCCAATGGCGCTATTTACATCCGGCGAAATCTAAGTCATAATATGCTCGTAGCTTCCGGTTTCTTAGGCCATAGAGATGTTTGGAGCCACTCTGGTCTCTGATCAGCTCTATGGTCAGCTGGCTGAATCACCGGCTGCATTTTCAGGTTCCCTGTTGAGACAGGAGAGCCAGAGAAAAACACGGAAGACGGTGGGGGGGGGGCATTCCCTCCCACGGCTTGTAAAAGCAGTCTAGAGGCTAATTAGCCGCTAGGATTGCTTTTACATGAAAGCCGACCGCTGGCTGAAAAGAATGATACCAAGATGATACCTAAACCTGCAGGCATCATTCTGGTATAACCACTCAAAGTTGTGAATGGCGTACCTGAAGACAAAAAAATGGTTAACAATGGTTAACAATAAAGCACAGTAAACAGCAAAGTATAAATAATTACATACCTGAAAAACAAACATGATAAAACATAATAACAATAACAATAACAATAAAACATTGCAGAATAGATTACAGTAAAAAAGAGCAGAACAATAGAGAGAGAGAATAGAGAGAGAGAGAACAATAAAACGACAACTATTTTTTTTTTATTTCATATTTTTTTTTTTTTTTACACTTTTTTTGTAACTAACTTTTATAACTGTAACCGGTTCCAGGTTCAGGTCTCTCAAAATGTGATGGCATCTTGGGAGACCCTGTGAAAGTGCGCCTAGTCTGTGGAATGCTGTACCCTACGCTAATACTCAACTAGTGTATGGTAGCGTTCAAAACATTCACCAATGCAAAGACCAGGATTGTCAGGACAGGAGGGACAATAATAGTGGGTGTCACGCCTATATCCGTGCTTGCTGCAGACACTACCTCTTTTTTGGGGGGGTTCGTTGGGTAGGGGTACTCGGGAGGACATAAAAATGCCTCTCATGCAGCCGACTGCATTTGGTTGGGGATGTGAATGGGGGAAGTACGGGCGCTGCAGAAGCGGTGGGCTCCCAATTAGGATTGGCGAATGCAGCAGGAAGGGCACTATGGGCACGACGGGCCTGTGTTTGTCTTTTTGGTGGCAGCGGGACACTACTTGTGCTTGCCACCTCACCAGCTTGAACTGCACTTATGGGACTCGCCACGTCACCAAGTGTTACTGCAGTGCTGGTTTGACTACGACCGGGGTGTACTACGCCGCTGGTGCTTGCCAGTTCCCCAAAACACTACCAAAAAAACTGTTAGCGATCGCAGGGATCAGGCCTGATTCTGCGAACGCTGCAGTTATGCGTTTAGAGTTTTGTAAGTGACAGTGATCGATCGATACTGCACTTGGGTGGGCTGGGCTGGGCCAGGCGGAGGGGCAAAACGCAGGTGCTAGCAGGTATCTGGGCTGATCCCGCTAACACTGCGTTTTTGGGAACCCTAAACTGCTGGGGACGCTAGTATAGATCTGATCGGATCAGATATTGATGCGATCAGATACTATACCACTAAGGGAGGTGCATGCTGCGTGCGTGGGTGTTAGCGGTACTGGCGCTAACCTGACGCTGCCTGGGGCTGGTGCTTGCCAGTTCACCAAAATGCTACCAAAAAAACTGTTAGCGATCGCAGGGATCAGGCCTGACTCTGTGAACGCTGCAGTTATGCGTTTAGTGTTTTGTAAGTGACAGTGATCGATCGATACTGCACTTGGGTGGGCTGGGCTCACCTGGGCGGAGGGGCAAAACGCAGGTGCTAGCAGGTATCTGGGCTGATCCCGCTAACACTGCGTTTTTGGGAACCCTAAACTGCTGGGGACACTAGTATAGATCTGATCGGATCAGATATTGATCCGTTCAGATACTATACCACTAAGGGAGGCGTATGCTGCGTGCGTGGGTGTTAGCGGTACTGGCGCTAACCTGACGCTGCCTGGGGCTGGTGCTTGCCAGTTCACCAAAATGCTACCAAAAAAACTGTTAGCGATCGCAGGGATCAGGCCTGACTCTGCGAACGCTGCAGTTATGCGTTTAGTGTTTTGTAAGTGACAGTGATCGATCGATACTGCACTTGGGTGGGCTGGGCGGAGGCGCAAAGCGCAGGTGCTAGCGGGTATCTGGGCTGATCCCGCTAACACTGCGTTTTTGGGAACCCTAAACTGCTGGGGACGCTAGTATAGATCTGATCGGATCAGATATTGATGCGATCAGATACTATACCACTAAGGGAGGCGTATGCTGCGTGCGTGGGTGTTAGCGGTACTGGCGCTAATCTGACGCTGCCTGGGGCGACGCATATCACCGCCGGGCGATCGGGGGGCTAAACCTTTATTCGGTAATAAACGGCGGGTCCCCTGACACTATAAAAAATAAACGAACTAACCAGCGTCAACCGTAACGGTTATATGGTGATCAGTGGTGAAAGGGTTAACTAGGGGGCAATCAAGGGGTTAAAACATTTATTAGGTAGTATATGGGGGTCCCTGACGCTATAAAACGCTGACGGCGAACCTAAATATTTACCTCACTAACTAGCGTCACCAGCGACACTAATACAGCGATCAGAAAAATGATCGCTTAGCGACACTGGTGACGGGGGGTGATCAAGGGGTTAAAACTTTATTAGGGGGGGTTAGGGGGGTACCCTAGACCTACAGGGGGGTAACAGTAACTGTGCTAACACAGTAACTGTCACAAACTGACACAGCAGTAATCAGAAAAAAAAAAAAAAAAAAAAAAAAAAACCTGCTGGTGTCATTTTGTGACAGGGGGGGGGTGATTGGGGGGGGATCGGGGGGCGATCGGGGGGGGGATCGGGGTGTTTTGTGTGCCTGGCATGTTCTACTGTGTGTGTGTGTGTTGGTGCACTCACATAGATGTCTTCTCTCCTCGGGCCGGAACGGAAAATACCGAGCCGAGGGGAGATGACATCACTTCCTTTGCTGCTGTTTAGCATACAGCAGCAAAGGAGTGTTCCCATTGGCCGGCGGCGATCGCGAGGGGGGGGCCACGAACGGATGGCCTCCCCCTCGTCTCTGATCGCCGGGGGACAGAACGGGACCGCCTCGGGCGGCGGGGGGGGGTCCGATCGGACCCCCCACCCGCGGGAGGCAAATCACGTACATGTACGTGATTTTGCCTGCCCGTGCCGCCTTGCCGACGTACATCGGCGTGAGGCGGTCCTTAAGTGGTTAAAAGCAATAAAATACAGCCATGCATGTAAACAGTAAGAGATTGTGTGGCCGGCTGGCCGAGACGTATAGAGCGGGTGTTCCTTTCTTCTTTCCTATGTTACACTTTTGTATAACTGTAACTTTATATATTGAACGCACAAATTAAACCAAGAGAAAAGCCTGAACGGCCACAATTATGTGACTCGGCAAGAGACAACTATGACTATCAATCTGAAAGATGTCTCTGGATCAAGGTAACTGAAGTGGCAAAAAAAAAAAAAAAAAAAAAAAAAAAACAACAATTCTGAATATATGTGTTAAAGTTCAAACAGATTGCTCTCTTATGTTACATTTACATAGTAAACCTACAGTAGTCAACACCCTGCTGCACGCACAAAGTGCCCACCCACAACCACTCATAAGTATACCTTAGGAGCAACATCTGCAAAATAGCCTCATGTGGTATCAGTGGGCCCAGATTAAATCTAGGGACTCCCTCATATTTGAACCCAGTGTGAAAACAGCCTCGAATAGTACAAGGGTAATTTTAAGTTACTCTCAGCAGCATATGCAATAAAGGCTTATTTTAACCACTTCAATACAGGGCACTTTTACCCCCTTCCTGCCCAGACCAATTTTCAGCTTTCGGTGCTCTCAAGCTTTGAATGACAATTACTCAGTCATGCTACACTATACCCAAACACAATTTTTTTCATTTTATTCACAGAAATAGAGCTTTTTTTTGGTGGTATTTAATCACCACAGTTTTTTTTTTATTTTTGCGATATAAGCAACAAAAGAGCAAAAATTTGGGAAAAAAAATCCACCTTTTTTATTTTCTAATATAAAATTTTGCAAATAAGTAATTTGTCTTTGTAAATTTTGGGCCAAAATTTATACTGTTACATATCTTTGGTAAAAATAACCCAAATTAGTGTATATTATTTAGTCTGTGTGAAAGTTATAGAGTCTACAAGTTATGGTGCTATTCATTGAAAATGTATCACACCTGATGTTCTGATCTCATTTCTTGAGACACTGACAAGCCAGGACAGTACAAATACTCCCCAAATTACCCCTTTTTGGAAAGTAGTGAGCTTTTTGATGTTGTAATTTTTTTCCACAATTCTTGGGAAAATTAAGAAATTATTTCTCACACCGCATAGGCATACCTGAAATTACACCAAAACACATTATGCTACTCATCCTGAGTATGGCGATATCACATGTGTGAGACTTTTACATAGCCTGGCCACATACAGAGGCCCAACATCCAAACAGCATCTCCATGTGTTCTTTTTTTAACCACATCAGAGAATAGTGTCTGGAAACTTATTCAGCTTGACGTTCATTTACAGACCTCTTAAATTCACATCATTGTGGCAAAGTTTTCTTATCCCCTCCCTTCCCCGCTACATATTTCCTGAGCTTTGAGCTGAAATTACACAGGGTCATAAATTAGACATTAGTTCACTACCAATTGATATGCATCTATAGAATCACGATGCGGGTACCATATAACAAGTCCAAGGTCAATAATAACAGAGACTAAAGGACTTCCCGCGCCCGCTCCTCCAGCCATTTTCAATATTAACCAAATTAATATATATATATATACTTAATTCCATCACTCTTTCCCCTTGCCCTCTCATCCCCCCACCCAAATCCCACTCCCCTATATAGAGTATTCAGGGTTAGACTTTCAACACATTTAGTTAACAAACACAGCTTCTATTAACTATTATTTTTCAGATAGAGACAAGCACCCAACAAGTTATGTACTGGTAGACCAGATCCCTGGCTGCCTAGGGCTTTTATTATTAAATCCCACTCTGTTATATGCTTCACTTCCTATTACGAGCCTCCTACCTTCTCCAGCCATGGTCTCCACATTTTATCAAATTCCTTAAGATTGCCTCTCTTAATATACTCTGTTCTTTCCCTACAAAGGGTTTCCTTTAATATAACAATACAATCTCTTACTGTGGGGGGTTCCTTTGATTGCCATCTTAATGCGATTGTTTTCCTTGCTTGGAATAGACCTCTCAGAATTGCCAGTGTAGTACTCTTCCTCTCAGCCTGTATCCGTCTATACCCCAAGATGCATTCTTTAGCCTCTTTCTCCAGTACGATCCCAAATACATCTCTCAAACTATCAATCACCCCCTCCCAGTAGCGAAACAACTTGGGACATCTCCACATTATGTGAATGAGGTCCCCCATCCCCCGGCATCTAGGACATCTATCATCAGGTCTTCTCCCAAACTTAAAGAGACGTTCAGGTGTGTAATAAGCTCTGTTTAACAACATCAAGTGTGATATCTTCTGTGGGGGGGAGACTTACCAACTTACATTCTATGAGGCATTATGAGTCTTTTGAACATGCCATTTTTTTCCACAAGTTTTTGGAAAATGTGGAAAGAAAATGAAAACTTTTTTTTTTTTTTAAGTATTCATACCCCTTGAAATTTTCCAGATTTTCGACCAAAAACTTAAATGTATTTTATTGGGATTTTATGTGATAGACCCACACAAAGTGGCACATAATTGTTAAGTGGATTTATAAAAAGGAAGAGAGCGAGAAGTGGCACTTTGTATGAAGCACACAGCAGCAAATAAAGAAGTCTAGTGACTGGGAGGTTATGTTTATTTATATTGTATGATCTCTTAAAGGACATTTTTGGGCATAAAACCTCTGAACAATAAACTTTTTATCACTTTCAACATAAGTTACATAATGATCCACAATCATTCCACAAGACATTCATATATAATACAAACATAAATAGCAGCTGATACATTTATATACATATCCATGTATAAGTGGAAGGAAAATGATAAATGGTTTTCAAATTTTTTTTACAAATAAATATCTGAAAAGTGTGACATGCATGTGTAGTCAGCCCCCCGAGTCAAATACTTTGTAAAACCACCCGTCTCTCCAATTACAGCTATAAGCCTTTTTGGGTATGTCTCTACCAGCTTTGCACATCTAGAGTTTTTGTCCATTCTTCTTTGCAAAATGGCTCAAGCTCTGTCAGGTTGGATGGAGAGCATCTGTGAACAGCAATTTTAAAGTCTTGCCATAGATTCTTAATTGAACTTAGGTCTGACTGTGCCATTCTAACATTTCATTGTAGCGCTGGCTGTATGTTTAGGTTTGTTGTCTTGTTGGAAGGTAAACCTCCACCCCAGTCTCAAGTCTTTTGCAGATTCTAACAGGTTTCTTCTAAGATTGCCTTGCATTTGGCTCCATCCAGATTCCCTGTCCCTGCTGAAGCAAAGCATCCCCACAACATGAAGCTGCCACCGCCATGTTTCACGGTGGGGATGGAGTTATTATGGGCCTCCTGGCTGCTTCTCTGATTAATGCTGTCCTTGCCCGGTATGTCAGTTTAGGTGGATGGCCATGTCTTGGTAGGTTTGAAGTTGTGCCATACTCTTTCCATTTTTCGATGATGGATTGAACAGTGCTCTGTGAGTTGTTTATAGCTTAGGGATATTTTTCATAACTCAACCCTGCTTTAACCTTCTCCACAACTTTATCCCTGATCTTTTTGGTTTGTTCCTTGGTCTTCATGATGCTGTTTGTGCACTAAGGTTCTCTAACAAACCTCTGATGGCTTCATAGTACAGCTGTATTTATACTGAGATTAAGTTACACATAGGTCAACTTTATTTTCTAATTAGGTGACTTCTGAAGGCAATTGGTTCCACTAGATTTTAGTTAGAGGTATTAGAGTAAATGGGGGCTGAATAAAAATGCACGCCACACATTTCAGATATTTATTTGTAAAAAAAATTTAAACTATTGATCATTTACCTTCCAATTCACAATTATGTGCCACTTTGTGTTGGTCTATCACATAAAATACCCAAAATACATTCTGCTACTCGTCATGAGTATGGCAATACCACAGGTGTGAGACTTTTACCCAGCCTGGCCACATACAGAGGCCCAACATCCAAGTAGCACCTCCAAGTGTTCTAAGAACATAAATTACACATCTAACTTCCTGACTACCTATCACAATTTTGAAGGCCCTGAAGCACTGTGACAGACCTAGCCGGGAGAGAGGCTTTTGGAGGGGACTGAATTCTAGCCACTTACCGACCGATTATTGGCCCTGACAATGGTGCTCTTTGTGAGCTGTATGCCTGGGGACCCTTGAGGTGGCGTTACTTTAGATTCGGGTCCATATCCCCCCAAGAGACACAGACTCTTGGGACCTTGGATTTGCTATATTAGAAATAGTGGCTGATTCATAATGCTGGGACAAATACTGTTAGGAGATGCTGATGTCAATTCCAGCCACCTGTCTGTCTGTTGCCTGCTAGAATGTGTTTATTGTAAATAAGTCTAGTATGAGATCTAAGAGTCATTAGATCCCCATTGTTGTTTGTGTTAATTAACTCTGCTATTGTGTGAAGAAGAGTTCTGTGTTGATTTGTGATAATGTTGATTGTGTTTTCTGAGCTACAAGATGGCCAGTCTGGCCTAAAGGTCATGTCTGAGTCATATAGGCTGTCTAAAGGGATTAGTTAATTAGCTCATGTTAATTAGGTTTCTGGTCACAGGTGTATATTCAGAGTAATATGAGCAGGAGGTATGCACCTCCTCTTTTACTGTATAAAAGAGCCTGTATTCCTTTCAATAAAAGGCATTCCTGTTTTAATCTCAATACAGAGCCTCGTCTAGTATTTGGGGGAGAATTATTTGCATGAGTTTCTTGTTTAGCTGACCGGAGTGTTCTGTAGCTGCCTTGGTGTTCGGGAAGAGAATGTCCTAAGTGACTTTAACCCTTTTCGTACTCGGGATGTCGTCACAAGCACCCTTTGAACATGCCTTTTTTCCCACAAGTTTTTGAAAAATGTGGAAAGAAAATGAAAACTTTTTTTACATAAAGTTGTCAATATAAAAGATATGTGTAATGCCCTGTACACACGGTCGGACATTGATCGGACATTCCGACAACAAAATCCATGGATTTTTTCCGACGGATGTTGGCTCAAACTTGTCTTGCATACACACGGTCACACAAAGTTGTCGGAAAATCCGATCATTCTAAACGCGGTGACGTAAAACACGTACGTCGGGACTATAAACGGGGCAGTAGCCAATAGCTTTCGTCTCTTAATTTATTCTGAACATGCGTGGCACTTTGTGCGTCGGATTTGTGTACACACGATCTGAATTTCCGACAACGGAAAAAAGTTCATGCGAACACCGTTAAAGTCCATGGGACAAGAACATGAAAAATCAAAAGTGCTAATTTTAAAGGCTTATATTCAAGTTATTGTCATAAAAAGTGTTTGGGGACCTGGGTCCTGCCCAAGGGGACATGGATCAATGCAAAAAAAAAAAAAATAAATAAAGGAATTGTCAAAAACTGTCTCTTGTCATTTTTAACATTTCTGACAGTTTTTTAGTGAAATGGTAAGTAAGTACCCCCTTACCATTTCACACAGGGGGGGCCGGGATCTGGGGGTCCCCTTGTTAAAGGGGGCTTCCAGATTCATATAAGCCCCCCACCCGCAGACCCCCACAACCACCCAGGGTTGTGGGGATGAGGCCCTTGTCCTCATCAACATGGGGACAAGGTGTTTTGGGGGCCACCCCAAAGCACCCTCCCAATGTTGAGGGCATGTGGCCTGGTACGGTTCAGGAGGGGGGGCGCTCTCTCGTCCCCCCTCTTTTCCTGCGGCCTGCCAGGTTGCGTGCTCGGATAAGGGTCTGGTATGGATTTTTGGGGGGACCACACGCCTTTTTTTTTATTTTGGCGCAGGGTTCCCCTTAAAATCCATACCAGACCTGAAGGGCCTTTAGTGGGACCCCCACGCATTTAAAAAAAAAAATTTGGTTCGGGGTTCCCCTGTGGGGAATTCCCATGCCATGTTTTCAATGAACTTTTATGTGTATTGTCGGACCGGCAATGCAATAGCTGCGAGTAGTTTTAAATGACTTTTTTTCCTTTGAAATGTCATTTTGCTGTCAGACTGTTCTAAACACGGGAAACATGCACCCCTTTACAGGCATACTATAGACACCCCCCAGCTACGAAATTTAAAGGAATATTACACTTTTATTGTTTCACTTTAGGCATTATTAAAATCACTGCTCCTGAAAAAACTGACGCTTTTAAAACTTTTTTTGCATTGATCCATGTCCCCTGGGGCAGAACCCGGATCCCCAAACACTTTTTATGGCAATAACTTGCATATAAGCCTTTAAAGTTAGCACTTTTGATTTTTCCCATAGACTTTTAAAGGGTGTGCCACGGCATTCGAATTTGCCGCGAACACCCCAAATTGTTCGCTTATCGGCGAACTTGCGAACAGCCGATGTTCGAGTCGAACATGAGTTTGACTCGAACTCGAAGCTCATCCCTACTGGCCACATACAGAGGCCCAATAGCCAAATAGCAACTTAAGAGCATAAATTACCTGACTACCTATCACACTTTTGAAGGCCCTGGAGCTCCAGGACAATGGAAACATCCACAAAATGACCTCATTTTGGAAAGCAAACACCCAAATGTATGTTCTATGAGTCTTTTGAACATGTCATTTTTTTCCACATGATTTTGGAAAATGTGGAAAGAAAATAAAAACGCGTTTTTGTTTTACACAAAGTTGTCAATTGCTAAGAGAGTAATAAAACACAGCATGGACATTAGCAAAAACTACACCCCAAAATTCATTCTGCTACTCGTCTTTAGTATGGCAATACCACTTGCGTAAGACTTTTTCACAGCCTAGCCACATAGAGAGGCCCAATATCCAAGGAGCACCATCAGGTGTTCTAAGGACATAAATTTCAATAGTTTCCTGACAACCATTATTGCATTTTCATATTTGATAACACATAGCATGTACATACCAATTACATCCCAAAATACATTTTGCTGAGCAAAGGGTAAACAAAAGATTACCTGTGGGTTTAGTAGTGTATTGATCCACAGAGAAGAGCATTAGTCCAGGCAGCAGACAGAGATGTGGTCAGGAATCGTAATTCAGGAACCATATTCAGTACATGCAGCAGGCAGAGATACTGTCAGCACAGCCAAAGCATTGGTCCAGGTAGCAGGCAGGGACATGGTCATCAGTAGTGAAACCAACAGCAGCAGTCCAGGCAGCAGGGAGGAACATGGTCCATAAAGTCATTACAGGCAGAGATTAGGTCAGCACAGTCAAAGTATTGGTCCATGCAGTAGGCAGGGCCATCAAGCTTCAAGCCTCAGTCATCCAAATCTCTTTGAAGCCTCTGGTCTCCAGACCCTGTTCTAGGAATTATAAAAACAGTTTTTCTCTACTCAGAGCACTCTTCTGAAGCCCCTCACAGACTTGACCACTGTGTATTACAGTAGCAGGGCAAATAATCAGTCCAAATGGCAGGCAAAAAACATGGTTGATTAACAAGCCAAAGTCAGTGCAGGGGAAACAATCCAGATGGCAGGGTCAGTAAACAGGCCAGGGTCAGTTAACTCAGAAGGTAGAAATGTGGTTTAGTAACATTCAAAATGGCAGGCAGAGGCATTGTCAGTAAACAGGCATTGGTCAGTTAACGCTGAAAGTAGACACGTGGTGGCAGGCAAATAATCCGCACAGGTATTTGAAATAGGGAAATGGCAGTCTGTTAAAAATAAGGGGAACTAATATCTTAGGGATGTGTGAAAATGTCTGAAGCATTCTCCGATGCATAGGCCAGGTTGGGAGTAACAGTGGGGACAATAATAACTGGTGTCTCTTATAACTGCTCCTCTGCTGCATACACAACATTTCTTTTGGCATCTTCTTCCTGATTCTGTGGGGGGGGTATTTTTGGGAAAATGTTGCTCATGAAGTCGATTCACACAATCAGAGCGAATGCTTCCTAGGGAGGATCCTGGGGGGAATCCTTGCTGGTAGATCAGGGCAGTGACAATTTCTTAAATAAATTTAAGGAAGGTGCTGGGTCTCTTTTTTGACTTTTGATAGGTTATGTGCGCATTATACATGGCCATATGTAAGAGATATGTTTTGACTGTGTTTGCACTGTTTGTACCATTTTACCAATTGTTTAAAGTGTGATTTTTTACTGCACTTCTGACCCAGTCTGATTCATGGTTCCTGACACCCCCCAATGAACGGATTATAATCGTGGATGCATTCAGGTTTTACAATGGGACCACGTCTTCCAGAAAACTCCTCCAAAGTGTCATTGTTGCTGGTGGACAGCTTTGAATATTAATCTGGATGAGGATGTCTTGCAGAGTCTGAAGGTCATAATAGTTTTTACGTGGCAATTGACAGCAATATAAGTCTAATTATTTGAGACTCTTCACCCAGTAGTTGCATAATGTTAAGCAATGGTCTTCTGATGGATTATTCTGGATGGGTAGAATCGTCCAGAAATTCAAAGCTTGGCTGCTGAAATATATTTGGTGCCCTAGAGGGTGTATATTGGCCTGTTGCATGTTGCACACCCTACAAGATCATAGGTGTTTGGGATCTTAAACAGTATTAGTAGAGCTGCCCAATTGGCCCAGTTGGCACAAATTTACCTGTCTTCTTATCGCCCAGAATGGGTTAACTTGGAAGCACATGCCTATAGTCCTCTCCCTCATGATCTTTTAATGTGGAACCCATTTAAGAGATGTCCACTGATCTTATGTCCACTCTCTCACTCTTTGCAGGTATGGGATTCATCATAAAAGGCCACACCGCTGTGGTCCCTGCATACCCTAGTAGCCCCAATGGTCCTTAACCCTTCTTTTCCTCCAGATCTATGTCTGCAAGATTTTCAGTGGTGAGTCAATAAGAGGCTGTTTAGAATAGGTAATTTTATTGACCATAATGGTATCTGTCCCCTGTCCTACTTTTTGCAGCAGTCCCATCTGAGATCTTCTGATTGCAACAGATCTTGCATTTTCTTTGCTCGGGGCAGAAAGCTACAGATGATTTTTCAACGTGTATGGTCTGTGAGTCTAGATGTTTTCATGGTGGGGTTCAGAGAGGGGTCAATGCTTTACATATTGTTTATTTATCTTACTGGAGTGGGATTTGAGGGAGAAGATTAATTTATCTGACTGGTGGTCCTGGCCCACATGGACATATAGGGGTATTATGAATATGGCTCCGAAGGGAGCAGACTACAAGGTCCTTTCTCTATGGTACTTCGTTCCAGATTGTCCTTCTAAAATGTATCAGGACACTTCCCCTTTGTTATTCAGGGTCTGTGGTCAGTCCAGCATGATGTTTCATCCCTGGTTGACATTTTTTCATTTTTTGTCTCTATTAAAGCGGTGTTCCAGCCTTTTTTTTTTTTTTTTTAAAGTCAGAAACTACAAACACTGTAGCTGCTGACTTTTAATAAGGGCACTTACCTGTTCAGCGAGCCCGCGATGTCGGCCCCCCGAGGCTGATCCATCCATCGGATCGGGTGCCGTTGCCGCCATCCTAACTAAGGGAAACAGGCAGTAGAGCCTTGTGGCTTCAATGCCCGTTTCCTACTGCGCATGTGCGAGTCGCGCGGCACTTTGCGAATGGCCCTGTTGTTTTCTGGGACACACACATGTCCCAGAATACAACGGGGTAGCTCGTCGAAGAGGAGGAAGTGACAGAACAGCACCGCAGAATAGGAAGAGGCAGATTAGGAAGACTACCTAGCAACAGGGCTTTCTGGTAAGTAAATTTTTTTTTTTTCAATTTTTTTTTATACATTTTTTGTAGAATTTTAATGTAATTTTTTATTTTAGGGTGGACCTTCGCTTTAAGTGTATATGTTACAAAGATATTATTTAAGTAAAGTGGTTTTAAATATACTGTATATTATAGAGTAGAATGCCTGACACAATGTTATTTACTTTAAGATACAAATCTACAACAATGACATTTTGGAATAAGTCAACAAAGGTTTAAATACATTTAGTTTAATGTGAGCAACTATCACTTACACAACAACAACCTTTTTTTTGTAATCACTTCATTTATATATTTAGTATATAAAGCAGTTTCAAATTTTCTTCAAGATGCAGGTGACTATGATGGCAAAAAGAACTTCTTTCTTGAGCTTTTTATTTCCCTTCTTAAAACAGGTATAAAAGATGGCTGCAAATTCAGCTGTTATTTGTACTGTAAACAACATATTGTCATTTGCATAACTGTCTTTTTCATGCATTTATTTTTATGACAAAACGCTTAAATCAATACAGTGACAGATACTTTGTGTGTAAGTGGGTTTACAGACTTTGCTTTCTTTTTTATGTACATTGTATATCACTAAAAATTACAACTTTCATGGAGTATTATCTCTTTCACACTAGCAATAAGGCATTTGCACCATTTTCATTTAGTGACAGAATATATCTTGAACAAACAAAAATTTCCCTGGGGCGTGGTCTGGCTGTGGAGCAAGATGGCCACCTAGCTCTCCTACTCTGCTACCTTCTGAAGCACAGAAGCAACTCCCTGCACTCCCTGGTATTTGCCACCTTTACCTCCTAACAGGAGGATTTTTCTCCTGGGACCCTCCTGAATATGTCCCGTAAGAAAAATAAGCCCCAGTTCATGCACCAGCTAGGATTTCTTCATGAAGCCACCACACCATTCCACACAAGACATGCAACACAAAATCACACCGCTCTAACCAGAGAAGCCAAATGATGAGATGGACGGTGGCACACCTAGTCCAGGTGCTCTGGCCCAGGATGTTTCTCCCACATCCAAAAGCAAATCAGAAATATACATGAAAGAGCTGGCACCACTGGAAATTCAGTCTTCAATTTTATTTATCAAATGACCATGATAAAAAGAACATGCAGACGCATTTCAGCACACAGGCCTTGTATACAGCACATTCTAAAGTGACACACATAACATATACGTATATATCCACAAGGAAGTTCATCCTTACCAATCAGGTATTGTCTTCAGTTAAGGCAAATGGGCAAAATCCCTGTGTGTGTGTGTGATTCCTACACAATGCAAATCACATAATTTTCTAAAAAACAGACATAAAGGCATATATACATATATATATATATATATATATATATATATATATATATATATATATATATACATACATACATATATATACACATACACACACATACATATATATATGTATATATATATAGATATATCTATCTATCTATCTATCTATCTATCTATCTATCTATCTATCTATCTATCTATCTATCTATATATATATATATATATATATATATATATATATATATATTGCAATGAAGTCTAAAAACAGTGAAATCATTGTATCTGTAATGAACAAATGCAAAAGCAATTGAATAATAAAGAGAAAAAAGAGATGGCACTTCAGCCTCCCCTGGATAGAGGTAAGAGGGCTGCATTATGTCCTTTTTGCTCCCCAGCAAAATTGCCTGCATCTAAAAAGCAACGCTGGGCTACTAATATCCCCTCTAAAATGGTTGACATTTCCTCTAACTCCTTGACAGGATTTACAGCTGCAGATAATCCAGCCTCAAAAAACACTCTAAAATCCATGCCCCTATCCCTGCAAGCTGATTTACAGTGAGACTTGAAAGCCTCTCTTCAAAACATACAAGGCAGATTGGTACCTTTAGAGAAGCGAACAAACTACATTGAATGCCAAATGAGTACAGTAGACCAGGCACACAACACAGTAGTAGATACTCAGGATGAACACCTGCAGCCTTACACAAAATACATCTCAAGCTTGCAGACATGAAAGACCGTGCCAGGTGGAATAATGCAAAATTTTGGGGCATCCTGGAGTCAATCAAACAGGGGGAACTGATACCATACCTGCAGCAGCCCTTTGGCACATTGCTACCCAATTTATCACCACGCAGCATTATCACTGACCATGCACACAGGATCCAGAAATATCATAAATACCTCCCAGCTATGCCTAGGGACACTTTAGCCCGCATACATATCTTTCATGTCACAGAAAAATTACTAAGGGCAACCAGATCTATTGATACATTGTCAGACCTCTATTCCACCGTCTCTCTCTACAGCGATCTCTCAGCAGCCACTGCTCAGACACACAAATAGTTTGCTCCAGTCACTACAATCTTAAGGGAGAGAAATGTTTATGCTAACCTACCTATCTGGTAACCTACCAAAATCAGCTTGTTCCATTCCTGATACCTAGAGATGGCCTCAAGTATATGCACATCTGGGGTCTCACATCCTCTGCTCCACCAAGTACCCCCTGACCCAAACAACCACCAAAGGTCCCATGGGTACATGTCAACAACTCTTAACAAGGCGTCTCTTTGCCCTAGGACCTCACAAACATAACACTTTTGAGGCAAATACCACCTGATGGACATGGTGTCTCCAGGAGTGGTTCCCTAGAGTTGATCGCACCTCACCCCGATATCGTTGGTGTGCCAAGCACACATTTGTTCTTTTAAGAGACTTACAGTGCCTTAAAAAACATTTATACCCCGTGAAATTTTACATATTTTGTCATGTTAAAACTAAAAATGTAAATGTGTTTTATTGGGATTTTATGTGATAGACCAACACAAAGTGGCACATAATTGTGAAGGGGAAGGAAAATTATACAAGGTTTTAATTTTTTTTTTTACAAATAAATATGTGAAAAGTGTGGCATGCATTTGTATTCAGCCCCCCTTTCACTGCAATTACAGCTGCAAGCGTTCTTGGGTATGTCTCTACCATCTAGAGAGTGAAATTTGTGCCCATTCTTCTTTGCAAAATAGCTCAAGCTCTGTCAGATTAGATGGAGAGTGCTTGTAAATAGCAATTTTCAAGTCTTGCCACAGATTCTCAATTGGATTTAGGTCTGGACTTTGGGCCATTCTAACACATGAATATGCTTTGATCTAAACCATTCCATTGTAGCTCTGGCTGTATGTTTAGGGTCGTTGTCCTCCTGGAAAGTGAACCTTTGCCCCAGTCTCAAGTCTTTTGCAGACTCTAACAGGTTTTCTTCTAACATTGGCCTGTATTTGGCTCCATTCATTTCCCCATCATCTCTGAAAGCTTTCCTGTTCCTGATGAAGCACAGCATCCCCACAATATGATGCTGCCACCACCATGTTTTACGGTGGGGATGGTGTGTTCACAGTGATGTGCAGTGTTAGTTTTCCTCTTCACACAGCATTTTGCTTTTAGGCCAAAAAGTTCAATTTTGGTCTCATCTGACCAAAGCACCTTCTTCCACATGTTTACTGTGTACCTCACATGGCTTCTCACTAACTGAAAATGGGACTTATGGCTTTCTTTCAACAATGGCTTTCTTCTTCTTGCAACTCTTCCATAAAGTCCAAATTTGTGGAGTTCACGACTAATAGTTGCCCTGTGGACAGATTCTCCCACCTGAGTGGATCTCTGCAGCTCCCCCAGTGTTACCATGGGCCTCTTGTCTGCTTCTCTGATTAATGCTCTACTTGCCTGGCCTGTCAGTTTAGGTGGAGAGCCATATCTTGGTAGGTTTGCAGTTGTGTCATATTCTTTATATTTTCGGATGATGAATTGAACAGTACTCTGTGAGGTGTTCAAAGCTTGGGATATTTTTTTTATAACCTAACCCTGCTTTAAATTTCTCCACAATGTTATCCCTGACCTGTCTGGTGTGTTACTTGGCCTTCATGATGCTGTTTTTTTACTAAGGTTCTCTAACAAATCTCTGAGGGCTTCACAGAACAGCTGTATGTATACTGAGATAAAATTACACACAGGTGGACCCTATTTACGAATTAGGTGACTTCTGAAGGCAAATGGTTCCACTAGATTTTAGTTAGGTGGATCAGGAGTAAAGGGGGCTGAATACAAATGCATGCCCCACTTTTCAGATATTTATTTATAAACATTTTTTAAAACCATTTATCATTTTCCTTCCACTTCACAATTATGTGCCCCTTTTTTTTTTTAATTCTTTATTTATTTAAGGCAAACTTCCTTGATATACAGTGATCACATCTTTTATACAGACATAGTAATCAACAAATTCTGTGAATTAAAAGATATGTTCAAACACACCAATATCATTATTAACAGTTCAAGGATTACTTTGTCTATGTGTAGATCATGTACCATTATCTTACCACTAGAAATTGCATAATCTTCATGGATCTTATGATCTCTACATTTATGATACAGCTGTACAGCAGCTGAAGTATCTTAACGAAATTTGTATATCAGGAAGAGAAAGAGAGAGAAAAGAACATGAAAGTAGAGAGAGGGGGGAGGAGGGGAGGGGAAGAGAGAGGGAGAGTAAGCATTCCATACAAGTTATCCAATCTATTCCCAGTGCATTAGAGTGTGATTCATTCATGTCATAGATTCAGCCACTTCTTGCAAGTATGAGTTCATACCTGTAAAGTGTCTCCAGGGCCTCCACTTATCCCTGAATTGTTCCTCTGTATTATGGAGGGTAGCAGTCAATTCCTCTATGTGGAGTATACAATTGACTTTGGAGTACCACAGGACCCTGGTAGGTGGCTGGGGTTGCCTCCAGAGTGTGGGAATACATGCTCTTGCTGCATTGAGGAGTTGCATTGTCAGTTTTTTTGTATTTCCGAATGGGTCTCTCTGTCAGATGTAAGAGACATGCAGCCGGATTGTCTTGCAGGTCTACTGAAGTTAAGCTTTTAATAGTCGTTGCCACCTCCTCCCAGAACAGTCTCAATACTTCCCAAAAAATGTGGATAATGGTACCAACTGCCATATCGCATCACCAGCACTTATCCGAGATATTTTTATTCATCTTATGGAGTATGTAGGGGACTCTATACCATCGGGACATAATTTTGTATCCTATTTCCTGATATTGGTTCATGATGGAAGACTTATGTGCCAGAGTTTGGATTTTATCTATCCGTTGTAGTGAAAACTGAACCTCCAAGTCCTTTTCCCATTTTTGAATAAATGTCAGGGTCGGCTCTTCGGTCTGAGTAGTCAAGTAGTTGTACAGCAAAGAGAGCGTATGCCGTGAGGGTTCACCAGCCTTACAAAGCGATTCAAAGGGGGTAAGTTCTCATGGAGTGTACGTCTTCTGCAGAGACTGTAAAAAGTTTTGGAGTTGGTAGGTACTGAACGCATCTAGTGGTGGGGCTGTGAGGTTAGAAATGGCTGATGGCGAGGGGAGCTCCCCCTGCGGCCAGACATCCATCAGACTACATTTCCCTGTCGCAGTCAATTGTCTCATCCTTCTACTAGTGAGCCCTGGTACAAAGTCCGGGTTGCCTATTATCGGCGTCATAGGGGAGGGCAGCGTTGAGAGACCAGTGGTGTGAATGGTGTATCTAGCTACCTTAAGAGTGGCACCTATCAAAGGGTGAATCCTCGTGTCTTCTGGTGGTGGTAATGTAAGCCATGGAGAGGTCAAGAGGGGAATAGAGGCATCTTCAAGTTCCATCCCTACCCACTGTTTGGATTCTTTATTACAATGCTAGTCCACAATCCTCGATAGATGCACTGCTCTATAATAGTTGAGGAAATCTGGGAGGCCAATGCCCCCTTTATCCTTTGGTCTAGTCAGAATTTGCATTTTCGTCCTGGGTGACTTATGTGCCCAAATTAAGTCTCTAACTATTGTCCAGAGCTGTTTGAAAAAATGAATCCGGATTGGAATGGTTTGGAGTATGTACAAAATCCTTGGTAGAACTGTCATCTTTAAGGCGTTGCACCGTCCGAACCATGTCAAGGTCAAGATATGCCAGTTGCGGAGGTCAGCTTTCAGTCTATGTAGCAGGGATATATAATTAAATGTATACAAGTGTGCCAAGTCTGGTGTGATGTCAATACCCAGATATTGAATAGACGTATCCGCCCAATGAAACGCATAGGACGTATGCATACTGTGGGCCTCTGATTCTGGAATCATTATATTTAACACTGTGGATTTGGCACAGTTGACCCTAAAATTTGACAGCTCCCAATATTTCTGTAGAGCTGCTAGGATATTGGAAAGGAATATCCGCGGATTTGAAACTAAGAAAATCAGGTTGTCGGCGTAGGCCGCAATTTTGTGATGTCCCGAGGGCTTCTGCACGCCTGTGATATTTGAGTCATCCCTTATGTGGCACATAAACAGTTCTAGAGTCAAAATGAATATAAGGGTAGACAGGGGGCATCCCTGTCTCGTCCCGTTTGCTATTGTAAAAAATTCAGAACGCCACTCGTTTACCCATACCGCCGCCGGCGGTTTGGAATGGAGGGACAGAATCCAGTTAAGCATTTTGGGGCCAAGACCAATGTGTGCCAGGGTGGCCCGCATAAAATGCCAGGCCACTCTGTCAAAGGCCTTTTCTGCATCTGTTGAGAGCAGGAGAAAGGGCCGTCTAGTTGGGTGAATCGTGTGGATGAGATTAAAAACCCTAGCGGTATTGTCTCTTGCCTCTCTCATCAGCACGAAATCCACCTGGTCTATGTGTATTAAATGTGGGATATGTGATATGAGTTTGACAGTATTTTGGAGAAAAGCTTTAAATCAATGTTTAGGAGTGCAATTGGGCGGTAATTTCCACACTGGGATAGGTCCTTCCCTTCTTTGGGTATCAGAGATATATATGCTCTCAGTGAGTCCTCCGGTATGGGGTTTCCCCCTCTTAACGTGTTGTATTCAGCCACAAAGTGTGACATTAAAAAAGTCACAAAGGATTGGTAATAAGTCAAAGTGAAGCCATCAGGCCCCGGCGCCTTCCAAGGTTTTGTCTGAGCCAAAGGTACATGAAATTCCTCTGCAGTAATCTCCGACTCTAAAGAGTTTCATACTTCATCTGGTAATGTGGGCATACTGGAGGCTCTGATGTATTCACTCACTGACTCAGTCTTGGTCCTTAAAGCCTCGGAGGACTCTCCTGGGTGCAAGTTATATAATTTCAGATAATAATCGCAGAATACCTCTGCTATCTTTTTGGAAGTATGTACTTTGGTCCCCTGTCTTGTTGTAACATGGGGGATAAAGGTGCGTTTCCTCGGGCCATGTAGAGCTCTAGCTAGCATCGAGCCCGGTTTATTTGCAAATTAAAACAGGGAGCACCTATTTTGGTAGAGTAAGTCCTTCAATCCCCCCCCCCCGCCTTCAGTAAAGCCTTAAGATGAGCTTCGGCCAGTGAATGCTTATGTAGTAGCTCGAGGGAGCTCACCTGAGAGATCAGCAAGTCAATCTTCCTATTTCTTTCTTGTTTCTTTAAGGCCCCTAAAAAAGATATATAATCAATCTGGGAGGAGGTGACAGAGGTAAGTCCTGAATCAAATCAATATCAATATCAAATCAATATGCTGAATCAAAAAGAAGTAAATCCTGGAATATGTCTGATGTACAGATGAATAATAGGTATAGTCTCTATCCTCTGCATGCATAATTCGCCAAGGATCAACCAAATTCAGATTCAGCAATTCTGCTTTAAGTTTTTTGAGATAAGAGAAAGACAGATGTGATGCCCCTCTAGAGACATCAAGTAAGGGCTCCTGTGCATAATTAAAATCAATTATGTGCCACTTTGAGTCTATCACATAAAATCCAAATAAAATACATAAATGTTTTTGGTTGTAACATGACAAAATGCAAAAATTTAAAGGGGTATGAAAACTTTTTCAAGGCACTGTATATTCTCCTAACACCAGACAAAAATACTTCTATAAGGGAATCATGAGCAAATTTTCCCCCTACTCCAAAGATTGCATCATTATCTGTGGGGACTTCAATTCTTCCAATTCTTCTGCCTTATCTTCCCTACTCCTCGGGGAGGATTTGTATGATGTATGGAGCTGCGTGAATGGAACAGTCAGAGATTATACCTTTTACTCACCCACCCAGAGATCCTATTCCATATCTGTTCCTAACCTTTAAATAACTGCTACACTACAACATGTTTCCTTGGCCTCTATAGGGCTCATAACCTGGTCTGATCATGCGCCAGTTACTATGACTCTACGTACTATCCCCACTCCCAAATCTAACACCATTTGGAGAATGAACACATCCATACCGACTAATAACTTTTACAAGCCACAGATCAGGTCTGAAATGAGCTATGAGTAAGCGCTCTGCACGAGTGTGAAACGCGCCAGCGGCTAAGCTATGTTGCTCCAGCAGTGTCATGTACTGTACTACTCCGTGTTTTGAATAAAGAAGATTTTATTTGCCTATCTCGGTGTGCGGCTGTCCAGATCTTTCCACATGAATACAATTGTACCAACAATCGCCAGCACCTGGGGCTCTCTCCTTCTTTGTATAGTGGAGGACAATAGATTTCAGCTTGGCTTGTCCGGAGTAGTGGTAACTATTTTCATATATTGCCAATGGCTAGGACACTTTATTCAGATCTCTACAATCTTACCACTTCTAAAACTGGGCTGATACCTACAGACAGTGTCATACAATCTTTCTTCTCCACGATTCAGCTCCCCTCAATAATGCCAAGTCAACCTAGTGAATAATCACAACCATTTACCATACAGGATCTTAATCTGACTATTAAGTCTCTCCCTCTTCACAAAGCACCAGGCTCGATGGGTTCTGTAATGAGTATTACAATGAATTCTCTGACTTACTAAACCCTTATTTCTGTGATTCCTTAAATACAGTATCTCACAAAAGTGAGTACGCCCCTCACATTTTTGTAAATATTTAATTATATCTTTTCATGTGACAACACTGAAGAAATTAAACTTTGCTATAATGTAAAGTAGTTAGTGTACAGCTTGTATAACAGTGTAAACTTGCTGTGCTCATAAAATAACTCAACACACAGCCATTAATGTCTAAATAGCTGGCAACAAAAGTGAGTACACCCTTAAGTGAAAATGTCCAAATTGAGCCCAATTAATCATTTTCCCTTCCTGGTGTCATGTGACTCGTTAATGTTACAAGGTCTCAGGTGTGAATGGAAAGCAGATGTTAAATTTGGTGTTATCGCTCTCAGTCTCTCATACTGGTCACTGGAAGTTCAACATGGCACCTCATGGCAAACTCTCTGAGGATCTGAAAAAAAGAATTGTTGCTCTACATTAAGCTGGCCTAGGCTATAAGAAGATTTCCAACACCCTGAAACTGAGCTGCAGCAAGGTGGCCAAGACCATACAGTGATTTAACAGGACAGGTTCTACTCAGAACAGGTCTCGCCATGGTCTACCAGAGAAGTTGAATGCACGTGCTCAGTGTCATATCCAGAGTTTGCCTTTGGGAAATAGACGTATGGGTGCTGCCCAGCATTGCTGCAGAGGTTGAAGGGGTGGGGGGTCAGCCTGTCAGTGCTTAGACCATACGCCGCACACTGCATCAAATTGGTCTGCATGGCTGTCATTCCAGAAGGAAGCCTCTTCTAAAAATGGTTCACAAAAAAGCCCGTTTGCTGAAGACAAGCAGACTAGGTACATGGATTAATAGAACCATGTCCTGTGGTCTGATGAGACCAAGATAAATTTATTTGGTTCAGATGGTTTCAAACTTATGTGGCGGCAACCAGGTGAGGAGTACAAAGACAAGTGTGTCTTGCCTACAGTCAAGCATGGTGGTGGGAGTGTCATGGTCTGGGGCTGCATGAGTGCTGCTGGCACTGGGGAGCTACAGTTCATTGAGGGAACCATGAATGCCAACTTGTACTGTGACATACTGAAGCAGAGCATGATCCCTTCCCTTTGGGCCACAGGGCAGTATTCCAACATAATAACAACCCCAAACACACCTCCAAGACAACCACTGCCTTGCTAAAGAAGCTGAGGGTAAAGGTGATGGACTGGCCAAGCATGTCTCCAGACCTAAACCATATTGAGAATCTGTGGAGCATCCTCAAACGGAAGGTGGAGGAGCGCAAGGTCTTTAACATTCACCAGCTTCGTGATGTTGTCATGGATGAGTGGAGGAGGACTCCAGTGGCAAACTGTGAAGCTCTGGTAAATTCCATGCCCAAGCTGGGTTAAGGCAGTTCTGGAAAATAATGGTGGCCACACAAAATATTGACACTTTGAGCCCAATTTGGCCATTTTCACTTAGGGGTGTGCTCACTTTTGTTGCCAGCCGTTTAGAAATTAATGGTTGTGTGTTGAGTTATTTTGAAGGGACAGCAAATTTACACTGGTATACAAGCTGTACACTCACTACTTTACATTGTAGCAAAGTGTCATTTCTTCAGTGTTGTCACATAAAAGATATAATAAAATATTTACAAAAATGTGAGGGGTGTACTCACTTTTGTGACATACTGTAGACTTACCAATACAGTTAATAGTCCCTAGAAGCCTTAGTTATTATCATTCATAAGCCTGGCAAGCCCTTTGATGATCCAGTGAACTATCTTTCTATCTCCTTACTCAACACGGACTTATATTATAAGCGAAATTATTTATGACCCGCTTAGTGAAATACTGTATATCACCTTTTTTATACACACTCACCAAGTAGGGTTCTCTCCCAACCGACAGGCCTTTGATGACACTAGGAGGTTCATTTACCTCATCCAGTGGACTGAGCAGCACCAAACGCCTTCTCTGCTTATCTCTTTAGATGCAGAGAAGGAATTTAATAAAATGCATTGCAAATACCTGTAAGCTGTACTTACTAAATGTAGACTGACAGGCACCTGTCTATGCGCTATTCTAGCCCATTATTCCAACCCCAAAACTAAGTAAAAAAGACAGACTGTAAAGGCTAAACAAGATTAAATTCTAATTTTTATTATACATAATCTTAAAAAAGCAAAAAACTTAATAAAAAACATTGATTTATGGTGCTTAATTGATTAATTGTACATGGAATAATAATACTGTGCTTGCTTGATACATCCGATAAAGAGAAATCCTCATGTGTCAACACATTCTCCCCATGGGTTGACTTCCCATCAAGTCCATTGCGTGCTTTGTTTATCTCCTGTGATTACAACTGTGTTGGATTAATTGAACAGCGCTGTATTGTCGTGGTTTGTGTAAGTGTTCTATACATTTTCAATACATTTTTCTGTTCAAACTTTTTTATTGAAAAGAAGACATAAAGTTTAACAGGCAATACATATGTTACTTATAGAACTAGGCATTATACATTTATACCCCAGTGGAGGTTGTGTTATAACAATTTTCGGGGGTAAGTTATGCGGTAAGGTCCGGTGACAAACTTTTCGCAGAGATAGGTGTAGACAAAATATAACAGTTTCCTATTACGGCTAGATAACAAAACAGGATTTATAAAAAAAAAACAATAACGAGAGTTGAGTGTTAGAACTTTCATATAGATAGTAAATCTGCGAACATATAAAAAATCAAAAATTGGTAGACATTTATATAATCTACAATAAAGTTACCTGTAAAAAGAGCGCAAGAGGAAAAAGAAAGTGAAGAAGAGGAAATCAGAAAGGTGAGAAGTATAGGAAAGATAGAGAAAGATTAGGGAAGGATAGGGAGAGGGAAGGGGTGGTCGGGGGGGGGGGGGGCGCAAGAGCATCCGGTTCACCAACAGGTCTGTCTATTTTTATAGCGGGCAGCCTAGGGTTTGAGGAGGCTCTTATCAAAATCTAGTGGTAGAAAATGGTCAGCCCAGGGATTCCAAATTTTGAGATGTTGGGGGATCCTATCAAGTATCGTGGCTTCTATTTTACTATGAATCATAGCCTGGGTAACCCTATTTTTGGCCTCAGCTAGGGAGAGTTTCGGGGTTTTCCAGGCCCTAGCTATGGTCTGTTTAGCTGCTGTTGTGAGCTGAAGGAGAAGGCGGGTCTGAGATCTGGTGAAATTTGATGGGATAAGATTCAAAAGTGCGATAGCCGGGTCAGGTTCAATTCGATGTTGAAATAATGTGGAGGCCATTTGGAAGATCGCAGCCCAAAATTCCTGTGCTATTGAGCATGACCATCATATATGTGCATGGGTACCTCGCTCGTTACAGCCGCGGAAACAAGTGGCTGGATAATTTGGGAGAAGTTTGGAAATCCTGGCAGGAACCAGATACCATCTCATAAGTACTTTATAATTTGCGATTACGTTTTGGGAGGATATTTTCGTATTGGACCAAATGTCAGACCAGTCCTCTGCATCAAGGTCTAATGCAAGATCCGTGGACCACTGCGCAGCATATGGGGGAAGGTTGGTTGGGGGAGAGGTCAGGTGGGCAAATAAAAGAGAAATTAGACCAGGGGCGTGAGGGTCAGAGTTGCAAATCCCTTCAAAAAGGGATAAGTCATCTAGTGACGTATGTGTACCTATCGTTGCTTGGATAAAATGGGATATCTGTAGGTATCGAAAGATTTCTGTGGTGGGGATATAAGTTTTTTAGTGAGGCAAACGACTTTATATCAGATCCTGAAACAAAATCGCATATGCGATATAATCCTGCCCTGTGCCAGATTTGAAATGAGCTCGGGTTAACTTGGGCTGGGTAGAATTTCAGATGGTCTAGTTAGGAGAGTAATGGGGAGTGAGGAGATTGTAGTTTAAAGGGACCTCAGAGTTTGTCCCATAGCTTGAGAGTGTCCCGTTATAGGGTTACTAATGGGGCCACGAGTTGTGGGGGGCAACCATAGTAAATTAGATATTTTGAGTGGGTGTAGGTCAATAGCTTCCAAACTGACCCAAAGTGGTATCTCATTTTGTGCATGAAATAGTGTAATCTGGGCCAGCTGGGCGGCGTGGTAATATCCCGTAAAGTTAGGAAGACCTAACCCACCCTTAATTTTACTACGAAGCAGTACCGTTTTAGAAACTCTGGGTCTAATTGGGCCCCAAATGTATTTGGATACTCGTGTTTGAATGATTCGATGGTAGTATGAGGGGATTGGGATCGGAAGGACTCTATAGAGGTAAAGCAGTTTTGGAAGTAAGGACATCTTTACAGCCGCTATCCGGCCTAGCCAAGAGGTACATATTGGACGCCACACTTCCAATAGGGCTGTTAGGTGTTTTAACATAAGGAGATAGTTGGTTTTAAAAAGGTGGACTGGGTCGCTGGTTAGTTTAATACCAAGATAAGCTATTGAAGTTGGAGCCCAAGGGGAAGAATTCCCTTATATGTTCTAATTCAGACTGTGGTAAAGATACGTTGAGAGCCTTTGATTTAGACTGGTTAACTTCCAAACCTGATATTAGGGCAAATTTGTCTAGGAGATAAATTAGGTTGGGGAGTGTAGTTCGAGGTGAAGTGACAAATAGTAGCGCATCATCTGCAAATAAGCATAACTTATGTGATGTAGAGGCTATATCAAGGCCTTTGATGTTTGGGTTTGCTCTTAAGAGGGCTGCTAGGTGTTCTATCGCTAGTGCGAATATTAGGGGAGAGAGGGGGCATCCCTGTCTAGTACCTTGTGAAATTTGGAAAGAGTCCGAACGGTATCCTGAGTATGCTTGTGGTTGGTTATATAAGGAATTAACCCATTACAAAAAATTGGGACCAAATCCCCATCTCTGGAGTACATAGTTAAGATAAGGCCATGAGACTGTGTCAAACGCCTTACAAATATCGAGAGAGAGTAGATGCATGGGGATCTGGCGTGTTCGGGCTAGGTGTTGGAGCAGAATGACGCGTCGAATGTTGTCACTAGCCTGACATTTTGGAATGAAGCCAACTTGGTCTCTATGTATAAGGCCACCTATGATTGGATTGAGGCGTAATGCCATAATCTTGGCTAATATCTTTATATCCAAATTAAGTAAGGATATGGGCCTATAGTTGGACCATAAGGAGTTGTCTGTGTTAGGCTTGGGTATCATAGAAATAATGGCTGTCAACATATCTCGGCCAAAGGAGTGTTGTTTAAGGAGAGAGTTAAAGGTGTTAGTAAGAAGGGGGGCTAAAGTGGGAGCAAATTTTTTAAAATAAGAGCTAGATAAACCATCGGGGCCTGGTCTTTTGTGAGGTTTAAGAGATTTTATGGCAAGAAGGACTTCCTCGGATGTAACGGGGCATTCCATAGACTCTCTGTTAGCCTCTGATAGATTTGGTAGGGTGATGTTTTGGAATAATGACTCAGCTTGCGTTGCCGAGAATGTGCGTGTCGGGGTATATAATTCAGCTAACTTCCTACGGAATTCTGCAAGTACTTTAACAGGATTACTCGTGAAGTTATCCTTGGCCAGTTTGAGTCTGATAGGATTATGCACCCTTTCCGTTGGTTGGAGTCTTAGTGCCAGGAAGGAATCAGGTTTATTGGCTTTTGTGTAGATTGTGTGATTAAATCTTTGAATGATTTTATCTGCTGATTCTGCTAAAATTAAATCCAATTCAGCTTTCGTTTTTTCAAGTAAGATCCTATGGGGTTCAGTAGGAGCAGATTGGAATTGGAGGAAGAGACGATGATACTCAGCTTCTAATTGCTGAGGTTTAAGTTTTTTATCTCTTTTGAGATGGGTGGATATGGATATACAGGTCCCTCTAATCACGGGTTTATGGGCTTCACATAACAGGACAGGTGAAATATCAGGTGTGGCATTATGCTGTATATATTCTTTAAGGGCTAGTTGTATATCAAAACAATAGGATTGGTTAGTCAAATGCGCCTCATTTATACACCATGTACGGTCTTTGGATTGGGGGATCAGGGAGGAGACTGTTGTGACTACTGCGCAGTGGTCTAACCAAGTGATTGGGTGTATGTTTGAATGGAGCAGGGTTGGGGAGGATGAAACTGGTATAAAGATGTGGTCAATCCTTGAGAAGGATTTATGTGGGTAAGAGTAGAAGGTATAGTTTTTCTTAACAGGATTGCATTCTCTCCAAGTATCCAGTAGGGAGGCTTGCTGGAAAAGTTTGCGAAATGATATGGAAGAGGAATATTGTTCAGGGGCGTAGGGAGATTTGTCCAGGTGTGGGTGTAGTACTTGGTTGGAATCGCCACATAGAAAGAGGGTACCTTTACAGTGTGCTCGTATAACTTGTAGGAGATGGGAAAAGAAGGGGTTGGGGTTAGTATTAGGGGCATAGTAAGAGACAACAGTAGTTGTCACATCTTGTACATGCCTAACTAAAATAATGTAGCGACCTTCAGGGTCTTTGATTTCATTAGTTAAGATAAACGGAAGAGTGTGGTGGAACGCAATAAGGACACCCCGTTGCTTAGTAGCTGCAGATGCAGTGAACACTTGGGGGTATTTGGAACTAAAATATTTAAGTGTCGCTTGAGTAGAAAAGTGAGTTTCTTGTAGGGCTATTATACTAGCCTTCAGGGATGCAAAAGTACGGAAGGCCTTAACCCTTTTGTTAGGAGAATTAAGTCCCTTTACGTTAAGGGAAAGTATGTTCAAGGGGGCCATTTGAGCACTTTGGGAGAAAGACTACTGGGAAGATATTTGTGGTTCATGCGATCCCCCCGACCTAGTGGGGAACAATCAGGAAAAGAAAGGCAGAGAGAAAAGTGAAGAAAAGAAGAGAGAGAGAAAACAAGAAACAGCAGGTTTTGCAGGAGAAGAAAGTAAGTGTAAAAACACTTGGTGCGTTGGACTTCTTAGCCCAACAGGTAGATGCCCGTACCTCCAAACCAGCCGGCTGGGAAGGAAGCACGTGCATCTTACAGGGGGGAGCAGTGACAGTTCCCCACCGCAGACTGGGAAAAAATAGAAACAGTATAAATCTCAAACAGTCCAAACAATTCGTATTAAGGATTTACCAGTGTACAAAAATGTAACATATAGATAATAGACCCACCTAGTGGGAAAACTCAGTGCCATAAAATTGGTAAAAGAATAGAGACATAGGAGGGGGTAGGGAAGGGGTGGGGGGGGGGGAAGGAAGAGAAAGGTAAAAAAGAATGGGGTAAGAGAAGAAGGTCAAGTGGGAAGTGAGGGGAGAAAAGTAAAGGGGGAGGGGGATGGGGGCAAGGAAGCAGGGAAAGGAAAGAAGGGAGGAAAGTGGGAGTGGGAAGAGAGAGACAGATGGCACAGTTAAACTGAAGATTACCAGTGCGTTTGCAAAAATGTAAAGGAGGTCATCTTATCAATATTCTTTAAATTCCGGTAGCTATCACCTCCCAAATCCCATCTAAAAGATAAGGGAAAAAACCGGTAATAAACAAAATATAACATAACATTTAAAGGTTATCAACATCAAAGCCTTAGATTACTGTTAATGGTATGTATGAACCAAAAAAAAAAAAAGAGAGAGGGGGGAAAGAACAAAATTGAATGGAGCATATCAAAAAGGATGTATCCAAAGTATTTGCCCCCAAAAAATGAAAATAATAAAAAGAATAAAAAAGTAAGGGGGACGTATTCAGTGCGTCTCATATTGGTAAGAGTTCTTACAGGTATAACAACACCTGTACACTGTAACAAGGTGAAACCACTTCTGTTTCCGGTCAGTATAATAGTAATCATATGACCAGAAGTTCTCTTGTGGTGTTAAAGATGATCCGAGGTTAACCAAAGTTCAATCAGCGTGATGTATGAGATTTTGGATCAAACAGATTTGCTTGGCGAGATGGGGTTCCTTTACGAATCGAGGAGGGGCCTTGCTGGTTCTGCTTTGGTGTGGTGGTATAAGGGTGGTATGTTGAGCGTGCTGGCGAGCGCAGCAGTGCAGTCTCAGATTGGTGCAGAGGAGGGGACAGGTGAAGTGATTCGAGAAGGTGGAGGAGTGTTGCTGCCCCTGATATGTAGATTGAAGGGAGAAAGGGAAGCGCCAGGTATATTTTATCTGATGCTGTATCAGAATTTGTAGTTGTGGTTTCATGGCTCGTCGTTTAGCTATAGTAAGGGGTGCCAGGTCAGAGAAAAGTTGGTAATTGTGGTCTTGGAACTGGAGAGCGTCTTTGTTACGGGCAGCTGTGAGAAGTTGCTCCTTTGTGCGGAAAAAGTGTAGTTTGACTATTATATCCCGTGGAGGGCCGTCTTGCTGGCGACGAGTAAGCGCTCTGTGGATTCTATCGAATTCCAGGCATTCAATGGGTATAGAAGGGCAGAGTTCTTGGAAGAGAGCTGTGGTGAAAGATTGTATGTCATCGACCAATTCAGGGATACCCCTGAGGCGTAAGTTGGACCTGCGTGAACGATTTTCCGCATCCTCCAGGCGTGATAGTAACGTGGCATTTTCCTCACGGAGGGCCGCCTGTTCCTGGGCATGCTCTTGGAGAGTGAGCTCTATGTCATCTACCCTTGTTTCCAAATCTGCTGTGCGCTGTCCTAGTTCCCTTATTTCACGTGACAGTCTATTGGTGATTTGGTCAGAAGTGACTTTCAGGGCCTTATTAAGCATCTTTTCCATATGTTTCAAGAAGTCAGGCTGTGACATACCTGGTTGTGAAGGAGCAGGAGAACCGCTGTATACAGGATATGTATCCTCATCCTCCTCGTTGTCCGCTCGGTCAGATCTGGCTGGAGATGCAGCGTGTTGTGCGGCGAGAGCCTTCGCCGCCATCTTGGACAAGGCGTGGGCCAGGGCCTCCTTAATCGGTTTGGGCTTGCTTTTACCCCTGTGTCCCATTAGAACCATCCCGGTTGTAGCTCAGGACTTGCGGGAGGGGATCGCTTGATTCCTGGAACATTTAGCCGGTCCGAGAGTGGTGTAAAGTCTGAAGTCTGCGGCGGGGAGTGCGGAGCTCTAAGAGGAAGCGTCCTCCATGTTAAGCCTCGCGCATGCGCCCCCTTCAATACATTTTTATACTATGGTTTTGCACTATGTGTGGATGCTTGATCAGTCTTCACATGTACTCACCAAATGGGAGATTGAATTGAGCAAGCAGTGTCCCTTCTTACTGAGCCCCCTTTTGAAGATCTGGAAATGCTCTTTGCTACTGTACAGATAAATTATACCCTTGGTGATCTACTATGACACTAGCTCATGTGATTCGGTACTGTATGATATTCAAAGCCACGTTTTTTGGTAAGCGTGTTTAATTTTTCTGGTGGTGGATCTCTGTACTTTGATGCAATTCAGGGAATACATGGACACTCTTGGTGGTTATCAATATTATTCCAGATAAATATCACGGTGATGCTTACAGCGGATAGCACTCACATCCATCAATTGTTTTGACTTTATTATTATTTATTTTGCTTTGCACTTTGGCACTTTATTGCAATATATGGTGCACCTTGTCATTTGAATGTTTCATATACATTGATTCCTCCTACATTATGGATATTTTTTAATTATCAATTTTTAGACTTGATTGTTTAAATTGATTTGTATTGCAGCATTTTATTTGGTACACAATAGCACTTTGATACTTGAGTGTATCATACATTATTTTTGTATCACCTTCAGCGCAGCACTTGTTTACTATTACAGTGCTATTACAGTGCTACCCCTTGAAATTTTCTACATTTGTTACATACAAAAATGTAAATGTATTCTATTGGGATTTTATGTGATAGACCAACACAAAGTGGTACATAATTGTGAAGTGGAGGGAAAATATAAATGGTTTAAATTTTTTTTTACAAATAAATATCTGAAAAGTGGGGCACCCTTTACTCTGATCCGCCTAACTAAAATGTAATGGAACCAATTGCCTTCAGAAGTCACCTAATTAGTAAATAGAGTCCACCTGTGTGTAATTTTTTTTTTCTTCCATATTTTTATTGAAAATTTTCATGCAGATTACATTATACAATTGGACATTGTATGTCGTGCAACGACATTCTGGTTAGTCAATACAAGGTAAACTGTTCAACTTGTGAGTTCAACACATATAGCAATTCACCAACTCGGGTTGGTTATAACTTTTATTAAACATATATCTATTGTAGCTTCTAAATTACCGGAGTTGTTATTCGTAGTTGTGTAGTTTAGTCCTCTTCACTAGAGTCGCACCCCAAATGGGATCTTTAGTGCCACAGGAGTGAAGAGGCCCTGTCTTTCATAAGATTATATTGATAGATATGTGCTAGTTAGAACTAGCTGTTGCATACATTTTGTTTCTCTTGCCTATATAAAGGTATTGCTTGGTCAAGAAGAAGGGGTATGTATCAATGTTTAGGTTAGTGGTTTGCGCATTGAGTAGTCCAGTTAGTCCATGGTTGCCAGTTCTTGTTTGTTTTCATCACCTGGCCAGTGTGCGTAGCTGTTGTTATCTCGTAGCTGTAGTGAAGGGCTACTAAGTCAATGACTTGGGTTATTGTCAGGGGGTTGTCAGACTTCCAATGTCTGGTTATGTTGAGTCTTGCTGCCAGGAGGATATGCGTGATCACTGGCCTGAATGAGTATGGGATTGATTCAATAGTTAGGTTAAGTATCGCCAGTGCTGGGGAGGGGTGAATTTTAATTTGGGTTATGTTCGAGATTAAATTGAAAATTCTTTCCCAGTAGTTGTGTAGTTTAGTGCACGTCCAGAATACATGAAGTACGTCGCTAGGAGAAGAGTGACATCTCCAGCATATATTGAGGATTCTTGGGTTAAAGATTGTAATTCTGGCTGGGGTGATATACCAACGTAGTGTGATTTTCTGTGTGAGTTCCCATAGGGCCGCGCAATTAGTGGCCTTGTATATAGTTTTGAGGGCAAGTTGCCATTGGTCTTCCGTATAAGACTGGGCTAGGTCTTTTTCCCAACTTTGGTGGGGTTTTAGTTTAAGGAAGGTACGTTTGTTGTGGAGAATGTTGTAGAAGTAGGATATACCTCTAGTTTTAGTGGCTGTGTTGGTGAGATATTCCCAGGTTTTAGGGTGAATATTGTAGAGGGGGAGGGGTAGAGTATTTAGGTAGTGGTGTAGACGTATGTAAGTGAATTTGTCAGATGTAGTTAGATTGAATTCGGCTTGAAGTTGTGCGAATGATTTAATGTGGTTGTTATGTAGTAGATCTTGTATGAGAAGTATACCTTTGGCGGTCCAAGGTGATAGGGAGATTTCTGGTAATGTGTGATTTAGGGATTCCAAGGGGATGTAACTTGGAGACGTGGTGGGATTGGAGGTGAGTAAAGTTACTGATTTCTTCCATGAGAGTGCCGAAGCTCTCATGGTCGGGGGAAATGCTTTTGGTAATCTGGTTCCCAGTGGAATACTAAGTATCCAAGTTCTCAAGTTGGGTTGAGATAATGAGGAGCTTTCAATTTGTCCCCAAAGTGTTGTGGGTTGTGTTTGGAACCAGGCAGGTATTTGAGCTAGGATTGTTGCTAAGTAATAGTCCCCTAGAAGTCTATAGATCCTGTTCCACCGACTAGTTTGTGTTTTATTAAGTTATGTTGGGCACTCCTCGGTTTTTTCCCGTTCCATAAGTATTTGTTGAATATTGTTTTGAGAGATTTGAAGAAGGTGGTTGGCAAAGGTATAGGTAGGGTTCTAAAATGATAGAGTATTTGGGGGAGGCATATCATCTTAAATGCTGCAAGTCTGCCCGACCATGAGAGTTCGTGCTTTGCTATTTGTTGTGAAGTAGATTGAATTTGTTGTAAGAGTGGTATGTAGTAGCTTGAGTATATTTTCTTAGTTTCCCTCGGGAGTTGAATGCCCAAGTATGATATGTCGGTTTCTGCCCATTTAAATGGGTATTGTAGTTGTAGGAGGTGTTTCATGGTGGTGTTTATGTTTATGTCTAGTATGAATGATTTGGTCACATTAACCTTGTAATAGGAGATCGAGCTAAACCATGTGAGCAGTTTTTGTACTTCTGCCAGGGAAACAGTCGGATTTGTAAGGATTAGAATTACATCGTCCGCGAATAGACTGATTTTGTGGTGTGAGAGGCCTATACGCATGCCTGAGATGTTAGGGTGGGAGCGTACGTGCTCAGCCAGGGGTTCCATAAGCATGTTAAATATTAGAGGGGAGACTGCTTCTAAGTAGGTCCAGTGTACTCTATCGAACGCCTTCTCTGCATCCAGGGAAAGAAGCAGAGAAGGCGTTCCTGTGGATTCAGCATGGTGAATGAGGTCCAGCATTCTTCTGGTGGCATCTGAAGATTGTCTGCCTTTGGTAAAACCAGTCTGATCTTGGTGTATGATAGTTGGCATGATCTCGTTTAGTCTGTTGGCTATGGTTTTGGAGTAGATTTTTAGGTCTAGGTTGAGTAGGGAGATCGGGCGAAAATTTTGGGGGGCATCCGACTGTTTCCCTGGTTTTGGTATGGTTATTACTAGCGCTTTTAAGTATTCTTTAGAGAAGCTAGCAGAGGAGGCAGCGTGGTTAAAGAGATCAGTAAGGTGTGGGATTAGTTGATTGGAGAACAATTTGTAGTATTCCCCTGTTATCCCGTCTGGGCCTGGTGCTTTGCCACTAGGCAATGAGTCAATAGTAGCCTTGATTTCCAGGTCTGTGAATGGTGCATTCAAGGTGGTCAGTTGGTCTATAGAAAGTTTGGGTAGATTGATTTTAGTGAGGAAGTTATCAATGTCATCTGGTGTGGGTTGGGGGGTTTGGTGGTCTTGTTTTAAGTTGTACAGGTCTTCATAGTAGGTGCTAAAAGCATCTGCAATGTCTTGGGGGTTGGTCAGTGGGGTGTTAGTGTGGGGGTGTTTAAGTAGTGTAATTCTAGTTTTATTTCGTCTTCCTTTGAGTCGTTGGGCTAATTTCTTTCCTGCCTTGTTGGAGGTAAAATAGGAAGATGCTTTAAATTTCCTTTGAAGGAATTTGTATGAATGAAGAAGGGTTTTCAGTTCCTGTCTTAGGGACAATAGTTGGTTTGTGAGTGGGTTTTGAGGGTCACATTTGTGTTTCTTTTCTAGGTCTGCTATTTGGGCTGTTAGTGCATCTATGCGCTGCATCCTCTGTCGCTTATGATGAGAGCACAATTTAATGAGCATTTCCCTCATATACGCTTTATGAGCGCTCCACACCACGGCAGGGTCGGGTACCGACCCCTTATTTAACGAGAAAAATTCTGAAATGTGTTCTGAAATTTCTGGGGTGTATTTAGCATTTTGAATTATGGAGTTGTTTAGTCTCCATAGAAACGTGTTACGTTGGAGGTTGTGATCTTGGATGGTAATTGAGGTGGGGGCGTGGTCTGACCATGCCGTGGTGTGGATTACAGACTGAGATATTTTTTGTAAAATATACTTATCAGACAGAAACAAATCAATTCTGGAGTAGGAGCGGTGTCTGGGGGAAAAAAAGGTAAAGTCACGTTCGGCGCCATGGTGACAGCGCCAGACATCATACAGTTCGTGGGATTGCATAAACGCTTTTAGAGGTGATTCGCGTCTCTTCGCTGAAGAGGTAGAGTCTAGGGACACATCTGGGACCAGGTTGAAGTCCCCACACACAATTGTGTGGCCTTTTTGGATTGGTTTTAATGTGCGGATAAGCTTGCGTAGGAATTTCATTTGGTGAGAGTTCGGAGCATACAGGTTGATGATGGTGTAGGTTGCTCTATTAATGGTACAGATTAGGATGATGAAACGACCTTCGGGGTCTGGAACTATTTCTAGGAGTTGGAAGTCTATGGTATCTTTGATGGCGATCATGACTCCTCTGGTCTTGGTAGAGTAGGTTGCGTGAAATACATTTGGAAAGTGGCGATTCTTACACAGAGGGGTGTTGGGAGCTAGTAGGTGGGTTTCTTGGACGCAAATGATGTCACTTTGGAGATCCTTGACGGTTTTCCATAGTGAGTGGCGTTTGGCTGGATGATTAAGCCCATTAACGTTGAGTGAAAGGATATTAAACGGCATCTTGTGAGTGTGGGTTTAGTGTAAGCTTTTGGTAACACTAATGCCCCGTACACACGGTCGGACTTTGTTCGGACATTCCGACAACAAAATCCTCGGATTTTTTCCTACGGATGTTGGCTCAAACTTGTTTTGCCTACACACGGTCGCACAAAGTTGTCGGAATTTCCGATCGCCAAGAACGCGGTGACGTCAAGCACGTACGATGAGACTAGAAAAGGCCGGTTCAGAACCAAGCGCAGCACCCTTTGGGCTCCTTTTGCTAATCTCGTGTTAGTAAAAGTTTGGTGAGAGACGATTCGCGCTTTTTCAGACTCGTGGCTTTCAGATCGTTTTCTGCCGTTCAGTTTGTGCTTGTGGGTTTGTATCTGCTCTTCAGTGCGTGCAGTCAGTTCGTATTGGAGTTTTCTGTGCGATCTTGTCCGCTCGTTGCTGTTTTTCAGGTTGCTCTTCACAGGCCTTGCTGTTCTTCAGTGCGTTCTGTTACTTCGTTCTGAGCAGCCGACCGTTTTCTAGCCATGTTTCGTATGCGTACTTCTCGTAGAGTTCGTGCTGTGCGGGGGCTTGGTGTTGGGGTCCTGACCTTGACACAAGTCCAGTCCATGAACAGGGTGGGGAGGAGCTCATGGACCAAGAATTGGTTGCTTCAGCGTGACCAGTTCTGTCATATGCCTTTGCTCCGTGAGATCCGTGAGAATAATCCTGATGATTTCAGGAACTTTCTCAGGATGACGGACCCCGTGTTTCACCGTTTGTTGGCTTCGCTGACCCCCTATATTAGCAGGCAGGATACCTGCATGAGGCAAGCCATCACTCCGGAGCAGAGGTTGGTCGCTACCTTGCGGTATTTGGCCACAGGGAGAAGCCTGCAGGACCTCAAGTTCTCGACAGGCATCTCCCCCCAGGCTCTGGGGATCATTATCCCAGAGACCTGTTCTGCCATCGTACAGGTCCTGCTGAAGGAGTATATGAAGGTAAGATTTTTATCCTTTTATATCACATTTTATTGTATTTAATGTTTGATAATATATTGTATTTCTTTCCTCATTCCCTAATTACCATGATTGTATTATGCTGTGAATGTCCCCTTTGTCCTCATGCATGCTGGATTTTTATGTAATTATTATTTTAGGTCCTTCATACATATTTGCCCTTCAATAACCTCCCCAGCATGGTGTCTCCTGCCCTATATTCACCTCATGTAGTCACTTAACAATGTATTTTATCAGCTCCATAGTAGTGCTTTACCCCAAACACCCCATAAAATGTTTTGAAATGTTATGTTTGATTTAAATTCAGGCAGAGGGCCAGAGGCTTTTTTTTGTGGTGTGCCCAAATTTTTTGTAACCCTCCCTCCCCCAACTGCTAAGTCAGCTGATCCCAATTCTCTATCCTCAATCATCTATCTGCTGACTTTGCCAAACCCATACACGCTATACCCACCTCTTTACTGGTCAGATTTATGGATGAATTCCCCAAAGCATGTAGTGCAAGGGCCTGCCTGTATACTTTCCAATGGTACTGTTTAAAGTTCTTGTATCCTATTATGATCTTGATAGGTAATAGCAGAATGTCCAAATGTGCTCAAATGTGTACAGTGTGTATTTATATCTTTGTATTATGACACTTCTTACCTGTCCAGTGGGCTGCCAATAGTGTAACTAAGGAGGGGCTGTTCCAAGTAATACCCTGTATTTAGGCATTCATCTCTCAATGAAGTGAAGAGGGTTACCTGTCCAAGAGTCCCCCCCCCCTATAATGTTAGAAATGGCCCATGAGGGGGGGGGGATATGATAGGTGTACCTTATACTTTGTTGTAGTTAAATTCCCCTTAATAAATGCTATCTGGAGGTTGCTCCATAATGTTTGTGTCTAATCTGCTTGCCAGGTTTCTGTGAAAAAATAGTAATGTTTATTGTTTTTTCCTCAACAGTTTCCTTCCATGCCACAGGAATAGTAGACTGTGGCCTCCCACTTTGCCCAGCGGTGGGACTTTCCTAACTGCGGAGGGGCAATTGATGGGAAACACGTCCACATCGTCCCACCACCCAACTCGGGGTCGTACTATTATAATTACAAGGGGTTTAATAGTATAGTGATGTTGGCGGTGGTGTCGGCTAATTACGACTTCTTGTATGTGGACGTGGGGAAGAATGGCCGGATGTCCGATGGTGGAGTGATCGCCCAGACAGAGTTCTACAGGCGTCTCCAGAATGGCAGCTTGGACTTGCCACCTCCAGAGGACAATGTTGAAGGTCTCCCATTTGTGTTCGTTGCTGATGAAGCATTTGCGCTGGGGGACCACCTGATGCGGCCATTCCCGATGAGGACCCTCACCCCGGAACAGAGGGTTTTTAATTACCGGCTGGCCAGAGCCCGAAGAGTGGTGGAGAACACATTTGGAATCCTGGCCAGCCGGTTCCGATTATTTATGACACCCATCCATATGGCGGAGTATAAACTGAACCATATAATACTTGCCTGCTGTGTTCTCCATAATTTTCTACGAAAACATTCAGCCAACTCTGCTGGCTCAGTTGGGCCTGAGGCCGTAATCCCAAATACTTCAACAATGACGGCACTTGAAAGCGGCCGTCCTGGCTTGCCCTCCCTGAATGCCCGTGATGTCCGGTTACGATACCTGGAGTTCTTTGCGGGTAGGGGGGCTATCAATATGCCAGACAATCTGTGACACCTTTTTCAAATAAAAAACAACCAAAAGAAATTCTTGGTGGACATTTACTGCTTGTGTTTGTTTTAGCTGACCCTGACAGAAATGTGTTGAGTGCAGAAAATGTCGTGATTGGGTAACCTTATAAAAAACAGTGTTGGCTGGTACTTCCTAAATGCAAAAACACATTTCACTACAAGTGCACTTGCAACTGCACTGAACCTGCACTTGTAGTGCAAAGAGGATTTGCCCTTAGGAAATAACCCCCATTTGTGCATAAAACAACAATTACATCACCCCAAAAGTGTTGTAGTGTTGAGACAATAATCCACACATTCTTGAGTAAGGCACTTTTTTATACCTGCACAATCACATGTGCATTTACCAAAGGTTTTTAAAACAAACCAACATGTTTGTTGTATAAAATGTTTGCAGTAGCATTATGAAAAATCAAAATATCCATTTCAGATAAAACAGGCCTGTGTAAAACCAACAAGAAAGCCAAAAAACTAGAACTTACAAAGTTCACATTAGGTAAAACCTGGAGGCTATATCAGACATCAGTATTTAGGAACTGGGTTTGATATAGCGTTCAGATGGGGGGAAATCACCCCTGGAAAAGCCAAATTTGGAAGATGCACACCAATTTACGAATGTCAACATGTGCTATCTGCCATCAGGGGGGATCAAGGGACGTGTTTTGGGGGAGCAAGCCCTTCCTCAACGCTACTTTATAATTGAGGAAGGGGTTGCCCCCCCAAAACGCGTCCATTGATCTCCCGTGATGGCAGATAGCACATGTTGGCACACTGTGTGCATCCTCCAAATTTGGCTTTTCTAAACATTGAAAAAAGTTTGGTACCATAAAACAGGTGATTTTGTGGGGTTTAAATTCGCCCCAAAACATCAATGATGTTATTATTTTTTTTAATAACATCAGTGATTTGTTGCTGGATGTTTTGCAATTGGAGATTACACCCCATGATTAGGGATGAGCCGAACACCCCCCTGTTCGGTTCGCACCAGAACATGCGAACAGGAAAAAAATTCGTTCGAACACGCGAACACCGTTAAAGTCTATGGGACACGAACATGAATAATCAAAAGTGCTAATTTTAAAGGCTAATATGCAAGTTATTGTCAATAAAAGTGTTTGGGGACCTGGGTCCTGCCCCAGGGGACATGAATCAATGCAAAAAAAAGTTTTAAAAACGGCCGTTTTTTCAGAAGCAGTGATTTTAATAATGCTTAAAGTCAAACAATAAAAGTGTAATATCCCTTTAAATTTCATACCTGGGGGGTGTCTATAGTATGCCTGTAAAGGGGCGCATGTTTCCCGTGTTTAGAACAGTCTGACAGCAAAATGACATTTGGAAGGAAAAAACTCATTTAAAACTACCGCGGCTATTGCATTGCCGACAATACACATAGAAGTTCATTGATAAAAACGGCATGGGAATTCCCCACAGGGCAACCCCGAACCAAAATTAAAAAAAAAAAATGATGTGGGAGTCCCCATAAATTCCATACAAGGCCCTTCAGGTCTGGTATGGATATTAAGGGGAACCCCAGCCAAAATTTAAAAAAAAAATTGACGTGGGGTTCCCCCTAAATTCCATACCAGACCCTTCAGGTCTGGTATGGATTTTAAGGGGAACCCCGCGTTAAAAAAAAAAAAAAAACGGCGTGGGGTCCCCCTAAAAATCCATACCAGACCCTTATCCGAGCACGCAACCTGGCAGGCCGCAGGAAAAGAGGGGGGGGGCGAGAGTGCGCCCCCCCCCTCCTGAACCGTACCAGGCCACATGTCCTCAACATTGGGAGGGTGCTTTGGGGTAGCCCCCCAAAACACCTTGTCCCCATGTTGATGAAGACAAGGGCCTCATCCCCACAACCCTGGCCGGTGGTTGTGGGGGTCTGCGGGCGGGGGGCTTATCGGAATCTGGAAGCCCCCTTTAACAAGGGGACCCCCAGATCCCGGCCCCCCCCCTGTGTGAAATGGTAAGGGGGTACTTACCCCTACCATTTCACTAAAAAACTGTCAAAAATGTTAAAAATGACAAGAGACAGTTTTTGACAATTCCTTTATTTAAATGCTTCTTCTTTCTTCCTTCATCTTCATCTTCTTCTGGTTCTTCTGGCTCTTCTGGTTCTTCCTCCGGCGTTCTCGTCCAGCATCTCCTCCGCGGCGTCTTCTATCTTCTTCTCCTCGGGCCGCTCCGCACCCATGGCATGGGGGGGAGGCTCCCGCTCTTCTCTTCATCTTCTTCTCTTCTTCTTCATCTTCTTCTTCTTCTTCTCTTCTTCCTTCTTCTGTTCTTCATTTCTTCTGCGGGCCGCTCCGCATCCATGCATGGAGGGAGGCTCCCGCTGTGTGACGGCGTCTCTTCGTCTGACGGTTCTTAAATAACGGGGGGCGGGGCCACCCGGTGACCCCGCCCCCCTCTGACGCACGGGACATGACGGGACTTCCCTGTGGCATTCCCCGTGACGTCACAGGGAAGTCAAGTCACCGTGCGTCAGAGGGGGGTGGGGTCACCGGATGGCCCCGCCCCCCGTTATTTAAGAACCGTCAGACGAAGAGACGCCGTCACACAGCGGGAGCCTCCCTCCATGCATGGATGCGGAGCGGCCCGCAGAAGAAATGAAGAACAGAAGAAGGAAGAAGAGAAGAAGAAGAAGAAGATGAAGAAGAAGATGAAGAAGAGAAGAAGATGAAGAGAAGAGCGGGAGCCTCCCCCCTCATGCCATGGGTGCGGAGCGGCCCGAGGAGAAGAAGATAGAAGACGCCGCGGAGGAGATGCTGGACGAGAACGCCGGAGGAAGAACCAGAAGAGCCAGAAGAACCAGAAGAAGAAGAAGATGAAGGAAGAAAGAAGAAGCATTTAAATAAAGGAATTGTCAAAAACTGTCTCTTGTCATTTTTAACATTTTTGACAGTTTTTTAGTGAAATGGTAGGGGTAAGTACCCCCTTACCATTTCACACAGGGGGGGGGCCGGGATCTGGGGGTCCCCTTGTTAAAGGGGGCTTCCAGATTCCGATAAGCCCCCCGCCCGCAGACCCCCACAACCACCGGCCAGGGTTGTGGGGATGAGGCCCTTGTCTTCATCAACATGGGGACAAGGTGTTTTGGGGGGCTACCCCAAAGCACCCTCCCAATGTTGAGGGCATGTGGCCTGGTACGGTTCAGGAGGGGGGGGCCGCACTCTCGTCCCCCCCTCTTTTCCTGTGGCCTGCCAGGTTGCGTGCTCGGATAAGGGTCTGGTATGGATTTGTAGGGGGACCCCACGCCGTTTTTTTTTTTTTTTGGCGCGGGGTTCCCCTTAAAATCCATACCAGACCTGAAGGGTCTGGTATGGAATTTAGGGGGAACCCCACGTCAATTTTTTTTAAAAATTTTGGCTGGGGTTCCCCTTAATATCCATACCAGACCTGAAGGGCCTTGTATGGAATTTAGGGGGACCCCCACATCATTTTTTTTTTTTTTATTTTGGTTCGGGGTTGCCCTGTGGGGAATTCCCATGCCGTTTTTATCAATGAACTTCTATGTGTATTGTCGGCAATGCAAAAGCCGCGGGTAGTTTTAAATGAGTTTTTTCCTTCCAAATGTCATTTTGCTGTCAGACTGTTCTAAACACAGGAAACATGCGCCCCTTTACAGGCATACTATAGACACCCCCCAGGTACGAAATTTAAAGGGATATTACACTTTTATTGTTTGACTTTAAGCATTAATAAAATCACTGTTCCTGAAAAAACGTCCGTTTTTAAAACTTTTTTTTGCATTGATCCATGTCCCCTGGGGCAGGACCCGGGTCCCCAAACACTTTTTATGACAATAACTTGCATATAAGCCTTTAAAATTAGCACTTTTGATTTCTCCCATAGACTTTTAAAGGGTGTTCCGCGGCATTCGAATTTGCCGCGAACACCCCAAATTGTTCGCTGTTCGGCGAACTTGCGAACAGCCAATGTTCGAGTAGAACATGAGTTCGACTCGAACTCGAAGCTCATCCCTACCCATGATCTCCCCTATCAGTATCTGGGCACTTTCAGATGTAAAGCGTTCTCTCTCCCTCACATCACGATCACCTAAAAAGAGATAAAGAACAAAAAAAAAGGTATCTAAAATCTGACAACATCCATCTCTTTTACCTGAGCCTGTGGTCGCAGACACTCACCTGTTGTGGTGTCAATCTCCACCACGTCTTCTTCTTCCTCCTGCTCTTCTTCTTGGGTAGGTATTTCCCCTTCTTCCAGAGGGGGGGGGGGTCTCTGGTCTCCTGGGATGAGGGGTGTCCCCCGAGTCTTTTCTCCCCTATGTAAAACAAAAATGGTATACTTAGCACACAGATATTTGATGGCAGAACTAGAAATAGGAAACATTGCTTGGAAGTGGGGTACAATTGGCTATTTTAGCCGAGTTCCAAGATGTATATTTCTTATTGCCCTTTGTCAAGCTGCAATACTTTACCTGTTTGGTACAAGCTTAACAGATGGAGACCCCCCTATAGTATACACTGGAGCACCTGTGTGCCCCCCCTAATAAAAATGTTGTTCTTGTGTCCCACACTAGTGCTCCAGTGTCCAGATGTGAAAACAGCTGCTCAGTGTCCTCTCCTTACACACAATCTAGTTGGCATTTCATTCTAGTAACAAACCCATCTACATAAACAAATATTTGGCATCCAAGTAGGCCCAAAAAAAATGTGGGAAAATGCATATGGCCTAAACAATGGTGTTCTAGAGGCCGAACGAAAATGTTTGATACGAACGAATGATGGGCCCATGAACATTAAAGTTGACCTTTTTAAACGTTACAATTACTAAAATCATATGGAGCAGAACGAACGGAATAAAGACAGAAAGAATAGGAACACAGCACAACTACTTACTTTTTTGCAGCACTCTCCGGATCTTTCGGTACTGCTCTGGCTCTCTCAACTTCAGGTCCGACCACCGCTTCCTGAGCTGATCTTTAGACCTTCGTACCCCGAAATTCCGCTCGAGACTCCTGACCACTTTCGCCATGATTTTGGCCTTTCGGATGTTGGGGTGGGGGTAAGGCCCATATTTTCCGTCATAGTCGGACTTCCTCATGATGTCGACCATCTCCAACATCTCCCCAAACGACATATTTGTGGCCTTAAAACGTCTCCTTCTGGATCGGGACGTGCCTGGATCCGCCCTTTCCTCCTCCTTCTCGTTGCTACAATTAGCCCGCACCTGCTGTATGTCCGCCATCATGCTCTTCCCCCACTGCGCCGAACGAAAAGGGGCGGGGAATACACTAGAAAGAACGTCAGGGGCGGGCGGAGTTACACGCATGCGCAGTGTATATAAAGCGTAACACGCGTGCGTATTACGTTTGATCTGTGAGCGGAGGAAGGAGCATTGAACGCGGCGATCGTAAGAACGAAGGTAAGAGACAAACTTGGGCCTATACTGCTTCTATAGATTGAGGCCTATATTGTAACAAGATTAGGAGAGTTTGGTGTGACATTAGGCTTTGTCTTGTGTTGTGTCTTGCAGTGAACATGGATATGGTACTGGAAGATCAGGACTTCATTTCAGTCTTCATAGAGATGCTAAGGGAGCTGCCCTGTCTGTGGGAGATTAAACACCCCCATTACAAGAAGCAAGCAAAGAGGAAGGCAGCACTGGAGCAATTGTGTGAAATTGTGAAGCAGGTGATCCCCACGGCAGACATCACTTATTTAAAGATCTTCATTGGTGGCCTGAGGAGCACATATCTGAGGGAGCGCCAGAAAGTCCTTGATTCACAGAGATCCGGAGCAGCAGATGACATCTATGTCCCCAGGATGTTGTACTACGACAGGCTGCACTTTCTGGCAGGCCAGACTGAACCCAGGCCATCCCTCTCAAGTCTTCCTTCCACGCTTCCTTCCCCCCCCGGCTGAGACTTCTGACGCCCAACCTGGGCCTTCCAGGCCACATGTGGAGGAGCCCAGATTGAGCCAGGTATAGCATTCCTCTAAATATTTCTGCTTGTCCAATCAATGATGTTAACTAGATGTTAGTTGGGAGTACTAATTTATGATTGTGATTGATGATGCAAAAACTAAAACCATGTCCCTTTTTCATACACAGGGAAGTCTCAGCCAGGAGGTGGCTGATCTGCAGGTCCCTCCACCCCCCCTGGAAACAGAAAGTGGCAGGAGGAGGAGTACCCTAGAGGAGGCGGCTATCAGATTTTTTTGTAGGGCTACAGAGGTCCTGGGAGCACCACACACCAGGCAGGAGAACCTTGTGGCATTCATAGCCTATAAAATGCAGAGGATGGAGGAGGGCCAAAAAGCCATGTGTGAGGCCCTCATATCTGGGGCTCTGGCGAAAGGTGTGAGGGGCCAACTTACACCTCACACACAGCTTTGGGATGGTCCTCCTCCTCCTCCTGCAGGTCCTACTCCTCCTCCAGGTCCTACTCCTCCTCCTGCCACATCTCCAACTGCACAGCCACAGCCCGGAAGGAAATGTGAAAGGAAGACCAGAGAGTGAGGACACTGGATCCAGTCTGGTCAGCCAAAAGATGCAGCCTCTTGTGGTACCACAGCCTGGGGACACTGATGTCATCTGCTGCTATCCAAGTCTCTGTGAATCCCGGACCAGACTGCCCTCCCTTATATATGGACTCCTCAGGCCACCAATTTTGAGGTTTAAGAATTGATGTCTGCCGTGGGGGTCCCAGGCTTCACTAATTTCTCCTGTTGATCCAGTGTTGCCTTCCTCTTTGTTTGGTTCTGAGCCCTTAATAAAGGATTTTTGTTTTGAATTATACTCTCCTATGTGTTTTACTTCAAAAATGATGGTTTGTTTGTGAGGATTCAGGTACATTTCAAATATACAATGTGAAATGAACAAGGGACACCAACAACAAAAAATCTCATGGAGATTAAATAATAAAAGATATCAATGGTATTGGGGTAACTTGCCACACAAAACACACACAAAAATATTCTGGAGTAAAAATAAAAATAACATTGAACAAAGATCAGCCTTGGAAAAAATCCAAACATTAAAGAAAAAAAAAGGTTTAAAAACAAAAAAAAAAACCATAAAAAATATAAAACTGTCAGATGTGACAACTAATAACAATATATTGAGGGAATCCCACTAAAAAAACACAAATAAAACTTTGTGAGAAGTGTGTGTGAATATGAGCAGCAAAACTACTTAATTCTTGTCACATTATAAAGAAGAAGAGAGTGCGCTGTATTAAACCATTTTTAACATTGCAGCGTGACGAAAGTGCTGTATCCATTGCGAACGCTAAGTTTACCAGAACGAGCTGTCCCGTGTCGGAATTTCTTCTGAGCATGCGTGGCACTTTGTGCGTCGGAACAGGCCACACACGGTCGGAATTGACACGATCGGATTTTGTTGTCGGAAAATTTTATCTCCTGCTCTCCAACTTTGTGTGTCGGAAAATCCGATGGAAAATGTCCGATGGAGCCCACACACGGTCGGAATTTCCGACAACACGCTCCGATCGGACATTTTCCATCGGAAAATCCGACCGTGTGTACGGGGCATTACAGTTAGGCGATCTCGTGAGTAGCTGGTTTTTTGCTTTTCCAGGCGATGTGATGAGTAGGATGCGGTACGAAAGTCCGAGATTCAGTGCAGCTGGGTTCCGTGTGGAGGAGCGAAGGGGGCCGAGGCTAGGATGGACTAGTAGACTGCAAATAGAGCAATACGTTAGGTATCAAGGCAGTTATAACCAATTATAGATCATGTATGCTTTGGGTAACGGTGAAACTTGTGGAAAAGCTCTGTGTTGTGAGCTGGTGAGTTAGCTTGCTAGAAGATAAGTAGCTGTTATAACGTTGCAAGAGAAAAAAACTTTGTGTAAGAGAGAACAAGTAAAAAAAATAGAATACAAATCAAATCAGAGGGGGTTCTGAGCACCTGTGGACCTCTGTAAGGGGGTACAAAGAGTCACTGCCGCGGGTAGCAGGAAACAAGAATAGAGGATAACCATAGCACAGGGGAGCTGTTGTTGCTGTTATCGGCTTAGTGGATTTTGTATGCTTTCATTTGATGTTTTGATCAAGTTGTCTGCGGGGAGAGGATGAGATTCTGTTATGCTGAGCGGTATTAGGCGGATCCAGGTTTATGCCCCTGGTGTGGAGTAGCTTCAGGCCTTTTTCAAGTTCTCCTATTGCGTGGGTTTGACCGTTGCGGACAATGAGAATGGTGGCTGGGTATCGCCATTTGTATTGCAGCTTATGATTCTGTAGGCTTTTGGTGATCAGGTTCAAATGGCGCCTCATTTGGAGGGTGTATTTTGAGAGATCAGGGAATAGCTGGATTCCCGTGTATGGCGCTGGTAGTGGCGATTTAGCCCTGAGTCCCATGAGCAGTTTTTCTTTAATGTGGTAAAAGTGAACCTCCATCAGGACATCTCTGGGGACTGAGGCAGCTAGATGGGATGGTTTAGCAATTCTATGGATTCTATCCACAATGACGTCTCTCGGGGAGGCCTCAGGGAGAACTAAGTGCATCAGTTCTTTTGTGTAGCGTGGCAGATCTGCGGGTAGTATGGACTCGGGGACCCCCCTCAATTTAACGTTGTTCCTGCGAGATCTGTCTTCTAAGTCGGCCAGCTTGGCGCGCATCCATGTCTGTTCCTCTCTAACAGCTTCAAAGGCTTCAATGGTGTCATTCACTGTGGAGGTGCAGGCATGTATTCCTCTCTCAGCGTTTGTCACTCTATCATCCAGTGTGTGGATGTCAGTGGTGATTTTGTGGAAGAGGGATGATAGATCTGTCATGAGGGAGGTCTGCAGGGATATGAGCATATCCTTGAGCGTTGTGTCCATGACCGGCTGCCCTGAAGTGGGGAAGGAGGCCATAGAGGAATGTAGGGCCTGGTCGAGTGAGTAGGGGGTAGGAGCCTGGGCCTCAATTTGTGAGTACCGCGACCGCTGCGGCATCGCGTCCATCCTCATTTTTGCCTTTGCTGGGCTGCCTAGGTTGGGGTCACTCTCTGGGGTATGTGGGAGGTTGTCCACGGTACCTGTGTCTGGAGGATCTTCAGTCTCATCATCCGGCAGGTCCGTGTATGCTGTGGATGGCGCGGCCTGGCCGGCGCCATCTTGGATCTTCCATTCCGCCGGCTTGTAAGCAAATTCGGTGAGTTTCTGCGGTATGTGGTCTGTAAATCTCTTTCTGGATGTCATTCTTATTGTCCCCTTACTGTGAGGAACGTAGATGGGTAGGTTAGAGCCATTTTAGGCAGCCGATGGCGTTGGATTCTATCCCCTGGCTCAGAGTTGTGGAATTAGGCGTCCATCTGCTATCCCGGCTGGCCACGCCCCCCCCCCACCTGTGTGTAATTTAATCTCAGTATAAAAAAAGAAAAGAACGACACATACAGGAGAGGTGCAGCAGCTGCACACCCCCAAAAAAATGTGTGTAGCATAGGAAGGTTTCCCCAGGGGGCTTTAAAACAGCAATGCAGGCAATTCAAAAATTGATTATATAAAAGTATTTTATTGGAAACATGTAGGGTCAATAGCATGTTGCCGTGACATACAGTATAATCTGGTTAGGGGATAACAAACACAGTTCACATTTGCAGAAAGCAAACACAAAGTTACAGCATCACATATGTCATACACCATTCTCACTTCATACTCTGTAGGTTCCAGCACCCCTTCACCTCTCACACCACCACTCACGCCTCACATGTTCTTTTTCCCTTGTTTATTTCACTTTGCATTCACTCCATTCCTCTTCCCCATCTATCCTCACATAACACATCCACTCATCTCATACCCTTCACATCATTTTTTTCCCTTTCACACAACACCATATTGTAAGAACAACACATATACTCTTTATCCAATTAATACAAATTAATTACTTTAACAATATATGACCATCCTAATACCTAACACACATATGGAATCTGTTTGGCATTTGGTGTTCCAGATCTTCATAAAGGAGACAGATATTAATGAACAATTGGAATCCATCTGACTTTTTGTAATAAGTTAGGACTTTTTGGAATCCCCTCTTGATGCACTGATATCATTGGGAATTTTCTGCAGGTGTTGGCCTCCCTTACCCTCTGAGGATGTTCTCAGCGTGACCTCAGTGGGACTACTTGCAAGTCACCTAGGATCGATCTTTCCCACCTTTGGGACACGAATGGGGTATGGACCCTCGGGAATCATCCAACGGTTTTAAATTTCTGGTCAGGAGTTCTCTTTTTTCACCTTTCCATGGTAACTGTACCTTGAATATATATAATTGAATACATGTTGGAATATCTCCTTCTTTTGAGATACTAAATATATCTCTTTATAGCAAACCTACCCCCTGCAGAAAACCACATGGGTTGAAACGTGTCAGGCATTGTCACAACAGACCAATGGTATGTAATGCTCTAACTTTGTGTTTGCTTTCTGTAAATATGAAATGTGTTATCCCCTAACCAGATTAAACTATATGTCACAGCAACATGCTATTGACCCTACATGTTTCCAATAAAATACTTTTATAAAATACATTTTTGAATTGCCTGCATTGCTGTTTTAAAGCCCCCAGGGGAAACCTTCCTATGCTACACTTAATCTCAGTATAAACACAGCTGTTCTGTGAAGCCCTCAGAAGCTTGTTAGAGAACCTTAGTAAACAAACAGCATCATGAAGGTCAAGGAAAACACCAAACAGGTCAGGGATAACATTTTGGAGAAGTTTAAAGCAGGGTTAGGTTATAAAAAAATATCCCAAGCATTGAACATCTCACAGAGCACTGTTGAATCCATCATCCAAAAATATAAAGAGTATGGCACAACTGCAAACTTACCAAGATATGGCCGTTCACCTAAGCTGACAGGTCAGGCAAGGAGAGCATTAATCAGAGAGGCAGACAAGAGGCATGGTAACTGTCAGGGTATCACCGGCACCAGACATGGGCGTCGGCGCGCGCCTATGCGCCGGCGCGCTCCATTACACACTTCCCTGCAAAATCATGGTGTTCCCGGGTGTCAGCGCGGCGCTGGGGCGCGCGCGGGTACGCGGGCGCTCGGGCGCGCGCGGGTACGCGGCGCTCGGGCGCGCGCGCCTGTGCACGTGCGTGCGTACGGGCGTGCGCGCATTCGCGATAGCGCCGGTTTGGCGCCAAAGTGCACATAAAATCCCCCTGTGCCTCTGGCACATTGCTGCTTCGTCTCAGCTTGTGATTTGTGTAAACTTGAACCTGATTGCTGTTACCCATCTGACCCGGCTTGTTTGACTATCCGTCCTGCTCCTATCCGACCCGGCTTGCCTGACTACTCTTCTGCTACCTGCCTGATACCGTTGCCAATCTCTGCCTGCCTACCGACTCTGCCTCTGCCTGCTGTTTTTGCCTGTTTTCATACCCGTGCTGACCCGGACCGTCTGACCCTGCTTGTGCCTGCTGTTGTCCTTGCTGTTGCACCTTCAGCTCCAGCTCCAGCGATCTCTGCATCTACAAGTGTTCCAGTGTGCTGCCTCCAGTGTCTACCTGATCTGCAGTCCAGCCATCCCTGAGGGATCTCTCATCACTTCTGCTCCAGAGACTCCGCTCTACAGGCACTCCTACCCCACTGTGCTCAGGAGACCACTGTTTCCACTCCAGTGGCTCCTGAACCAGCGTTGTATGAGAGGTCTTCTCCTACAAGTCAGGCTTTACTACCAGGTACCTAACAGTACGAAGCAGCCATGTCTGAGCCTGCAGGAGATACCTCTCCAATGAAGGAGATATGCACACACCTGGCGGCCCTCACCCAAGCAGTACAAGCCCTTCAGGATAATTATAACAGACTGGAAGGACAAGTTCAGAACCTGGCAGGGTCTAACCCTCCTGCCTCTTCTTCAGCTGCTGCTCCAACACAGACTGCTTCAGGGCCCGCAGTTGTGATGCTCCCGCCTGAACCACGGGTCCCCATTCCAGAAAGATTCTCTGGAGACCGGGCTAAGTTTCGGACCTTCCGCAATGCTTGCCAGCTCTTTTTTGCCTTATAGCCCAGAACTTTTTCACTGGAAGCCACTAAGGTTGGATTTGTCATTTCCCTTCTGCAAGGGGAACCTCAGACCTGGGCCCATCGTTTACTTGAAGGGGACTCTGCTCTAACTCAATCCTTATCCGCCTTCTTCCAAGCCATGGCACAATTATATGAGGACCCTCAACAGACTGCCTCAGCTGAATCTGCCCTGTTCGCGCTCCAACAAGGCCGCAGACCCGCGGAGGACTATGTTACTGAATTCAGACGTTGGAGCGCGGACACACAGTGGAATGACGCGGCCCTGCGTCACCAGTTCCGCATTGGACTGTCTGAAAGCTTGAAAGACGAACTTGCTCGTGTAGGTGTTCCAAATAAATTAGAGGCCTTGATCACCCTAACCATTCAGATCGATCGTCGCCTCCGAGAACAACGATCTGAACGATCAGTTCAACCAAACCGCCCGACCTGGATGACAGCCCGAGCTCCGATGCCTGCAACACGCTACTCCCCTGCATCCAGTCCTAATTCAGTCAATACCACACCAGATACCTCCGAACCAATGCAACTGGGTGTGATGCGAACTGCTCTGTCTTCTGAAGAACGTGCCCGACGTCGGCAATTAAATCTGTGCCTTTACTGTGGTGGAACCGGGCATTTTGTCCATAATTGCCCAGTTAGAATGAGTAAGTGTCCATCTCCTATACCTACCAGTTTTTCTGCTTTATCTACCAATTCTACCCATCTTGCCATTCTTCTCTCGTTACAGCTTCAAGAAAGGACACTCCAAGTCAACGCAATTATTGACTCCGGGGCATGCAGCTGCTTTATAGACTTAAACTTTGCTAAGCAGCATAACATCCCTTTGCAGACCAAGACCCATGGATTTTCTGTCTTTCTTGCCGACGGCTCTCGTATCAGATCTGGACAAGTGACGCAAGAGACTCTGCCATTACCCACTACAATTGACTCTCAACATAAGGAATTGCTGATTCTGGACGCCATTACCTCCCCTATGTTCCCCATTATCCTGGGCATTCCCTGGCTCCGGGCTCACAACCCACACATCCATTGGGCCTCTGGAGAAGTGAAATTCCTGTCATCTTACTGCCAGGACCACTGTCTGGCGAAAGATCTGGATTCCCAAGCTACCTTGCTTTGCCTGGACTCCGACCAGAAAAATTGTCAGGTCATTCCCAAACAGTATCATGACTATATTGATGTCTTTAGCAAGAAGGGGGCAGATTCTCTTCCACCTCATCGCCCCTACGATTGCCCCATCGAATTGCTGCCAGGATCCGAAATTCCCTTCGGACGCATCTTTCCTCTATCCGAGAAAGAACAAGAAGTGCTGAAGTCTTACATAGATGAAAACTTGGCCAAGGGATTCATTCGCCATTCCACTTCTCCAGCAGGTGCGGGAATATTCTTTGTTGCTAAAAAAGACAAATCTCTCCGCCCGTGTATTGACTACCGAGAACTGAATAAGATCACGGTCAAGAATCGGTATCCCCTACCTCTGATACCCGAACTGTTTCAGAAATTAAGGACTGCCGTCATTTTCACTAAGCTTGATCTAAGAGGGGCCTATAATCTGATCCGCATTCAGGCTGGGCATGAGTGGAAAACAGCTTTTCGGACCCGATTCGGGCATTATGAATATTTAGTCATGCCTTTTGGACTCTGCAATGCCCCTGCGACTTTTCAACACCTGATTAATGACGTGCTTAGAGACTTCCTAGACCTGTTTGTGATTGCATATCTAGACGATATTTTGATCTTTTCAGAATCCCTGGATCTCCATCGAAAACATGTTTGCCAAGTGTTGGGTCGTCTCCGCTTACACAGACTTTATGCAAAAGCGGAGAAATGCGAGTTTGAGCAAGAAAGCATTCAGTTCTTGGGCTTGATAATCTCCTCAACTGGCATCAGGATGGATCCACAGAAGGTTTCTGCTGTTCTGGACTGGCCGGTACCCCTAGACAAGAAGGGGGTTCAATGATTCATCGGGTTTGCGAATTTCTACAGAAAATTTATCAGGGGTTTTTCTGCAATAATCGCACCAATCACACAACTAACCAAACAGAATACCCGTTTTTCCTGGAATCGCCTAGCCCAAGAGGCTTTTGAGAACCTCAAGAGACTATTCACCTCAGCACCTATCCTCAGTCATCCTGAACCATCCTTGCCATTTATTTTGGAAGTGGACGCTTCTGAAATAGCGGTCGGAGCGATACTCTCACAACGAAGGGGCAGTAAAGACGATATGCATCCTGTGGGGTTTTTCTCCCGAAAACTTTCCTCCACGGAGAGGAACTATGATGTTGGAGACCGGGAGCTTCTTGCCATCAAAACTGCATTGGAGGAGTGGAGGTACATGCTGGAGGGGGCTATGCATCCAGTACTAATTTATACTGACCACAAGAATCTAGAATATTTGCGATCTGCTAAAAGGCTAAGACCCCGACAAGCGCTGTTTTTCTCACGCTTTTCCTTCCACATTACTTATCGGCCAGGTTCAAAAAATGTCAAACCAGACGCATTATCACGTATGCATGACAACCCAAAGGACTCATCTGCTCTGGATACCATTTTACCTGCAAACAATTTTCTGCTCATTCAAACTGATCTTCTTTCCCAGATGAAGGAAGCATCCTCTGAATCAGCCAGACCCACAGGGATTACCTTAAGTAACAAGGACGGACTATTCTGGAAAGGGAGCCAAATTTTTGTTCCTGAGGAGGTTCGGGTCAAGGTCTTAGCACTTCTTCACGATCACCCGCTGGCAGGTCACTTTGGGGTTCGTAAAACCCTGGAATTGGTACAGCGTACCTTCTGGTGGCCCAATTTAAAGGACTTTTGCGAGAAATATGTTAGCTCTTGTCCTATCTGTACCCAGAATAAAACTTCCAGGAGTCGAGCTTGGGGCCTGTTAAAACCCTTACCGGTACCCGATAGGCCTTGGAAAATGATATCCATGGACTTTATTGTAGAGCTTCCATGTTCTGAGGGATGTTCTGCAATTTTTGTGGTAGTTGACCGTTTTACCAAAATGGCCCATTTTCTTCCATTAAGAGGAACTCCGTCAGCCATTGAAACAGCTCACGTCTTCATCAAGGAGATCGTTAGACTCCACGGAATCCCCGTAAACATAACCTCTGACAGAGGGGTACAATTTACCTCACGCTTCTGGAGAGCCCTGTGTGAGTCTTTAAAAATCAAGCTGGCCTTGTCATCGGCCTATCACCCTCAGACCAACGGCCAGACAGAGAGGACCAATCAGACTCTTGAACAGTATATTAGATGTTTTACTTCCTTTTCTCAAGATGATTGGGTATCCTTGCTGCCCTTGGCAGAATTTGCCTACAATAACGCCAAGCACTCAGCCACCGGTCAATCTCCCTTCTTCGCTAATTATGGTTTCCATCTAACCTTTTTACCCGATTTCCTTCCAGAGTCCTCAGTTCCAGCAGTACAGAGTACGGTAGACTTCATCAATTATAACAACCAGATGTTGCAGGAAGCAGTGTCCAAGGCTCAGGCGGACAGCAAAAGGATCTTTGACCGAAGGAGAAGAGGGGAATTGAAGCTTCAGCTGGGCGATCAGCTATGGCTTTCTACAAATAATATCAAACTGGCTTGTCCTTCTAAAAAGTTGGCACCTAGGTTTATGGGACCTTTTCCGGTTAGGAGGAAGATTAATGAAGTCTCGTATGAACTGACTTTGCCTGACTCTCTTAAAATTCATCCCGTGTTTCATGTGTCTTTGCTCAAACCTGCTGTACCTGATCCCTTTCCTGGTAGAGGAACTAGACCTCCTGAACCTATTGTGATTGATGGTAACGAGGAATTTGAAGTTGAGGCTATCCTCGATTGCAGGAAAAGACAAGGGCAGATCCAGTTCCTAATCAAATGGAAGGGCTACGGCCCAGAAAATAATTCATGGGAACCTGATAGCAATATGCATGCTAGGCGTTTAGTTCGAGCCTATTTTGCTAACCATCCTGAAAAAAGGCTTTTGGGCACCCGGAGGTTGCCCCTTGGGGGGGGCAATGTCAGGGTATCACCGGCACCAGACAGGGGCGTCGGCACGCGCCTATGCGCCGGCGCTCCATTACACACTTCCCTGCAAAATCATGGTGTTCCCGGGCGTCAGCGCGGCTCTGGGGCGCGCGCGGGTACGCGGCGTGCACGTGCGCGCGTACGGGCGTGCGCGCGTTCGCGATAGCGCCGGTTTGGCGCCAAAGTGCACATAAAATCCCCCTGTGCCTCTGGCACATTGCTGCTTCGTCTCAGCTTGTGATTTGTGTAAACTTGAACCTGATTGCTGTTACCCATCTGACCCGGCTTGTTTGAATATCCGTCCTGCTCCTATCCGACCCGGCTTGCCTGACTACTCTTCTGCTACCTGCCTGATACCGTTGCCAATCTCTGCCTGCCTACCGACTCTGCCTCTGCCTGCTGTTTTTGCCTGTTTTCATACCCGTGCTGACCCGGACCGTCTGACCCTGCTTGTGCCTGCTGTTGTCCTTGCTGTTGCACCTTCAGCTCCAGCTCCAGCGATCTCTGCATCTACAAGTGTTCCAGTGTGCTGCCTCCAGTGTCTACCTGATCTGCAGTCCAGCCATCCCTGAGGGATCTCTCATCACTTCTGCTCCAGAGACTCCGCTCTACAGGCACTCCTACCCCACTGTGCTCAGGAGACCACTGTTTCCACTCCAGTGGCTCCTGAACCAGCGTTGTATGAGAGGTCTTCTCCTACAAGTCAGGCTCCACTACCAGGTACCTAACAGTAACTCTGGGGGAGCTGCAGAGATTCACAGCTCAGGTGGGAGAATCTGTCCACAAAACAACTATTAGCTGTGCACTCCACAAATCTGGCCTTTATGGAAGAGTGGTAAGAAGAAAGCCATTATTGAAAGAAAGCCATAAGTCCCGTTTGCAATTTTTAAGAAGCCAGATGAGACCAAAAATTAACTTTTTGGCTTAAAAGAAAAATGCTGTGTGTAGAGGAAAACTAACACTGAACATCACCCTGAACATACCCCACCGTGAAACATGCTGATGGCAGCATCATATTGTGGCGATTAGGGATGGGCCAAATGACCCCCTGTTCACACCAGAACTTTCAAACATCGAGAAAGTGTGGAACCAAATAATGAACCCCATTGAAGTCTATGGGACCCGAACATGAAAAAAAGTGCCCATTTTGAAGGCTTATATGCAAGTAATTGGGAATACAATGGTTATGGGGGTCCGGGTACTGTCCTGGGGGACATGTATCAATGAAAAAAAGTTTGTAAAAAATGTCATTTTCAAATGAGCAACGATTTATTGATGCTTAAAATGAAAGTATAAAAATGAAAAATTCCTTTCAATATAGTGCCTGGGGAAACAGGGTGTGGCTAGCCGCGGAACAGGATGGCCGCTTGATTCCCGAGCTCCACTTCAAGGCACCGATATTAAGCAGCACACAGTGAGAAGCTTCTCCCCTCTCATCGGACATTGTGGGGGAAGTAGCGGGACATGAACCGGCATGTCAAGGAGGCAAAATCCGCCACCACAATCGTGCCGCCTGACCAAGTACTTTGGCCCCATAGAGCCGCGCTCCAGACAAGATGGAGCCGGTTGCACTTCACTCTCAGCAGCTCCGCGTGGCCAGACGAGCACTGCACAGCCACAACACCCTGAGCGAGCAGATCTTCTGGAGATGAGAGAAACAGAGGACATGGACAATCTTACTCCTCCAGCGTCAGACCCTGCAGACGCACAGAATGACAGAGGTAAGAGGCTCGCCTCGTCCCCATTCAACTCTCCCAACGAAACCCCTCAAGCTAAAAAACACCATGGGGCTGCCTCAGGCTCCACCTCTCAAAGCTCCTCTCATGCATCTGCACTGGCAAATATACTAGTAACAGATAACCCAGTTTCAGAAAGCATGTTAAAATCTATGCTTCTCACACTACAAAAAGACTTGCATAGGGAACTACAATTGTCTCTCTCCCAGGTTCATGACAGACTTAGATGCCTGAAAGACAGAGCAGATACAGTAGAAGAACACATGTCGTACATGGGCAAAGCTCACAATGAGCTTCTTGATGCACATGACCACCACTCAGATGAGATCCAAAGAATTAAATTGAAATTAGCAGACCTCGAAGAAAGGTCCAGATGGAATAACATAAAATTCAGAGGGGGGGCGTGGCCTGACGCATGGAGTGAGAGGACGTGCTGTTCCACAGCTCCCGGACCCCGCGGCTCTACAGGGCAATTCTGAACCGATTCAGGCTGTATAAACTACTCCGATGGGGAAAGCTAAGTACCGGGACCAACAGGGAATGGGGGGTTCTCGTCCAGGAGGGGATTTGGGGAACTTTTTCACCCGATCTTCGGCCGCGGCCCAGCGCCAGCCAAGATCCAAGATGGTGCCGGCGCCTCCATCCCCGGCCCGCTCCGAGTCAGCCCTGGACACTATGGCCTGCTCACAGGCATCTCACACTACCCCTGTGCCCCCAGCTTCCCCCACCAGCCTCCCCAGGTGCCGGTCCACTGCATCCATAGGATCCGAGGATGGATGGGATCTAGAATCCCAGATGAGATCCCTGCACAACTACATGCGGTCTCTCCCTACCAGGAGATTTCTGAGCTTAAAAGGGACATTGGTGATCGTTTTGAGGACATTGAAGCCACAACAGAGACACTCCATGCCTCTGTTCAGAAACATGAGGAAATACTTAACTCCCACACAACCATGCTGCAGCATCTTACGTTTCAACAAGATGACATCGAGAACAGAAACAGGCGTAATAATATTCGCATACGCGGCTTTCCTGAATCTGTGGAACCCAAGGACTTGAGGGCAGCGGTGACGGCCATTTTCAATCAGCTCCTACAATTACCCAAAGATAACCCACTTGAACTAGACCGGGTCCACAGGACCTCAGGTCCCAGGAATCCTGACCCTTCATTCGTTCGAGATACACTCTGCAGAGTGCACTTTTACAACATTAAGGAATCCATCATTCGGGCAGCCAGCGTGCAGGACTCTATCCTTTTCAATACCACCCCCGTGATGCTATTACCTGACCTTTCACGTTTAACCCTGACCATGCGGAAGGCTCTGAAGCCTCTCACACAGCTTCTCCAATCATGCCAAATAAAATACCAATGGCGCTTTCCCTTTCAGTTACGGGTGCACCATGAGGGTAAGACTGCCACATTCCGCATGCTGGGTGACCTCCCTGCATTCCTGGGCACCCTGGAGTTGCCACAGGTGTGTTTACCTGATTGGCCTTTCTCCCCAACTACACCAGGCCTGCCGTACATCCCTCAGTGGCAGAAACACAGCCGCAAATGCCGTCCTGGATCCTCACCTCGCATAGACCCTGATGACTGATGCTATATGGTCCGGCTGGTCTTCTATTGTTTTTTCCTCTACCCGAGTAGGAATGCCTACTACACCACCTTGGATCTTTAAGGACTTCCATCTCTCGAGCCTCTACAGATAGCCTTCACCTTTCCACACCTCTTCCAGCAAGCAGTTCCTGTTACTGGTTTTTCTTCAGTTGGAAGACAGAAACCTTTTCCTTAATGTTATGGTTACCCACGTTTGGGGCCCTTATGCCTTAGAAGATACCAGGTTTCTCTGCTAAAAATGGCTCAAAGGCTCATAAGCTGCATCAGGAAGATCCTCTTTGGCCTCATGGGACTGCTGCGGTCCTCACCTGTTGTGAAGCTGATCCCACTGCTCTTCCAGTCTCCCCAGGCCACGTTTGGGGCCCTTATGCCTTAGAAGATACCAGGTTTCTCTGCTAAAAATGGCTCAAAGGCTCATAAGCTGCATCAGAAAGATCCTCTTTGGCCTCATGGGACTGCTGCGGTCCTCACCTGTTGTGAAGCTGATCCCACTGCTCTTCCAGTCTCGCCAGGCCGGAGGTTCCTGACTAATACTGTTGAACTACCTTTTTTCCTTTTTGCCTGGGACTGGTGTACCTGTTTGCACTCTACTGTTGCTCTCATGGCACACCCAATTGTTTAGAATGTTGTATTAACCCATGCTTTTCCCCCCATTGTGTCTCTGATTTTGAAATATTACTATCTATATTTTTATATGCTAATTACGTTTACAAGTACAGCCCAGATTAACTCACATATTATTGGCCCTGTGGTCCCGGGGCTCCGGGAGCTCCTGCCATGCTAGACACTAACCCCCCCTTAGGAATACCCGGTGCCCCCACTTGGCACCGTTCCATGGTTTACAGATACTCTATACCTTACAGTTTTTTGTTTTGTTTTCTATCTTCTTTATTTCCCTTCTCCCAACTTTTGTTTAACTGGTGCCACCTAGTGGCCTACCTTATCATAACCAGTACACTGTTTAATTTGCTAAGATTAGGGTCCCGGGCTCCCTCTTCTGACCTTTTCAGGTCAGACTGTGATATCGATTGGACAATCACGAATACTGGGACCCTCTTCCGTTCTCCGCTCTCTCCCCTCTTTCTCTCTACTCTCTTGATCCCTCCTGATATCTCTTTCATTCCTCCTCTACCTTGTCCCGCCCTCTCCCCCACACCTATCCCCTTCCCTCATATGTTCCCTTCCCCTTCCACTCCTCCGCTGGCTGGCGTGGCTTTTCTAGGGACTCTCGTTTCTTTTTTCTCCCCCTTCCCTGCATACCCACCTTGACATGACCGCTACTCCACCACTTAATCTAGCTTTTTACAATTATAGAGGCTTTAATACCCCAGAAAAACGTAGCCAGATCCTTTATCACTTCCATAAACAGAAAACTAATATTCTCTTATTACAAGAAACCCATTTCAGGACCGATTCCATACCCATGATGCGCAGTCGTTTCTATACCACTTGGTTTCACAGTACCAACCCCGCTGCAAAGTCCAAGGGGGTTTCGATCGCGTTTCATAGGTCTTTTCACCCTGAGGTTATTGACTCATATATTGATGATCACGGTCGTTTTATATTTCTCAAACTAAAAATTAATAATTTTCTCTTTACAGTCGCCAACATCTACGCTCCAAACACAGATCAGGCGCGCTTCCTATCATCCACTCTTGCCAGACTGACCTCTTTTGGAGGTTCTAGTGTTATCGTTGGAGGAGACATCAATGTGGCCCTTTCCCCGTCTGCCGACACCTCTACTGGTAAGTCTTCCATGTCCACGACCTCACTCTCACACATAAAATCTCTTTTACATTCTTGTCAATTAGTGGACGTGTGGCGCATACATCACCCTACTGACAGGGATTTCACATACTTCTCTATAGCACACAACTCATATAGCAGACTGGACTATTTTCTCATCTCCCAATCCCTCCTAGACACACCCTTACTAACCCCTATAGGACATGCTCTTTGGTCTGACCATGCCCCTGTATATCTGTCTTTTGCCCGACCCCCACAGTTACGTAAGGGGCACTCCTGGCGCCTCAATGATAATCTCTTACGAGACTCAGTATGCATCGCTGAAGTTACTAAAGCAATTCACAACTTTAAAATCGACCACATGGCAGATACAACTTCCCCACTTAACCAATGGGAGGCGCTGAAGTGTGTGGTCAGGGGCATCCTAATCCAGAACGGCTCACGTCTGAAAAAGATTAGGTCTGACGACATCAAGCGCCTCCTAACCAACATTTCAGATCTTGAATCCCTACACAAATCAAATCTGGACCCCTCCATTTTTGTGGCCCTTTCCAACTCCCGTCGAGATTTACTCCAATTATTAGATTCTCACTCTCTCATAGCTAGGGATCCATAGGATCCGAGGATGGATGGGATCTAGAATCCCAGATGAGATCCCTGCACAACTACATGCGGTCTCTCCCTACCAGGAGATTTCTGAGCTTAAAAGGGACATTGGTGATCGTTTTGAGGACATTGAAGCCACAACAGAGACACTCCATACCTCTGTTCAGAAACATGAGGAAATACTTAACTCCCACACAACCATGCTGCAGCATCTTACGTTTCAACAAGATGACATCGAGAACATCGAGAACAGAAACAGGCATAATAATATTCGCATACGCGGCATTCCTGAATCTGTGGAACCCAAGGACTTGAGGGCAGCGGTGACGGCCATTTTCAATCAGCTCCTACAATTACCCAAAGATAACCCACTTGAACTAGACCGGGTCCACAGGACCTCAGGTCCCAGGAATCCTGACCCTTCATTCGTTCGAGATACACTCTGCAGAGTGCACTTTTACAACATTAAGGAATCCATCATGCGGGCAGCCAGCGTGCAGGACTCTATCCTTTTCAATACCACCCCCGTGATGCTATTAGCTGACCTTTCACGTTTAACCCTGACCATGCGGAAGGCTCTGAAGCCTCTCACACAGCTTCTCCAATCACGCCAAATAAAATACCAATGGCGCTTTCCCTTTCAGTTACGGGTGCACCATGAGGGTAAGACTGCCACATTCCGCATGCTGGGCGACCTCCCTGCATTCCTGGGCACCCTGGAGTTGCCACAGGTGTGTTTACCTGATTGGCCTTTCTCCCCAACTACACCAGGCCTGCCGTACATCCCTCAGTGGCAGAAACACAGCCGCAAATGCCGTCCTGGATCCTCACCTCGCATAGACCCTGATGACTGATGCTATATGGTCCGGCTGGTCTTCTATTGTTTTTTCCTCTACCCGAGTAGGAATGCCAACTACACCACCTTGGATCTTTAAGGACTTCCATCTCTCGAGCCTCTACAGATAGCCTTCACCTTTCCACACCTCTTCCAGCAAGCAGTTCCTGTTACTGGTTTTTCTTCAGTTGGAAGACAGAAACCTTTTCCTTAATGTTATGGTTACCCACGTTTGGGGCCCTTATGCCTTAGAAGATACCAGGTTTCTCTGCTAAAAATGGCTCAAAGGCTCATAAGCTGCATCAGGAAGATCCTCTTTGGCCTCATGGGACTGCTGCGGTCCTCACCTGTTGTGAAGCTGATCCCACTGCTCTTCCAGTCTCTCCAGGCCACGTTTGGGGCCCTTATGCCTTAGAAGATACCAGGTTTCTCTGCTAAAAATGGCTCAAAGGCTCATAAGCTGCATCAGAAAGATCCTCTTTGGCCTCATGGGACTGCTGCGGTCCTCACCTGTTGTGAAGCTGATCCCACTGCTCTTCCAGTCTCGCCAGGCCGGAGGTTCCTGACTACTACTGTTGAACTACCTTTTTTCCTTTTTGCCTGGGACTGGTGTACCTGTTTGCACTCTACTGTTGCTCTCATGGCACACCCAACTGTTTAGAATGTTGTATTAACCCATGCTTTTCCCCCCATTGTGTCTCTGATTTTGAAATATTACTATCTATATTTTTATATGCTAATTACGTTTACAAGTACAGCCCAGATTAACTCACATATTATTGGCCCTGTGGTCCCGGGGCTCCGGGAGCTCCCGCCATGCTAGACACTAACCCCCCCTTAGGAATACTCGGTGCCCCCACTTGGCACCGTTCCATGGTTTACAGATACTCTATACCTTACAGTTTTTTGTTTTGTTTTCTATCTTCTTTATTTCCCTTCTCCCAACTTTTGTTTAACTGGTGCCACCTAGTGGCCTACCTTATCATAACCAGTACACTGTTTAATTTGCTAAGATTAGGGTCCCGGACTCCCTCTTCTGACCTTTTCAGATCAGACTGTGATATCGATTGGACAATCACGAATACTGGGACCCTCTTCCGTTCTCCGCTCTCTCCCCTCTTTCTCTCTACTCTCTTGATCCCTCCTGATATCTCTTTCATTCCTCCTCTACCTTGTCCCGCCCTCTCCCCCACACCTATCCCCTTCCCTCATATGTTCCCTTCCCCTTCCACTCCTCCGCTGGCTGGCGCGGCTTTTCTAGGGACTCTCGTTTCTTTTTTCTCCCCCTTCCCTGCATACCCACCTTGACATGATCGCTACTCCACCACTTAATCTAGCTTCTTACAATTGTAGAGGCTTTAATACCCCAGAAAAACGTAGCCAGATCCTTTATCACTTCCATAAACAGAAAACTAATATTCTCTTATTACAAGAAACCCATTTCAGGACCGATTCCATACCCATGATGCGCAGTCATTTCTATACCACTTGGTTTCACAGTACCAACCCCGCTGCAAAGTCCAAGGGGGTTTCGATCGCGTTTCATAGGTCTTTTCACCCTGAGGTTATTGACTCATATATTGATGATCACGGTCGTTTTATATTTCTCAAACTAAAAATTAATAATTTTCTCTTTACAGTCGCCAACATCTACGCTCCAAACACAGATCAGGCGCGCTTCCTATCATCCACTCTTGCCAGACTGACCTCTTTTGGAGGTTCTAGTGTTATCGTTGGAGGAGACATCAATGTGGCCCTTTCCCCGTCTGCCGACACCTCTACTGGTAAGTCTTCCATGTCCACGACCTCACTCTCACACATAAAATCTCTTTTACATTCTTGTCAATTAGTGGACGTGTGGCGCATACATCACCCTACTGACAGGGATTTCACATACTTCTCTATAGCACACAACTCATATAGCAGACTGGACTATTTTCTCATCTCCCAATCCCTCCTAGACACACCCTTACTAACCCCTATAGGACATGCTCTTTGGTCTGACCATGCCCCTGTATATCTGTCTTTTGCCCGACCCCCACAGTTACGTAAGGGGCATTCCTGGCGCCTCAATGATAATCTCTTACGAGACTCAGTATGCATCGCTGAAGTTACTAAAGCAATTCACAACTTTAAAATCGACCACATGGCAGATACAACTTCCCCACTTAACCAATGGGAGGCGCTGAAGTGTGTGGTCAGGGGCATCCTAATCCAGAACGGCTCACGTCTGAAAAAGATAAGGTCTGACGACATCAAGCGCCTCCTAACCAACATTTCAGATCTTGAATCCCTACACAAATCAAATCTGGACCCCTCCATTTTTGTGGCCCTTTCCAACTCCCGTCGAGATTTACTCCAATTATTAGATTCTCACTCTCTCATAGCTAGGGATCGCGCCCGAAAATCTTATTACTCTATAGCCAATAAATGCGGCCAACATCTGGCACGGGTTATTCATCCCAGGGCCCCACGTCTTCCCATTCCCTTCATCACCAAACCAGACCAGACTAAAGTTTTTGGTTGCAAAGACATATCCACCACATTTAAAGACTATTATGCCCAGTTATATAACCTGCCGCAACCCTCCCCACCGAGTTCTCTGCCCCCATCCCAAGACCCAATGTGGACCTATATAATGGAAACGGCACTACCCGAGATTGACCCTCAGACTTCCGCGGACTTAGATGATCCTCTGTTGGAACCGGAGTTCCTTGGCGCCATCAAGGAATTAAAACCGGGTAAATGTCCAGGCCCCGATGGCTACTCCCCAAGGTTTTACAAAACCTTCGCACCCTTATTGGTACCGTTTCTCACTAAGGCCTTTAATTCCATAGATGATACCACCCTCCCTTCCAAAACACTCCTCTCAGCCAATGTCTCCATTATACCAAAACCTAATAAAGATCCTTCCCAATGCAGCAGTTACCGCCCGATATCGCTTTTAAAAATTGACCTTAAACTCTTTGCCAAAATCCTCGCCAATCGTCCCTCTCCTTCTCTCCCCGGGATCATACATAGAGACCAGGTGGGCTTCGTCCCGGGTAGAGAGGCACGAGACAACACCACCAGAACTATTAACCTCATCTCCTATGCCCAACGCCACCATCAACAGATCTGCCTTCTCTCCTTTGATGCCGAGAAGGCTTTCGATCGGGTTAACTGACGTTTTCTAAAACTTTCCCTTGAGCAAATTGGGTTGGGATCCCCCTTCATCTCCAAAATCATGTCACTCTACTCCAATCCCTCTGCCTCGGTAATAGTTAATGGTACTCCTTCAGCTGTATTTGACATCTCCAATGGGACTCGCCAGGGATGCCCCCTCTCACCCCTTCTTTTTGCTATAGTAATGGAACATCTAGCATGTGCCATTCGCCAAAATGATTCCATACAAGGCATACACACGCCTTCCGCACACCATAAACTTGCACTTTACGCCGACGATCTACTCATTTACGCACGCCAACCACATATTACTCTCCCCTCCTTGTTCTCGGAGTTCCAACGTTTCGGAAGTCTGAGCAATTTTAAACTCAATATCTCCAAGACTGATGTGCTTAATATCTCTCTCTCTGCTCCCACATTGTCCTCCCTCAAATCTAACTATACCTTTCACTGGCAGACCAAGGGCATTAAGTATTTAGGCGTAACTATACCGGCTAACCTATCACTCCTCTATACACTGAATTACATCCCCCTCCTCTCTCAACTCCGTAAAGACCTTGCCTCCTGGGGAGACAAACCAATACCCTGGTTTGGATGCATAAATACCCTTAAGATGGACACCTTACCCAAATTGCTCTACCTCTTTCAGACCATCCCGATTATGGTACCCAAACCCTTTTTCTCTACTCTACGCTCTCTCTCCATCCGCTTTCTGTGGAATAAAGGATTATCGAGAATCAAATTTAAGTTACTCACCCGACCAAAACTGCAAGGAGGCACAGGTCTACCTGACTTTGAGCTATATTACAAAGCCACAGTAATGGCACGCATCCTTGATTGGTTCCCGCGACCTTCCCAAAAAGCGTCGGTTATGGTTGAACAGGAGATGTCCCCAGTTGACCTTAGGGCTTTACTATGGGGCTATAAACGCAACTTATCAGTTTTGGCGGATTCATCACCCCTTACCACAGCTGCCCTCATACTTTGGTATAAGAGAGGTCTATGCGAGATCCTATCTTCAGACCCATCTCCCTTATCATCCCTTTTCGATAATCCTGCCTTTCCACAGGGCATAGGGGCTCATGCTATTGGTTCTCTTTCTCGCTCCTCTTGGCCCCAAGCACACTCCTTTATCCGGGCGGACAATGGAACACCAAACATCCCTTCAGGGAATCGAGACTGGCTCACTTCCATACACCTTTCCACCTTCACCAAACATCTTTTCACTTCCTCTCAGACCCATCGCCCCTTGACTGACTTTGAACACCTCAGTTCTATGCAAGAGTTACCTAGACACCTACTCTCACATATCTACAGTCTTATTCATTCTCTTACACAGAAAGACCTCCCCACCTACACTAGAGTATGGTTGGCAGACCTGGGAAAGACCATCTCCAGAGCGGATTGGCAAACTGCGTTCCATTTCGCACACACGTCCTCAATCTCATGCTATTCACAAGAAAAAAATTTCAAGGTCATGGCAAGGTGGTATAGGGACCCCCGCCTCTCTACGGAAAATCTTCCCCTCCACTTCAAATCTGTGTTGGCGTTGTTCTATTGCGACAGGGTCGTACCTACATATCTGGTGGGAATGTGATCGGATCCGGCCCTTCTGGAATCAGGTATCCCAGGTTTATGAAAAAACTTACGATGATCCTCTGCACTTGACCCCTGAGATAGCCCTCCTATCTATTTTGCCAGGTTCAATAGCCTCTCAAAAGCGCAATCTTTTACGTTTTTTTTTGTCGGCAGCTCGCCAACTCATACCCCTTTTCTGGAAGACAGCGACTATCCCCCCATTGTCTCTCTGGACCTCCACCATGAATGATATCATGCGAATGGAGGAGATGCTAGCGCTTGATAATGACACCTACGAGAAATTCACAATTTTATGGTTGGTTTGGCAGTGCTTCTCCGCCTCAGACACGCTGTCTTCCTTGCTCCCTGCCTCCTAGATTACAACTTCCCCTATAAATTTAAACACAAGCTGATCCCCTGACCATGTCTAGGGATCTGGAGTCCTTCCTTCTCAACTCCAGCCAGCGGAACCCCCTCTCCCTACTCTTCCCTCCTTTTCCCCCCTCTTTTCTTTTCTGTTCCTCTTCCCCCCAATCCTTTTCCTAATTATTCTGTTCTCTTTCCTCCTGACCTTTTATCCTGATACTTGACATGATCCATTTATGTTAAAAGTTACATAATAATTATCAGCTTAGCTGTGGGCGATAGCCATTTTGCTCGCTGATTGATCTCTCAATATGCTTTCTTTTATGTCAAATGTATTAACTCTTTTGTTGTTCTATAACAATAAAAACATTTTCAACCCTAAAATTCAGAGGGGTCCCTGAAACCATCAAAGAGCTTAAACAATACCCACAGCAGCTCTTTAACACCCTGCTTCCTAATCTCTCTCCCCATGACATGCTCATCGATCGTGCACATAGAATCGCAAATCCAGACCACCTGCCCACAGGGGCACCTAGGGATGTCCTTGCCAGAATCCACTTTTTTCACATAAAGGAGCTAATTCTATACCCGGTCAGAAATCTCAGACCGCTACCATCACCTTATTGTAAAATATCTCTCTTCGTGGATCTGTCACCAGCTACAATGGAGTTATGGAGAGCATACGCCCCAGGTACTTGAATTCTACAGGAGAATAAAATCACTTACTGTCGGGGATACCCCACCAAACTTCTGGTTGCTTACCAACAAAAAATCATTCCAATCTTATCCCCTAAAGATGGCTACAAAAAACTGACTAACTGGGGCCTTTTACCCATTTCTGCGGCCTCTCACCTGTCACGCAATCAGCAGGCCCCCTCATCTCCTCCTCAACACCAATTAAAAATGGAGGATAAAAGCTAACAGGAACCTCAAGGTTACTTGTCCCCAGTGCAGAAATATCCTGCTTGGGCAAACTATTTGAATTCCACCTCCCCACCAGTTAATAGTGTGCCGAGCACACTCAGTTAAATGTTCCTTTACAATACCTCTCATGTTACACAGTCTATGATTCTTTTCTCTTTAGTATTGTAAGGTGTTTTTACTGAATATTCATAATTTGTAATACTTACATTTTGAATTGCAACAATTGATTTTTCTGACGGTCAGACCTACTCGGTCATTTGTTACAGTTCTCATGACAATCAACTGTCTAATAACCTATTTCTACTGCATCCAGCTGTACAGTACTATAGTCTCGCTCAACTTCCGCAAACCAGCCTTAGAAACCTAAAAATATGTCACTCTATTAATGCCAAAGGGTTTAGCTCTTTTTTTAAGAGAAATCTCCTCTGGAAAGAAGCGTGTTCACAAAATACAGACATACTATGCGTCCAAGAGACACACTTTTCCAACATCAAACCCCCCTCTTGTATGCATAAAAAATACACTCACTACTTCTTTTCCAACAACAACAATAAAAAATGTGGGGTGATAGCCATTAGTGCCAGAGTCTTCTTTGTCCTACACCATGTAGACACAGATGACGAAGGCAGATTTATAATTTTATGCACCTAACACTTCCAAACAAAAATTTTACAAAAAGCTTAGGGGTAAACTGGACCCTCACAAAAATAATGCATTAGTCATATGCGGTGACTTTAATGACACTCCAAACCCCGCTTTGGATTCCACCAATCCTGACAGACATAAGGCATCAGCTCTCTCTTCGTGATCTCTTAGTGATCAATCTATGGTATGGTTAGCCCATAAAGCCTTTCTACGAGGTCTCCTCATTAAATTTGGTGCTCAGGAACGTAAAAGATGATCAGCGGAGATAGACTCATTGCTACATCAATTCAAAACTTTAGAACAAACAAATAAAAATTCACCCAATCAGACAACTTATAAAGCAATCAGAGACCACAATACAAATGAAGTGAACTTCTACATCATAAATTTGACTATTATGTCAAACGTCTAAAACTAAACACCTACTTTTTAAACAACAAATCTGGAGCCTTCCTGGTTAGACAAGGTAAACATCAACAAATTTACGCAAAAATTCCCTATCTTCTAAATCCACAAGGGGCATGCATGACTAACCCATTGGACATAGCCAACACTTTTGCTTCCTTTTACGCTCAACTATACCATTTTCAAGAGTCTGAAACCACCTCCCCACCAAGTCCCGAAAAAATAGAAGCCTTTCTCTCGTCCATACAACTTCCCTCATTGTCCTCCGCACAAATAGCAACGCATTCACTCAAGATGAAGTCTATAGAGCTATCAAATCTCTTCCATTACACAAAGCCCTAGGACCAGATGGGTTTTCTAATGAATATTATAAGCATTTCAGCAACATCCTGCCATCCCATCTATGCACTACATTTAATTAGTATGCTTCTACCGGTAAAGTCCCTAAAGAATGTCTGGAAGCATTGATAGTGACCCTCCACAAACCTGGCAAACGAACACACTCCCCAGCGAATTACAGACCCATACCCTTATTAAATATAGATGCAAAACTCTACGCAAAAATACTAGCCCTCCGGCTCACCTGGGTTATGAACCAGCTCATACATATAGACCAAGTCGGCTTCATACCAGGTAGACAAGTCTCAGATGGGACCTGGTGTTTTATAGACATCAGTCAATGGGTGGAATGCAATCAAACGCCTTCTGTGCTCCTTTCTTTGGATGCAGAGAAGGCATTCAATAGAGTACAATGGACTTATCTGGGAGCTGTTTTACGCAAATTTGGCATATTGGGCATACTCCTGAACGCCATACTCAGCCTATATACATCCCCAAGTGCAAAAGTATGGATATCGGGTGTAATATCAAATTCTTTCAACATCAAATGGCACGAGACAAGGCTGTCCTCTGTCACCTCTAATTTTTGTCATGGTTATGGAACCCCTGGCACAACTGATTCAATCCATGCCCCAAATCATTGGTACCATTGAACATAAAATCAGTCTCAACACAAATGATGTGATAATTGTCCTTATAACACATTCTTGACAAATTCAGTGGTATATCTCTATATAAAGTAAACCATAGAAAGTCATTTATGTTAGCAATAGGTCTAGATAAACTGACCACACAATATATTTTGAATCATTCCCCATTCTCATGGTCACAAGACTCATCCCTAACCTACCTAGGAATTCATCTGATCTCACCCATCAAGAATCATTTACGCTCCAATTTAACAGACCTTGTAGAAAAGCTTTAACAAGTAGCCAATGACCTGCATCATCCTTTTGTATCATGGGCTGGTAGAATTGCTTTAGCTAAAATGTTTATGCTTCCGCACATTTTATATATCTTCTGCACATTGCCAGTGCCATTCCTTTTAACCCAATTACGAACTCTCCAATCTCTTAACTCCGTTATCTGGCAGCAAAAACATCCCAGGATAAAAAAACACAATCTAATAACCCCAACACAAATGGGAGGACTAGGAGCTCCCAAAATAAATTTGTACTACAAGGCAGTCATATTGGATCAACTCAAGCTCTGGTGGACCCCGTCTACTCCTTCCAACTGGAAACAAATAAAATCAGTAGTACTGTCTAATGACTCAAAATTATGCCTTAGTACCTTAGCCCCTGCTCCTAAACACTTTTCGTTGGACACAATAATGGCCTCTTTAAGGGTTTGGACATCTATCCCTCAAATGTTGAAGGGTCTGCCTCATACCATGCTACCATACTTACCCATCCAAGCCATTCAACTTATAATCCCAGACCTCCAACTACGCTCTTGGATTGGTGCAGGTATTCACACCATAGGAAACCTCTTTGCCGCATAATGTCTAATGACTTTTGAAAACCTCCAAGCCAAATATGGCCTCTCTTCAAGAACATTCTATGTATACCTCAGGATCAGATCTCTCCTCAATAAAACACACTGAATAACACAGGGCAAGATTCTCCCATGCTAAAATTTTATGACTTTTAAGACAAATATCTACTTAAGGACATCTCATACATTTGTGGTCTATTTTCTCAATCAACAAAGGAATCCATCCAGAACCAATTCCTGCATTGGTCCACGCATATACCCTCAGCCCCGCCACCTAGCCAATTGTATAAAGCGCTATCACTACCCTCTAAACTCTCTCACTGTACCACACACTGGGAATCTTTACAAAAGCTCTTCCAACAATGGTATTACACCCCTACCAGAATTGCCAAGATCTATCCCAATACATCTCACTTATGCTGGAGAAACTGTGGCTTTCCAGGAACTCTTTTCCACATATGGTGGGAATGTGTATAACAATGTGGCGCTTAAAAAATATTGTCCGTTATCAGGCAAAAAATTCACCAGAATATGCGTCTGGAGATTAGCTTGCACGACGACGTTTTACTAGAAAAGACTCAATTCAATGAGCCTAAAAGTATATAAGTAATAGCTCAAACTTTGGTGCCAGTAGGCAGGCGAAGGCTCGTGGAGACGCCGCGATCGCGGTGCTTTGTCATACGCTGTCTCTCTTGATGGAAGTTTCTTGTAAGTGCAATCTTTTGGCATATTAAAGTTTTACAGCTTTACAATTTTACGCTATGGGAGCTTTTTCTTGATTTTTGTCTTTTGAGTTCTACACACCAGAATGATCGGCATAGGTTTGTGGGTGACCTGTTAATTTCCCAAACGCCTGGTGGGACCACTGTTATGGTGGTCATCCTGAGCTGGTAAGGAGCCTCATACCTCACTTGGGTGCAAGTCACTTTGGATGCTGGAGTCACCTGTGTCACACTTTTTTGGAATTTAATTTGATCATCCACCTACTTCACCTATGGACTTTTTTTTTGCTATTATTTTGGGATCACATATTTTATGCTTTATAATTTTTTTCACATATGACACATGCAGAGACACTTGTCTCTATCTTTTATAGGAGATCTGTTGTGTTTTTATAATATATTGTGTGGTGGACCAATCACTTATTTATGATCTTTAGCATATTTTTATTAACTCATTCAGTTTTAGCGCTGCACTTATTTTTTATTATTTGAGGCTTGTATCAAAACCATCCGAGGAGTAGTTGTTCCGGGGGAGATAGGTGCCGAACCAGATCCTGACGCGGTGGGGCGTGATAGCAATTACTCACTGATCGTCCCGATCGTCATCATACCTACTTCGAATCTCTCCGGTTCAAGTAAGCAGATGCTGATACGTAAACTTTGAATGTTGGTCGATCAATAGGGTGTATGTCCCTCAAGGGGAAAAAATGAAAAAAATCCTCCACATAGTGTAAATCCGCTTCATAAGAAATTTAATGAAGTAAAATGGTATTCTGGTACTAACACAAACAGAACTCAGATAAAAACTGACTGTATAAAAAGCGCTTAAAAAACAAGTGGCTCAGCAGGCATATCAGACCCGACGCGTTTCGTCCTCGTGGACTTCAACTGGGGTGCATGCTTGCTGGCCACTAACATCCTTATATATGAAATATAAAAACAAACATCAAAATCACCTGTTTTTGCCATGTGAAGCATCACTTTCGGGTTCATGGCAAGAATGGCATCTAAGGTGTTATCTCAGGCCAATGAGAAAAGAGTAGAAAAACCAAGCCTCAGTCTGGTCCTCCTATGGAGTGTCAACCGAGTGTTCCGGCCTACCCATTGGCTATAAAAATGATGGACACTGAACTTGTCCAATCCGGGTGTGCCTGTCAGCTGAATCAACTAACAAGGAGAGCACGGTGTCACGTACGTTAGCCGTCACCTTTAGTCTCGCGAGACCCAACATCAGACCAATAGACCTTGGAACGCTAATGCGGTCCAAGTGAATAGCGCCACGTGAGCTACGTCCGCCATCACCTGTAATTGCGGGAGACGTGCCGACGGTACTAGACTTTGGAACGCTTCTGCGGTCCAAGCCTCAATATGAACTGTATTGTAGCTAGAACTTCCTGATTTTAAACGGAAGAAAGAAAAAATGGGATACTAAACAATCCACAGGAAATATAAAAGATAATAATAACATAATTGATGGCGACATCTGAATCCCAATGTATTAAACCTTAAAATTAAATTTAGAATTGTAAGTGTACCGCTTCACATAATGCCAACAGTGTAATTACATACAGTGTAGTTCACATAAGTGACTATAATGCAGCTCTATATAGATGGAAAACCATATATAAATATTCTCCAATGTATATATGTAAGAAACTCTGTACTTCCATAAAGGTGAGGCTCATACCTTAAGTAGTGATGATCTCTATCTACCTACTAATTAGTAGTCCAACATATATACGTAAAAAAATAATAATTTTTTTTTTCTTTATACCTCTGAAACCCATACATTAGGTGTTGATAATCTCTATCTAACCCACCAATTAGTAGCCTCATCAAATGGGTATATCGGCAGGTCATTCAAAGCCATACAAAGTCTAAAAGACAGTAATTACTAGAAGTTAAATATATCGAAAAGGGAGAGAAAAAAGCAGGACTAATATTCAAGATTGATTAATGAATGCATTGGTGTCCCAATCAATGTTGAGACCGTAAGGCTGATAACTTTTTAATTGGTGTATCCAAAAAGTCTCTAATTTGGACACGCCCCTCTTCAGTGACTCGCCTCTCCAATGAGGGACAAACTTATCTATAACTAGAAAACTTGTCCCCATTGGATTTTGATGATGACACTGCAGGAAATGTCTCGGGACGCTATGATTAGTATGTCCTTTTTTGATATTAGTTATATGTTCATTTACTCTTACGGAAAATGTGCGTATGGTGCGACCCACATACTGTTTTCCACACTGGCACGTAATCAAGTAAACAACATAGCGTGTTTGGCATGTCAGAAAGTGTTTGACTTGATATTCCTTTCCTGTAACTGTAGAGGAAAAAGTTTCACTACGCCTTCGTCCACAGACATTATGTATACAGACGTTACATCTGCGACAAGAAAAAAACCCTTTCATATTTTGAAAAAAGGGGCGAGTTATGGGGGATCTGTAACATTGGGGGCAATCTGACCCTTTATCGAAGGTGCCCCTCTATATATGACCCCCCCACGTTCAGGGAGAAGGGGACCTAGTACATGATCACTTTTTAAGATTTTCCAGTGTCTGGATATAATGTCTTTAATCTGCTTATGTTGCACTGAGAAATTGGTTAGAAGTGACCATCTATGTTTATTGTCTTGTACACGTTTCGGTTGTTCGGATAACAGAGAGTTTCTATCAATCAAAGAGATTTGATTAATCTCCCTGTCTATAGAAACTGGGTCGTATCCTTTATCCACAAACCTGGATCTTAGGACATTAGCTTGATGAAAAAAATCAGAGAGGTTGCTACAATTTCGTCTAATCCGGGTAAGCTGGCTACGGGGTACAGATTTCAACTAAGTAGCGTGGTGACAGCTATCGACCGGAATGTAACCATTCCGGTCGGTAGGCTTGAACAACGTTTTGGTCTCTAAGTGGTCATCCACTTTAGTTATCTCTAAATCTAGAAAATGGATAATGGAAGTGCTCACTTTGTATGTTAAATTGATGCCGATATTATTGGCATTCAATGTAGTGAGGAAGGAGTGCAGAGAATCCGCACTACCCTTCCTTAGGATGAGGATGTCGTCTATGTACCTAGCCCAAAGGACCAGTTCTGGGGGATCTAGGACATAGACGACATCCTCCTTTTAAGACAAATATCTACTTAAGGGCATCTCATACATTTGTGGTCTATTTTCTCAATCAACAAAGGAATCCATCCAGAACCAATTCCTGCATGGGTCCACGCATATACCCTCAGCCCAGCCACCTAGCCAATGGTATAAAGCGCTATCACTACCCTCTAAACTCTCTCACTGTACCACACACTGGGAATCTCTACAAAAGCTCTTCCAACAATTTTACACCCCTACCAGAATTGCCAAGATCTATCCCAATACATCTCACTTTTGCTGGAGAAACTGTGGCTTTCCAGGAACTCTTTTCCACATATGGTGGGAATGCCAAGCTCCCAAAGACTTTTGGAACCAAACACTAAAACTGCTCCAGTCAATCATCCCCACAGCAAATAAACTATCCTCACTTGACTTCCTTCTTGGTCTGATGATCCCCACATGGCCCAGGCAATTTCAAACCATAGCCACTCACATCCTTATTGCCACAAGGCTGGCATTAGCAAGAAAATGGAAATGTATGCAACCTCCAAAAACTCAGGACGTAATCACAATTTTAAATAACAACCTCAAAATGGAATACTGCTTCTCCAAAACCAAACTCACCACTGAGAAATTCTACAGAACCTGGGACCCATGGATCAGAAACCCCAGAAGTATCCATAACACTCTCTGTTCCCCTATTTTACTCTTCAGTATTACGCCGCAAACACACTCATCTTAGCACTGTGCACTTAGTAATACCACAGAATAGATTAAACCAACATGTGTGATTGTCTGCAAGTTCCAAGCCTCAAAGATAGCAAGTTTAAATTTCATTTTAAGTTTTATAACGTTTTACTACATATATCAGCCAATATATATGCATACTACAGCTCATAAACCTGTACTCATGTGAAATATATACCTGACTGTTATATGTACAAACCAATTTGTATACATACGATGTTTTGAGAATGTACCATCTTACTAATTTTGTTGCTCTTTGTACTTTTTGAAAAATGAATAGATGCAATTATTGCTGCAGCTGCTTTTTTACACAGTTCAGATGTGCCACTTTACAGGTGGACTAAGGGAACTCCCAGGCACTATATATATATATATATATATATATATATATATATATATATATATATGCCTGGGAGTCCCCTTAGTCCACCTGTAAAGTGGCACATCTGAACTGTGTATTAAAGCTGCTGCAGCAATAATTGCATTTATAAAGCCCAAAAAAAGGATGTTTTCCCTGCAAGCTTTCTTTATTTTGTAAGCAACGGCTTGAGGAGTCAGCCTGTATGATGAGCCCACAATGTAGTGCACGGGGAAGACGATTAGAGATTTTTTTTGGATAAATTCTAGTGTCTCCACCACAGACTTTTGATTTCTACTTCTGTAACGTGTGCGGAAAGATTATTCTTTGGTTTCGGTGGCGTCTTCACACTGTAACCCTATAGAGGTACTCTTGATGAAAGCAAGAATTGGCCTTGCTGTCAAAAATTTTAATGATATGCATCTGTCAAACAGGTGTGGAAAAATTGTTGTTTGGGTGTCAGTGGTGCCTTCACACCGTAACCCTAAAGAGCAGTGGTTCTCAACTCCTGTCTCCAAGACTCACTAAGGTTTCCAAGATAACTGAAATACATCACAGGTGATATCATTTGCTGCTCAGTGATTGCAGTATTCTAGTCTGCATCTCCCCAAGGTAATACTTAAAGTCTGGCCTGCTAGTGAGTTCTGATGACAGGAGTTGAGAACCACTGCTATAGAGGTACTCTTGATGAAAGCAAGAATTGGCCTTGCTGTCAAAAATTGTAAAGATATGCCCCTGTCAAACAGGTGCGGAAAAATTGGTCTTTGGGTGTTAATTGTGCCCATGAAACCTACACCAAAAACATTCTTCCAGATGATATCAATACCCACAACACTAGAAGTCCTGCAGAGATTCCACATCTCAAAACACTTAATCAGTGACATCAGCATCAGGGGCTTCATAGCTGCTGGTAATCCAGGGCTGATTCATTTTGATAAAAGTCAGATGGTCCACTGAGTCTGTGGACAGATGCATTCTATGATCAGTAACAAAACCTCCAGCAGCACTGAATGCCCATTCGGAAAGCACGCTGGATGCAGGGCAGCCCAGAAGCTCAATAGCATACTGGGCATGTTCTGGCCAGTGGTCTATTCTCATTACTCAGTAAGCCAGCGGATCCTGGAAAGCTCTCCATCTCTGTTTTTGCTCCTAGATAACTGTCCACCATTTGATGCAGATTGTCAGAAACCATGAACCAGACCGAGACAGAAGTACAGTAAAATCACACTTGTTTATTAATAAAAATAAAAAGGTAAATAGAGTAAGCGTAGTCAAAGCGTAGCCAGAGTCCAGTAACCAGGTCGGGTAGTCATCCAAGCCAGAGATCAGTTCCCAGATCGGGTAATCAGCCAAGCCACAGTTCAGTAATCAGATCGGGTAATCAGCCAGGCCAGAAGTCAGGGGTCCAAGTAGAGGAACAGCAAGCAGGATAAGGAGCCAAAAGGGATGTCAGCAAGCCAGTCTTTAAACAGGAACACAGGAGATGGTTTCTTGTGATGTGACCAAGGCGAAGGCAGAGATGAGCTGGACGTCTTTAAGTAGGCGGGACTGATGAGCAGATGCACAACAGCTGGGTAACTGTGGAGAGAGAAGAGAGCCCAGCTCAGAGAAGGAAGGGATGAGCCAGCCCTGACAGTACCCCCTCCTCAATGACCCCTCCCCCTTGGAGGACCACCAGGCTTGAGGGGAAAACGTCTATGGAAATGACAGAGGAGGGCAGGAGCATGTACGTCCAAGGATGAGACCCAGGAGCATTCCTCTGGACCGTACCCCTTCCAATGCACCAGGTACTGTATGCGCCCATGGAACCTACGGGAGTCAACAATGGATTGTACCTCATACTTCTCATGGTTCTCAAACTGTATAGGGTGAGGACTTGGCACCGAGGTGGTAAAGCAGTTGCAGACCAACGGTTTCAAAAAGGAGACATGAAACACATTTGAGATGCGCATACTAGGAGGAAGATCCAACACGTAAGCCACTGGGTTAATCCTGCGAAGGATATGGAAAGGTCCAATAAACTGAGGTGCGAACTTCAGTGAGGGAACACGAAGTCGGAGGTTGCAAAATGACAGCCAGACCCTGTCCCCAACCTGGTAGGAAGGCGTAGGAAGGTGCAGGCAGGCGTCTGCGGTCAGCATGGAGTCTGTACCTATCATTGACATGACGCAAAGCCTCCTGGACTTGTGCCCAAGTAGAACAAAGACCATGGAGATGTTCCTCTAGCGCAGGAATACTCTGCAGTACAAACAAGTCAGGCAACATGGAAGGGTGGAAACCATAATTGGCCATAAATGGAGACAATCGGGAAGCAGAATTCAAGGCACTGCTGTGAGCAAACTCTGCCCATGGTAATAGGTCTGACCAGTTGTTGTGATGGTCAGAAAGATAGCAATGTAGGAATTGCTCCAAGGACTGATTGGCTCATTCTGCAGCCCCATTAGACTGTGGATGATACGCAGAGGAGAAAGCAAGCTGAATTCACAGCGGTGCACAAAAGGCTCGCCAGAACCAGGACACAAACTGATTACCCCTGTCCGAGACAATCACCTTGGGTAGCCCATGTAAGCAAAAGATCTCCCAAGAGCCAGTTCCTTAAAAGTGGGCAACTTTTCAAGTGGAATACAATGACACATCTTTGAGAACCGGTCAACCACCATAAGGATAACCATGTTGCCTTAGAAGTTGGGTAACTCCACAATGAAATCCATAGACAGGTGGGTCCAGAGCCTCTCTCCATTGGTTATGGGTTGTAGGAGGCCCACTGGAAGGTGTTGTGGAGTCTTACTCTGAGCACACACAGAACAGGCAGTTACAAAGGCAGTTACATCAGTATGTAGACTAGGCCACCAGAATTGTTGGGAAATGGCCCAAACGAGTTGATTTCTCAGAGTGTGGCCAGCTGCCTTGGGAGAATGGCAAGTCTGGAGCATGGCAGTACGGAGACACTCTGGGACAAAGCAGCGGTCACAAGGTTTCTCAGGAGGAGCATCGACCTGAGCAGCAAGAATTTTGCCACCCAAAGGAAAAGTAAGACTGGTGCGAACCGTAGCCAGAAAATTGATCAGGAGGAATCATAGGTATCGGAACCGACTCCAACTTGGAAGTGGAGGAAAATTGTCATGAAAAGGCATCAGCCCTTACATTCTTAGTACCGGGTAAGAATGAGACAATGTAATTGAAACTTGACAAGAAAAGAGCCCCAGAGAGGCGTTTAGCCTTAGACAAGAATGTGAGATTCTTACGGTCATTAAGAATGAGAACCGGCACAGTGGTACCTTCAAGGAGATGTCTCCATTCTTTTAAGGCTAAAATCATCGCCAACATCTCTCTGTCACCAATCTTGTAATTGCACTCCGCAGGTGACAATTTCTTGGAAAAGTAGCCACAAGGATTCATAGCACTCTCTCAGAGGTAGGACGTTGAGACAGAAGGGTGCCAACGCCAGTCTCAGAAGCATCAACCTCAAGGATAAAAGGTATCATAGGATCAGGATGTGCCAACACAGGAGCAGAAACAAAGGCAGCCTTAAGACTTTCAAAGGTCTTAATGGACGCCAGAGACCAACTCTGTTGGTTACCGTTATTTCTGGTCATATCGGTCAGGGGCTTGACCAGAGACGAGAAGTTACGAATAAACTTCCGATAATAGTTGGCAAAACCCAGGAAACGCTGCGGAGGATGGGTTGAGGCCACTGTAGGACTGCCGAAAGTTTCTCTGGGTCCATCGAAAAAACAGCAGTGGAAATGACATAGCCCAGGAATTTAACCTGTTCCTGATGGAACTCACACTTCTCCAGTTTACAATAGAGATTGTTCTCTCTTAATTTCTGAAGCACACAACAGAATTCTGTGTGGTGGCTCTCCAGGGACTTGGAAAATATGAAAATATCATCGAGATAAACCACCACATATAACTGCAACAAATCTCAGAGGACATCGTTACTAAATTTCTGGAAAACTGCCGGGGCGTTACAAAGGCCAAAAGGCATTACGAGGTACTCATAATGGCCTGTTCTGGTATTAAATGCAGTTTTCCACTCGTCGCCCTCCTTAATCCTCACGAGATTATAAGCCCCTCTCAGATCAAGCTTAGTGTAAAATGTTGCTCCCTTGAGACGGTCAAATAACGCTGTAGTCAATGGAATCGGGTAGGCATTCTTAATCGTGAAACAATTGAGACCCCTATAATCAATGCAAGGTCTCAGTTCACCACTCTTCTTCTTCACAAAGAAGAAACCAGAAGCAGCAGCGGACGAGGATTTGCAGATGAAACCTCGACAAAGTGCATCTGCAACATACTCCTCCATGGCCTTTTTTCTCCAAGACCGACAAAGGGTAAACCCGGCCACGAGGGGTTATGGCACCAGGTTGAAGGTCAATTGAGCAATCATATGGCCAGTGTGGAGGCAAACTACTGGCTTGACCTTTGTCAAAGACATTGATAAAATCGTGGTACTCTTTCAGCAGGGAGGAGAGTGAAGAGGTGCACAGGACCTTGGCTACCTTCTGGAAGCATGTCTTACTGCATTGTGGTGACCAGGAGAGAACCTCAGCACAGAGCCAATCAAGAGAGGGGTTGTGCCTCTGTAACCAAGGATAACCAATAACCAATGGAAACTTAGGTAATAAAATAACTTGGAATTGGATTATCTCATGGTGAAGAGACCCTACGGCCATGGACAATGGAACCGTCTCATGAGTTACATGGGCAGGCTGTAGAGGTCTCCCGTCAAGAGCCTCAATGGCAAGTGGAATGTCACACAGCTGCAGTGGAATCCAGTGCTTTGATACAAAGGCAGCATCAATGAACAGGCCTGCTACCCTCGAGTCCATCAGAGCCTGTATCTCGATAGACGACTTAGCCCAAGAAAGGGTGACGACACAACACCACCTAAGGTCTGTCCATGACAGGACCTCAAGGTTTGGGTGTTCCCAGGATGAGTAGGACAAGACTTCAAAAAGTGACCTGCCTGGCCACAATAAAGGCACAATCTCTCCCTTCTCCTAAAGGCTCTCTCATCCACAGAGAGATGCGTGAAGCCCAAGTGCATGGGTTCATCTTCACTGACCAACTCGGTACCAGGAGGCATGGGAGGTGAGGGAGGCACGGGTGGGATTGCAAAGCTCGGAGGCAAACGTACAGGAGGCTTCAGCAAGCGCTCCTTAAAAGAAAGTCTTTCTCTGAGTCTGGAGTCAATGATGGAATCCAAGAGACCATGAGAAAAAGCAGCCATGAGGGCCTCATTGTTCCAAGCAACCTCTGCTGCCAGAGTATGGAACTCAATGGCGTAGTCGGCAACAGTTCTCGTACTCTGTTTGATGGACATGAGGCACTTGGCAGCAGAAGTGGAGCGTGCGGGAACGTCAAATGCCCTTTTAAAGGACTCAAGGTAACTTAAGACAACAGGTTTTTGCGTCTCCCATAGAGGGTTAGCCCAGGCCAAGGCTCTCTCAGAAAGGAAAGATATCATGGACCCTACTTTGCTTCTGTCCATGGGAAATGCCTGGGGCAGCACCTCAAAGTATATCGCAACTTGGTCGAGAAACCATCTGCATTTAACTGGATCACCCCCAAATCGCTGGGGAAGCGGGGCGGAACCAGACATACCTTTTATAGGTAATACTCAAGGTGGGTGCCTGCACAGAGACTGGTGCAGCAGCAGGGACGGACTGCAACTCAGGTTGTACCAGAGCAGCCACAGTGAGGGAATCCAGGTGAGCCTTGTGACTCAGGAATGTTTGCAATGCCATGGCAAACTGATCCATGTAGTGATCTTGCTCATCCAATGTGGAAAATATATTACCAACAGGTGAATTGACTGTATCTTCTGAATTCATGGCCTTCGCCTACTGTCAGAAACCATGAACCAGACTGAGACAGAAGTACAGTAAAATCACACTTGTTTATTAATTAAAAAAAAGGTAAATAGAGTAAGCGTAGTCAAAGCATAGCCAGAGTCCAGTAACCGGATCGGGTAGTCAGCCAAGCCAGAGTTCAGTAACCTGATCGGGTAATCAGCCAAGCCAGAGTTCAGTAACCAGATCGGGTAATCAGCCAGGCCAGAAGTCAAGGATCCAAGTAGAGGAACAGCAAGCAGGTTAAGGAGCCAGAAGGGATGTCAGCAAACCAGTCTTTAAACAGGAACACAGGAGATGGTTTCTTGTGATGTGACAAAGGCGAAGGCAGAGATGAAGTGAGCTGGACGTCTTTAAGTAGGCGAGACTGACGAGCAGATCTACAACAGCTGGTTAACTGTGGAGAGAGAAGAGAGCTGTCAATTAGCCAACAGCTGAGCGGCCAGCTCAGAGAAGGAAAGGCTGAGCTAGCCCTGACAGAGATGCTACCAATAGGATGTGGAAGCTGACAGCCCTGAGCAGCGAGGACTACAAAAGTTGAGAAATGGATTACTTAGGTGGCCGCCCTCTCCACCGCTCCTCTCTTGACCATCAGAAGCCTCAAAACTACATTTTCACGACACTGTAACCTACCAGAGTCAGGAAAAGTGTTCCATAAACTTTGCTTAAAGGTAACCCTCAAGAGATTTCATCTTCTGTACTCTCTGTGGGGATGAGATTAGTTCTAAAACTTTCCCCTTATAACGATGGTCAAGGAGGGTTGCCAAGCGATAGTGATCCTTCTCCTTTATGGCACGTATTCTTGGGTCCTTTTGCAGGCTTTGAAGCATGAGGGTGCCCATGCACCGCAAATTTGCAGAGGCATGAAGCAGAATTCTCAGGGTCACTGAGGAGTAGAGTATCTGAAACTGCCTCCTTCCAGCCACGTACTACTCCCAAGGGTTCTGCGGATGGAAAACCATCTGTTACTGTTTGACATATGTCTTCCTCTGCTTCAATGCCTCAGAAACTGCCAGGATCCTCCTCCTCCTCCTCTCTCTCCTCTTGTGTGTTCTGTGGCATAGGAAAAATGGTGTCTGCATTAAGTGGGCCTTGAGAGGAAAGGAAGTCCTCCTCTTCCCCCTGCTACTCTGTCTCGAGTACCCTGTCCATAATGCCATGCAGTCTGCTCCACAGGAACACAACAGGGATTGTGTCACTGATGCATGTATTGTCATGGCTCACCATCTTTGTGCCCCTTTTAGATGGTGATTGTACAGTGCATGCATCCTTTATGAGCAGCCATTGGCATGGGCAAAAAAGCTGAGCCAGCCCGAGCCTGTCGCTCGGGCCATACTGACTCAGGTACTCTTTGACGGCCCTCTGCTGCATGTGCAGTCACTGCAGCATTGTCAAAGTCAAGTTACAACTGGTGGGCATGTCACAAATCAGGCAGTTTACAGACAGGTGGAATTCCCACTGAATTTCAGTCATCCGAGCACTGGCTATATATGACCGCCTAAAATGGCTACACACTCTTCTGGCCTGCTTTAGTAGATCTTCCAACCCTGCACCAAAAAATTGAGGACATGTGCCAGGCATGGCACATGTGTCAACTTTCCCTGTCTAAGGGCGGACAGGTGGTTTGTGCCATTATCACACACCACCATTGCTGGCTTCAGCCGGCTAGGCGTGAACCACCTCTGGGCCTGTTCCTGCAGAGCTGCAAGAATCTCTGCTGCGGTGTGGTTCCTGTCCCCTAGACACACCAGCTGAAGCACTGCATGGCACCTTTTAGCCTGACTCATTGAATAGGCCCTTTGAATGCTTAGGGGGTACTTGAGGTTCATAGGACAATTAAGCAGAGGAGAAGGTGGTAGAGCTGACGAATCTGGCATCATCACCAGCTGTATGAAGACGTGGGGACACAGCAAGCTGCAGCACTGAGCCCTGTCCTGCATCCTTTCGAGTTGCAAGCAGAGTTACCCACTATGCTGTGAACAAAATATATTGTCCCTGCCCATGCTTGCTGGACCATGTGTCAGCAGTATTGTGGACTTTGTGGCTGACTGCCTTGCCCAACGATGCCACAACATTGCCTTTCATGTGATGGTAGAGAGATGGAATGGCCTTTGATAAAAAGAAATACCGACTGGGTACAGCACATTCTGCAAAATCCTCCAGGCAGTAAGGCAGAAGTTGTAGAGCTAGCAGCTTTGACAAGCTTGCATTTAGATACTGGGCATATGGGTGGCAGGGACTGTATTTTTTTTCCACTGCAGCAGATGAGGCAGAGAAATTTGCCATCTATAATCTACAGCTGATGGTGTGCTGATGGCTGATGTGCCTCACCCTCACTTTCCTCCTCTGCTCTACCCGACACCCAAGTTGAGTCAGTGACCTCATCGTCATCATCATTTCCTCCATCCTCATTACCACTGAAGACAACTTAGCAATACGCTGCAGCTGGGGGAACATGACTGCCAATTTGTGTACCAGTGTTCTCCCCTTTTTGTAGGCTCATGTTTCTGCCTTCCTTAACTTCAGACTCAGTACAAACATATGAATTGAGTAATGGCTGTGCATCGTCAAGGCAGGTTTTGCCACTCTGGCAGCTGCAGGGACTGTGCACTAGTCACTGCTTGGGTGACGGAGGATGAGGACGGTTTAGTAAGCCAGTCCACCACCTCATCTGCATGCTGTGGCTGGATAGAACAGTCAACATCACTAAACAGAGGGAATGATGCCCTGCCTGAGGACTGACCACGTCCACTTTTGCCTGTGGACATATATGCTGCTGGCCCCCCTTACAGTGCCATGGAAATATCTGCCTCTCCTTGCTGTCCTCCCAGACAAGATAGGGGGAGTGGGGAGTGCTTATTTACAAAATGTAATAAAGATATGTAAATGTGTATGTGGATGCACTTTAATCAATGGAAAGTGGTGTTTGGTGCACTTTAATTTGAGTATTCATGACACAGGCACACTCCATGGATACAATATAATATTGCAGAAATGCACAGAACTATATAGCATTAAACTTGCAGTAATGTAATTAAATATATGGCGTTAAACATGCAGTAACGCAATAAAATATATGGCGTGAAAATTGCAGTAATGCAATGAAACATATGGTGTTAAATTTGCAGTAATCCACAGAACTATATGGCGTTAAAGTTGCAGTAACGCACAGAACTATATGGCATTAAACTTGCAGTGACGCAATTAAATATATGACATTAAACATGCAGTAACGCAATTAAATATGTGGTGTGAAAATAGCAGTAACGCAATGAAACATATGGCGTTAAATTTGCAGTAACGCACAGAACTATATGGCGTTGAACTTACAGTAATGCACAGAACTATATGGCATTAAACTTGCAGTGACGCAATTAAATATATGACATTAAACATGCAGTAACGCAATAAAATATGTGGTGTGAAAATTGCAGTAACGCAATGAAACATATGGTGTTAAATTTGCAGTAACACACAGATTTATATGGCGTTGAACTTGCAGTAATGCACAGAACTATATGGCATTAAACTTGCAGTAACGCAATAAAATATATGGCATGAAAATTGCAGTAACGCAATGAAAAATATGGTGTTAAATTTGCAGCAACGCACAGAACTATATGGCTTTAAACTTGCAGTAATGCACAGAACGATATGGCGTTAAACTTGCAGTAACACAATGAAATATATGGCATTAAACTTGCAGTAACTCAATAAAATATACAGCATTAAACTTGCAGTAACTCAATGAAATATACAGCATTAAACTTGCAGTAATGCACAGCAATGTATATGGCATTAAACATGCAGTAAAGTACAGAACTGTATGGCATTAAACTTGCAGTAACACAATTAAATATACAACGTTAAACTTGCAGTAATGCACAGAAAAAAAACTGTGTTAAATGGTCACTACACTCACACTGACTGAGCTTTCCCTACATTCACACTAATGTAAAGATGAATGGTGGTCGCACTACACTCACAATGACTGAACTATCCCTACATTGACACTAATGTAAAGATGAATGGTCGCCCTACACTCACACTGAACTATCCCTAGATTCACACTAAACTAATTGTCTACACTGACAATAGAATCAGAATAGCACACTATAGCACACTAATGCCTTGTACACACGATCGGACATTGATCGGACATTCCGACAACAAAATCTATGGATTTTTTCTGACGGATGTGGGCTCAAACTTGTTTTGCATACACACGGTCGGCACGATCGCCAAGAACGCGGTCACGTACACCACGCACTTGCTGTTCATCAGTGCGGTGACATTTACTGCTTGTGTTTCTTTTAGCTGACCCTGACAGAAATGTGGGGAGTCCTGAAAATGTTGTGATTGTGTAACCTTAAAAAGCCTTATTGGGTGTTATTTACTAAAGGAAAATACACTTTGCACTACAAGTTCACTTGAGCCTGCACTGAAACTGCACTTGTAGTGCAAAGTGGATTTGCCCTTAGGAACTAACCCCCATTGTCACTGAAAACACCAATTTTAGGAGCATTGAAACAATAATCCACACATTCTTGAGTATCAATATTTTTAATACCAGCACAATCACATGTGCATTTCTAAAAGGTTTTTAAAACAAACCAATATGTTTGTTGTATAACAATTTTTTCGGTCACATTAATAAATATTGAAATGTCCATTTAAGGTAAAATAGGCATGTTTCAAACCAACAAGAAATACACAAATCTGGAACTTACAAAGTTCAACTTTTGTAGAAATTGAAGGCAATATCAGACATGAGCATTTAGAAACTCTGTTTGATATTGCGTTCAGATGGGGTGAAGTCACCCCTGGAAAAGCCAAATTTTAAATGCAAGTTGCACACAAATTGCCGAATGTCAACATGTGCTAGCTGCCATCACGGGGGATCAAGGGACGTGTTTTGTGTGGTGCAACCCCTTCCTCTCAGCTACTTTATTATTGAGGAAGGGGTTGCACCCCCAAAACGCCTACATTGATCTCCCATGATGGCAGATAGCACATGTTGACACACTGTGTGCATCTTCAAAATTTGGCTTTTCTATAAAATGGCAAAAAATGTTAAACATTTTTACATTACAAATACCAAAAAAAAGGAAGGGATTTGGAGGTGTTTTAAACTCTCAGTAAAACATCAATGATGTTCTTCATTTTGGTTTTAACATCATTGATGTTTTTCTGGATGTTTTCCAAGTCCCTATTACACCCCATGTTCTCCCTGATCAGGATCTGTGCACTTTCACTGGTGAAATGACCTGTATCCACAACATCACGATCATCTAAAAATAGAGAAACAAAAACATACCATGTATTATAAATATGCCGGCATCCATCTCTTACCTGAGCCTGTGGTCGCAGACACTCACCTGTTGTGGTGACTATTTCCACCACATCTCCTTCCTCCTCCTCTTCCTGTTGGCTTTGGGGGATTTCACCTTCTTCATGAGGTGGGGTGTCTGTTGTCTCCTCTGATGAGTGTTGTCCTCCGAGTCTTTTCTCCCCTATGTAAAAAAAATAGGCATACTTAGCACATAGATATTTTATGGCAGAAATAGGAATATGAAACATTGCTTGGAAGTGGGGTACAATTGTCTGTTTTGGCAGAGTTCCAAGATGAAGAAATATTTTTTGACTTTGTCAAGCTTGAATACTTACCTGTTTTATCCAAGCTTCTCAGATGGAGGCGCCCCTATAGTTTACACTGGAGCATCTGTGTGGGGCCCCTAATAAAAAGGGTGTTCTGGTGTCCCACACTAGTGCTTCAGTGTCCAGATGTGTAAACAGCTGCCGAGTGTCCTCTCCTTACACAGAATCTAGTTTGCATTACATTCTAGTTACAAACCCATCTAGACAACAAAATTTTTTACAGAGAAGTAGGCCCGAAAAAATGTATTCAAATGCATATGGCCAAAACAATGGGGTTTTCTACGCCGAACGAACAATGTTTCATACGAACGAACAATGTGCCCATGAACATAAAAATTGCCATTTTAAACTGTACATCAGTAAAGAAAAGCACACGGAAAAGCACGAACATTAGAAAAATAAAGAATAGGAACACAGGACAACTACTTACTTTTTTGCAGCACTCTCCTGATCCTTCTGTACTGATCGTGCTCCCTTAATTTGAGGTCAGACCACCGCTTCCTGAGCTGATCCTTGGATCGTCGCACACTGAAATTCTTCTGCAGACTTTTAACCACTTTCGCCATTATCTTGGCCTTTCTGACATTGGGGTTGGGGTAAGGTCCATACTTCCCGTCATAGTCAGCCCTCTTCAGGGTGTCGACCATCTCCAACATCTCCCCAAAGGACATATTTGAGGCCCTAAATTGTCTCTTCCGGGATCAGGACGTTTCTGGCTCCGGGCTTTCCTTCTCCTCCTCGTTGCTCGTAATTAGCACGCACCTGCTGTATCTCCGCCATGTGCTCTTCCCCCACTGAGCCGAATGAGAAGGGGCGGGGAATAGACTAGAAAGAACGTCAGGGGCGGGCGGAGTTTCACGCATTTGCAGTGTATATAAAGTGTAACACGCGAGCGTAGTAAGTACGATCTGTGAGCGGAGGAAGGAGTATCGGAGGCGCCGATCATGATGACCAAGGTAAGATTTAAATTTGGGCCTATACTGCTTCTAGATTGAGGCCTGTATTTGGACAAGTTTAGAAGACTTTAGGCTGACATTAGGGTTTGTCTAGTGTTGTGTCTTGCAGTGAAAATGGATCTAGTCAATGATCAGGACTTTATGCCAATCTTAATAGATATGTTCAGGGAGCTGCCTTGTCTGTGGCAGGTAAACCACCCAGAATATAAGAACCAAACAAAGAGGAAGGCAGCGCTGGATAATTTGCTGGAAATTGTGAAGCCGGTGATCCCCACGGCAGACATCACCTATTTGAAGATCCTAATTGGTGGCATGAGGAGCACTTATCTAAGGGAGCACAAGAAGGTCCAGGATTCCCAGAGATCAGGGGCAGCAGATGACATTTATGTCCCGAGGCTGTGGTACTATGACAGGCTGCATTTTCTGTCAGGTCAGACTGAACCAAGGCCAGCACTCTCCAGTCTTCCTTCCACGCTTCCTTCCCCCCCAGCTGAGGCTTCTGACGCCCAACCCGGGCCTTCCAGGCAGCAACATGTGGAGGAGCCCATCTTGAGCCAGGTATAGCATTCTTCCAAATATTTATGGTTGTCCAATCAATGATGTTAAATAGATGTTAGTTTGGAGTACTAATTTATGATTGTGATTTAGGAACCAAAAACTAAAACGATGTCCCTTTTTAATACACAGGGAAGTCTCATCTAGGAGGTGGCCAGGCCAAGCAGGCTGCCCGATACCCAGGTCCCTCCCCTCCACCTTCAAAGAAAAAGTGGCAGGAAGAGGAGTAACCTGGAGGAGGCAGCAATAGGCCTATTTTGGAAGGCTACTGAGGCCCTCCCTCAGAACACCCAAAAGAGTGGAAGATGATTTTTCAGAGCTAACTGCATGCAAAATGATGCAAATGGAGGAGGGCCAACGACTCTTATATGAGTTTGTAATTTTGGAAGCTCTAAATAAGGGGTTGAGGGCCAACTCACATATGAAACCCACATTTGTCAGCTCACCCATGGTCTTCCTCCTCCTGGTCCTCCTCCTCCAGGTCCTCCTCCTCCAGGTCCTAATCCTCCTCTTCCTCCTCCAGGTCCTACTCCTCCTCCTGCCACACCTCCAACACCAGAGCCACAGTAGGAAGGAAGCGTGTAAGGAAGACAAGAGAGTGATGACCTGGGTTCAGTCTGGTCTGGCCAAAGATGCAGGCTCTTGTATGACCACAGCCTGGGAACATACATGTCATCTGCTGCTTTCATGATCTCTTGGACTTCTGGACCAGACTGCACTCCCTTAGATATGGACTCCTCAGGCCACCAATTTTGCTGTAAAATAATTGATGTCTGCCCTGGGGGCCAAAGGCTTCGCCAATTTCTGCTATTTCTCCAGTGTTGCCTTCCTCTTTGGTCCTAAGCACTTAATTAAGGAATTTTTGTTTCAATTATACTTGCCTATGTGTGTTTTCCTTCAAAAAGGACAGTTTGTTTGTGAGGAGGCAGGTACATTTCAAAAATGCAATGTGAAATTAACAAGAGACACCAACACCAAGCAATCTCCTTGAGATTAAATAATACAAGATAATAATGGTGTTGTGGTAACTTGACACCCAAAACACACCCAAAAATATTCTCGAGTAAAATAAAAAAAAATAAAATAATAAAAACACGATCAGGCTTAAAAAAGTACAAACCCCCCCAAAAAAAACATATATCTTTTTTGTCAGATGTGACAAATCAAAATATATTGATGAAATCACGATAAATAATAAAGAAAGAAGTTTGTGAGAAGTCTGTGTGAATATGAGCAGCAAAACAACTTCATTCTTCAAGCATTATAAAGAAGAACAGAGTGAGCTGCATTAAACAATTTTAAACAGCCTGCCTGACGAAAGTGCTATATCCATTCTGAACGCTAATTTTACCAGACCGAGCTGTTCCGTCTCGGAATTTCTTCTGAGCATGCGTGGCACTTTGTGCGTTGGTATTGTCCACACATGGTCGGAATTGACGCGATCGGATTTTGTTGTCAGAAAATTTTATAGCCTGCTCTCAAACTTTGTGTGTCAGAAAATCCAATGAAAAAAGTCAGATGGAGCCCACACACAGTCGGAATTTCCGACAACAAGCTCCGATCGGACATTTTCCGTTGGAAAATCCGACTGTGTGTACGGGGCATAATGCCCCATACACACGGTCAGATTTTTCGATGGGAAATATTTGATGGGAGCCTTTTGTCGGAAATTCTGACCGTGTGTAGTCTCCATCGGACATTTTCCAGAATTTCCATCTCACAAAATTTGAGATCTGGTTCTCAAATTTTCTGACAACAAAATCCGTTGTCGGAAATTCCGATCGTGTGTACACAATTCTGACGCACAAAGTTCCACGCAGGCTCGGAATCAAGTAGAAGAGCCGCACTGGCTATTGAACTTCTTTTTCTCGGCTCGTCCTACGTGTGGTACATCACCGCGTTCTTGACATTCGGAATTTCCAAGCAACTTTGTGTGACTGTGTGTATACAAGACAAGTTTGAGCTAACATCCGTCTGAAAAAAAAAACATGGATTTTGTTGTCAGAATGTGCGATCGTGTGTACGTGGCATAAGTGTCTAATAGCACTGAGCAAAGCCCTGTTCTTTCTCTCTCCACACCACAATTACACTACAAATGGCCGCTATAGAAAGAATACTTTTATAGTGTGGGGCGGGATTTAAAGCAATGAGCCATGATTTATACAGTCATCATGACAGCGTCCAATCATGGCTCTGACAGTGCTCTGTGCCCTGGTTTGGTGAAGCTTTCATTTCTCCAGCCAGTCAGAGCTTTCAATGCACTGTGTGGACATTCGGTGGGCCAAAGAAATGGTCAAACAACATTTTAATTTGGTTGTTTGGAGAACTTCCAAACAGCCAATGTTCGACCTGAACTCACGTTCGGTCCGAACCGTTCGCCCACCCTTAACTGAGCCCCTCCACTTCCAGAACATTCCCAGAAATTTTATTGGCCCATTCCTACCTGCTCACAGGTGAGAAGGTATATTTAAAGGGCCAGCATCCCCGATTGCATTGCATTTAAATGCAATGCCAATGCTCTAACTAACAGGGGGAAAAGGAGGAGGCAACCCTATGAAGGTGCTCCCAAATGAATTGTGCCCACCTTTTACATGGGATTGCACTCTGCACCATTTTCCCCAGCTTCAAACACAATCTAACCCATTAACCAGTTCCTGATCACGACGTACATGCCATTCTGCCGATGTACTTTGGCAGAATGGCATGTGTGGGCAAATGGGCATCGTGCCCCCCCCCCCGTGCCTGCGGCGGTCGGATTTCTTAGAGCACCCATCAGTCCCCAGGGCCAGAGCAATGATTTATAGCTTGGACCTGCTGATCAGTCCTAACAAATGGAAATCTTCCCCTGTCTGTGTAAGTGTAAACACACCCAGAACAAAGTGATGTCATCTCTCCTCGTGGAGTCTTTTCGATTCCAGTGAGAGGAGAGATAACATCTAACAGTGAGTTGCACGAACTACTACACTACACTACACTAGCACCAGTACACACAGGTACACTTGCCAACCCCTGATCAGCCCCCGATCGCCCCCCCCCCAGATAACTCCTTCACTCCCTGTCACTGTGTCACCAATTGCAGTTTTCAGATTTTTCACTGATCACTGCATTGGTGTCATTTGTGACTGAAATAAGTGTTAGGGCAGTTAGTAGTAGGCCCTGTTAGGTCTAGGTTACCCCTCTAAACCCCCCTAATAAAGGTTTAACCCCTTGATCACCCCCCAGTTAACCCTCTCACCCCTGTCACCAATCGATTGCCGTATTTGTGTCACTGGTGACGTTAGTTAGCCAGTTAGTTGATTAGTTTCACCGTCAGGTTTTTATAGCATCAGGTACCCCCTTATATTACCTAATAAAGGTTTTAACACCCTGATTGCCCCCTAGTTAACCCTTTCACCCCCTGTCACCAGCGATCACAGAATTAGTGTTACAGGTGACGCTGGTTTGTTTTTTATAGCATCAGGGCACCCGCCGTATATTACCCAATAAAGGTTTAACCCCCTGATCGCCCGGCGGGTGATATCAGTTTCAGGTTTTTGCATCAGTTAGGGTCTGTGTCACCCCAGGCAGCATCAGATTAGTGCCAGTAGTGTTAACACCCACGCACGCACCATACACCTCCCTTAGTAGTATAGTGTCTGAATGGATCGATATCTGATCAGATCTATACTAGCATCCCCAGCAGTTTAGGGTTCCCAATAATGCAGTGTTAGTGAGATCAGCCCAGATACCTGTTAGCACCTGCGTTTAGCCCCTCTGCCCAGCCCAGCCCACCCAAGTGCAGTATCAATTGATCACTGTCACTTGCAAAAACACAACACACATAAATGTAGCATTCACAGAGTCAGGTCTGATCCCTGCAAGTGCTAACAGTTTTTTGGTAGCGTTTGAATCAGTTGCTGACAGTCAGGAGCTCTTTTTCCTGTGAGTCTCACTAGTGTACTAGTAAATTTAGAGACCAAAATGTCAAATCGAAGGTACACTATTGAAGAGGCCTACACGTTTCTGAGCATGACAGATAGTGAAAAGGAAGTCACTCATCTGTCAGATTCAGGCTCAGAATACGATACTGTAGATTGCAGCGGGACCCTGACAGATAGCTCTGACGACGGAGTTGTGGTCCCTGCCAAAGTCAGGCATACCCAACCTCGTTCTTCTGCTGTCGTTGTGGTACAAGAACCGCAGGGCTCTCGTATGGAGCAGGGAGCCAGTACTAGTGCTGCTCATCCTTCTGGTGAACTGGAAAGCACCGGCGGCCTAGTACACTCTGGTTGTAGTCAAACCAGCAGTGCAGTAACACATGTTGACGTGGTGAGTCCCATAAGTGCAGTTCAAGCTGGTGAGGTGGCTAGCACAACTAGTGTCCCACAGCCACCAAGAAGACAAAGACAGGCCCATCGAGGCCATAGTGCCCTTACTGCTGCATTTGTCAATCCTAATTGGGAGCCCACCACTTCTGCAGCACCCGTACTTACCCCATTCACTGGCCAACCTGGAATTCAGGTGGAAACAGTTGATTTTACATCACTTGATTTTTATTCGCTGTTTTTCATGGAAGATCCCTATAGATCTATTGTGGACCAAACCAATTTGTATACTGGTCAATTCATCATCGCTAATCCCCATTTGACCCTTGCCAGAAATTGGAAACCTATTACAGTTTCCGAATTTAAGACCTTTCTGGGCCTATCCCTCCTCATGGGTATAACTAAAATGTGTGAGTTGCGGTCATATTGGTATACTGACCCAATTCACCATATGCCCGTTTTCTCTGCCTTCACGATCTGGCACGATACAAGCAGATCTTGTGGTTCATGCACTTCAATGACAATGAACTCTGTCATCCTCGGGGGTGACCCTGGATACGACCGGCTCTACAAAATTCGGCCCCTTGTAAACCACTTCAACAAACTATCAAGTTGTCTGCATTGATGAGTCCCTAAATAAGTTTTCTGGTTGCTTGCCTTTCAAACACTATCTTCTCAGCAAGCGTGCCAGATATGGGGTCAAGATGTATAAGCTCTGTGACAGGGCCACAGGCTATACATATAGTTTTATGGCTTACGAGGGAAGAGATAGTCACGTAGAGCCAGAGAGCTGCCCAGATTACATAGGGAGTGCTGGTAAGATTGTGTGGGACTTGGTGTCACCCTTATTCGGAAAGGTATATCACTTGTATGTTGGCAATTATTACATGAGCGTGCCATTTTTAGTCACTTGTTTGATCATGAAATTGGCACATGAGGCACCATGCGATCTAATCGCCGGGGCTTACCCAGCAGCTTGTAGATTCCTGCCTTAGGCTAGGGGAGAGTGTAATAAAAGTGTAATAATTTACTCGCTGTGAAGTGGAGGAATAATCAGAATCTTTTCGTTCTGTCCTCCCTTCACGCAGACACGAAGCTCCAAATTCCTACAGCGACTGGTGTTACGAAGAAACCCCTCTGTGTCCACGAATATAACCTTAATATGGGAGGGGTGGACCTCAATGACAAGTTGTTGGTGCCGTACCCAGTTGTCCGTAAGGTCAGACTCTGGTACAAAAAAGTGTCTGTATACTTATTTCAATTGGCTCTACTGAATGCTTTTGTGCTATACAAAGCTTCAGGATGAACTGGATCCTTCCTTAAATTCCAAGAAGAGATCATCACAGCCCTTCTGTTTCCAGATGGTGCTGTGGCCCAACTTCCCAATCCAAATACAGTAAGCCTGAGAGGCATTTTCCATATGTCCTCCCAGGTACCCCTACCCAATGAGCCCCTCAAAGAAAATGTTGGGTCTATAGAAAGTGCGGATATAGGCGTGACAACCGCTATTATTGTCCCTCCTGTCCTGACCATCCTGGTCTTTGCATTGGTGAATGTTTTGAACGCTACCACACACTAGCGGAGTATTAGCGTAGGGTACATTACTGCACAGACTAGGACACATATATATATATAAAAAAACAAAAATAGTTGTTGTTTTATTGTTCTCTCTCTCGCTGTAGAAGGTGATTTCACCATCACAGTTAAAAAAAAAATAAGAGCATATATGCTGAAGCATGGGGGCAGGAGTGGAGGGGGGATTTGCCCCTAACATTAGGGGCGGATTACCCCATGCTTCGGCATATATTTTTTAGGCACAGATTGCGTTAAAAAATGTTTTATTGTTGCTATGTTTTATTGTATTTGCTTTGCAGGTATGGTAAGTCTTACTGTTATACTGTAATGTTACTTTGTTTTATTGTTAACCATCATTTGCTTAGCAGGTACACCATTCAGCTGCAGCACAGGTTTCTTTTTCTTGACAGCAACAGCGTTTGCTCCCACGATACGTAAATCAGCGACTCCAGCACTGTAGGAGGTGATTTCACCACCACAGTTAAGAAAAAAACGGTGCATGTATGCCCATCATTAGAAGTGGGTGGACGAAGGTTGGGATTCTAATACCCACCGATCAATCTCTTTTTTTCGTTCAGCCCACAGGCTGCATGAAAAAAAGAACATTACAATGTATGCCCAACAAGGACCAGCAACGTAATGGTATGTTGCAGGACTTTGAGTGGTTATACCAGAATGATGCCTGCAGGTTTAGGTATCATCTTGGTATCATTCTTTTCAGCCAGCGGTCATCTTTCTTGTAAAAGCAATCCTAGCCGCTAATTAGCCTCTAGACTGCTTTTACAAGCAGTGGGAGAGAACGTCCCCCCTCCCACCGTCTTCCATGGTTTTCTCGGGCTCTCCTGTCCCAACAGGGAATCCGAGAATGCAGCCGGTGGTTCCACCAGCTGACCATAGAGCTGATCAGAGACCAAAATGGCTCCAATAATCTCCAAGAAACCGGAAGCTACGAGCATTTCATTACTTTCGCCGGATATAAACAGCGCCATTGGGAAATTGGCTTAGCTGCTTTGAGGGCAGAGGAGAGATCTAGGGTCTAATAGACCCCATTTTTTTCAAAAAAAGAGTACCTGTCACTATCTATTGCCATCATAGGGGACATTTAAATTCCCTGAGAAAAAAGAAAAAAAAAGAAAAAAAAAGAAGCGTGCGCATGCGCGGAGCGTCCGTGTTGGGAGTCTAATCTCAGAGCTCTGTCCCGCTTTGGTCTCCCCAGCCACACAGCTAACGATTGCAGTGGAACCTGCACCTCCCACAAGGCTCACCCGATACCAGAGCCTACCGGGAACACCCCCATGACCACAGGGACCGTGAGGAGGGATCTCTCCCGGTGATCCGGATTCCTCTTGTCAGCTGAGAGGAATCCTAAGATGGCGCCTGGAGCACTGCACAATGAGGAGGAGGGAAAAGATTAAATATGCAGGCACAAACTCAGGTGCACTGGCGATTCACATGCAGGGCCCTGAATCTGTCATAGTGAGTAACATATATCCACGGAATCATTACTAGAAAGGACTCTGGATGAGCTCATAGCCACCCCAGTGAAAGGCCATGCGGCTGACCCTGACATATCAGCAATGCTCAGCCCACTGTCTCCCACAGACCCTCTGAATTTGACAACATTGATGGATGCCTTCTCTAGGATGTTATCCAGGGGCCTGGCGCAAACAGCTGCCGAAATAACTTCAACTATTTAGGCAGACCTACACAATTTAGGTGCCAGGTTTGAGGCCACTGAACAAAAAGTCGAACAAATGAGTTCCAGAGCAAACCAGAATATGACCCGTATCCCGGATTTACAGGACCAACTAGACACCACTATCTCTAAAATTGACAACCTGGAGAATCGCACCAGGTTTTATAATTTCTGCATTAGAGGGTTCCCAGAAATAGTCAAGCACACCCACATAGCAGTCAAATCTTTTATCAAAGGACTTTTCCCGAACATCCAGGACCATGTCCAAGCCTTCATGGGTGGTTGGCGGGGCCGGAGTGGACGTAGTGGGCCTCCCTCTGCCCTCACGTGCAGGCAGGTTCTCTGCATGGTGGTGGTTGTTGATCAGCCTCACCGGAGATTGCAGTGGTAAATACTTGTCAAGAGGAGGAGTGGTTGATTCCGCTCTCCTCTCCTCTTGTGGGCCCTGAGGAAGTCAGCGATGGGGATCTATTGTGGCCAGCTCGGCCCTCACTCCACTTTACTCTTAACCTCTCTTTTTCCTTTTTCTTTCTCATCCTGCCTTTCCTTGACTTTAACCCTTTCTTTTACAGGCATCAGAGGATCAATGCACAAGTACCTTAAAAGAAGTGTATCCTCCTTACTTGGTCTATGAAGGCTCCCATCTGGAAGTACGAGGTGGAAGGTAGGTCTCCGCTCAGTGAAGCATTCAATCTCCCCTCTGATCCATGGCACCACATGATGGGAAAATAGCATCCATTCAAGTAGCTTTCCATAATGTACAGGGACTGAACTCCCCACTGAAATGTAGAAAATATTTCCAAAATGCCTCATCTATGCAGATGAAGGTGCTTCTCCTTCAGGAGACCCACATACAACCCCTTGTTTGTCCACACTAGGTTCCCACAATTCTTCAATGCGGAAGATAAAACTAAAGGGGTGGGTATCTTCCAGTCTACAGCAGTCACCTTCTCTCTCAAGGAAGTAATTCAGGCCCCCGAGGCCAGATACATCATCATTCCTGGCTCTGTGAATGGGACCCTGTATACATTCATCTCATATTATACACCAAATTGCAGTCAGGCCAGATTTTTCACCTCCATGCTAGAGGTTCTTGCCCCTCACTTCATGGGGACACTAGTCATTGGGGAGATTCTAGCATAGCCTTGGACCAAATGCTAGATAAGTCAGGAAGAGGTCATTCTAGAATGCTCAGGCCCCCAAAACAAAGCCTACAACTAGCCAAAACCCTCCATACCCATGGCTTGGTGGATATTTGGAGAGAGCTTAACCCAAATAAGAAGGACTATACCCACTTTTCAGCACCCCACCAAACCCTGGCAAGGATTTTTCACATCTTCATGGCAGCCTCCACTATTCCTCAAGCAACTAAAGCGTCCATTAGGGACTCACCATTGTCCGACCACTCGTTAGTAATTCTTTACCTCATGAGTCTGACCAAAAAGGATGGTACTTTTCATTGGCATTTGAATGAAGCGCTGCTTAGCGATCAGGTCCAATGCACCATACTGGACTTAATGAAATTAAAGAGTACTTTAAGGTCAACGACAATGGTGAAGTATCCCCAGCAATGCTCTGGGCTGCTCATAAAGCGGTATTACGGGGCAAGATAATTCAAATATCCACCAAACTGAAAAGGAAGCAAGGAGCAGACTTAGACAAACTAGAGCAGGATTTTCAGAAACTCTCCAAAATGCACAGACGTAACACCTCTTCCGCATTGTGGAACCTGTTGGAATAAGGTAGAGTCGCCCTAAACATAGTGCTTACTACCCATGCTGAAAAAAGCCTTAGATGATCCAATGCACAGTTCTATCTTCACAAAGATAATATGGGGCCTGGTTTGGCCTCAAAACTGACGCCCAAACCCGTACATTTTCCTTCCCAAAAGTACGTGATTCTACAGGATTGCTCATGCAAAATCCGAATCAGATTATGTCAGCTTTCCATGACTTCCACGCAGACTTATCAAAAGTGACACCCAGTCTCCAAACCCTTACAGACTTTATAGATGAAATTCCCCTCCCCACATTGACACAAGAGCACATCACATTGCTTGATAACCCAATTACAGAAATAGAAGTTTTGGGAGTAATTAAAAACCTTAAGAGGGGGTCAGCCCCTGGTCCAGATGTTTTTTCCAGCTGTTATTATAAAACCCTTTCAACCAAGCTAGCTCCACATTTGATGAGATTCTACAATTCCCTCTGGGGTAGTTCCTCCCTAGACAGCGCCACCAACCTAGCTTATGTGTCTCTTATTCCCAAACCGAACAAAGACAGCTCTGAAGTGAACAACTACAGACCCATTTCATTGATCAACAATGATCTCAAAATACTAACCAAAATCATGGCCAATAGACTTTCGGAATGCATAGGGGGATGTATCAACAAGGACCAGTTAGGCTTCATCCCAGGGAGGCAGGGTCCTGACCAGATCCACAGAGCAGTTATCTCCCTGCTGAACTCTAAACGGGATGGGGGGCCCTCTCAGGAGGGATTTCTATTATGCAGTCCCCGTGTTCATAAATGCACCTTATTCACAGATGATCTGCTGCTCTTCATTACGTCACCCCTCATATCCACTCACAATATTTTTAAACTCCTCCGGGATTTTAGCACGATCTCTGGGTTGAGAGTAAACATGACCAAATCAGTAGCTCTAAATGTCACCACCCCCATTCTTGTAGTTGAGAGTCTCAAAATACATTTCACTATTACCTAGGAACCTTTTTTGATTCCATATCTAGGCATCAAACTGACAGCTAGTGTGGATCAACTAAATAAAGCCAACTACCCTCCCATGTATAAAAAGTTGAAAGAGGACCTATCTGGCTGGGCACAGGGGAATCTCTCTTGGATAGCCAAAATAAATGCGGTAAAGATGAACTTCTTCCCTAGGATCTTATACTTATTCAGATCCCTACCCATCCTGATCCTGAGATCACATCTGCACAAGTTTCAATCCCAGATTATCCGTTTTATTTGGGGTAACAAGGGATATCGCTGCCCTAAAAGTGTGCTATTTAGAAGACGCACTTAAGATGGGCTGGGTCTTTATGGAGGTACTTCCAAGCAGCTCAGTTATCCAAGTTCTCGATCATATAATGGTCCCAATTAGGTGGGAAAGAATGATCTGTACCGGCCTTTCGGAATTGGTTCCCCCAGATGTGCGGCGGTCACTGGATATCAGGAATTGAGGACCTGACCAAGACTTGACTATTGCTCAATCCCTTATCTTATATTACTTGCAGCCATTTTAATCTTTGCAGCTGGGAGCAGAGGATTCTATCCTTAAATTCAGTGAGATTTCTCATGTTCTAGTAAACCTGGAGTTTGCTGTAGGTTCCCCTGGTTTCCACAAGGTTTCAAATAAAAGTGGTGAGACCCCACGATGAGCCTTCCTAACGTGGTCTCCCAGTTGCTAGATCCAATGTGGCTGAATTTGGATACACTTGGCTGTGCTGTGTAAGGTCTGAGATATCTTAAAACAAGCTTAAATATATATAATTATATATTATAGTCTTTCTAATAAGGGTAAAAACCCAGCCCACAAATTTTTTTTTTTTTAAAGTATCTTCTGCTTAGATGTTAAAACAGGTGGGTCCTTTATTAACAGCGTTAATAACCATTGTGTTAAAATTAAATATAATAGTGATCTATTTCTTTTATCTTTTCAAACTAGTGCCAAGGTGATTGATCACCCTACTAGGAAATGTGATACTATACTCTATATTTTTTGTTTCTAGGCCAAAAGCAAACACTGTGAAGGTCAGCTGTTGAATACTAGTACTATAATTCAAATCATGCCTTGTGAGGCATCAAATTACATCAACTCTAGTGATATTAGAGCGAGCCCGAAGGTGGAACAGACATTTTCATTCTTTGCTGTGGAAAGAAAAGATTCTCATCTGACTATCACAGAAGACATAAAAAAATGTACAGATTAGATATTAAAATGTCTTGGTTATAACTTCCAAGATGAATTACTGATAACAAGAATAATAGAGTAGTAAAGAAAGCATCAAATTTCTGACAACAAATTATTTTTGTTTTCTTTCTTCTACTTTGTTTTGAAGTCTTAAATAGGAAGGGATGAAATGTCAGCAGGCAATACTACACATTTCTTGAAATATAGCATGTCATGAAACTGAAACTATGGACAAAATTATAAATTACAAAGCTGTAAAATATACAGTGTACAAGAAGGTAACATCAATTGAGATGATAGGAGAAAGTAGATGATGATACTTTTAAAGAAATTCACTGACTACAAAGACAATTATTATGGACCCAGAAATAAGATGTAAATACGGACTTAAATAAAAGGATATTTAACTATATAGTGTGTGCACATACAGTATATCAATATTTTTGTACAAAATTTACATAATTTGAAATACCCTTGTATTAAAGTAGACGTGAGTCCTAACTAAAACTGTTTTATGTATCATAGACAATTGTCTTTTCTTTTTTTTTTTTTTATAAATACTTTTTACCTTTTTCGTCCTTTGTTAAGCCTTAGTGGTAATGCTATCCAGAACCCTTTTTCTATTAACATGCATGCAATCCAGTGATGGCTGCAAGGTATTTCTCAGAGCAGGTTTATTGATGATAACAATTGTGACAATGCCTGCATAATGTTTCCAGAAATGGCTACCTGTATTCTTCAATTGAAGTCCCTTTGATAGGATAACAACATAGGATCCCAACTGAGGCAGACAAGGACAAAGCATTGTCACCCTATAACAGGAAGTGCCCTAACAAAGATCTTCATGGTAGAACCACCAAGTATTATTTCAATTAACACTGCAGATTTAAAAATAAATAAAAAGCACACCTAGATATAATTTTACAGCTTGTTCATATATTGCTAACAACGCAATTATAAATAAATATTATTGTGCATTAGAGCTTAACTTCAGGCCAATTTGTCACTAAAAACTTCTTCTTAGGAATATAGATCATCTAGCTTTAATAAAAAATATTTAAGTTGCATACACAAACAATTATAAATGGTTTCAAAATACTGTAAAACTCATACAGAAGAAAAAGTTCCACTCTAATTAATGGTTTAATTTGTAACTTACTGTATTACCAAAGCACAAAACATATAGCTAGGCATAACATTTGATGTAGTGAAAACAAAGCGTTAAATCTAACTGTACTCATGTCTATAAAATAGCCTGAATATCAATTGCTTAGTTGCAACATACAAGTTAGCCCATATCTTTCAGATAAAAAAGGAAACAAAAAAATATATATATGAAAGCGTTAAAAGGTATTACAATTGCAAGCCAACAATATATTATATCCATTACACACATTTTTTAAAATCTATAAACAGTCTTGATTTTTAAACATTATCCACTTTCCCACTTTTAACATCAATATCACAAATGTGATACAATCAAATATTTTCCACAACAAGCTTGCAAATATATATTTTGATCCAATATGATTATATTGCCATACATTTCACAGAATACTCTTCTTTATCAGGATGAACAATCATGAGGCTTCACAACAACTCCGTGACTGTTCTTGAATGGCCCTTAAACCCAATTGAGCATCTCTGGAGAGACCTAAAAATGGCTTTCCACCAACGTTTAACATCCAACCTGACAGAACTGGAGAAGATCTGCAAGGGGGAATGGCAGAGGATCCCCAAATTCATGTGGAAAAAACATGTTGCATCTTTCCCAAAAAGACTCATGGCTGTATTAGATTAAAAGGGTGCTTCTACTAAATACTGAGCAAAGGGTCTGAATACTTAGGACCATGTGATATTTCAGTTTTTCTTTTTTAATAAATGCAAAAATGTCAACAATTCTGTGTTTTTCTGTCAATATGGGGTGCTGTGTGTACATTAACAAGGAAAAAAAATGAACTTGATTTTAGCAAATGGCTGTAATATAACAAAGAGTGAAAAATTTAAGGGCGTCTGAATACTTTCCGTCCCCACTGTATATCCCATATAATGACCCAACTAGAAATATAGCACTGTTATTCTCTTTCCTTATACTCTTTTATATTGAATGTCAGTTTTTTGTCTTAATATATAGATTTCCAGTGATTAGATGCACTGCCTTGAGTTTACACCAGGGCATCAAAATGTGATCACCACTGGGTTTTTTATTTTTTGACATTTTTGCATTTATTTATTAAAAAAGAAAAACTGAAATATCACATGGTCCTAAGTATTCAGACCCTTTGCTCAGTATTTAGTAGAAGCACCCTTTTGATCTAATACAGCCATGAGTCTTTTTGGGAAAGATGCAACATGTTTTTTCCACATGAATTTCGGGATCCTCTGCCATTCCCCCTTGCAGATCTTCTCCAGTTCTGTCAGGTTGGATGTTAAACGTTGGTATAAACATAAGACCGACAATTCTGAATTTTTTTTTTTTACTTTCTGCTATAAAATATATCCAATAAAAGATCGAAAAAATGTAATTTCTTCATAAATTTAGACCAATATGTATTCTGCTACATGTTTTTGGTAAAAAATGCTAATAAGGGAATATTGATTGGTTTAAACGAACGTTATAGTGTTTACAAACTATGGTATATATTTATGAACTTTTTTATTTATGTATTTTTTTATACTAGTAATGGCAGTGATCAGTGGCTTATAGCAGGACTGTGACATTGTGGCAGACAGTTCGACACTAAGTGACACTTTTGGCACTTTGCGGAAACCAGTGACACTACTATAGTGATCAATGCTAATAATATACACTGTCACTGTACTAATGACAGTGTCTGGGGAGGGGCTAAACATCTAGGGTGACCCATGTGCCTAGCCGGTATTTATGTGTACAGTGTGCTGCTTTTACTTTCCTTTGCAGGAACTCGGAATCCATCCTTTCTCCCCTGTGAGAACAGTAATCTGCGTTGTTTACTTGGCATTGACTTGGCTTGGTTCCCCATTGTGTGTTGTTTACCAACGATTGGTGGGTGCTGGGGGACATCGAGTGTGCATCACACGCAGGTCTGCTTCTCCTGTGAAGATTCACATCAGAAGTGGCCCGCCAGCGGCGTGTGCACACCCCCTGCAGGCAGAAATGCAGATTTACGTATATATATATGTGATCCTGCACAGAGCTGCCAACCTGTAGCAGTAAAATTGCTATAGGGTAGTCATGCAAATGGTTAATATGTACAGTCTGGAGGTAAGAAGGGAAAGAAGAGACATGATTGAAGCCTTTAATACATCAAGGGGTGAATAAGGTTCAAGAGGTCAGTTTTTTCAAAATGAAACCAAAAGCAAGAACAGGGGACATGACCTCAAACTAACTGGAGGAAAGTTCAAAAGCAGAGGTAGTGAGACAGTAAACAGTAAATGGCTTCAAACTTGCTTGGGACAAACATAGATCTATACTAGACAAAAAAGTTAATGAAAAAAACATGGGCAGATTAGATGGACTAGTCAGTCTTTTTTTCTGCCATCACTATAATGTTTTTATGTTTCTGACGCCAAGCAAATAATAGCATATATTTGCCATGTATACCAAACTATTATTGAAGCTATGGGACTAATTTACTAGAATAGATGTTTGGTAAGTTAGCTTAGCTTAGCCAAATAGGTTTACATAGCTTAGTTAATTTAGATTAGTTCAGCTTAGCTGAAGCTCTCCTTACTTTGAATAACTAATTATATGCATATGAATAAAAAAATATTTTTTGCTTAGCATGTGATTGGTTGCTTACAGTGAACTCAGTCAACATTCACTACTCTCTTACTAAATTAACCCCTATGACTATGTATATTAACCTATAAATAAGATGTTTCATGTCCAAGGAAAATAAACACTAGCAGCGCTATTTTTTTCTTTTTTGTGAAAAGAATACCATATTTGAAAAGGATGAGTATATGTATAAAAATAGAGAAACAAATTGAAAAAAAAGGTAAATATAAATTACACACAAATATAATTTCCATAAAATGTCAAAAATAGTGTGCATATTGCTATTTTCTGTTATATTTTGTAATTTTATGAAATTGCATTTAAAAGGAATTTAAAAACTGTATCTTTTTTTTTTATTTTTTTTTAATATAAATACTAATTGCCAGTTCTAGCAGTTAATCTAGCATCACAGTGCATAGTTGAAACATTTAAATTTAAACATTCTGATTTTATATTGCTGACTTGCAAATTTCATTTCATACCTTGGGAATTACAAAATATTTTGATGCCTGTAATGCTACATATTGGGTAGCTATCCTTGTAGGTGATGTATGCTGTTTTCCCACTTTTAATGTACATTACATTATGAGAAATTTTAAGCATTATGGATCCTAATGGAATGTTAAAGAAAATTATTTTGGATGCTTACTTAAAAACTGATACAGAATTAATTTAGAACATGATCTACAACATAGTATTAGGTACAAATTTATAAAATAATACTGCCACTTTTATCAAAAATTAAGAAATATCATAATGAAACAGTTCATATTTTAAAATAGGCATTATTATTTAAAGGGTAACGCCACTTTTGTGGGGGAAAAATATCAAATAAAGAAAGAACATAGGTACCTGGTAACTCTTTTTCTAAGAAGTCTTCCAGGGCAGCATCCGAGAGATAGGCTCCTCCTTCCTGCAACAGGAAACACATTAGTCCACCATTATAAATTTGTTAGTCTCACCTGTGTGCCTCAGTAGTATTAAAGCACCGAAGGAACTCTGTAAGCCAATGCGTCCCCACAATACCTGGTATCATCGCTTAGGGTGGGAACTAGTGCTGCCCTGGAAGACTTCTTAGAAAAAGAGTTACCAGGTACCTAACTCTGTTTTCTCCAGGGCAGCATCCAAGAGGATGTATCAAGCAATACTTACTAGGGTGGGGATAAGGGTCTGGAGCACCTTGCGACCAATGTCTGGTCTTGACAGCTGGTCGCTGCGGTAGTGTCTCACGAAGGTACTGAAGCTCGACCACGTGGCTGCCCTGCAGATCTGCTTCGGAGTTGCTCCGGAGTTGCCTCTGCCTTTACTGTGACCAAGGTTGCCCAGGCTTTGGTCAAGTGGGCTTTGACCCTACTTGGGGGGAGCAAGGTTTAGTACCCAAATGGCCATCTGTATGGCAAGGTTTATCCATCTGGCCATCATGAGTCTCGATGCCCGCTTTGCCTTATTGACTCCTGCGTAGAGGACAAATGACATGGCAGTTCTTTGCCAGCCCTTTGTTCTCTCGAGATAAGCTATGAGTATTATGTCTAGTTTGTTGTACATGTCTTTTTTCTGCTATCCATTGACTTAGGAAGAGATGTGATAACCACATTGTGAATTCTATGAAAGGTTGAAGAGACTTTTGGTAGAAAGGGGAGAGGACTATTCTATCTGCCTGGATCAGTCAGTAGGGTTTCATTGTGTAGAAAATCTTGAGACTTTTATCTACTCCCCTGGTCGATGCTAGGGCCACTAAGAGTGCGGTTTTTAGTGTAAGATTTTTATCTGAGCACTCCTCCAGTGGTTCGAATGGCGGCGAGAGGAATCCTCTGAGCACCGTGGAGGGGTTCCATGTCGGAGTTCTGCCGACTTTAGCGGGTCTTGCTCTATTTAACGAGATCAGGAATCTCTTTATAAATGGGTCCTCTGCTAATCTGGTGTCCAGACAGGGGGAGAGTCCTGCCACTTGTACCTTCAGCGTGCTCCGAGAGAGGTTCAAGTCTACTCCCTCCTGTAGGAAATCCCGAATCGCTAGGATGATTCTCTGTTGGAATCCTGTTTGTTTCCATACCAGGAGACAAACTTCCTTCTCACTCTAGTTATGGGGATTTCTGCTGGCTAGAATAGGGTTGATCACTCTGTCTGACAGTTCTTTCTTTTGCAGCCTTATCCTCTCAGTAACCAAGCCGAAAGCTTAATGAGTTTGCAATTCGGGTGGTTGACCATGTTCTCTGGGGCCAGTGAGGTGCTACGAGTATCACTGTTGCCCTTTCTTCCATGATTCTTTGGCTCACCTTTGGTATTAGGGCAGTCAGAGGGAATGCATAATATGGCTGGTGTGCCCAGCTTTGATTGAACGTGTCCACTCTGATGTTGCCATCTGTGGTATCCAGCGAGAAGAAGCTTGGCAGTTTCGCATTTGTCCTTGAGGCAAACAGATCTACCTGGGGCACTCTCCAGGTTTGAGTGATCCACAAGAAGGTTGCTTGGTTTAGAGACCACTCTGTCTGTTTCATGGTCTTTCGACATAGAAAGTCTGCCAGTGTGTTGTCTGTCCCCTTCAAGTGGATGCCCGAGGTTGATCGGATGTTTGTCTTAGCCCATGACAGAATTGCTTCTGTCAGGCTCAAATGAGGAGATTTTGTCTCTCCTTGCCTGTCCAGGTATGCCACTGTTGTGGCGTTGTCTGACTGAATCCAGACATCTCTCCCCTGGATAGCTGGTTGAAATGCTCTTTGCGCTCTCTCTACAGCTTTTAATTCCCTCATATACTAGGAGGCTCGAGACCATCTGGAGTTACATCTCCCCTGTGTACAGAGATCCCCCATGTGCGCCCCCATACTAGGGTACTGGCGTCTGTGGTAGTCCTCACAGGGTTGGCTTGTGCCCATCTGCGCCCCTCAGCATAACGGAGCGGATTGAGCCACCACTGAAGAGATTGTTTGACCAACCGAGGGACAAGAATGGACATTTCTAAGGATGATGGATCACCATCCCACTGGGTCAAAATGTGATTCTGTAGAGGCCTCATGTGGAGCTGTGCCCAAGTGATGGCTGGGATCGAGGACATTATCAGTCCTAGCATTGCCTCGTTCTTTTCTTCCGTTTGGAGGGATTTGGTTACTCTGGCGTCTAGCACATAATCCAAGTATACCACCTCTGGCTTGGGGTCCGCTACAATTTTTCTGTATTTACTATTCACCTCAGGTTTTTGTGGATAGGAAATACCTGTGCAGAGGAGGATTTTTTTTTTTTTTTTTTTTTAGGTTCTTTGCTGTATCTGCAAAGAACAGCAGATTGTCTAGGTATGGTATCACACCATATGCCTTGCTGTCTCAGGCCCTTTAGTGCTTCTGTTATAATCTTTGAGAAAATTCTGGGCACAGAAGAGATGCCAAAAGGCAAAAGATGTGTACTGCAGATGCAGGGTGGCCACCGGTCCCTGGATTGTGAACCTTAGGTATCTTTGATGACTTTTCTTAATGAGTACGAGTACATACAAGTATGCATCTTGCAAGTTTATTGTGGCCATGCATACCTTTGTTCTTCTGTTGAACGGCTTAAATCTCCTGGGATGACAAAAGGGCGCCTTCCCTTGCTTGATTTTTGCTTGGGGGGAACTCTTTGTTCTTCGCTGCAGTCCTGTCTAGTCCTGTCCAGTCCTGTTTAGGTCTGGCCCGAACAGAAAATTTCCTGTGAATGGGATCCCACACAGACTATTCTTGGAGCCACAGGGCTCTCTTCCCTAAGGCTGTGGCCCTAGAAGATATCATACAATTTCAACCGAAGCATCTGCTAGAAATGCTGCACTCTGGTTAGTGTGGGAATGGTCCTCACTAATTCTTCCCTTGGCGCGTCTCCTAGCAACGCTTGCAGTTGAGACAGCCAGCTAATAGGGTGCGAGCTGTGCAGGTGGAAGCCATTGCCGGATTCAAAATCGCCTCCCCTGCTTCTCATTCTCCGCATCATCAAAAGCCAAGTCAGATTTCTTTGCAACTCTCATGAAGGAGGTATCCACTTTGGGACATTTTCGCCCAAGTCTTGGTGTCTTCCTCTGCAAATGGATACCTGCGCTTGACTGCACCTAGTATGAAGAGCTTCTCCCGGATTTTCTGGGCTGCAACCCCTTGTATATTTTGTCGTGCAGGGAAAGCCCTGCAGCTTTTTGCTCTTTGATACCCAGTGTGTCTGCTATAGCCTTTAGGCTAGGTTCCACTATTGCAACCTGAAAGTCGCACAATTTTTTGATGCAATTTTGCCGTGGTTTTGATGCCATGTCTGTGTATTCTTGAGGCCTATGGACCTCAAGTCACATCAAAGTGGGACCAAAGTAGTGCAGGGACCACTTTGAAGTCGCTGCGACCTGAAGTTGCACAGATATGAACGGTACTCATTGGAAGTCACAGGGTATGAATTGTCATGCGACTCTGCAGTCCCAAGTCGCATGAAAAGTTGCACCAGATGAGACAGAGCCTTGGAAGATTATCTGTGTCTTCTGAGGGAGATAGGGTGCCCTCTGATGTCGAGTCATCCTCTTCAGAATTCCAGCATAACCCATCCTCTGAGTTTTGTTCGGAGTTATCCAAATCGACTAGATAGGGTACTGGCTTGGCTAGAGCTTGCTGGCACCCCCAGCTTCTCTACTGCTGAGCGTATTGGCCCAATAGTGCTCTTTATTTCCTTTTTGAAGGAGTTAAGTGTGTCCTTAAGGAAGCCTTTTGACTCCTTAGTCACCATTTTATGCATTTTTGGCATAGTGGCTTTTTTCTCTCAGGGAAAAACCGGTGACTGAAGGAGGCACATGCCTTGCTCTGGTCTGCACCCTTTTTTCCTCTGGAGTCTTTGCCTGCAAGTAAGCACAAAGGGCCTGAGTGAGGTTGGCGGTGTACAATGCAATTGTACGGTTTGTAGGGAGGTAAAGACAGAGGTAACTCCAGAGTGTTCTGGCTTACCTTGGAGCTGTCCTGACATGCAGGATCTGCAGGGCCACCGGGATTCTCTGTTTAGAAAGCCCTTTCTGCTTCCTGCTCCAGCTTCAGCCCCACCCCCAGCTGACCCCGTGTGGCTCTTCTGGTGTCCTCCTTCCTGGGTTTCCAATAGGGAGGGGGCACATTAAAGGCCTTTTCCCTGGAGGCTCCAGCCTCCACCAAGATGGCCGCTGACTGGATCGCACGATCGGAAATGATGCGTCCGGCCTCTCTTGCCATACCTCCCAGGACAGCAAATGAGGGGATCTTGCAGAGATGCTTGTGGGATCGGAAAACGATCGGTGAACAGGAGGGTTGGCGGCCAGGTCGCCTGCACAGCGAGGGAACCTCTAAAGCACCTGAAATGTGGGACTCAGCTGGATAGCCCTCCACCATCGAGGAGCAGTAGCTGTGGGGAAAAATGCCAGTGGCATGTAGTGCAGCTGGGGGGATAGTTGCATACCCCTCTGTAGGAGCGAAACTTCAGGCAGAGCCTTGAGGCTCAGATTGCTGCCCCTGCTCGCCCTCCCTGGGCTGAATGGGATGCTGGTCAGGGAGTCCCCTGCAGAAAGCACAGAGACTGGATAAAATAACAAACGTTTGCAGCTCCTGTGGGTCCGGAGGAAACACAAAACAACTGAGGCACACAGGTGAGACTAACAAATTTATAATGGTGGACTAATGTGTTTCCTGTTGCAGGAAGGAGGAGCCTATCTCTCGGATGCTGCCCTGGAAGATGATTGGAGAAAATAATATAGCGCATATGTTTGTGACACTAATCATTTTGTAATTGATTGTTATTAAAAATTACCTTTCCTTTTCAATCTGTAGTCAATGTAATTTTCTAAGAATACATTGCAATATGGCTACCTGGAGTTTTCTGTACACAGAATGTGTACTGACTACTCCCCAGAAACATAATTTCCTGCTTGTGTGATTGGCTCACCAATTTTCCCCGAAGTTACAAGTCAGATTTCAGGCATCCCTTACAACAAAAATGTCATTTTGGGAGATACTTTCAATAGGGACCCATCGAAAAGGGATGCAGGCCCAGCAGATTTCCTCATTAGTGCCCTGTAGCTCCACACCTGACAGTTAATTATGAAACCATTCCCATTAGACCTACTTCAAACAGAGGCACAGACAAACACACATGGATTTCTTCAGAATAACAAGGTAGGAACAAAGTTTGTTATAATTCTTGCAATGTACATTGATCACCCAGAGGGGAATGTTCTTTTCTCAACAAAAGTGGAGTCACGCTTTAAATGTTTGGCAAACTTGAAAAAAAGGGCTTTTTAAGCTCACTCTCCCTGTCTAGTTATCATTGTTTCATTTATTTTGTATAATAATGAGATTTTTCCTTTGTTGACAAGGGAAAAGAGAAGAACAAGTGTAAATAAAGGTGAAAGATTATCCCAATTAATATATATTGATATTGTTAAGCATCTAAATTTCATTAAGTAGACAAGTAGAAGTAATTTTAAAACATTTAAATGTTTTTTGATGACCATTCCATCTGAAAATATTGATATGATTTGTATTATTTTATTGAAAGAAAAACTGCCTTGGTGTGAAAGGGTCTAAGGGAAAAAAGCTGTTCAAACCTGCCTGGCCTTATGTGAAAAAAGTAATTACCCCTAAACCTATTAACTGGTTGTGCCACCCATGGTGGTAACAACTGCAATCAAGTTTTTGCGATAATCGGCAATGCGTGTTTTTTGCAGAAATGTTATAATTCCGCCACATTGGAGGGTTTTCGAACATGAACGGCCTGTTTAAGGTTATGCTACAGCATCTCAATCAAATTTAAGTACAGATTATGACTAGGCCACTCCAAAACCTTAATTCTGTTTTGTTTGAGCCATTTGGAGTTGGTGGACTGGTTGATGTGTTTCTGATCATTGTCCTGCTGCATAACCCAAGTGCACTTCAGCTTGAGGTCACAAACTGATGGCCAGACATTCTCCTTCAGGATTTTCTGGTAGAGTGCAGAATTCATGGTTCCATCAATTGGCCCCAGACCATCACACTATCACCACCATGTTTGACTGTTGGTATGATATAAATTATAGTTCTATAGGAAAGGAGTTGCTGCCCACATCCCTAAATCAGATATACAATAGAACAATATCCTGTATGGGACTTTGGAAAGCAGAAAATCCTTGATAATCAAAATGTATTTGAAAATATGTTCATATTTTTATTAGAAAAAGTTAAAATTGAGGATATAACTTTAAAAGTCAAAATCGGATGCATATATATTGTGGAAATGCAATACTTGAGCAGAAGGTTTGGAGTATAAGGCTAAGATTGCTGATAATATAGTGCCTGTAAAGCCGAATCTATGCAGGACCTGGGTAGGGAATTGCCAGTGGATGCGGTCAAAGGCCTTCTCCGCGTCTAACGCCAATAGCAGAGAAGGCCTTTTGTGCACCTTAGCTAGATGTATGATGTTTATCAGTCTCCGAGTGGCGTCAGATGTCTGGCGACCTTTCGTAAAACCGGTTTGATCGGGATGTATAAGTAGGGGAAGTATATGTAATAAGCGGGATGCAATAATTTTGGCATAAATTTTCAAATCGGAATTGAGCAATGAGATGGGCCTAAAATTTGAGGGAGTGGTAGGTTCCTTCCCCGGCTTTGGTAATGTCACTATGATTGCAGATAACATTTCTGGTGGAAAAGAGGCAGAGGCAGCAGCAGCATTAAAAGTGTGTTCCATATATGGGATCAATAAATGTTTGAAGGTTTTGTAGTACTCCCCAGAGAATCCATCTGGGCCTGGTGATTTGTTGCTGGGGAGGGAAGCAATGGCTTTATTTATTTCTTCTGTAGTAAACTGTTGATTTAAAGTCTGAAGGTGTTCTTGCGTGAGTGTAGGTATATCTAGATGTTGTAGAAAGGAGTTAATTGCGTCAGTGCTAGGTTGTACAGTATTTGTGTCGTCTTTCAAATTGTAAAGCGAGCTATAATAGTGGCTGAAAGTGTCAGCTATGTCTTGGGGATGGTAGAGTTTGTGTTTAGTAAGGGGGTGCAGTATGAAAGGGATCTTTGTTTTATGTCTGTGTCCTTTTATCCTATGTGCTAATGTTTTGCCAGCTTTGTTGCTTGTGGCGTAATATGTCATTTTGAGTTTTTTGGAGGCCCTTTCGAAGTTTTCGAGTAATAGTAATCTCAGGTCATAGCATAGTTTTGTAAGTTGTTGGGAAATTAGATGTGATGGATTTTGTTTGTTACAGGATTCGAGTTGGAAAATTTTGTCCGTCAGCTTTTTTATGAGTTGTCGCTGCTGCCTCTTGGCTCTAGCCCCCAGTTGTATAAAGATACCGCGTATGTACGCTTTGTGAGTATTCCATAGAACAAATTGATCCTGCACAGAGGAAGCGTTAATGCTAAAGAATTTGTCTAAATGCTTACTTATAACATTTTTAAAATTTGTTTGTTGCATCAAGTAAGTATTGGAGCGCCACATGTGGGGTATATTACATGCTGTTTCATCGCTCAGGGAAAGGGTAATAGACGCATGGTCCGACCATGTAATGGCGTTAATGGTTGTAGACGTCACTTGAGATAGAGTACCTTGGTCTACAAGAAAAAGGTCTATGCATGAATAAACCCTATGTGGAGAGGAAAAAAATGTATAGTCCCTTTTACCGGCATGCATGCACCTCCAAGCGTCATAGAGATCTTGTGAGTGAAGTATGGCTGAAAGAGAAGGGCCTGAACGCCTTGTACCAGAAGAAGAATCCAGGCTTGGGTCGGGTGTTGCGTTGAAGTCCCCACATATTATCACTCTTCCTCTTTGATGTTTTTTAGTTATGCGAAGAATTTTATGGAGGAAGTGCACTTGGTGTTGGTTGGGTGTATACACATTAACTATAGTGTATGTGATTGAATTAAGGTCGCATATTAAGATTAAGTATCGTCCTCTAGGATCTTCAATTGTGTCATGAAGCGTAAATGCCACTGAGTCTCTTATGGCTTTGAGGACACCTTTAGTTTTGTTATGGGCTTTGGCTGTAAAAACATAAGGAAAACTCCTACTGGTGCAAGAAGGAGCAGCAACTGCAGAAAAGTGTGTTTCCTGCATGCATAAGACGTCAGATTTATTGGAGAGGGCCTCTCTCCACATTGACCTCCTCTTGGCGGGATGATTGAGGCCCTTAGCATTAATGGAAATGATTTTTATACCCATAGATAAGGTATTAGGATGCTAAGAGGTTGGTTGTGAATAGAAGTCATCTTTAAGGAAATATTGAACCGTACCAGGTCACATGCCCTCAACATTGGGAGAGTGCTTTGGGGTAGCCCCCCAAAACACCTTGTCCCCATGTTGATGAGGACAAGGGCCTCATCCCCACAACCCTGGCCGGTGGTTGTGGGGGTCTGTGGGCGGGGGGCTTATCGGAATCTAGAAGCCCCCTTTAACAAGGGAACCCCCAGATCCTGCCCCCCCCTGTGTGAAATGGTAAGGGGGTACTTACCCCTAACATTTCACTAAAAAACTGTCAAAAATGTTAAAAATGACAAGAGACAGTTTTTGACAATTCCTTTATTTAAATGCTTCTTCTCTCTTCTATCTTCCTTCATCTTCTTCTTCTTCTGGTTCTTCTGGCTCTTCTGGTTCTTCCACCGGCGTTCTCGTCCAGCATCTCCTCCGCGGCGTCTTCTATCTTCTTCTCCTCGGGCTGCTCCGCACCCATGTTATGGGGTGAGGCTCCCACTCTTTTTTAGTGAAATGTTAGGGGTAAGTACCCCCTTACCATTTCACACAGGGGGGGGGCCGGGATCTGGGGGTTCCCTTGTTAAAGGGGGCTTCCAGATTCTGATAAGCCCCCCGCTCGCAGACCCCCACAACCACCGGCCAGGGTTGTGGGGATAAGGCCCTTGTCCTCATCACCATGGGGACAAGGTGTTTTGGGGGGCTACCCCAAAGCACCCTCCCAATGTTGAGGGCATGTGGCCTAGTACGGTTCAGGAGGGGGGGGCCGCACTCTCGTCCCCCCCCCTTTTCCTGTGGCCTGCCAGGTTGCGTGCTCGGATAAGGGTCTGGTATGGAATTTAGGGGGAACCCCACGTCATTTTTTTTTTAAATTTTGGCCGGGGTTCCCCTTAATATCCATACCAGACCTGAATGGCCTGGTATGGAATTTAGGGGGACTCCAACGTCATTTTTTTTTTAAATTTTGGTTCGGGGTTTCCCTGTGTTGAATTCCCATGCCGTTTTTATCAATGAACTTCTATGTGTATTGTCAGCAATGCAATAGCCGCGGGTAGTTTTAAATGGAATTTTTCCTTTGAAATGTCATTTTGCTGTCAGACTGTTCTAAACATGGGAAACATGCGCCCCTTTTACAGGCATACTATAGACACCCCCCAGGTATGAAATTCAAAGGGATATTTCACTTTTATTGTTTGACTTTAAGCATTATTAAAATCACTGCTCCTGAAAAAACGGCCGTTTTTAAAACTTTTTTTTGCATTGATCCATGTCCCCTGGGGCAGGACCCGGGTCCCCAAACACTTTTTATGACAATAACTTGCATATAAGCCTTTAAAATGAGCACTTTTGATTATTCATGTTCGTGTCCCATAGACTTTAACGGTGTTCGCGTGTTTGAGCAAACTTTTTACCTGTTCGCATGTTCTGGTGTGAACCGAACAGGGGGGTGTTCGGCTCATCCCTACTTATGAGCACTTAATCTCCAGGAACCTGTAGGTTATGGGATAACCATCTTGGCTCAGGTGTGTGTTTTAGCGTTTCTTGATGTGACCGTCTTCCATGCAGGCTCTACTGACCTGGGGGACTGAGTAGTACCCGGCTCCTGTTCAGGGATGATCTTCCACTCCTCTAAAAAAGAAAGTCCCTTTTGTAAGGAATTTACCACGTGGGTGCGTCCATCTCTTGTGATGGATAGTTTGGTAGGGTATCCCCATCTGTACATGATATTGTGGTTTCTCAATACTTTAGTAATGGTGTTTAAGTTCTTTCTTTTTGAAGTGTGTATTGGGAAAGATCTGCATAGAACTGTAGATGCTGGTATTGTGCAGGAATTTGATCCTTCTTACGCATAGTCAACATCAGCTGTTCTTTGGCATGATAGAAATGTAAGTGTAAGATTACATCTCTAGGGATGTGTTCTGACAGGTACGATGGTTTTGGCAGGCGATGAATTCTATCGATCATGATCTCAAGATCAGAGAGATCAGGAAGGAGAGATTTAAACAGTGAGGAAGCATAAGAGCGCAAATCAGCTTGCTGTATCGTTTCAGGGATCCCCCTGATTTTCAAGTTATTCCTCCTCTTTCTGTTTTCAATGTCTGCGATTTTAGCCTTTAGCCATTCAGTGTCCCCTTCCTTTTCTTCATGTGAATCCACTAAATCATTAATGGTAACAGCATACTCTCCCATTTTTTGCTCAATGTGCTCAACCCGGGTTTCTACTGCCTGAATACTAGTGTTAAACTTATGCATGCAGTTCATCAGATCTGATTGCAGTGAGCTTCTTAGTGATAAAAGCATATCCTTCAGGACAGTATCAATCACGGTTTATGCATGGTAGGGAAGGTTTCAATGGAGTCAGGGAGCTCACGTGTATCATTCCCAGAATCCATGCCAGGGCTGGCCGCTCCGAGGGATCCCTCTCCATTCATTCTAAATTTAGCCTTAGCTGGGCTGCCTGAGGGGGTAGAGGGAGAGTATGATTGTGGGCTCCCTGTTGTGGGTCTATTTGGAAGGAGGCTGCTCTTTTTAGGAGGATTGTTAGAGGAGTTGCTTACAGGGGTAGATGATGACCCAGCGCCATCTTGCCTACCGTCATGCTGCTTCATGTCATAGAAGTCCGTCAGTCTTTGTGGCTTCCTCTGCTCCTTCCTTTTTCTGGACATTGTCCCTGTTTTGTCCTCACACAGATTGCTTTCTGTGGGGAACAAAAACGGAGCTAGATGGTTCGATTTGAGCTGCTTTTCTCCTCTGATTCACCGGAGCTCCGGTTCTATGCTGCCATTCCGCTCGCTCGCAAGCCAAGCCCCCCCTATATATTATAATTTTATCTAATCATGTTTTTGTGGAACTTTGGAATTTCTCATGGAATTACCATGCTCTTAACTGAGATTTTGTTACCATTTTATCGTCTATTGTTTACTACCATGCCTACCTTTTTTACCTTTGACATCAGTAGTTATGATTCAAGACACTTTTGTTATCATCTGATTAGTGCTGTTACCATGTATCAACATTCTATGTACATTTATATTGTAATATGAATAAAATTCCTTTGTTCCACTTAATTACTATCCTCTTGCTTTCACGTGCTTCAATTAAAGTCCCACTCTCCTTGTCCCCTCTTCACTTGACTCAATAGGGATGGAAATAGGTGACCCTACCGGGCCACAATTTCATTTGAAGTCCCGTAGGGATGGAAATACATAATCTTACCAGGTTTAGGCTTCCTGAAAGTCCCTAAAAATCCCCTTTTCTCTTTATCAACATAATTCAGGGATGGAAGCACGTGTTTAAGCCCTATTGTAACTATCTTTATTACATTTCTTGCAATCAATGATCCTATGTTTAGCCTTCCCCTGTGCTTTATTTATTTGTCTCTTGTAATTTGTCACCCATAGTTATTTTGTAAGTCACCATATCTTTATTATTACCCTATTTGCATATTATCAATTGAGCGCTGGCACTGGTGTGAACAGCGTGGTTGCTGCGGCGTCCGTTCTCCTCCTCCGGGGGCCGTGACGCGTATCACGGGCTTCCGCCCCTCTCTTGCTCCCTTGATGCCGGGTGGGGGCGGGCACGCCGTCATGCGCGTCGGCGTCATGCCTCCCATACAGTGCGTGCGATGCCTATGTCGTCTCCACGTATCTGCTGGTTGATCCCACACTCGTGAGCAACGGGGGAGTTATCTAGGTGCCGTTTGGCTGGAGCTTTCTGACCAGCGGCGCCCCTCCTCCCCCAATTTATACCACGTAGCTTGACGGTGGAGGGCGGAGCCTTGACGGCACCTATATAGGCATCTTTTTGGGTGGCCTTGACACTCGAGGCTTCGTGGATACTTTACTTCATACCCTATCTTCATCTCTGCAATGGGCTTCCTGTCTACCTAGGTAGATCTGCACATCTACACCCTTCACTACCAGTCACTTTGTTTTCACTCTCACCATTGTTCCCAGTGGGTTCCTTCCTACACTGGCTTACTTGTATGTGCACACTTTCTATCTATGGATGGCTCCGTGTTTCCCACTTCACTATCTCCTTCACATCTTGGTTCTTTATCTTCATTTTTCCTTTTGGCAGCCTAGCTGCTGGTCTCAACTCATCTCCCATTTCACTCTTATTTTGGCACGGCTTCTCTGCCTTTCCTCTCCCCCTTCTTTTTCTCTTTATCCTCACCTTCAGTCACTGTTGTCACTCCTCCACTCCTATTCATTCACTCTCACTTATTCACAGTAAATCATTGTGGTTTCACGCCCGCCCGATTGACGGCCTGTATGGGTTGCTTGCCGTTGGGCCGTCCACTGCGGCTCCCGTTTTGATGTTTTTCCGGATGCCTTGGTGCCCCACGCCGCACCACTACCTTGCGGATCTCAATTAGTAAGTATGCACTTATGTGCTGCTGGTGGTGTCACCCCCCCATCTATGGTATAATGATTACTGATTATCTTTATATTAATTTTATCTTAGACTACCACGCGCATGCTCCTGACGAGTGGCGTATCAGCCACGAAACGCGTAGAGCTACATGATGCCGTGCTTCCATCTTTTTGACACCTGGTTCAAGGGTTTATACAATTATCACCTTTACAGGTTCAGTGAGGCCATAGATCCTACAGGTTCTACCTTATATATTATAATTTTATCTAATCATGTTTTTGTGGAACTTTGGAATTTCTCAAATAGGGATGGAAATATGTGACCCTACCGGGCCACAATTTCATTTAAAGTCCCATAGGGATGGAAATACATAATCTTACCAGGTTTAGGCTTTCTGAAAGTCCCTAAAAATCCCCTTTTCTCTTTATCAACAAGTGTAAATAAAGGTGAAAGATTATCCCAATTAATATATATTGATATTGTTAAGCATCTAAATTTCATTAGGTAGACAAGTAGAAGTAATTTTAAAACATTTAAATGTTTTTTGATGACCATTCCAGAGGAAAATATGTTAGATGATGATATTTGAAGATATGATTTGTATTATTTTATTGAAAGAAAAACTGCCTCAGTGTGAAAGGGGTCTAAGGGAAAAAGCTGTTCAAACCTGCCTGGCCCTATGTGAAAAAATGATTTACCCCTAAACCTAATAACTGGTTGTGCCACCCATGGTGGTAACAACTGCAATCAAGTTTTTGCGATAATCAGCAATGCGTGTTTTTTGCAGAAATGTTATAATTAAGCCACATTGGAGGGTTTTCGAACATGAACGGCCTGTTTAAGGTTATGCTACAGCATCTCAATCAAATTTAAGTACAGATTATGACAAGGCCCCTCCAAAACCTTAATCCTGTTTTGTTTGAGCCATTTGGAGTTGGTGGACTGGTTGATGTGTTTCTGATCATTGTCCTGCTGTATAACCCAAGTGCACTTCAGCTTGAGGTCACAAACTGATGGCCAGACATTCTCCTTCAGGATTTTCTGGTAGAGTGCAGAATTCATGGTTCCATCAATTGGCCCCCGACCATCACAGTATCACCACCATGTTTGACTGTTGGTATGATATAAATTATAGTTATGCCATAGTTCTATATGAAAGGAGTTGCTGCCCACATCCCTAAATCAGATATGCAATAGAACAATTTCCTGTATGGGACTTTGGAAAGCAGAAAATCCTTGACAATCAAAAAGTATTTGAAAATATATTCATATTTTTATTAGAAAAAGTTCAAATTGAGGATATAACTTTAAAAGTCAAAATTGGATGCATATATATTGTGGAAATGCAACCCCATGTCACAGGTGAAACAAAGTTTGTAGGTCGGCAATTGACTGCAAAGTTGTGCCACATCCTATAATTAAACAGTCAAGCAGAAAGAAAATTCCCCTATTGGTGGACTTTAAAAGCACATGTGGAAAAACATAGAGAAGATATGTAGTATATATACAATAATTTATTCATTTCAAAAACATCATAAAAGCATCAATAAACAATATAACAAACATTGAAAGGAATGCGATTCATACACTTGTACATATATGGGATATTGGTACCAATGTACTTGCACCCAAGTACATTGGTACCAATATCCCATATATGTACAAGTGTATGAATCGCATTCCTTTCAATGTTTGTTATATTGTTTATTGATGCTTTTATGATGTTTTTGAAATGAATAAATTATTGTATATATGCTACATATCTTCCTTATGTTTTTCCACATGTGCCTCCATGTCACAGGTGCATATGAGCAGTGTATGCCTGATTTTGGTAGGCTTGATAATTGTACACCTGTGTGCTTGCTTCATAATCATCTCAGGAATAGAGGTCAGTGCTCAGACTTGGAGACAGCTCCTCTCGGCAGACAGGAAGTCTGGCCTGGGAGATCGGGAGGGTCCCAGTAGGAGACGGATCCTGTCTGTAGCAGGAAGATGTGGCCCGTGACCAAAACAGCATGAACCTGACAGTGAGTAAGCCAGGAGGCTATAGTTTGTGTTTATACAGTGATGGTGCAACCCCCCCCTGCAAGGGAAGATTACTGTTTGTTTGAACTTTTTTGTTACCTTTAAATAAAAGTGGACTGCCATGCCCTAAAAAAATGCAGCCTGGAGTGGCACTTTTCCTGGAAAAATGCATGCACCACTTGAACCTAATCACCCCGGATCGTTACAATATTGAACAAGCGAAATATCAAAAGGAAACAAAATGATGTCTGATGTGTTTTAAGGTTAGTAACAATAGAACCTCTTCTTCAGGGGATAGTGGTTCATTGATTGATTGTCTACAATAAAATAGAAGACAAAAAAGCAGTAAGCATTCATCATATAACACATATAGGTAAAATGTTACCATGAGAATGTTGGAATCATAAAATATAGATCCTAACCATGCATTTATTGAAAATCACCCATACTGCATCCATTTAAAAAGAAAGGAGAGAGAAAATCCACTGCCAGAGATCAACCCAATAAGGGGGAGCTGATGACTAGGAACCGGGGGAGGAAATACTTTGGCCCAGAGAACAAGGTCAGACACAAAGGACACCCTCATCCACAAAACAGTCCAGAGTTATCAGCATTAGGGCAAGAAACCCCTCAAAATTCTCAAGTCTACAGGAGAGAGGGGAAAAGGGGAGAGAGAGGTAAAGGTGGTAATAAGCCTATTTTTTGCAAAGTGTGCGTAACTAACTCACGTAAGGGTGAAAACGATATATCTTTAATATGGAGGAAAAATAATCCTCTATTATAAACACAAACCTTTAAATAAGCTGATGAATTGATATTGTGCAGTCCAAAAACCAAGCAGAGATGTAATACCAAAGCAGCACAGTATCTGACATCTATAAGGAAATTGACAAATAAATTGTCACGCATAGAGTCCAGTTAGGTTTGCCACATCATCCCTTTAATCCAGGACACACATTAATTACACGGGTTCTGTGGCTGATTAAGGTGGTAATTAAACTCACTTGGTGCCTTATCTGCATTAAATCAGCCTCAGAACCTGTGTAATTCATATGTGTCCTGGATTAAAGGGATGATGTAGCAACCCTAAGTCCAGTGCGATAGCAAAAATGCCTCTCCAAAGGTATTTAAGTGACAAGCTTTCAAGAAATTACTTGCTAGTTTAACAAAAAGGTAGGTGGTATCTACCTGTTATCTGGAGCAGAGAAAGCTTAGTCTGCACGGTGCTGTGAGTAGCAAAGGATTGAGGCATCCAAGTAGCCACCTTATAAAGGTCATGTCTTGCTGGTCAGCTGTATCACTCACAGCTGTGAGTGAGAGAGAGAGGGCTGAAGGGAGGTGACGCCCTGTGTCTGACCTTGTTCTCTGGGCCAAAGTATTTACCCCCCCTTTCCTCGTCATCGGCTCCCCCTTCTCTCTGGCAGTGGATTTTCTCCCTCCTTTGTTTTTAAATGGATGCAGTATTGGTGATTTTCAAGAAATACATGGTTAGAATCTATATTTTATTATTCTAACATGCTCACTGTAACATTTAACCTATATGTGTTATATGATGAATGCTTACTGCTTTTTTGTCTTCTATGTAATTGTAGATAATCAATCATTGAACCACTAGTCCCTGAAGAAGATGTTCTATTGTTACTAACTTTGAAACGTCATCCTCTGTCCTAGTTCCACACACTGTACAGCGTCAAGTGGTTATTTTGTTTGTATATCACATGTGTTTCCTTTTGATATATCATTTGTTCGATATATATCCAATTTTGACTTTTAAAGTTATATCCTCAATTTTAACTTTTTCTAATATTTTTTCAATATATGAATATATTTTCAGATACATTTTGATTGTCAAGGAGTATTTGCCTTCCAAAGTCCTATAGAGGAAATTGTTCTATTGTATGACTGTTGGTATGATGTTCTTTTCATGAAATGCTGTGTTAGCTTTATGCCAGATGTAACGGGACACACACCTTCCAAAAAGTTAAACTTTTGACTCATCCATCCACAGAATATTTGTCAAAATCTTGGGGATAATCAAGATGTTCTTTGGCAAATGAAAGACGAGCCTTTGTATTCTTTTTGGTCAGCAGTGGCTTTCACCTTGGAACTCTCCCATGGATGCAATTTTTGCCCAGTCTCTTTCTTTTAAAGATGATCATTGAATAATGAACATTACCCTTAACTGATGTAAGTGAGACCTGCAGTTCTTTAGTTGTTGTTCTTGGTTCTTTTATTACCTCCTGGCTGTGTTTTTGTTGTGCGACTTAAGTCATTTCGGTAGGCCAGTCACTCATGGGAAGGTTCATTACTGTACCAAGTTTTCTCCATTTGTGGATAATGGCTCTTACTGTGGTTTGCTGGAGTCCCAAAGCCTTATGCCGTGTACACACAAGCGGACTTTTCGATGGACTAGGTCCGACAATCTTTCCGACAGACTTTGCAGCGTACATCCGCCGGACTTTCAAGCGAACGGATTTGGACACAGACCATCACACCAAAGTCCGACGAATTTGTACGTGATGACGTATGACCGGACTAAAATAAGGAAGTTGATAGCCAGTACCCAATAGCTGCCCTAGCGTCAGTTTTAGTCCGTCGGACTAGCATACAGATGAGCGGATTTTTCGACCTGCTCGAGTCCATCGGAAAGATTTGAAACATGTTATATTTCTAGGTCCATCAGACTTTTGGGAAAAAAAAAGTCAGCTGGAGCCCACACAAGATCGAATTGTCCGACGGAGTCCAGTCTGCCGGACCAATTCTGCCGGAAAGTCTGCTCGTGTGTACGCGGCATTAGAAGTGGCTTTGTAACTCTTTCGAGAGTGATACATATCCATTATGTTGTTTCTAATCTGTTCTTGAATTTCTTTAGATTGTAGCATGATTTTTTGCTTTTTTGAGATCTTTTAGCGGGCTTCACTTAGACAGCTTCTATTAAAATAATTTCTTAATTCATCAGGTCTAGCAGTAATCAGACCTGGGTGTGACAAGTGAAATTTAACTTACCTTTCAAAAAAGTGTGGTTTATCATAGTTCATCCATGATTTAGAGGAGGGGGGACAATTAATTTTTCAGATAGGGACATGCAGGTTTGCACAGCTTTTTCCCTTAATAAATTAAATAATCATTTAATAAAACCACATATTTTATTTACTCGAGTGGAGTCTGTGCTTGCAATCACAAGAAATAAGTAACTACTAGGGTTTTGAGACTTCTGGAGCAAAGTAAGTTAATTAATGGAGCATATGAGGTACTCAAAAAAGAGCCAAAAGCACAAAGATTAGTGGGAATATTAAGGACAAGGCTATAAAGCAGACATTACTGAGTGCAGTACAAAATATTTTACAGTGCACATATACAGGAATGACATTTCCTGCAAGGCTAGTTAAAAACACCTAAACATATTCAAAAAATAAGGGGGTTTGGTCACACTATATGGTCAAAATATTTTTCAGCTCCCATGGTTGAGACAAAGGATCTTCCATTCTATTACTAGAGTAGGACCCACTAAATCGGAGTACTTTGTCGCAGTAAGTGGGCTTAGCAATATATGACCATATAGTGTGACCAAACCCCTGTATTTTTTGAATATGTTCAGGTGTTTTTAACTAGCCTTGCAGGAAATGCCATTCTTGTATGTGTGCGCTATAAAATATTTTGTACTGTTTGTAGGTCTTATAGCAGCACCATCTTGAATTTAAACGCATTGTAGGGTGTGCCCCCCAAATATGTTTTTGTATATTGTAATAGACCTTGACCAGGTTTTTTGGGCTGGAGCACCCCTCCCCCTCCTCATTACCTCTTATTTAGTGGCCACCAGTGCGTAGGATGTATCCCCTTCAGTTCTCCCACATAGAGGAGTTCAGCTCCCATGGTTGAGACAAAGGATCTTCCATTCTATTACTAGAGTTGGACCCACTAAATCGGGGTACTTTGTCGCAGTAAGTGGGCTTAGCACTATATGATCATATAGTGTGACCAAACCCCTGTATTTTTTGAATATGTTCAGGTGTTTTTAACTAGCCTTGCAGGAAATGTCATTCTTGTATGTGTGAGCTGTAAAATATTTTGTACTGTTTGTAGGTCTTATAGCAGCACCATCTTGAATTTAAACGCAATGTAGGGTGTGCCCTCCAAATATGTTTTTGATTACTAAGTGCAGGGGATCTTTTGTGCTTTGTACCAAACCCTTCCTCTTTGTATATTTCCTATAACTTAACACCTAACACATTTTTATGTTGTATTCTTTTTTTTTCCTTATTATTTGAACATTTTATTGTTATATGTTTTTTTTTTACATATACAATAAAGTATACCTAAACAGAGTTAAAAAGTCTACTGTCTCTAATGAAAAAAAAGTTGCTCTTTAGACTGTCTGTGAGGACTCTCATTTATACAGGCCCTAGTATATCTAGTCCATCAGAGGGAGCGACATTCATGGGTCTTGGGAGGCGAACGCACAGTAAATATTTTTTTTTTCTGACATTTTGAGGAGGCACAAAATCGTCTTCCCCAGGACAACAAAAAAGTGAAGCAATACAACATATATACCCTAATACCCCTCCCATCATTACCATACACATATGATGACATCAAAAAGTGCAAATGTCAAAGTTCCAGCTAAAAACAATCATGGGCAAATGTCCAAATTTAAGAGAACACAAAAAGAACAACAAATGTACATACAAAGTAAGTAAATAAAGGAAAAAAGCCAAATCCAGGCACTAAAGACAGATGTCAGAGACAAAAAAAAACTGCATGACAGAGAATCATGCTGCCTAGGCAAGATGGCTGCCCAAGCTGAGTCAGGGCTGGAATAGGAGACCATAATGAACATGTTGTGTGTATAGAAAAAAGTACAAGGGGGCACTGCAGAGTAGCCTGCAACACCAGGAATACAGATTAAGTGATAAGTCCAAAAAACAGACTTGAGCCCAGTGTAAAGTCTCCAAATAAATATGCTAAAAGAGTTTGAGCTCAGAACAGGGAGATCACAGAAGGTGGCAACACCCATAACAGAGTACCCCCACTGGTCGCAGAAAAATATATAGTAATGATAAGGAGGAGAAACTCCATGGACCTGTGACAGGTAACATCAGAAAGGAGATCACTGGATAAAAGGAGGCTGGACTCAGGGCTGGAGGGAAGGCTCCAGAGTGGACAGCAAGCAGGAAAAAAAGGGTGGAAACAAAGTGTGAGAGCAGAAAATGTCTACAAAAAGTGTACTGATCACATAGTAAAGGTACATAAACATAGTAAACACAGTACATAAACAATATATACCACCTCTGCATAGAAACATATATATATACTGTATTCATAGAGTTGTGCTCATACATTTACATACCCTGGCAGAATTTATGATTTTTTTGCCCATTTTTCAGAGAATATGAATAACACAAAAACTTTTCTTTCACTCATGGTTAATGTTTGGCTGAAGCCATTTATTATCAAGCAACTGTGTTTACAGCACAAACTACCCAAATGACCCTGATAAAAAGTTTACATACCCTGGTGATTTTGGCCTGATAACATGCACGCAAGTTGACACAAAGGGGTTTGAATAGAAGAAGAGGGCACAAATTGCTTTGGTCCACAATAGATCTATAGAGATCTATAGAGATCTCCGGTGAAAAACAGCGAATAAAAATCAAGTGACGTAAAATCAACTGTTTGCACCTGAATGCCGAGTTTGCCCGTGAATGGGGGAAGTACGAGTGCTGCAGAAGTGGTGGGTTCCCAATTAGAATTGGCGAATGCAGCAGAGAGGGCACTATGGGCACGACGATTTCAGGAACGTTCTCTGGATGACGGACCAGTATTTTACCGTTTGTTGGCCTTGCTGACCCCTTATATTTGTGCTTTAAATTCAGGCAGAGTGCCAGAGGCTTTTTTTTGGTGTCCCAAAATCATTTGGAACCCTCCCTCCCCCCAACTGCTAACTCAGCTGATAACAATCATGTATCTGCTGACTTTGCCAAACCCATACACACTATACCCACCTCTTTAGTGGTCAGATTTATGGATGAATTCCGCAAAGCATGTAGTGCAAGGGCCTGCCTGAATACTTTCAAATGGTACTGTTTCAAGTTTTTGGATTCTATTATTATCGTGATAGATAATAACAGAATGTAAAAATGTGTACAGTGTGTATTTACTGTATCTGTATTATGACACTTCTTACCTGTCCAGTTGGCTGACAATAGTGTAAAGTAAGGAGGGGCTGGCCAAAGTAATACACATTATTTAGGCATTCATCTCTCAATGAAGTGGAGATGGTTACCTGTCCAAAACATCTCCCCCCATAAAATTTTACAAATGGCCCATGAGAGGGGGGGAGGAGGAATCTGATAGGTGGACCTTATACCTTGGTCTTTAAATACTCCCTAAAATAAATGTTATACTAATGTTGGCCAAGAATGTTTGTGTCTAATCTGCTTTCCCTGTTTATGTGCAAAATGATTAATTTATTTTTCTTGTTTGACTCCACAGTTTCTTTCCAACCCACAGGAATGGCAGACTGTGGCCTCCCACTTTGCCCAGCGGTGGGACTTTCCTAACTGTGGAGGGGCAATTGATGGGAAACACATCCACATCGTCCCACCACCCAACTCGGGGTCATACTATTATAATTATAAGGGGTTCAATATTATTGTGATGTTGGCAGTGGTGTCGGCTACTTAGGAGTTTCTGTATGTGGACGTGGGGAAGAATAGCCGGATGTCTGATGGTGGAGTCATCGCCCAGACGGAGTTCTACAGGCGTCTCCAGAATGGCAGCTTGGACTTGCCACCTCCAGAAGACAATGTGGAAGGACTCCCATTCGTCTTCGTTGCTGATGAAGCGTTTGTGCTGGGGGACCAACTTATGCGGCCATTTCCTATGAGGACCCTCAACCCGGACCAGAGGGTTTTTAATTACTGGCTGGCCAGAGCCAGAAGAGTGGTGGAGAACACATTTGGAATCATGGCCAGCCGGTTCTGCCTAATTCTTACACCCATACACATGGCAGAGTAAAAACTGAATCATATTATCCTGGCGTGCTGTGTTCTCCACAACTTTTTAAGGCAAAATTCTGCCAACTCTGCTGCCTCAGTTGGGCCTGAGGCTGGAATTAAAGTAAATGAACCAACCCTGACAGCGCTTGAAAGTGGCCGTCCTGGCTTGCCCACGAGGTCCGTCCTAGATACCTTGATTACTTAGCGGGCAGGGGGGCCATCAATATGCCAGACAATGTCTGATACATTTAGGAAAAATAAAAAAATCATTTTAACTACTAAAATTTTTGGTGACATTTACTGCTTGTGTTTCTTTTAGCTGACCCTGACAGAAATGTGGGGAGTCCTGAAAATGTTATGATTGTGTAACCTTAAAAAGCCTTGTTGGGTGTTATTTACTAAAGGAAAATACACTTTGCACTACAAGTACTTGAGCCTGCACTGAAACTGCACTTGTAGTGCAAAGTGGATTTGCCCTTAGGAACTATCCCCCATTGTCACTGAAAACACCAATTTTACCTTAACAAAATTTTAGGAGCATTGAAACAATAATCCACACATTCTTGAGTATCAATCTTTTTAATACCAGCACAATCACATGTGCATTTCTAAAAGGTTTTTAAAACAAACCAACATGTTTATTGTATAAAAATTTTTTTGGTCACATTAATAAATATTGAAATGTCCATTTAAGGTAAAATGGGCATGTTTCAATCCAACAAGAAATACACAAATCTGGAACTTACAAAGTTCAAATTTTGTAGAAATTGAAGGCAATATCAGACATGAGTATTTAGAAACTCTGTTTGATATTGCATTCAGATGGGGTGAAGTCACCCCTGGAAAAGTCAAATTTTGAATCAAATATGATTGCCAAATGTCAACATGTGATAGCTGCCATCACGGGGGATCAAGGGATGTGTTTTGTGGGTGCAACCCCTTCCTCTCAGCTACTTTATTATTGAGGAAGGGGTTGCACCCCCAAAACGCCTTCATTGATCTCCCTTGATGGCAGATAGCACATGTTGACACACTGTGTGCATTTTCAAAATTTGGCTTTTCTATAAAATGTCAAAAAATGTTACAACATTTTTACATTACAAATACCACAAAAAAGGAAGGGATATGGAGGTGTTTTAAACTCTCCCTAAAACATCAATGATGTTTTTCATCTTGTTTTTAACATCATTGATGTTTTTCTGGATGTTTTCGAAGTCCCTATTACAGCCCATGATCTCCTCGATCAGGATCTGGGCACTCTCACTGGTGAAATGTCCTTCATCCACAACATCACGATCACCTAAAAATAGAGAAACAAAAACATACCATGTATTATAAATATGCCGGCATCCATCTCTTACCTGAGCCTGTGGTCGCAGACACTCACCTGTTGTGGTGACAATTTCCACCACGTCTCCTTCCTCCTCCTCCTCCTGTTGGCTTTGGGGGATTTCATCTTCTTCATGAGGTGGGGGGTCTGTTGTCTCCTCTGATGAGGGGTGTCCTCTGCATCTTTTCTCCCCTATATAAAAAAAATAGGTATATTTAGCACACAGATATTTTATGGCAGAAATAGGAATATGAAACATTGCTTGGAAGTGGGGTACAATTGTCTGTTTTGGCAGAGTTCCAAGATGAAGAAATATTTTTTGACTTTGTCAAGCTTGAATTCTTACCTGTTTTGTACAAGCTTCTCAGATGGAGACACCCCTATGGTATACACTGGAGCACCTGTGTGGGACTCCCTAATAAAAAGGGTGTTCTGGTGTCCCACACTAGTGCTCCAGCGTCCAGATGTGTAAACAGCTGCTGAGTGTCCTCTCCTTACACAGAATCTAGTTTGCATTACATTCTAGTTACAAACCCATCTAGACAACAAAATTTTTTACAGAGAAGTAGGCCCGAAAAAATTTATTCAAATGCATATGGCCAAAACAATGGGATTTTCTATGCCGAATGAACAATGTTTCATACGAACGAACAATGTGCCCATGAACATGAAAGTTGCCATTTTAAACTGTACAACAGTAAAGAAAAGCACATGGAGCAGCATGAACATTAGAAAAATAAAGAATAGGAACACAGGACAACTACTTCCTTTTTTCCAGCACTCTCCTGATCCTTCTGTACTGATCGTGCTCCCTTAATTTGAGGTCCAACCACTGCTTTCTGAGCTGATCCTTGGATCGTCGTACACCAAAATTCTTCTGCAGACTTTTGACCACTTTCCCCATTATCTTGGCCTTTCTGGCATTGGGGTTGGGGTAAGGTCCATATTTCCCATCATAGTCGGCCCTCTTCATGATGTCCACCATCTCCAACATCTCCCCAAAGGACATATTTGAGGACTTAAATCGTCTCCTCCGGGATCGGGACGTTTCTGGCTCCGGGCTTTCCTCTTCCTCGTTGCTGTAATTAGCATGCACCTGCTGTGTCTCCACCATGTGCTCTTCCTCCACTGCGCCGAACCAGAGGGGGCGGGGAATAGACTAGAAAGAACGTCAGGAGCGGGCGGAGTTTCACGCATGCTCAGTGTATATAAAACGTAACACGCGTGCGTAGTACGTACGATCTGTGAGTGGAGAAAGGAGTATCGGAGGCGCCGATCGTGATAACGAAGGTAAGATTTAAATTTGGGCCTATATTGCTTCTAGATTGAGGCCTGTATTTGGACAAGTTTAGAAGACTTTAGGCTGACATTAGGGTTTGTCTGGTGTTGTGTCTTGCAGTGAAATGGATCTAGTCAATGATCAGGACTTTATGCCAATCTTCATAGATATGTTCAGGGAGCTGCCTTGTCTGTGGCAGGTAAACCACCCCGAATATAAGAACCAAACAAAGAGGAAGGCATCGCTGGATAATTTGCTGGAAATTGTGAAGCCGGTGATCCCCATGACAGACATCACTTATTTGAAGATCCTAATGGGTGGCATGAGGAGCACTTAGCTAAGGGAGCACAAGAAGGTCCAGGATTCCCAGAGATCAGGAGCTGCAGATGACATTTATGTCCCCAGGCTCTGGTACTATGACAGGCTGCATTTTCTGGCAGGTCAGACTGAACCCAGGCCAGCACTCTCCAGTCTTCCTTCAACGCTTCCTTCCCCCCCAGCTGAGGCTTCTGATGTCCAACCTGGGCCTTCCAGGCAGCAACATGTGGAGGAGCCCAGCTTGAGCCAGGTATAGCATTCTTCTAAATATTTATGGTTGTCCAATCAATGATGTTAAATAGATGTTAGTTTGGAGTACTAATTTATGATTGTGATTTATGAACCAAAAACTAAAACCATGTCCCTTTTTCATACACAGGAAAGTCTCAGCCAGGAGGTGGCCGGGCCAAGCAGGCTGCCCAATACCCAGGTCCCTCCCCTCCACCTTCAAAGAAAATGTAGGAGGAAGAGGAGTAACCTGGAGGAGGCAGCAATAGGCCTATTTTGGAAGGCTACTGAGGCCCTCAGAACACCCCACAGTGTGGAAGATGATTTTGCAGAACTAACTGCATGCAAAATGATGCAAATGGAGGAGGGCCAACGACTCTTATGTGAGTTTGTAATTTTGGAAGCTCTAAATAAGGGGTTAAGGGCCAACTCACATGTGAAACCCACATTTGTCAGCTCACCCATAGTCCTCCTCCTCCAGGTCCTCCTCCTCCAGGTCCTCCTCCTCCTCCTCCAGGTCTTACTCCTCCTCCTCCTTCTTCAGGTCCTACTCCTCCTCCTGCCACACATCCAACACCAGAGCCACAGCCGGGAAGGAAGCGTGTAAGGAAGACCAGAGAGTGATGACCTGGGTTCAGTCTGGTCTGGCCAAAGATGCAGGCTCTTGTATGACCACAGCCTGGGAACATACATGTCATCTGCTGCTTTCATGATCTCTTGGACTTCTGGACCAGACTGCACTCCCTTATATATGGACTCCTCATGCCACCAATTTTGCTGTAAAATAATTGATGTCTGCCCTGGGGGCCAAAGGCTTCGCCAATATCTGATGTTTCTCCAGCATTGCCTCCCTCTTTGTTTGGTTCTGAGCCCTTAATAAAGGATTTTTTGTTTCAATTATATTCGCCTATATGTGTTTTCCTTCAAAAAGGACAGTTTGTTTGTGAGGAGGCAGGTACATTTCAAAAATACAATGTGAAATTAACAAGAGACACCAACACTAAGCAATCTCCTTGAGATTAAATAATACAAGATAATAATGGTGTTGTGGTAACTTGACACACAAAACACACCCAAAAATATTTTCGAGTAAAGTAAAAAAAAAAAAAAATAATAAAAACACGATCAGGCTTGAAAAAAATACAAACCCAAAAAAAAAACATATATCTTTTTTGTCAGATGTGACAAATCAAAATATATTGATAAAATCACGATAAATAATAACGAAAGAAGTTTGTGAGAAGTCTGTGTGAATATGAGCAGCAAAACAACTTCATTCTTCAAGCATTATAAAGAAGAACAGAGTGCGCTGCAGTAAACAATTTTAAACATTGCAGCCTGTCGAAAGTGCTATATCCATTCCGAATACTAATTTTAACAGACAGAGCTGTTCCGTCTCTGAATTTCTTCTGAGCATGCGTGGCACTTTGTGTGTTGGAATTGGCCACACACAGTCGGAATTGACGTGATCGGATTTTGTTGTCTGAAAATTTTATAGCCTGCTCTCAAACTTTGTGTGTCGGACAATCCGATGGAAAAAGTCCGATGGAGCCCACACACGGTCGGAATTTCTGACAACAAGCTCCAATCACACATTTTCCGTTGGAAAATCCGACCATGTGTACAGGGCATTAGACAGGGTCTCCCAAGATGCCATCGCATTTTGAGAGACCCGAACCTTATACCAGTTACAAAAGTTATAGTTACAAAAGAAAGTGTAAAAAAAAAAAAGTAAAAAAAATAAAAACACAAAAAATATATAAAATAAAAGAAACAAAAATAGTTGTCGTTTTATTGTTCTCTCTCTCTCTCTATTCTCTCTCTATTGTTTTGCTCTTTTTTACTGTATTCTATTCTGCATTATTTTATTGTTATTATGTTTTACCATGTTTGCTTTTCAGATATGCAATTTTTTTATACTTTACTGTTTACTATGTTTTATTGTTAACCATTTTTTTGTTTTCAGGTACGCCATTCAGCTGCAGAGCGGATTTACTTATCTTGACAGCAACAGCGTTTGCTCCCACGATACATAAAGCCGTGACTCCAGCGCTGTCGGAGGTGATTTCACCACCACAGTTACATACTTCAGCATATATGCCGAAGTGTGGGGGCAGCAGTGGGTGGAGGAGCGATTTGCTCCTACCTTTTGTGGGAGGATGCCCCCATGCTTCGACATATATATATTTTAGGCACAGGCTGCGTTAAATGTTTTATTTTTTACTGTTTTTTTTTGTATTTGTTTTGCAGGTATGGTAAGTCTTACTGTTATACTGTAATGTTACTTTGTTTTATTGTTAACCATCATTTGCTTAGCAGGTACGCCATTCAGTTGCAGCGCAGATTTATTTATCTTGACAGCAACAGCGTTTGTTCCCACGATACATAAAGCCGTGACGCCAGTGTTGTAGGAGGTAATTTCACCACCACAGTTAAAAAAAGAGCATATATGCCAAAGCATGGGGGCAGCAGGGGCGGAGGAGCGATTTGCTCCTACCTTTTGGGGCGGATGCCCCCATGCTTCGGCATATATAAATGGTGCATGTATGCCCATCATTAGAAGTGGGTGGATGAAGGGAGGTATTCTAATGGTGGGCATACCCACCGATCAATATCTTTTTTTTCGTTCAGCCCACAGGCTGCATGAAAAAAAAGTTTACAATATATGCCCAACAAGGACCAGCAACATACTGGTATGTTGCTGGACTTTGAGTGGTTATACCAGAATGATGCCTGCAGGTTTAGGTATCATCTTGGTATCATTCTTTTCAGCTAGCAGTCGGCTGTCATGTAAAAGCAATCCTAGTGGCTAATTAGCCTCTAGACTGCTTTACAAGCAGTGGGAGGGAATGCCCCCACCTCCGTCTTCCATGTTTTTCTCTGGCTCTCCTGTCCCAACAGGGAACCTAAGAATGCAGCCGGTGATTCAGCCAGTTGACCATAGAGCTGATCAGAGACCAGAATGGCTCCAAACATCTCTATGGCCTAAGAAAGAGGAAGCTACGAGCATTTAATGACTTAGATTTCGGCGGATTTAAACAGCGCCATTGGGAAATTGGGAAAGCATTTTATCACACTGATCTTGGTGTGGTCAGATGCTTTGAGGGCAGAGGAGAAATCTAGGGTCTAATAGACCCCAATTTTTTCAAAAAAGAGTACCTGTCACTACCTATTGCTATCATAGGGGATATTTACATTCCCTGAGATAACAATAAAAATGATTAAAAAAAATGAAAGGAACAGTTTAAAAATAAGATAAAAAAGCAAAAAAATAATAAAAATAAAAAAAAAAGCACCCCTGTCCCTCCCTGTGTAGATATTTGCCAGCACACCAAGGATCAGCACACGGTGGCATCCAAACGGTTTTATTTATTGCATGATCACAACACAAAAGGTGCAACGTTTCGGAGTCGCGCAGGACCCCTTCGTCAGGCATGTGATAAATGTGAACATTTCAGTGAAGAGAATTTAAATAACCATCAACCAATCAAAAATCAAGGAAAAGTCAAGAAATAATGAAACTCCTCCCCCTCAGGGGGTTGTGGCCTCACAAAACCCACCAGAAAGACTCAAAAATAAACATAATAAAAGAATAGCATGTTTAAAACAGATCACCAAACATATGTAAATGAGGGGTTAAAAAAACTCCTGGCATTACCTGTATTTGATAAGTGAAATGATGGATCCTGAGCCCATGCAGGGACGAGCCCGTTGCTAGGAAACAGAACTGTTTGTAGCATGATTCAGTAAGGTGTCAATTGGCACTAGTACGGAGATGTGTAGGTTAATCATGGATGGCAATCATCGATCACACTTGTGCGATGTGGCGGCGGAACCAGGCAGCAGTAACACTGTAATGCCAGGGGCCTCCGATGCCATAAAATTGTATGCGATCGGCGCCAGATCGGCGCTCTTGTGGGGGTATTTTAATTTGACTAGGTAGACACTGGCCGCGCGTGCGTGATGCACAGGTGGTAACTAAGCAACGGGAGACGCTGCATTGTCGGGGCCGCCGGTGTCATAGAAACCAGTGACGCCCGCTGGCCCCGCCCACCAAGGCGGACGGCATCCAATCAGGGGAGGTGGGGAGGATGTGAGTAGTGTGAGTGAAGTGGACGAACAGAGACAGAACGTGAAGGTAGTAAAGAAGGGAAAAGCACAGGGGGAGGAAAGAGGCAAAGATCAAGACCTAGGAGTTGAAAATAGAAAAGAAGGAAAGGATTGAAAGAGAACGAAGAGGAGAGAGATAAGGGAGAGGGGGAAGGTGGTGAAAATTAGAGGTACAGATCATTTTGAAAAAAGTAGTAGTGAAACAAGAAAAAGAAAAGGAAAAATAAATAAACAATAAATGAAAAAGATTGTAAGAGATGTGAGTCATAAAATGAGTAGAATATAGAGTAAATAGACAGAATGAACAGAATAGAGAGAATAAAAAAACGAAAGGAAGAAACGAAGGAGAAATAGGAGAGAGAAGAGAATGAAAACAAAGGCAAATCAAATAATAATAAATGAAAAAAAATGAAAAAAGAGAAGAAGAGAAAATGAAAAAATGAAAAAAATGAAAAAAAATGAAAAAGAAAAAAATGAAAAAAAAATGAAAAAAAAAATGAAAAAAATGAAAAAAAATAAAAATAATAAAAAAATAAAAATGAAGAAAAGTGAAAAAATTAAAGAATAAAATAAAATAGAAGTAAATAGATATGAATAAATATATATTGATGCAAAGATGAAAATGAAAATAGATACAAAGGTGAAAATAATAAAAAGTGAATATAGAGGTGAAAATATAAATATTAAACAAAAAAAGGAAAAACAAAAAATGAAAATATAGATAAAAATAAAAATAGAAATGAATAAAGAATAAAGATGGAAAACTGAATGAAAAATTGAATGAAGATGAAAACAATTGGGATTAGAGATGAAAGAAAAAAACAGAAAAACAAAAATAGGAATAATAAGTGTAAAGGTGAAATAATACCAATAAATAAACATAAAAATAAAAATAAAAAATAAGAATGGAAAAAATGAAATAGATCTAAAAATAGAAATAAATAAATAAAAATAAAGAATAGAAAATAGAGATAAATATAAATAATAAATAATAATAAATGAAAATAAAAATAACAATAAATGGAAGTGGTAATCAAGAGGGGGAAAGGAGGGGAAAGGAGAAGGAACAAAAAATGGATTAAGGAAAAAAGGGGGGAGAGGAAGAACGGGAAAGGGGGAGAAGGGTAGAGGAAAAGAGGGAAAGAGAGGGGAAGAGAGAACACTCAGAACCTGGTTGTGCGAGGCCTAGCTACTTAAGTTTAAAAATTTAATCAGAAGGTTCATTATTACATTGAAGATTACCAGTGAGAAAATCACAACAGATCAAAATAGTCCTATATTGTATTGGCATGAGGCCATCACACGGAACTGAGTAAACGTCATGAGAAGAAAAAAGGGGGAATAAACACATAAAAAGAGAAAGAAAACTCCAAGGTCAAAGGGAATTGGTCCGATCATCGTTCAAATAGAGGACACAGGTCAGCTATCTCTCATTCAAAAAGCAAGTAAACGATAGGTTGGCATTAAGTCCTGCAGGATGGACCGTGCCCAGGGTGTGGATCCAATAGGCTTCGCGTTGTAGTAGTTGACGGTCATGGTCACCTCCTCTAATGGGTTGTTGGACATGTTCAATAACCATACCCCTTAGTTCGTGTGTTTGATGTCTGTGTTTGACAAAATGCACCGCCACTGGTTTGTTGAGGTCAATCTTGTCCTCTTCTGTTTTTGATAGAGCGAGTCTAATATCGCTTCTGTGTTTTTGAAACCTCCTTTTGAAGGGGCCGGTTGTTTTGCCGACATAGGTGAGTGCGCATGGGCATTTTAAAATGTAAACACAGTAGTCAGTGTTGCAGTTCAGGTACTCTTTTATGCAATATCGGTTACCTCTGTGTGGGTGATTGAAGTGTTCACCACATATGAGGGAATTACATACATTGCAATTGTGGCATTTGTAGCAGCCAGTCTTCTGTGAAATTTTAGGTATATTCTTAGCATACTTATGTCTAGGGTCAGCTTGTACAAGAACGTCACGAAGTGTCTTGTTCCGTCTATGTGCAATTATGGGTCCCATTTTCAGTTCATATGCCAATGAGTTGTCGGCCTGTAGAATACGTAGATTTTTCATAATGGCTTGTCTGATATTGTCAGATTCGCAGTTGAATGTGTGGATGAACAGTGGTCGATCTAAAGGCCCTGAGGACTTAGTGCGGGTGTTCCCGATTTTGGTTAATGCATGGTCAAGGACTTCTACAGGGTACCCTCTTTCCCGAAACCTCTCATACATCTTGTTGAGTTGCTGTAGTTTGTCATCTTCATTAGAGCAAATACGTTCTACTCATAAATTGAGATATTGGCAAACTATTGAGAAGATGTTTGGGATGTGCACTTTGGTAGTGCAAGAGAGTATTCCTGTCAGTGGGTTTTGTGAAGAGAGATGTGACTAGAGAGCCCTGAGAGTTAGTGACCATTACATCTAGGAAAGAGATGCTGTATGGTGAGATTTCAGGCGTGAACACAACCCCTGTAAAGATACTGTTCAAAAAATCAACGAAAGCGAAGAACTGAGCGTCCTGACCAGCCCAAATTAGGAAAATGTCATCTATATATCTAAACCAACATTTAATATGGTTGGTAAAGGCATCAGATGGATAAATGTAAAGTTCCTCAAGTAGGCCTACAAAGAGATTGGCAAAAGACGGGGCCGCTGAGCTCCCCATGGCTGTGCCCCGGGTCTGTGCGTACTTGGTGCCCTCAAATGAAAAGTAGTTGTTTGTAAGTACAAAATTCAGATATTCGATGAGAAACTCTTTGGGTATGGGTGTTGGTTCCATGTTGGTCAAAAAATGTCTGACGGCCTGTAGTCCAGCATCGTTGGGTATACATGTGTACAAGGATCCTATATCCATGGTTGCAAGTTTCCATCCATCGCCAAAGTGCGTGAATGCATTAAGTTTTTCTAGGAAGTCACTTGTATCCCTAATGTAGGCTGGTAGCTTTTTTACCAAAGGTTGTAGGAGATAGTCAAGTAGCTGAGCCAGAGGTTGGGTGATTGACCCTGTACCAGACACAATAGGTCTAAACTTCAGAGGGTTCGTTCCTTTGTGAATTTTTGGTAAGCCATAGATGGCCGGACAGCGGGGGTGTTCATTGTATAGAAATTCAGCGGTATCGTCAGATAGCCAGCCGTTCATTTTCCCAAGGTTAATCAGGGAGTCCAATGCATTTCTAATACTGGGTACGGGATTCTGGTGAAGTACAACATAACTTGTTGAATCTGCCAACATGGCAGTCATACCTTTCCTGTAGTCAGTGTAGTTCATGACAACTATGGCCCCGCCTTTATCTGTGGGTTTAATGATGATACTTTTGTCTTCCTTCAGTGTCCTAAGTGCAGTATACTCTTCAGGGCTCAGGTTAGTATATGTTTTTCTGGAAACATTTTTACGCACATCATGTTTGATCGTTTGTATAAAGCTGTCTATAGAGCGGAAATGTCCCGATGGGAAAAAGACACTCTTTAGTTTGAATGGTGAGACAGATCTTGTGGAACTTATTTTAGGTGCTGTATGGAAATGTTGTTTAATTTTGAGCATTCTTTCAAACTTAAACATATCAACCTCAAAGTCAAAGTACTGGAATCTAGCAGTAGGGCAGAAAGAAAGGCTCTTTGATAAAAATCGCAACTCACCGTTCACCAAAGGTCTGGACGACAGGTTAATCACTGGGCACGTCTCGTGCCCCGACGGGTACACAGAAGACTGGCTGCTACAAATGCCACGATTGCAATGTATGTAATTCCCTCATATGTGGTGAACACTTCAATCACCCACACAGGGGTAACCGATATCACATAAAAGAGTACCTGAACTGCAACACTGACTACTGTGTTTACATTTTAAAATGCCCATGCGCACTCCCCTATGTCGGCAAAACAACCGGCCCCTTCAAAAGGAGGTTTCAAAAACACAGAAGCGATATTAGACTCACTCTATCAAAAACAGAAGAGGACAAACAGATTGACCTCAACAAACCAGTGGCGGTGCATTTTGTCAAACACAGACATCAAACACACGAACTAAGGGGTATGGTTATTGAACATGTCCAACAACCCATTAGAGGAGGTGACCATGACCGTCAACTACTACAACGCGAAGCCTATTGGATCCACACCCTGGGCACGGTCCATCCTGCAGGACTTAATGCCAACCTATCGTTTACTTGCTTTTTGAATGAGAGATAGCTGACCTGTGTCCTCTATTTGAACGATGATCGGACCAATTCCCTTTCACCTTGGAGTTTTCTTTCTCTTTTTATGTGTTTATTCCCCCTTTTTTCTTCTCATGACGTTTACTCAGTTCCGTGTGATGGCCTCATGCCAATACAATATAGGACTATTTTGATCTGTTGTGATTTTCTCACTGGTAATCTTCAATGTAATAATGAACCTTCTGATTAAATTTTTGAACTTAAGTAGCTAGGCCTCGCACAACCAGGTTCTGAGTGTTCTCTCTTCCCCTCTCTTTCCCTCTTTTCCTCTACCCTTCTCCCCCTTTCCCGTTCTTCCTCTCCCCCCCCCCCTTTTTTCCTATTTTTTCTTGCTTCTCCTTTCCCCCCTTTGATTACCACTTCCATTTATTGTTATTTTTATTTTCATTTATTATTATTTAGTATTTATATTTATCTCTATTTTCTATTCTTTATTTTTATTTTTTTATTTTTATTTTTATATCTATTTCATTTTTTCCATTCTTATTTTTTATTTTTATTTTTATGTTTATTTATTTGTATTATTTCACCTTTACACTTATTATTCCTATTTTTGTTTTTTTGTTTTTTTCTTTCATCTCTAATCCCAATTGTTTCCATCTTCATTCAATTTTTCATTAATTTTTCCATCTTTATTCTTTATTCATTTCTATTTTTATTTTTATCTATATTTTCATTTTTTGTTTTTCCTTTTTTTGTTTAATATTTATATTTTCACCTCTATATTCACTTTTTATTATTTTCACCTTTGTATCTATTTTCATTTTCATCTTTGCATCAATATATATTTATTCACATCTATTTACTTCTATTTTATTTTTTCATTCTTTAATTTTTTCACTTTTCTTCATTTTTATTTTTTTATTATTTTTATTTTTTTCATTTTTTTCATTTTTTTCATTTTTTTATTTTTTTCTTTTTCATTTTTTTCATTTTTTTCATTTTTTCATTTTCTCTTCTTCTCATTTTTCATTTTTTTTCATTTATTATTATTTGATTTGCCTTTGTTTTCATTCTCTTCTCTCTCCTATTTCTCCTTCGTTTCTTCCTTTCGGTTTTTTTATTCTCTCTATTCTGTTCATTCTGTCTATTTACTCTATATTCTACTCATTTTATGTCTCTTACAATCTTTTTCATTTATTGTTTATTTATTTTTATTTTTATTTTTCTTGTTTCACCGCTACTATTTTCAAAATGATCTGTACCTCTAATTTTCACCACCTTCCCCCTCTCCCTTCTCTCTCTCCTCTTTATTCTCTTTCAATCCTTTCCTTCTTTTCTATTTTCAACTCCTAGGTCTCGATCTTTCCCTCTTTCCTCCCCCTGTGCTTTTCCCTTCTTTACTACCTTCACGTTCTGTCTCTGTTCATCCACTTCACTCACACTACTCACATCCTCCCCACCTCCCCTGATTGGATGCCGTCCGCCTTGGTGGGCCGGGCCAGCAGGCGTCACTGGTTTCTATGACACCGGCGGCCCCGACAATGCAGCGTCTCCCGTTGCTTAGTTACCGCCCGTGCATCACGCACGCGCGGCCAGTGTCTACCTAGTCAAATTAAAATACCTCCACAAGAGCGCCGATCTGGCACCGATCGCATACAATTTTATGGCATCGGCGGCCCCTGGCATTACAGTGTTACTGCTGCCTGGTTCCGCCGCCACATCGCACAAAGGTGATCGATGATTGCCATCCATGATTAACCTACACATTTCCGTACTAGTGCCAATTGACACCTTACTGAATCATGCTACAAACAGTTCTGTTTCCTAGCAACGGGCTCGTCCCTGTATGGGCTCAGAATCCACCATTTCACTTATCCAATACAGGTAATGCCAGGAGTTTTTTTTAACCCCTCATTTACATATGTTTGGTGATCTGTTTTAAACATGCTATTCTTTTATTATGTTTATTTTTGAGTCTTTCTGGCGGGTTTTGTGAGGCCACACCCCCCTGGGGAGAGGAGTTTCATTATTTCTTGACTTTTCCTTGATTTTTGATTGGTTGATGGTTATTTAAATTCTCTTCACTGAAATTTTCACATTTATCACATGCCTGATGAAGGGGTCCTGCGCGACTCCGAAACGTTGCACCTTTTGTGTTGTGATCATGCAATAAATTAAACCGTTTGGACGCCACCGTGTGCTGATCCTTGGTGTGCTAGCAAATATCTACATTGTGACTTAAACCAGTATCCAGCTGGTTGTTGCTGCAGCACCCGACCTTTAAGAGCTTATACCAGGAACGTGTGCGATGGGAATATGAAACATTGCCTGTCCCTCCCTGCTCTCGCGCAAAGGTGAACGGGTCGGTCTGGCGTCAAATGTAAACAGCAATTGCACCATGCATGTGAGGTATCACTGCGAAGGTCAGATCGAGGGCAGTAATTTTAGCAGTAGACCTCCTCTGTAAATCTAAAGTGGTAACCTGTAAAGGCTTTTAAAGGCTTTTAAAAATGTATTCAGTTTGTCGCCACTGCACGTTTGTGCGCAATTTTAAAGCATGTCATGTTTGATATCCATGTACTCGGCCTAAGATCATCTTTTTTATTTCATCAAACATTTGGGCAATATAGTGTGTTTTAGTGCATTAAAATTTTTAAAAATTGTGTTTTTTTCCCAAAAAAATGCGTTTGAAAAATCGCTGCGCAAATACTGTGTGAAAAAAAAAATGAAACACCCATCATTTTAATCTGTAGGGCATTTGCTTTAAAAATATATATAATGTTTTGGGGTTTAAAGTAATTTTCTTGCAAAAAAAAGTAATGTTTTCATGTAAACAAAAAGTGTCAGAAAGGGCTTTGTCTTCAAGTGGTTAGAAGAGTGGGTGATGTGTGACATAAGCTTCTAAATGTTGTGCATAAAATGCCAGGACAGTTCAAAATCCCCCAAATGACCCCATTTTGGAAAGTAGACACCCCAAGCTATTTGCTGAGAGGCATGTCGAGTCCATGGAATATTTTATATTGTGACACAAGTTGTGGGAAAAAGACAAATTTTTGTTGTTGTCACTAAATGATATATACTGCTCAAACATGCCATGGGAATATGTGAAATTACACCCCAAAATACATTCTGTTGCTTCTCCTGAGTACGGGGATACCACATGTGTGAGACTTTTTGGGAGCCTAGCCGCGTACGGGACCCCGAAAACCAAGCACCGCCTTCAGGCTTTCTAAGGGCGTAAATTTTTGATTTCACTCTTCACTGCCTATCACAGTTTCGGAGGCCATGGAATGCCCAGGTGGCACAAACCCCCCCAAATGCCCCTATTTTGGAAAGTAGACACCCCAAGCTATTTGCTGAGAGGTATAGTGAGTATTTTGCAGACCTCACTTTTTGTCACAAGGTTTTGAAAATTAAAAAAAGATAAAAAAAAAAAAATTCTTGTCTTTCTTCATTTTCAAAAACAAATGAGAGCTGCAAAATACTCACCATACCTCTCAGCAAATAGCTTGGGGTGTCTACTTTCCAAAATGGGGTCATTTGGGAAGGTGTGCTAGGCTCCCAAAAAGTCCCACACATGTGGTATCCCAATACTCAGGAGAAGCATCAGAATGTATGTTGGGTGTAATTCCACATATGCCCATGGCATGTTTGAGCAATATATCATTTAGTGACAACTTTGTGCAAAAAAAAAAAAAGTTTGTAATTTTCCCGCAACTTGTGTCAAAATATAAAATATTCCATGGACTCAACATGCCTCTCAGCAAATAGTTTGGGGTGTCTACTTTTCAAAATGCGGTCTTTGGGGGGGTTTTGTGCCATCTTGGCATTTTATGGCCTTCAAAACTGTGATAGGTAGTGAGGAGTGAAATCAAAAATTTACGCCCTTAGAAATTCTGAAGGCGGTGATTGTTTTTCGGGGCCCCGTACGCGGCTAGGCTCCCAAAAAGTCCCACACATGTGGTATCCCCATACTCAGGAGAAACAGCTAAATGTATTTTGGGGTGCAATTCCACATATGCCAATGGCCTGTGTGAGCAATATATCATTTAGTGACAACTTTTTGTAATTTTTTTTTTTTTTTGTCATCATTCAATCACTTGGGACAAAAAAAATTAATATTCAATGGGCTCAACGTGCCTCTCAGCAATTTCCTTGGGGTGTCTACTTTACAAAATGGGGTCATTTAGAGGGGTTTGTACTGCCCTGCCATTTTAGCACCTCAAGAAATGACATAGGCAGTCATAGACTAAAAGCTGTGTAAATTCCAGAAAATGTACCCTAGTTTGTAGACGCTATAACTTTTGCGCAAGCTAATAAATATACGCTTTTTGACATTTTTTTACAGACATGAGGCCGAATACATTTTGGCCTAAATGTATGACTAAAATTGAGTTTATTGGATTTTTTTTATAACAAAAAGTAGGAAATATCATTTTTTTTCAAAATTTACGGTCTTTTTCCGTTTATAGTGCAAAAAATAAAAACCGCAGAGATGATAAAATACCATCAAAAGAAAGCTCTATTTGTGGGAAGAAAAGGACGCAAATTTCGTTTGGGTACAGCATTGCATGACCGTGCAATTAGCAGTTAAAGTGATGCAGTGCCAAATTGTAAAAAGTGCTCTGGTCAGGAAGGGGGTAAATCATTCCGGGCTGAAGTGGTTAACAAAGTTTTCCGATATTTCTTGCAGTTGTGTGGTGGTTTATCTTGATGATATCCTCATATTTTTCAAGTTCCTGGAGAGCCACCACACAGATGTCTGTCGTGTGCTTCAGAAACTAAGAGAGAACAATCTCTATTGTAAACTGGAGAGGTGTGAGTTCCATCGTAAACAATTCCTGGGCTATGTCATTTCCACTGCTGGTTTTTCGATGGACACAGAGAAACTTTCTTCTGTCCTACAGTGGCCCCGACCCATGGCTTTACATCCTCTGCAATGTTTCCTGGGCTTTGCCAACTATTATCAGAAGTTTATTTGTAACTTCTCATCTCTGGTCAAGCCCCTGACTGATATGACCAGAATGGACGGTAACCCACAGAGTTGGTCTCCAGAGTCCACTAAGGCCTTTGAGAGTCTCAAGGCTGCCTTTGTTTCTGCTCCTGTGTTGGCACATCCTGATCCTACATTACCTTTTATCCTTGAGGTTGATGCTTCTGAGACTGGAGTTGGAGCCCTTCTGTCTTAACGTCCTACCTCTGAGAGCGCTTTGCATCCTTGTGGCTACTTTTCCAAGAAATTGTCACCTGCGGAGTGCAATTACGAGATTGGTGACAGAGAGCTGTTGACGATCATTTTAGCCCTGAAAGAATGGAGACATCTCCTCGAAGGTACCACTGTGCTGGTTCTCATTCTTACTGACCATAAGAATCTCACATACTTGTCTGAGGCTAAATGCCTCTCTCCCAGAAGGGTGCAATGGGCTCCTTTCTTGTCAAGTTTCAATTACATTGTCTCATTCTTACCCAGTACTAAGAATGTAAGGGCTGACGCCTTTTCACAACAATTTTCCTCCACTTCCAAGTTGGAGTCGGTTCCGTTTCCTGTGATTCCTCCTGATCGCATTCTGGCTACGTCTCGCACCAGTCTCACTTCTCCTTTGGGTGACAAAATTCTTGCTGCTCAGGTCCATGCTCCTCCTGAGAAACCTTGTGACCGCTGCTTTGTCCCAGAGAGTCTACATACTGCTGTACTCCAGACTTGCCATTCTCCCAAGGCTACTGGCCACCCTTGGAAGAATCAACTCTTTTGGGCCATTTCCCAACAATTCTGGTGGCCTAGTCTATGTGTTGATGTAACCGCCTTCGTAGCTGCCTGTTCCATGTGTGCTCAGAGTAAGACTCCACAAGGTCTTCCAGTGGGCCTCCTACAACCCATACCCAATGGAGAGAGGCCCTGGACCCACCTGTCTGTGGATTTCATTGTGGAGTTACCCAACTCTCAGGGTAACACAGTTATCCTTATGGTGGTTGACCAGTTCTCAAAAATGTCTCGTATTCCACTAAAGAAGTTGCCCACTTCTAAGGAACTGGCTTCCATTTTTGCTTGGGAGATCTTTTGCTTACATGGGCTACCCAAGGTGATTGTCTCAGACAGGGGTAGTCAGTTTGTGTCCCAGTTCTGGCGAGCCTTTTGTGCACAGTTGGGAATTTAGCTTGCTTTTTCCTCTGCATATCTTTCGCAGTCTAATGGGGCCTCAGAACGAGCCAATCAGTCCTTGGAGCAATTCCTACATTGCTATATTTCTGACCATCATAACAACTGGTCAGACCTATTACCATGGACAGAGTTTGCTCACAATAGTGCCTTGAATTCTGCTTTAGAGGAGTATCTCCATGGTCTTCGTTCCACTTGGGCACAAGTTCAGGAGGCTTTGCAACATGCTAATGATAGATGCAGACTCCATGCTGGCTGCAGACATCTGCCTGCGCCTTCCAACTAGGTTGAGGACAGGGTCTGGCTGTCATCTCGCAACCTCTGACTTCATGTTCCCTCACTGAAGTTTACACCTCGGTTTATTGGGCCTTTCCGTATTCTTTGCAGGAGTAACCCAGTGGCTTATGCATTAGACCTTCCTTCTAACGTATTTCAAATGTATTTCATGTCTCCTTTTTAAAACCTTTGGTCTGCAACCGCTTTACCACCTCTGTGCTATGTCCTCACCCTGTACAGGGTGAGAACCATGAGGAGTATGAAGTACAGTCCATTGTTTACTCCCGTAGGTTCCGTGGCTGAATAAAGTACCTGGTGCATTGGAAGGGGTATGGTCCGGAGGAACGCTCTTGGGTCTCATCCTTCGATGTACATGCCCTTGTCCTCCTCCGTGATTTCCATAGACGTTTTCCCCTCAAGCCTGGTTGGCCTCCGGTCGTTGAGGAGGGGGTACTGTCAGGGCTGGGCTCAGCCCTTCCTTCTCTGAGCTGGCCGCTCAGCTGTCTGCTAATTGCCAGCTCCTATCTCTCCACAGGTACCCAGCTGTTGATGATATCCTGCTCACCAGTCCTGCCTACTTAAGCCGTCCAGCCCAGAGGCTCTCTGCCTTCACCTTAGTCAACATCACAGAGATACTCTTCTGCATTCCTGTTAAAAGACTTGCTTGGCTGACATAACTTCAGACCCTGCTTGCTGTTTTACTACTCTCATCTCCGGCTCCCTGACGTTTGTCTTGTCTGACTATCCAATCCAGGTCCTGAACTCTGGCTATGTTTTGACTATGTTTGTTCTATTTACTTTTATTATTAATCAAGTGTGATTTAACTGTACTTCTGTCTTGGTCTGATTTCATGGTTTCTGACACACACAAAATATTGTCAATTTTGGCCCAATTTGGACATTTTCACTTAGGGGTGTACTCACTTTTGTGTATCACTTTTTGTGGTATATATATATGTTGTGGCATGGGAGATTGTTCAGCTCAGTGGTAGATGAGTTTTCATGAGTCCACATCAGACAAGCGTTTATAGTTAAGGACTTGGTAGCCCACGTTTATTAAATGATAAAAATGAAACAAAAGTCCACTGAGGAATCCCACGCAGGGGTTTAAACGTCATTCAGACATAACTGAAAATACAGGCCCACCTGGCTACTCTTCAACAGCACTGCTGCTACATGTACTGATCCCTCAAACCACCAGCTCTTCCATGCCCACAGTCTTGGATGCACACAGCTTCGTTCTTCTTAAACGCACACAGGCTTCAAGCCCCTAAATGCACTCAGCTTCTCTCTTCACACAGAGACACTTACTAGGAGCCACTGCTCTAACTCCACCTTCCTTCCCCCTTCTGCTCTAACCAGCCCCTTGTTATATGGGCTGTGTACAGCTGGGCACACACCCTGCTTACTATCCTCAAGACCTGGACACAAAGTTGGAGATCCCGCCCACCCATGACTCTCAGGGATCTCCAAACTACGGAATCCCATCCGGAACTAGCAAAACCTGGAGAAAACTGACAGAGCAGTTTTCTCCATTTAAACTCTACACTCTGTAGTCTTGCAGCCTCCAGATATGCAAACTCTGTGTTTCTTTTACCTCCAATTTAATAGGGACAGAGCCTCACTCTGCACCATATCCCCCCCTTTGTTTTGATCCAGAGGGAGGAACACCAGCACCCATCATCATGGTTGGGACACCTCTGTGCTGGCTGTCAGCCACGTAGGCCCAACCCTTTTTCCGGGTGCGCTTCCAGGAACATCCCACCCTGGATCTTAACAGGGTCCTATATTTTCCTATACTCAGCCTTCCTCTTCTTTTGGGGTCCCTGGGCTTATTCACATTTCTTGGGGGAACTCTGCCTTCCTTGAGCCCTCCTTTCAACGTACAAATACCAGTTTTACCCTTCACCATCGGTATTTCAGGTTCAAAACAGTTTCTCTTGTTACCCATGGCAACCAAATCATTATTTGCAGAATGAACCCTTAACAGATCACAGCTTTCAATATCATCAGTGCTTTCTAACTCAGTGTTTGTTAGAACCAGACCTGAGGAGGGACTTCACACAGGCGAGGGACTACATCCCATGGGACCATAGCACAGCTCCACCTCACCTGTTATCCAACATCCATGGGTACCTGTTCTAACAAACTACCCTGGCCCAAGCATAAACCATTTTTCCAGGTGTACACAATACATTGTTACGGCAACCAATATTAGCACTTTCTGCCACAGTGTCTCCAGGCACCTTAACTTGTACCTCTGGGCCAGTGACAGAAAGCATCTCTGCTACTACTGAGTCTATTCTGGGCCGTTCCTTCTCATGACGCCTAGTGGGTGAAGCAGTATCTGCGCCCTTTACTGACCACTGCTCAGCCGCACCTCAGACCACACCAGCAGAGATGTTTCTAGTCACCACATCAGGTGAAGAGACCTCTGATATCTCAAATAGTTCTCCTGCGCACCTTCCATACCAATCAATAACTGGAAGTACGTTCACAGGGAATCTGGAGATCCTGTGCCAAATGGTTAGAGACACCCAAGTGTACAGTAAGTGCGTTTTAACCAACTCTAGCATTTCCAGTAAGGTTTCTGTCATCTCTAAACATCCCATGTCTAAACACCAGACCTTTCTAGGGTTTTTTCCCCTGTCCAAGACATGGAGGGGCTCATCCACTGCAGGTTGAGAGGGAGAGACATTTGAAGAGACCTCCACCTCCTTGGAGGTACCCATCATCACAGCCTGTTGCTCCCCTGGAGCACTGTCAGACACATGTCTCACACTTATCCCTTCTACACCAGTGTCAGTGAGCCACTGCAGGTCAGTATAAGTCACACTATCACTTTGACACTCAACATTATTTAGCTGCGGGGCTGTGGACAACACATCTGCGATGCCCGTGCCCTGAACTGTTTCTTCAGACTGGAGGGCAGCAACCTTTGCAGGGACCAAGGCACCCTCAACCACCGGCCGCTCTGCAGTCCCCCTGTCTAACATAGCAGTTGTGTCCACAACCTTATTTCTTAAGCTAGCCTTACCCAGCATGGCTAGCAATTGTTTGGCCCAGCTGTCCCGGTCCATTGCGGTTCCCTCATGGGTGTTCCACAGCTTTGCATCACCTGCTGTAGAAGGCCGCATAGGAATCTGGGATTCATTAGCCACAACTGCACATTCGTCACTTCTATACATATTTTGTGACACCACACTTTTACCAATGTTGCACTGGGGTGATGGTTCATGACCTAAAGCCAGGTGCAGTACACCATTTTGACCATCTCTCTCTGGTGGCGCTACGGACACATCCAGCTTTGCACACTCAGCTTTTGCAGGCTGAATTAACCCCTTGCCCACTGGGTTACACTTAGGGTTGTGGGGTTGCGCCCACACACTCTCACTGTGTGACTCAGTCATGACATTACAGGAAACACATTTTTCAACGTCATCATCACCATTAACATAACATTGGCCAACACCATTGTCGGCATGACCAACAATATTCTCATTACATGGAGACATAGCTACTGCTTTTGTGGGTTGTCTATGAGCCACCACAACCTCTGAGTGACTCCTCACAGTGCCCGCTCTCTGTAAAGGGGTACTCTTACCTACACGGGCAGCTCCATAGCTGACCTGGGAAACTCTTGGCTCCGTCACTGCGGGCTTCTTGGAAATTTCCCTGGGCAACTCTGCAACACCTGTCACTAGGGAACATAGCACAAGGACAGTTTGGTCACCCCTAGTTTAACTTCTCCAGCATTCTGCTGGATTATAGCAGGCACATGCATAGTCTCCATGTCCTTTCCTTTCTTTAGCCCTGTGGCTAGTTGGGCTTTACGCTGTGCCCCCCAATGTTCTGGGTAGCACACTGCAGCAAGTCTATGTCCATTGGTACTGCAGATCTCCCCACTGGACATACTCCCACTTCACTGGGTTCAGTACCATAAACTGAAACAGTCTTACCAGTTCCTGCAGCTGGTGTAATAGCCTTCACTTGAGTGCATTGTCTCATAGGTGTGGTGTCTCCAAAGGCTGACTCCCCCATGTGGCCATGGAGCACCACTGCAGCCTTTCTGGACCCACAGATGCCCCCTGTAGGTAACACAAGATCCCTGTTGCTAAGGGTAACAGCAGACTTGCACTCCAAGTCTGGTTGGCTATACCTCATGCAGGATTCAGACTGATGTGCTCTCCTTTCTGGGCTGACCACTTTCCCCAAGCGGCCATAACAGAAAACCTTGCGTTTCTCTGGATTTCCAAAACCTAGGTCTTCCGGTGACACTTCTCCCATCCTGAAGCATTGCTGGCAGCCTATGATACGATAAAACTCTCCTCTAAGAAGGATTTCCTCTTTAAACTTGTGGTAGTCATCCTGGTCCCCATCCATCAAATGGTAAATCGACCGGAATTCTATCCGTAATAAGGTTTGCAGCAATTTTAGCCACCGGTCCCTAGGCCATTTTCTCTTTACAGCAACTTTTTCAAATCTTACTAGGAAGTCCCCAACCTCCTCTGTAGGCAACATGGGTTGCATATAGTCTCAGCCCCTTGCACTGCACCCCACTCTTTGCGGTTCTGCTTGAACTATTCCTTCGCTGCCTCACACATCACTAGGCCTTCTGGAGTGGCCCTCCTAGGTGAAGACATTGTCTCAGGCCATGCTGAGCTCACTTCTTGGCATCTCTTCAATGACTGGCTCTCACTTGTTGCCATGGGATACCACTTCTGAGGACACCGCTGGTCACAATCAGTAGGTGGGTCCCAGAATTCATCAACCTTCTGCTTGGTTATTCCACAAACATTCCTGTGACAAGGGGCACTGGGCAATAGCATGTCCCCACTCACTACAATGCATGCAGTGCAGAGGCCTCCTTGTATAATGCTGTGGCATCTTTGGGCTCAGGCTCCCAGGGACAACGTCCTCTTTCACTTCCCCTTTAACTGGGAGTGACATGATCAATTTACCCCAGGTTACAGCGATGTCACACTCAGACAAATTCTCTGGTGTGGCTGGGGCATGTGGTGAGATACCCTCTAGCCACAATAGCCATTCCCTGGCTTTAGCAAGGATTGCTTCCTTTTTCTGCTTTGACCGCCCCATCCTTGCGGTCTTGCACACAGCAACTTGGAACAGTTCTCAGCATAGGAAAAAAAAATGTTTGATTCTTCTTTCACAGGTATGCAACACAGTCCATCAAATAAACTTTTGCGCTATGTTGTTCGCCTGGCTGCCACGCGCAGCTAGCAGTAGTTCCTGATGCGACTCACCATGGAGAAAGGACCCGGATTCCACCATCTACATGCCCGCATTCTCCACCACTTGTGGCATGGGGGATTGTTCAGCTCAGTGGTAGATGCATTTTCATGTAGTGAGTCCACATCAGACAGGCGTTTATAGTTAAGGGCCTGGTAGCCCACGTTTATTAAATGATAAAAATGAAGCAAAAGTCCACTCAGGAATCCCACGCAGGGGTTTAAACGTCTTTCAGACACAACTGAAAATACAGGCCCACCTGGCTACTCTTTAACACCACTGCTGCTACATGCACTGATCCCTCAAACCACCAACTCTTCCAGGCCCACAGTCTTGGATGCACACAGCTTCAGAGACACTAGGAGCCACTGCTCCAACTCCACCTTCCTTCCCCCTTCTGCTCTCACCAGCCCCTCGTTATATGGGCTGTGTGCAGCTGGGCACACACCCTGCTTGCTATCCTCAAGACCCGGACACAGGGTTGGAGACCCCGTCCCACCCAAGACTCTCAGGGATCTCCAAACTACAGAATCCAATCCGGAACTAGCAAAACCTGGAGAAAACTGACAGAGCAGTTTTTTCTATTTAAACTTTACACTTTGTAGTCTTGCAGTCCGCAAATATGCAAACTCTGTGTCTCTTTTACCTCCAAATTCATAGGGTAAGAGCCCTGCTCTGCCACAATATATATATATATACAGTGGGGACGGAAAGTATTCAGACTCTTTGTTATATTGCAGCCATTTGCTAAAATCAGTTCATTTTTTTCCTCATTAATGTACACACAGCACCCCATACTGACAGAAAAACACAGAATTGTTGACATTTTTGCAGATTTATTAAAAAAGAAAAACTGAAATATCACATGGTCCTAAGTATTCAGACCCTTTGATGTCACACCAGGAGATTGCTGCTCTGTGTCATCAGGCGACCCTCCTAACAATCCCTGCTGCACATACAGGCACAAATAGGCAGCACTTATGGGTGCTGAATGGCACTTATGGGCACTGAGTTGGCACTTATGGGCACTGAGACGGCACTTATGGGCACTGAGGTGGAACTTATGGGTACTGCGTCGGCACTTATTGGCACTGATAAACTACACTGATGGGCACTAATAAACTACACTGATGGGCATTGAGGTGGCACTTATGGGCACTGATAAACTACACTGATGGGCACTGATAAACTACACTGATGGGCACTGGTAAACTGCACTGAGGTGGCACTTATGGGCACTAATAAACTGCACTGATGGGCACTGTGGTGGCCTTTATGGGCACTGATAAGACAGCACTGATGGGCACTAATAAACTGCATTGATGGGATCTGAGGCGGCACTTATAAGACAGCACTGATAGGCACTGAGGTGGCACTGATGAGGCTGCACTGAGGCGGCACTGATTAGGCGGAACTTATGGGCACTGAGGCAGCACTGGTGTGACTGCACTGATGGGCACTGATAAGCTGCACTGGTGTGACCGCACTGATGGACACTGATAAGCTTTACTGGTGTGACCGCATTGATGGGCACTGATAAGCTTCATTGGTGTGACCGCATTGATGGACACTGCTAAGCTGCACTGGTGTGACCGCACTGATGGGCACAGATAAGCTGCACTGGTGTGACCGCACTGATGGGCACATATAAGCTGCACTGGTGTGACCGCACTGATGGGCACAGATAAGCTTCACTGGTGCAACCACACTGATGGGCACAGATAAGCTGCACTGGTGTGACTGCACTGATTGGCACAGATAAGCTGTACTGGTGTGACCACACTGATGGGCACTGATAAGCTGCACTGGTGGGCTCTGGTGTGACCGCACTGAAGGGCACATATAAGCTGCACTGGTGTGACCGCACTGATGGGCACAGATAGGCTGCACTGGTGTGACCACACTGGTGGGCACTGATAAGCTGCACTGGTGCGCACTGGCGAGACTGCACTGATAATCTGCACTGGTGGGCAATGGTGTGACCACACTGATGGGCACTGATAAGCTTCACTGGTGGGCACTGGTGTGACCACACTAATGGGCACTAATAAGCTGCACTGGTGAGACCGCACTGAAAAGCTGCACTGGTGGGCACTGGTGTGACCGCACTGATGAGCACTGGTAAGCTGCACTTGTGGGCATTGGCGAGACCGCACTGATAAGCTACACTGGTTGACACTAGTGAGACAGCACTGATAAGCTGCACTGGTGGACACTATTGAGACCGCACTGATAAGCTGCACTGGTGGGCACTGGTGAGAACGCACTGATAAGCTGCACTGGTGGGCACTGGTGAGACCGCACTGATAAGCTGCACTGGTGGGCACTGGGGTGACCACACTGGTGGGCACTAATAAGCTGCACTGGTGGGCACTGGTGTGACCACACTGATAAGCAGCACTGGTGGACACTATTGAGATTGCACTGATAAGCTTCACTGGTGGGCACTGGTAAGAACGCACTGATGGGCATAGATGAGACCGCACTGGTGGTCCTAGATAAAACCACACTTGTGGGCACAGATGAGACTGCACTGGTGGGCATAGATGAGACTGCACCGGTCGGCATAGATAAGACCACACTTATGGACACCGATGATACCGCACTTATGGGCACAGATGAGACCGCACTTATGGGCACAGATGAGACCACACTTATGGGTACAGATGAGTTTATTTCTCATGCTGACATTTACTTGTGCCACATGCTGATATAAAGCATCATGGCCCGGCTCTCTCTGTGGTGCTGTTAGGGATGTGCTCACATACACTATACAAGCACTGATTGTTGTTAGAAAGATCTCAAATCTGCACGAGGAGGAATATTTCTAATACTGAATTACAGTAGAGTACAGTGTGTATAATGTAAGGTTATGGGATGTGTCTACAGTTCAGTAATGATTACATAAAGCAAGTAAGGGCAATATGTTTATCTCCTGTTTCGGCTGGAGGGAGAGAGCACAGGCTATGTGTTACTGAGTAGTGGGGCTGGCTGCAGAATGAGTGGACTGATGGACACTGATAAGCTTTACTGGTGTGACCGCATTGATGGGCACTGATAAGCTTCATTGGTGTGACCGCATTGATGGACACTGCTAAGCTGCACTGGTGTGACCGCACTGATGGGCACAGATAAGCTGCACTGGTGTGACCGCACTGATGGGCACATATAAGCTGCACTGGTGTGACCGCACTGATGGGCACAGATAAGCTTCACTGGTGCAACCACACTGATGGGCACAGATAAGCTGCACTGGTGTGACTGCACTGATTGGCACAGATAAGCTGTACTGGTGTGACCACACTGATGGGCACTGATAAGCTGCACTGGTGGGCTCTGGTGTGACCGCACTGAAGGGCACATATAAGCTGCACTGGTGTGACCGCACTGATGGGCACAGATAGGCTGCACTGGTGTGACCACACTGGTGGGCACTGATAAGCTGCACTGGTGCGCACTGGCGAGACTGCACTGATAATCTGCACTGGTGGGCAATGGTGTGACCACACTGATGGGCACTGATAAGCTTCACTGGTGGGCACTGGTGTGACCACACTAATGGGCACTAATAAGCTGCACTGGTGAGACCGCACTGAAAAGCTGCACTGGTGGGCACTGGTGTGACCGCACTGATGAGCACTGGTAAGCTGCACTTGTGGGCATTGGCGAGACCGCACTGATAAGCTACACTGGTTGACACTAGTGAGACAGCACTGATAAGCTGCACTGGTGGACACTATTGAGACCGCACTGATAAGCTGCACTGGTGGGCACTGGTGAGAACGCACTGATAAGCTGCACTGGTGGGCACTGGTGAGACCGCACTGATAAGCTGCACTGGTGGGCACTGGGGTGACCACACTGGTGGGCACTAATAAGCTGCACTGGTGGGCACTGGTGTGACCACACTGATAAGCAGCACTGGTGGACACTATTGAGATTGCACTGATAAGCTTCACTGGTGGGCACTGGTAAGAACGCACTGATGGGCATAGATGAGACCGCACTGGTGGTCCTAGATAAAACCACACTTGTGGGCACAGATGAGACTGCACTGGTGGGCATAGATGAGACTGCACCGGTCGGCATAGATAAGACCACACTTATGGACACCGATGATACCGCACTTATGGGCACAGATGAGACCGCACTTATGGGCACAGATGAGACCACACTTATGGGTACAGATGAGTTTATTTCTCATGCTGACATTTACTTGTGCCACATGCTGATATAAAGCATCATGGCCCGGCTCTCTCTGTGGTGCTGTTAGGGATGTGCTCACATACACTATACAAGCACTGATTGTTGTTAGAAAGATCTCAAATCTGCACGAGGAGGAATATTTCTAATACTGAATTACAGTAGAGTACAGTGTGTATAATGTAAGGTTATGGGATGTGTCTACAGTTCAGTAATGATTACATAAAGCAAGTAAGGGCAATATGTTTATCTCCTGTTTCGGCTGGAGGGAGAGAGCACAGGCTATGTGTTACTGAGTAGTGGGGCTGGCTGCAGAATGAGTGGAGTGATTTATGTTGAAGTGGGCTTGTTCACATTTACATGCACAGGCATGGTGTACCCTCCCACATTCACTCTTATCCCAAGGATTCATGGGAAATGTAGTTCTATTATGGTTTAGAGAGAGGGGAGGATATGATGTAATCACTGTTCTAACAGATCCTCACTGGCAGAATATATGATGCATTTTTTGAATTACAGAGCTGACTTCCTAAAAATTTTATCTTCAATCGTCAGGAATTTCACAAATATAATAACTGTTTAGTATTTTGTGTAGGGGGTGTACTAATGGGGGATTTTTGAAAATCCCTGAGTTCTGCTTTAAAGAAGGCTAAACATATCCTGATGAAGAACAGACCTTCAGTGAAAGTGGTAACAAATGCAGTTGTCCTCAGAACCCCAAAAAGTTAATTTAACTTAAGTTATTTCCTTCTCAATGGCAAGGGGGTGTAAACTTCACACTATATGCAAAATTGTAGATGCTTTTTGATCTTTTAATTCAGATCTACATAACATAAGATCACTCATCAAAACTGATGCACAATGCACAACATAACTGCTATTTTTTTTCTGGAATTAGCATCCCTCCCTGCTCTTATTGAGGAAGAGAAACAGTTTATTTATACACCTAACAAATCAGGGAAACTGCTAAGTGTCAGGGCTTTTTTCAGCGAGAACACAGGGTTTTGGTAACTCCAGCACTAGAATGTATGTAATTGTGCTGGGGTATGCTAGAAGGTCATTTGATGCTGGCTGCTGGGGAATCTATTGTTCCTGGAGGAGATCTATTTTTACATGGCTGTCTATTGTTGCTGGGAAGGTCTATTATTGTTGCTGGTGGGGGATCTATTGTTGCTGGGGGGAGCGTATGTTGCTGGGGGGTCAAATGTTGCTTGAAAAGATATACTAATGATGGAGGGGTCTATTGTTGCTGGCTGCTGGGGGATCTATTGTTGCTGGAGGGAATCTATTTTTGCATGGCAGTCTATTGTTGCTGGGGAGGCCTATTGTTGCTGGTAGGGATCTAAATTATTGTTGCTGGGAGTTATTTTTCTGGGAGGTCAATTGTTGCTGGAAGAGATCTACTGTTGAGGGAGGAGTTGTTGCGGGTTGCTAGGGGATCTATAGTTTCTCGGGTGGCATATATTTTTGCGTGACATTCTAATGTTGCTGGAGAGGCCTATTGTTGCTGCTGGGGGAATATTGCTGCTAGAAGGCATTGATTTTTGCCTGGCAGTCTATTGTTGCTGGTGGGGGATCTATTGTTGCTAGGGGTTATGTTGCTGGGGGGTCAATTGTTGCTGGAAGAGATCTACTGTTGAGGGAGGGATCTTGAAAAAAAAGCCTGGCATGAATTTTGAGGGAAAACTCCACGCCAACATTTTTTAAAATATGGTGTGGGGTTCCCCCCAAAATCCATACCAGATCCTTATTCGAGCATGCAGCCTGGCAGGGCAGGAAAGGGGCTGATGAGCGAGCCACTCCCCTTCTGAACCATAACAGGCCACATGCCCTCAACATGCTTTGGGGTACTTTTCACCTTTTTGGGCACCCACCCCAAATCACCTTGTCCACATGCTGATGACAGAGACAGTTTTTGACAAGTCCTTTTTTAAAAAAAACAATGTCCCCCCGGTGTAGCTCCATGGTCAAGCCTGACACCCACCACCACTGCTGACCCAAAAAAAGAAAAAAAAAAAGCTCCACCATCTGCCAGCTTTACCAACTGACAGTTCTTAAATAGCTAAGGGGTGGGGCCGCCGCCAACATCACCTAGTGGCACCGCCCCCTTGTGATGTCACCATTTTCTCCTGTTAGTACAAGTTTGGTGAGAGACGATTCGCGCTTGGAGACTCGTATTTTTCAGATCGTTTAACTGCTGTTCAGTGCTTGTGAGGTTTGTATCTGCTTTTCAGTGCATGTGGTCAATTAGCATTGATTCATTCAGTGTCTTATTGTCCACTCGTTGCTGATTTTCAGCTCACTCTTCACAGGCCTTGCTGTTCTTCAGTGCGTTCCGTTAAGTGCGTTCTGACCAGCCGACCGTTTTGAAGCCATGTTGCGTGTACGTACTCCTCGTAGAGTTCGTGCTTTGTATGTGCTTGGTGCTGTAGTTCATTCTTCAGCCCAAGCCCAGTCCATGAATAGGGAGAGGAGATGTTCATGGACGAAGAATTGGTTGCTCCAGCGTGACCAATTCTCTCACATGCCATTGCTCCGTGAGATCCGTGAGAATAATCCTGAGTATTTCAGGAACTTTCTCCGGATGACGGACCCCGTTTTTGACCGTTTGTTGGCTTTGCTGACCCCTTATATCAGCAGGCAGGATACCTGCATGAGGCAAGCCATCACTGCGGAGCAGAGGCTAGTCACTAGGTTGCGTTACTTGGCGACAGGGAGAAGCCTGCAGGACCTTAAGTTCTCAACAGGCATCTCCCCCCAGGCTCTGGAGATCATTATCCCAGAGACCTGTTCTGCCATAATTCAGGTCCTGCAGAAGGACTATATTAAGGTAAGATTCATCCTTTAATATCACATTTTATTGTATTTAATGTTTGCTAATGTATTGTATTTCTTTACTCAAACACTCATTTCCATGATTGCAATATATTGTGAATGTCCTCTTTGTCCTCATGCATGCTGTCATTTTTTAATGCTCTTTTTTGTCCTGCATGCATATTTGCCTTCACTAACCTCCCCAGCATGCAATGCTGGGCCCATATCCACCTAGTCTACTCACTTAATGTATTTTGTCAGCTCCATTGTAGTGCTTTACCCTAAAATTTTTCAAAATGGTCTTTGTGTCCTTAACTTGATTTAGAATCCCCTCCCCCCCTAAAATGTATCCAAATGGTCTATGTGTCCTTAACTTGATTTAGAATCCCCTCCCCCTTACAATTTATCCAAATGGTCTGTGTGTCCTTAAGTTGATTTATAATCCCCCCCTTAAAATGTGTTCAAATGGTCTGTGTGTCCTTAACTTTATTTAGAATCCCCTCCCCCCTTAAAATTTATCCAAATGGTCTGTGTGTCCTTAACTTGATTTAAAATCCCCCCCTTAAAATTTATCCAAATATTCTGTGTGTCCTTAACTTGATTTAGAATCCCCCCCTTAAAATTTATCCAAATGGTCTGTGTGTCCTTAACTTGATTTGGAATCCCCCCTTAAAATTTATCCAAATGGTCTGTGTGCCCTTACCTTGATTTAGAATCCCCTCCCCCCTCTAAATTTATTGAAATGTTCTGTGGGGTTGATTTACTAAAAGCAAATAGATGTTGCACATTGCAAAATGCAGATGCACTCTGCAAGTGCAATTAAGCGTTGTGCACTGTCTGTGCTAAAAGGTGCCCCTTCCACATCATCTAAAATTAAAGGAAAAAAATATATATTTAGAAATATGCAGGCATACATACATTACCTTACCATAAGCTGAGGTGTCAGACACTCACCTGGTGGGGTGCCCATGTCACCTATTTCCTCCATCACTCCTTCATACACATCCTTGAGGGTGGCGCTGGTGCTTGCTTCTTCCCCTTCCACAACCAGATCACCTAAAATAGATGATAAAAATTGTATCTTGGAATATGCAGCCATGCATAGATTACCGTAAGCTGGTGTGTCAGACACCCACCTGGTGGGGTGCCCATGTCGCCCACCTCTCCTTCCTCAACATCCTCTGTGGGGCTTGGGCTGATTTCTGGGTGTTGCGGTCGGGGGTCACTGGGTTCAGCGTCTTCAGAGTCTTTTCTCCCCTATGTGAGTGAAACAAAAGCTATACTTAAGCACACGGATATTTGAGTCCAGGAATAGTAATATGAAACATTGTAGTGAAGTGGTGTACAAATTGTCTGTTTGGGCAGAGTTCCTAGTTGAAGACATAATTAAAATTCCCTTTTAAACAAGCTGGAATCCTTTCCTTTTTTTGGCCACATTTCACAAATAGAGACACCCCAACAAGTATATATTCATATATATATAGATATATATGTATGTATGTCATACATATGTATATACATATCTATCTATCTATCTATCTATCTATCTATCTATCTATCTATCTATCTATCTATCTATCTATCTATCTATCTATCTACACATATAATGTTTACTATGAACGATGTTTACTCCGATCGTTTAACGTTCTAAACTCGTTCCTTTAAAGAAAAGCACATGGAGCTGTATGCAAGGTAACAAACAGAATATGAACACACAAGTACTTACTTTTTTGAAGCACTTTCTGGATTCATCTGTACTGATCCGGCTCCCGGAGTTTGAGGTCGGACCATTGTTTCCTCAGCTGATCTTTAGAGTTCCGTACCCCAAAACGAAAATGCAAGGTCTTTACCACTTTCGCCATTATTTTTGCCTTTCAGAAATTAGGCCGGGCATGCCGTCCATGCTTCCCATCATAATCTTTTTTTATCAAAATTGCCACCATCTCCACCATCTCTTCAAAGGCCATATTGGAGGCCTTAAATCTCCGCTTCCCAGATCAGGACGTTCCGGGCTCTGAGCTTTCCTCGCTACCTGAGGTAGTACACACCTGCTTTGTCTCTGGCATTGTTGTTCCAACAGCGCACCATAGAGAGAAGGGGCGGAGAATATTCATTAAAAAATAACGTCAGGGGCGGGCAACGCAGGCAGAGTTTCACGCATGCGCAGTGTATATAAAGCTACTATGCATGTGCCGTATGTACGTTCTGTGTGTAGAGACAAGGGGGTGGAGAATATTTGTTAAAAAAGAATGTCGAGGGCGGGTGACACAGGCGGAGTTTCATGCATGCACAGTGTATATAAAGCTACTACATCTGTGTCGTACTTACGTTCTGTGCATGGAGGATAGAGGAACTGAGTGTCCGAAACAAAGGTAAATTTTTGTAACTTTGTAGCAGCCTATATTGCTTAAAGATCGATGAGGCCTATGTTGGGATAAGATGATGAGAGTTTAGCTGAAACATTAGTGTTTTTGTCTTGTGTATTATCTTTTACAGAAAACATGAATGCCAAATTTAAGGACCCAGAATTTTTGATAGCATTTATTGAGAAGTACAGGGAGATGAGGAATCTGTGGGAGGTCAAACACCCTCAATATCACATTAAACCAGTAAGGAAGTCAAAGCTGGAGAGACTTCTCGCATTTGTGCAGACTTTCATCCCAGAAGCAATCGTGGAGATTTTGGAAAAGAAAATTGGGATCTTGCGAAATATGTATAGGAGGGAACATAACAAGATTCAGAATTCCCTGAGATCAGGAGCATCAACAGATGATGTATATGGACCCAGGCTGTGGTACTATGATAAACTACATTTACTCGATGACCAGACTGAAGCCAGGGCATCACTTTCAACCACCCTTCCCTCCTCCCTTTCATGCACCCTTCTCTCCACCCTTCCCTCCACCCTTCCCTCCATGCCAGCAGAGGCTGATGAGAACCAAGCTGAGTCTTCCATCCTGGAAGAACCGGATGTGACCATCTGGAGTCAGGTAAATTATTTTTATACATATTTAGTGTCCTAATATTAATGATGTTAACTAGATGTTATAAGTGATTAACTATTAAGGATTATATCCAAAAAATGATGTATGCATATCAATTGACAGTAGTGGCTAAAAATGTTTGTCGCCAGCTTTAAAAAATGCTGGTGTCGGATTTTTATACTCTTCTATATGTATTAACATTGAATTTGCAAGTCATGAGAAGAAAATTGTGTGTCATTGATGAACAAAAAACTACAACTATGTCCCTTTTTTATACACAGGATGAGCTCAGCCAGGAGGAAGGTGTGGAAAGTGGCAGGCAGGAGGAGGCGGGGCCACAGGGACAGCCAAGAGGAGGCTGGGCCCAGTGTCATCCAGGAGGAGGCAGAGGTTAGTGTCAACCAGGAGGTGGCCTGGCCCAGTAGGAGCCTCACAGAATCCCAGGTGCCTCCCCTCCACCTTTATACAAAAAGGGCCAGGAAGGGGATAGTGACAGAGGAGGCATCCCTGCACCACATGAGAGAAGCAACTAATTTTCTCAAGAGCCCCCCTGAAGCTGAAGAGGCCTATGGCTGTTATTTAGCCATCAGGTTGCTGGAAATGGAGAGGGGCCAATGCCTCCTGTGTGAAAAACTCTTTTCAGATGTCATTCACAAGGGGCTGAAGGGCGAGTTAACTGGCAACAGCCAAATAAATGAGGCAGCCCCACCTCCTCCTCCTCCTTCTCCTCCTGCCACAAGTCAACCACCAGAGCCACAGCCTACAAGGAAGGCTGCAGGGAAGGGTGCAGGGCAGCGTGGAGGAAAGGCTGGAATGAAGAGAAGAAAGTGATGACCTGGCTTCAGTCTGGTCTGACAGAAGACGCAGGCTGGTGTAGTACCACAGCCTGGGGACATATATGTCATCTGCTGCTGCTCTTGATCTCTGGGATTCCTGAACCAGATTGTGCTCCCTATTTTATGGACTCCTCAAGATCGCAATTTTCTTTTCCACAGACTTGATGTGTGCCCTGGGGCCAAAAGTCAAAAAGCCAAAAGTCAAAAAGTCAATTCAAAAAGTTTCTCCAGCGTTGACTTCATCTTTATTTTGTTTACCATAAATAAATGGATATTTTATTTAATGAAAATACATGAAAAATAAAAAATGGTTCTTTGTGGTAAATTTACAACAAAAAAATAAAATAGAAACAAATAAAAAGAAATGGTTCTTTGTGATAACTTTACAAACAAAAAAAAAAGATATATGGAGATAAAGAAAAAATTATTTTGAAACAATCCTAAAAAAAAAACTTGATGAAATAAAAAATAATAAAAGATGACTCCAAAAAACAATTGTATAAACACTAGTATGGAGATATGGCTTTTAACAAATACAATATCATTCATGAGATCAAGAGAAATAATCCAGAAATCAGTTTGTGAGACCTCTGTGTGAATAGGAACAGCAAAACAACTTCGTTCTTCTAGCATTATAAAGAAGACAATTAATTCACTGCATTTAACGATCACAGAATTTGCAGCGTGAGGAATATGCTACCTACAATTCAAACACTAGTATTTGCTTCTGAGCATGCGTCGTTTTTTTGTCCGTCTGACTAGAATACAGACGAGCGGATTTCTGGGTCTGGCGGAGTTACGACGTAAAGATTTGAAGCATGTTCCAAATCTAAAGTCCGTCAGATTTTCATCTGGAAAAGTTTGCTGGAGGTCCGATGAAGCCCACACACGATCGGATTGTCCGCCGGACTTGGTCCGTCGGACCAGTCCGGTCGAAAAGTCTGACCGTGTGTACACTGCATTACACATACAGAGTGTGTGGAAAGTTGTAGTTTCTAAGAAAGGAGGTGATAAGTTCAGATTATTATGTAAAAAAGAAGTGTTCTAGACCTTTAGTTTAAATACTAGATAGCCAGCAGGTCTCAACTTTGAATGAGTTGTTTCTTACTATTATGAATAACAATAGGTATGGCTTTTTGCATTCAGTGTCTCTGTTATTTACTATTATTGATGCTGACACCCAGACACAATGTTTTTTTTCTTTTTCTGTATCAAGACCACCAACACATGAAAAGTAGGTATGAGCCAAACACCCTCCTGTTTGGTTCGCAGCAGAACATACGAAAAGGCAAAAAATTTGGCAGAACGCACGAACACCGTTAAAGTCTATGGGACACGAACATGAAAAATCAAAAGTGCTAATTTTAAATTCTTATATGCAAGTTATTGTCATAAAAAGTGTATGGGGACCTGGGTCCTGCCCCAGGGGATATGTAACGATGCAAACATTTTTTTTAAAAATGCAGTGATTTTGCCTATTTTTTACAGGCTGTGTCGTTCTATTTTATTTAGTTCCGAATTGTGTGGTTTACATTATCTAAGTCACAAAAAAATTTTTTTAGAGTTAATCTACTGACTGCATTGATTGCTAGAGTCTAGTGATCGGGACTTGCTCCTCTTCACGATACTTTGGTGGCGAACCACCCACGAACCCACAAAGTACACGTGGGTCGGAGATTTCTCGACCCAGGTGTACTACCTAATTGCTTTAGAAAAGTTGCTATACATCTAAAGTATTTCTACTTGAAAATGTCTACATTGAAATAGGATTCACTATCTTCTTTCTCTTGAATCCACTCCTTTCAATTCTCTCTACTATACTCTACTTTTCTTTAAATTTCGGATCTTTCTGTACCCCAACCCCTTGGTCTCCTGACCAGCTGCGTTTACAGTGTATAACTTTTATTTGTCTCCGCAGAATAAGCCTGACAAGCCCCCACACCTACTTTACAATAATGGCGTACTCATCATTGGGAGAAGGGCCTATGGTGATTTCCCATAATATTAAGGGTTTGAACATCCCGGAGAAAAGGGTTTCACTTCTCAGGGAGCTGAAGAAAGGTAGGCCTCAGTTTGTTTTTTTACAGGAAACCCACTTCCGCACCAATCAAATTCCCAGACTTACCAATGCATACTTTAATAGGGCATACCACGCAACTAATGACCTAGCAAAAACTAAGGGGGTGACCATCCTACTTAGGAAAGACAATCCCTTTATCCTTACTGACCGACTGACGGACCCGGAGGGCCGATATATTTTCATTAAAGGTACATTTGGAAATAAGACTGTGACGCTGGCCAATGTGTACTTCCCGAATGCGTCCCAGGTCACCTTCTGCCAGAAGATCACACATGAACTAAAGGGCTTTGCAGAGGGAACATTGATCATGGGAGGAGACTTTAATGTCCCATTAAACCCAATTATAGACTCTTCCACTGGAAAGTCTTTCATAAGGTACAGAGCCCTCAAAACAATCAAAAAACACCTAAACTCTCTACAATTGGTAGACACATGGAGATTTCTCCACCCAAACACTCGAAACTTTACGTTTCACTTGATCCCCCATGATCGATACTCCCGCATCGACCACATATTTATATCCCAGAGGGACCTGCGGATGGTGAAGGGGGCCCACATTGGCATTCAGACGATTTCTGATCATGCGCCTATCTCCCTGGAAGTTGACCTTACGCACACTCCGCCCAAGGCAAACACTTGGAGATTGAACTCCTCTTTGCTAACAGATCCTGACTTACTCCCCCGCATACGTGAAGCTATATCTGACTTTTTTACCCATAACAACACACCGGATATGGATCCGATGATGATTTGGGAGGCACATAAATGCACGATTAGGGGAGAACTAATTAGGTTTGGGGCACAACGCAAGAAACAACAGGAAAAAGAATTGAGGGACTTAACCAATAGAATACACTCCCTAGAAGCCCTACACAAACAATCTCTAGCTATACAGACAGCCACAGAACTGCTGGAAGCCAGGAAAAAGTTACAGGAATTATTACACACCAAAACGCAGAGATCCCTATTTTTTAAAAAAAGGATATACTATGAGTCGGGGGACAAGACCGGCCGGTTTCTGGCCAGAGCCTTGAGAGAGGCATACGCTGCCAATGTGATAGCGGGAATTAGGTCACCGGAGGGGACCATGGAGGTAACTCCTGAAGCTATAGCGTCTCAGTTTCATAGCTACTACTCAAAACTCTACAATCTACCGAGACAAAACAGACCCCCTGAAATACTGACCGATAGAATACGGGCCATACAAGACTACCTGATTGAGAGTGGTTTGCCACGATTAGAGACCGCAGAGACGACCCCTCTGGAGGAACAGATAACACTGACTGAAATACAGGGAGCCATTAAACCTGGAAAGAGCCCGGGGCCAGATGGCTAAACATCAGTCTATTATAAGACCTTTAGCGACATCCTGTCTAACCCATTGGCAAGAGCCCTAAATTCCCTCTCCTCACCCAGACAAGTACCCACTGACTTTCTGACAGCTCACATAACAGTAATACATAAAGCTGGGAAAGACCCCGCAGAGTGCCCAAGTTATCGGCCTATTTCGTTACTGAATTTAGACCTCAAAATATTAACTAAGATACTTGCCAATAGACTAATACCGCTCCTTGCATCCCTAATTGGACAGGATCAGGTGGGCTTCATGCCTGGTAGAGAGGCAAGGGATAACATTATAAAGGCTTTACTTTTGACACATGCGGCACATACAAAGGGCATCGAGGGCCTTCTCCTGTCCACGGACGCAGAGAAGGCCTTCGATCGGGTCTCCTGGGACTACATGCTAGAGGTATGTCGCCATGTAGGACTGGGAACGCACATGATGACGTGGATTACAGCCCTCTACCAGAACCCTTGTGCTAGGATAAAAGTCAATGGCATATTATCGGACAAGGTTAAAATCTCAAATGGAACGAGACAAGGCTGTCCCTTGTCGCCATTGCTGTTTATCCTCTCACTGGAGCCGTTTATTAGAAAAGTTAACAAGAATGAATCCATCTCAGGATTTGAAGTGGCCAACAAAACCTACAAGACAGCCACCTACGCGGACGATCTTTTGTTTTTTTTAACAAAACCGCATATTACAATCCCAAATTTGCTAGCGGAATTCACACACTATGGCTACATATCGAACCTCAAAATCAACTACTCTAAGTCCGAGGCAATGAATATATCGCTATCAGAAGATTTGCTAGCTAAAACACAGGGGAACTGTACGTTCCGCTGGGTAACCAGTGAACTCAAATATTTGGGGGTATGGATACCTTCGTGACTGTCAAAAACTTTTGAGAAGAACTTTCCACCAATGCTAACAGACATTGCCTCGGACTTATTAGGTTGGAACTCCAAATTTTTCTCCTGGTTCGGAAGGGCGGCTATCCTTAAAATGGTCATCCTCCCGAGATTATAATATCTTTTGAGATCATTGCCAGTTGGGATACCACTACATTTTTTCAAGCAATTACAATCCATTCTCACACGCTTTCTTTGGGGTCATAGACGGCCTAGAGTTGGATTTTCTTTGCTAGCCAGGCCCAAGGAGTGAGGGGGCATGGGTCTACCCCACTTCCACAACTACTATCTAGCCTCTCACCTTCCCAGGGTGATTGATTGGCACTGTCATGGAAAATCAAAAGACTGGGTCCATTTGGAGGAGTCAGTGACCTCGGGCAGACTCAGGTTCTCCCCATGGATTCCCTGGGGAAAGCTTCATGAGTCCACACAAAAATACCCACTGACGGGGGCTACCATGAAGGCCTTCCAGACGGTGGTCAAAAAATATGATTTAAGGACACAGCTGAGCCCACTGACTCCGATCCAGAATAATCCAGATTTTGCTCTGGGTCTGGCGGGCGGGAACTTCCAGGCTCTGGACATAACAAACATACTGACTGCAGGAGATTGCATTAGGAATGGCAAAATCAAAGACTATTCAGTGATGAAGGAAGAGGCTGATATCCCTCACCTGTCCAGGTGGTCATACTTCCAGATACATAGCTTCGTTATGGATAAGACCAAACTACCCCACTTCCGGAGACCTATGACTCAATTAGAGACAGTATGTCACAGAGGAGATGACTTTTACAAAACAACCTCTGCTGTCTACTCCTGGCTTCAAAACCCTATATCAACTACGGATGATAGATTTAGAGTAGAATGGTCTAGTGCCTTGCAGAGAGATATAACAGATAACCAATGGCTGACGGCTTGTACATTGGCTCTTAAATGCTCCATTAGCACCAAAACACAGGAGACAGCATATAAACTCCTAACTCACTGGTACGCCACTCCACATAAAATAAAGAAATGGTTCCCTGAAGCCTCAGATAGATGCTGGCGATGTAATAGAGAGTCAGGCACTCTCTTACATATCTGGTGGCAGTGCCCAATTCTTGAGACTTTTTGGACGAAAGTAAGGGATATCATACGACAGATAACGGAGACCAATATTAATCTGGATGCAGCGTGCTGCCTACTCCACATCTCGAATTTTCCTTACAAGAGAAAAAAAGAGTATGGGATCCCCCCGTCCATTACCAGGCCCTTTGGGTCTGGTATTAATATTGAGGGGAACCCTGTGCCAAAATTCTTTAAAAAATGCGTAGGGGTCCCCCTAAAATCCATACCAGGCCCTTCAGGTCTGATATGGAAATTAAGGGGAACCCTACGCCGAATAAAAAAAAAATGGTGTAGGGGTTCCCCCAAAATCCATACCAGAAAAAGAAAAAAAAAGGTGTGAATGACCCGCCTCCACGGGAGGCACCCGCCATGTGACAGCTCTTATATAACTGATAGAGGGGCCACCAGGTGACGTAACTGGGTGACCCCGCCCCCTCTGACGCACAGGGCTTCCTCATGGCTTCCCCATGGCATCAGAGGGGGGGCACCCAGTGATGTAACCGGGTGGCCCCACCTCCTCTGACACCACGGGGAAGCCATGGGGAAGTCCCTGTGGCATCAGAGAGGGACGCGGTTACGTCACCGGGTGGCCACGCCCTCAGTTATATAAGAACTGTCACAGCAAAGACACGTCAGAAGATGGGAGCCTCCCATGGAGGGGGGTCGAACACTGCCTTTTTTTTTTTGGTCCATTGAGCGGCGTGAACTTACTTTGTGGGACATTTTTATTTTTTCATTTTTTAATAAAGGACTTGTCCCAAGCTGTGTCTTGTCTTTTTTTATCATTTTGACTCTTTTTTGGTGAAATGGTAGGGGTACATTTGTACCCCGTTACCAATTCACACAGGGGGAGGCTGGGATCTGGGGGTCCCCTTGTTAAAGGGGGCTTCCAGATTCTGATAAGCCCCCTGCCCGCAGACCCCCACAACAACCGGGCAAGGGTTGTGGAGATGAGGCCCTTGTCCCCATCAACATGGGGACAAGGTGATTTGGGGGACTACCCCAGAACACCCTCCCCATGTTGAGGGCATGTGGCCTGGTACAGGTCAGGAGGGGGGCGCTCTCTTGTTCCCTCCTCTTTTCCTGTGGCCTGCCAGGTTGCGTGCTTGGATAAGGGTCTGGTATGGACTTTGGGGGGGACCCCAGGCCATTTTTTTTATTTTTGGCGTGGGGTTCCTGTGCAGACTCCCATTTGCTTCCTGTGCTGCTACTTCCTGTCCAGCCTCCCATGTGCTTCTCTATTTAAATTCCACTCAGACCAGATTCTGGTTGCTTGATCAACACTTGTTTCTGAGCTCCCTTCTTGTAACCTGCTTTAACCTGACCTCTCGTGAACTGATCTCTTGTGTACAGACTCGTCTAGTTCTCCTGATTACGTTGTCTGCTGCCCTCCCTGACCTTGGCTCACTATCCAGCTCGCCTATGCTTCATCCATCCGTGTCTGACAGTGTCTTTTGGTACTCCCCTAGCGAGCAGGGTGAATCCGGGGGTCATGACCTGGGGTCAGCACGTAGCTATGCCCAAACCCTCGTGAGGGGGTCCCTTGCAGAATATAGGCTGGCCCTTAGACTCCACGCCCTTGGGGATCCCATGTCTCCTGCTCACCTGTGGGCTCACTGTAGTAGTACCTCGACAGTTTGCTCAAGCCATGAGCTCCTCAGAGAGTCAGCCACTGACTGAGGATCAAATGCATCATCTAGTTCAGAGACTTAACTCCCAGCAAGCAAATCAAGAGCAAATAATGCTGGTTCTACAGGATCTTGCCTCCCGTCTGGATCGTCTGCAACTCGCTGCAACTTCTGCTCCTCCCGTCCCTGCTTCTGCTTTAGCTGTTCCCATGTTACCTGCTACACCTAGCAATCCCTGTTTGCATCTGCTGCTGCCACCTCATTTTTCTGGCAACCCTAAGGATCGCACCAAAGTCGCATATATCATCTCTCTCCTTTCCGGTGATGCTCTAGCTTGGGCCTCCCCACTCTGGGAATCGCACAATTCTATCACCTCCAACCTCCAGGCCTTTTTGGATGCATTCTGGAAAACTTTTGATGAGCCCGGCAGAGGGTCTTCTGCTGCTGGGGCCCTCCTTCGTCTTCGTCAGCAAGGAATGACAGTCGGCCAATACGCAGTTCAATTCCATAGGCTCAGTGGAATCTCCAGCTTTCATATTTAGGGAGGGCACATGGGGGACAGGGGCAAAAGTAGGGGGGCCAACTGTAAAACGCAGCCTTGTGCCCACCAATACAGTCTTGTGTCCACCATACAGCCTGTGTCCACTATGCAGCCTACGTATGCAGGGGAGAAGAGGAACAGGAGAGCCACCCAGGTGTTCAGAGCACAGCGCGGTGAACACAGTGATAACAGCTTTCATTTCAATTGCCATGTTCCTGCCGCGCAACGTCATATACAGCCCCGCCCCCTTGACCGGGGAACTTTGATTGACAGATCACCCATCACTGGGATTAGACGGGTGATCTGTCTATCAAAGACCCGGGACCAGGAGGAGGGGCTGCATCTGACAGCGAGCAGCGGGGAACACGGCAATTGAAATGAAAGCTGTTATTGCTGTGTTCCCCATGCTGCGCTCTGAACACCTGGGCGGCTCTCTCTCTCTTCCCCTCTGTGATCGTTGGGAGAAATACTCCCATTCCACACAGGCTGCTGGCTTGCCCCCCACTCCCAGGCAGCCCTTCCTCGCCAGCAAAATGTGAGCAGGCGAGGGGATTTTTTGAGGGCTGCTCTATAGTCTGGCGGCTGTGGCTGTGTGAGCACAGCTCGCATCATGCAGATTGTCAGCGTGGATAGAGAGGGAGGAAGTGAAGGGAGGGAAGGATCTCCCGCAGGAGTGAAAGGACGCTCTCTCCTTCTCAGGAGAGCCTGTGTTATTCTGACAGCAGCCCACGCAAGATGCGCGCCACAGGGCACTCGTTGCAACAAAAGGCATTTTAATTGGGGGGCACATGAGGGGGCACAGCATAATGTTGGGGGGGTCAGGGCCCCCTCTGGCCCCACGTTAGTAAAGGCACTGCATATGCTGGCCACTGAACTCAAATGGAATAATGAGGCCCTTACTGCTACCTTCTGGCAAGGCCTATCTGAGCATGTAAAGGATGAACTCACTGCCAGATACTGTGTACACCACCTGCACTGTAATAGAAACTGTACAATGGCTGCACTGTACTGTATACTATGTACACCACCAGAAGTATAGTAGAAACTGTACACACTGTATTAGATACTGTGTACACCACCTGAACTATATTAGAAACTGTACAAACTGTATTAGATACTACTGTGTACACCTCCTGAAGTGTATTAGAAAGTATATACCACAAATGCACTGTATATTGAATGTAGAGTATATATATAAAAGATACTGTGTATATACAGTGTGGCAAAAAAGTATTTAGTCAGCCACCAATTGTGCAAGTTCTCCCACTTAAAAAGATTGGAGAGGCCTGTAATTGTCATCATAGGTATACCTCAACTATGAGAGACAAAATGTGGAAACAAATCCAGACAATCACATTGTCTGATTTTTGAAAGAATTTATTTGCAAATTATGGTGGAAAATAAGTATTTGGTCAATATCAAAAGTTCATCTCAATACTTTTTTATATACCCTTTGTTGGCAATGACAGAGGTCAAACGTTTTCTGTAGGTCTTCACAAGTTTGTCACACACTGTTGCTGGTATGTTGGCCCATTCCTCTATGCATATCTCTTCTAGAGCAGTGATGTTTTGGGGCTGTCGCTGGGCAACACGGACTTTCAACTCCCTCCAAAGGTTTTCTATGGGGTTGAGATCTGAAGACTGGCTAGGCCACTCCAGCACCTTGAAATGCTTCTTACGAAGCCACTCCTTCGCTGCCCAAGCAGTGTGTTTAGGATCATTGTCATGCTGAAAGACCCAGCCACGTTTTATCTTCAATGCCCTTACTGATGAGAGGAGATTTGCACTCAAAATCTCACCATACATGGCCCCATTCATTCTTTCATGTACATGGATCAGTCGTCCTGGGCAAGGTTTGCGGGGATGAGGCCCTTGTCCCCATCAACATGGGGACAAGGTGCTTTGGGGGGCACCCTCCCAAAGCACCCTACCCATGTTGAAGGCATGTGGCCTGGTACGGTTCATGAGGGGGGCGCTTTCTCATCCCCCCTTTTCCTGCAGCCTGCCAGGTTGCGTGCTCGGGTAAGGGTCTGGTATGGATTTTGGGGGGACTCCCAAGCCATTTTTTAAAATTTTGGTGCGGGGGTTCCTCTTAAAATCCATATCAGACCTGAAGGGCCTGGTATGGATTTTTGGAGGGACCCCAGCGCCATTTTTTTTTTTTTTTACATTTTGGCATGGGGTTCCCCTTAATATCCATACCAGACCTGAAGGGCCTGGTATAGATTTGGGGGGGACCCCCACGCAATTTTTTTAAAATTTTGGCACAGGGTTCCCCTTAATATCCATACCAGACCCAAAGGGCCTGGTAATGCACCGGGATGGAACCCATGCCATTTTTTTCAATCATTTTTTATGTATATTGCCGAAACCCAACAATTCATCCGGCAAGACGTTACAGCCGCAAGCAATTTTAAATTACATTTTTTCCTTTAGAAATGTCATTTTGCTGTGGGACTGTTATGAACATGGGAAAAATGCGCTTCTTTACAGGCAGACTAAGCACACCCCCCAGGCATGATATTTAAAGGAATATTTTATTTTTATTGTTTCACTTTAAGCATTATTACAATCACTGCTCCTGAAAAAATGGTCGTTTTTAAAACTTTTTCTTTGCATTGATACATGTTTCCTGGGGCAGTACCCGGGTCCCCATACACTTTTTATGGCAATAACTTGCATATAAGCCTTTAAAATGAGCACTTTTAAATTGTTCATGTTCGTGTCCAATAGACTTTAATGGTGTTCGCATGTTCGCACAAATTTTTTGTCTGTTCGCATGTTCTGGTGCGAAGCAAACCGGGGGGGTGTTCGACTCATCCCTAGTCCCTATCTTGGATCCCTGGTGCTTTCCCTGTCCCTTTCGTACATCACTTACAAAGTGGCTGCTCTCAAAAATACATACGTGCTTTGAAGATATCCATCTGTACCTGTCATTTTACACTTCCATACTCTGCAAGATTTGTAGTGCCCTATGCTCCATCCTTCCTGTGTTGGCAATCTCAATTAGCGTCCTCTCTTTCATCAAGTAATTGATACCATATACTGTATATTAAAAAAAAATTATTGAGATGTAAATATTGAAAGCCACAATAAAGAAAATCAGTATAAGGCTAAACAAATCAATAAACAATATTTCATTCTTTCTATTTAATTTATTAACAATTAACCAGATATAGTGCTTTTTGATTTCTTGTACTGCTCAAATAGGCAAAACAATTTTTTTCTCTATTCTACTTTCTTCTCCCTGTGTATCATTTTCCTAAAGTCTAAAGTTTTATTATTTTGTCTATTTTCTTTGTTTGAGTGTAGGTGTTATGTTAAAAATGTATGTATTGGAAACTTTATTTTTGTTCCAAACCGTAACTATTCTATGCAATAAAAAATAACAGTATCAATAAATGATATATAAGATATATACAGGTATACTTGAAAAATAACTGCAAAATAGTTTAAAACTAATGCCCCGTACACACGGTCGGGCTTTGTTCGGACATTCCGACAACAAAATCCTAGGATTTTTTCCGACGGATGTTGGCTCAAACTTGTTTTGCGTACACACGGTCGCACAAAGTTGTCGGAATTTCCGATCGCCAACCAAGCGGTCACGTACACCACGTGCGACGAGACTAGAAAAGGCCAGTTCAGAACCAAGCGCGGCACCCTTTGGGCTCCTTTTGCTAATCTCGTGTTAGTAAAAGTTTGGTGAGAAACGATTCGCGCTTTTTCAGACTCGTGGCTTTCAGATCGTTTTCTGCCGTTCAGTTTGTGCTTGTGGGTTTGTATCTGCTCTTCAGTGCATGCAGCAAGTTCCGCGTGACTTTAATTGGTCATTGTATTCTTGTTCGTTCGTTACTGTTTTTCAGGTCGCTCTTCACAGGCCTTGCTGTTCTTCAGTGCGTTCTGTTACTTCGTTCTGAGCAGCCGACCATTTTCTAGCCATGTTGCGTATGCATACTCCTCGTAGAGTTCATGCTGTGCGGGGGCTTGGTGTTGGGGTCCTGACCTTGACACAAGTCCAGTCCATGAACAGGGTGGGGAGGAGTTCATGGACCAAGAATTGGTTGCTTCAACCTGACCAGTTCTCTCATATGCCTTTGCTCCGTGAGATCCGTGAGAATAATCCTGATGATTTTAGGAACTCTCTCAGGATGACGGACCCCGTGTTGCACCGTTTGTTGGCTTCGCTGACCCCTTATATTAGCAGGCAGGATACCTGCATGAGGCAAGCCATCACTCCGGAGCAGAGGCTGGTCGCTACCCTGCGGGCATCTCCCCCCAGGCTCTGGGGATCATTATCCCAGAGACCTGTTCTGCCATCATCCAGGTCCTGCAGAAGGAGTATATGAAGGTAAGATTTTTATCCTTTAATATCACATTTTATTGTATTTAATGTTTGCTAATATATTGTATTTCTTTCCTCATTCCCTAATTACCATGATTGGAATATGCTGTGAATATCCCCTTTGTTCTCATGCATGCTGGATTTTTATGTAATTATTATTTTAGGTCCTTCCTACAGATTGCCCTTCAATAACCTCCCCAGCATGTTCTCTCCTGGCCCTATATTCACCTCATGTAGTCACTTAACAATGTATTTTATCAGCTCCATAGTAGTGCTTTACCCCAGACACCCCCTAAAATGTTTTGAATTGTTATTTTAGGTTTAAATTCTGGCAGAGTGGCAGAGGCTTTTTTTTGTGGTGTCCCCAAATCATTTTTAGTAACCCTCCCTCCCCCCCAACTGCTAAGTCAGCTGATTCCAATTCTCTATCTATCCTCAATCATCTATCTGCTGACTTTGCCCAACCCATACACACTATACCCATCTGTTTTGTGCTCTGATGTATGGATGAATTCCCCAAAGCATGTAGTGCAAGGGCCTGCCTGTATACTTTCAAATGGTATTGTTTAACGTTTTTGTATACTATTATTATCTTGACAGGTAATAACAGAATGTCCAAATGTCCTCAAATGTGTACAATGTGTATTTCTATCTTTGTATTATGACACTTCTTACCTGTCCAGTGGGCTGCCAATAGTTTAACTAAGGAGGGGCTGTTCCAAGTAATACCCTGTATTTAGGCATTCATCTCTCAATGAAGTGAAGAGGGTTACCTGTCCAAGATTTCCACACACCCCATAATGTTAGAAATGGCCCATGAGAGGGGGGAGGGGGAATATGATAGGTGTACCTTATACTTTGGCATAGTTAAATTCCCCTTAATAAATGCTATCTGGAGGTTGCCCCATAATGTTTGTGCCTAATCTGCTTGCCATGTTTCTGAGCAAAAATAGTAATTATTATTTTTTTTCCTCAACAGTTTCCTTCTACGCCACAGGAATGGCAGACTGTGGCCTCCCACTTTGCCCAGCGGTGGGACTTTCCTAACTGCGGAGGGGAAATTGATGGGAAACACGTCCACATCGTCCCACCACCCAACTCGGGGTCGTACTATTTCAACTATAAGGGGTTCAATAGTATTGTGATGTTGGCGGTGGTGTCGGCTACTTACGACTTCCTGTATATGGACGTGGGGAAGAATGGCCGGATGTCCGATGGTGGAGTCATCGCCCAGACGGAGTTCTACAGGCGTCTCCAGAATGACAGCTTGGACTTGCCAGCTCCAGAGGACAATGTGGAAGGACTCCCATTCGTGTTCGTTGCTGATGAAGCATTTGCGCTGGGGGACCACCTGATGCGGCCATTCCCGATGAGGACCCTCACCCCGGAACAGAGGGTTTTTAATTACCAGCTGGCCAGAGCCCGAAGAGTGGTGGAGAACACATTTGGAATCCTGGCCAGCCGGTTCCGCCTATTTATGACACCCATCCATATGGCGGAGTATAAACTGAACCATATTATACTGGCATGCTGTATTCTCCATAACTTTTTAAGGAAACATTCAGCCAACTATGCTGGCTCAGTTGGGCCTGAGGCCGGAATGATACATGAAACCACACTGACGGCGCTTGAAAGCGGCCATCCTGGCTTACCCTTCCTGAGTGCCCGTGATGTCTGGTTACGCTACCTGGAGTTCTTTGCGGGTAGGGGGGCCATCAATATGCCAGCAAATATGTGAAGCCTTTTTCTAATAAAAAAACAAAAAAACAACATTCTTTGTGGACATTTACTGCTTGTGTTTGTTTTAGCTGACCTTGACAGAAATGTGTGGAGTCCAGAAAATGGCGTGATTGTGTAACCTTATACAAAGCACTGTTGGCTGTTATTTACTAAATGCAAAAACACATTTCACTACAAGTGCAGTTGCAACTGCACTGAAACTGCACTTGTAGTGCCAAGAGGATTTGCCCTTAGTAAATAACCCCCATTTTCTATGAAAACAGCAATGACATCACCCCAAAAGTGTTGTAGCATTGAGACAATAATCCACACATGCTTAACAAACTTTTTAATACCTGCACAATCACATGTGCATTTACCAAAGGTTTTTCCAACAAACCAACATGTTTGTTGTATAAAAATTTTTGGGGTAGCATTATCAAAAATAGAAATGTCCATTTACGATAAAAAAGGCCTGTGTAAAACCAACAAGAAAGACACAAATCTTGAACTTACAAACGTCACATTTGGTAGAACTTTAAGGCAATATCAGACATGAGTATTTAGAAACTGTGTTTGATATTGCGTTCAGATGGGGTGAAGTCACCCCAGGAAAAGCCAAATTTGGAAGATGCACACCAATTTACCAATGTCAACATGTGTGACCTGCCATCACGGGGGATCAAGGGACAACCCCAAAATGCGTCCATTGATCTCCCGTGATGGCAGATAGCACATGTTGACACACTGTGTGCATCCTCCAAATTTGGCTTTGTGAAAAATCACAAAAACATTTTGCACATTGTAGCAAAACAAAAAACAAAGGGTTTTGGAGGGGCTTTAAACTCGCCCCAAAACATCAATGATATTTTTATTTTTTGGAATAACATCATTGATGTTTTTCTTGATGTTTTCCAATTGTAAATTACACCCCATGATCTCCCCGATCAGGATCTGGGCACTTTCGGATGTGAAAGGATCTGGATCCACAACATCACGATCACCTAAAAAGAGAGGAACCCCACAAAAAATTAGGTCTCAAAGATATGACGGCATCCATCTCTTACCTGAGCCTGTGGACACAGACACTCACCTGTTGTGGTGACTAGTTCCACCACGTCTTCTTCCTCCTGCTCAGCTTGTGTTGGGGGTATTTCCCCTTCTTCCAGAGGGGGGGTCTCTGGTCTCCTCGGATGAGGGGTGTCCTCCAAGTCTTTTATCCCCTATGTAAAACAAAAAAGGTATAATTAGCACACAGATATTTGATGGCAGAACTATAAATAGGAAACATTGCGTGGAAGTGGGGTACAATTGTCAATTTTTGAAGAGTTCCAAAATGTAGCATTTTCAGTGTCCTTTGTCAAGCTGCAATACTTTACCTGTTTGGTACAAGCTTCACAGATGTAGCCCCCCCTATAGTATACACTGGAGCACCTGTGTGGCACCCCTAATAAAAATGGTGTTCTGGTGTCCCACACTAGTGCTCCAGTGTCCAGATGTGAAAACAGCTGCTCAGTGTCCTCTCCTTACACAGAATCTAGTTTGCATTTCATTCTAGTAACAAAGCCATCTACACAACCCAATTCTTTTAAGACAAGTTTAGGGCGTAAAAATGGTGGCCAAATGCATATGGCCTAAACAATGGTATTTTATAGTCCGAAAGAAAAATGATTGATACGAACGAATAATGTGCCCATGAACATGAAAGTTGCCATTTTAAACTGCACAACAGTTCCTAAAAGCACATGGAGCAGCATGAACGTAATAAACATAAAAAGAATAGGAACTACTTACTTTTTTGCAGCACTCTCCGGATCTTTCTGTACTGCTCATGTTCTCGTAATTTGAGGTCTGACCACCGCTTCCTGAGCTGATCTTTCAATCTTCGTACCCCGAAATTCTTGTGAAGGCTTTTGACCACTTTCGCCATGATCTTTGTCTTTCTGATGTTGGGGTTGGGGTGAGGCCCATACTTTCCGTCATAGTCGGACTTCTTCATGATGTCGACCATCTCCAACATCTCCCCAAAGGACATATTTGTGGCCTTAAAACGTCTCCTTCTGGATCGGGACGTGTCCGGATCCGGGCTTTCCTCCTCCTCGTTGCTACAATTAGCACGATCCTGCTGTGTCTCCGCCATGTGCTCTTCCCCCACTGCGCCGAATGAAAAGGGGCGGGGAATAGACTAGAAAGAACGTCAGGGGCGGGCGGAGTTACACGCATGCGCAGTGTGTATAAAGCGTAACACGCGTGCGTCTTACGTACGATCTGTGAGCAGAGGAAGGAGCATCGGAGGCGCCGATCGTGATAACGAAGGTAGGATCTAAACTTGGGCCTATACTGCTTCGAAGTGGAAGCCTATATTGTAACAAGATTAGGGGAGTTTGGCCTGACCTTAGGGTTTGTCTTGTGTTGTGTCTTGCAGAGAAAATGGACCACAATTTCCTCCCCCTGTTCATAGAAAAGTACAGGGAGCTGCCCTGTCTGTGACAAGTGAGACATCCTCATTATAACAATAAACAAAAGAGGCAGGCAGCGCTGGAGAAACTGCTGGAGTTGGTGAAGCCACAGCAACCATCCCCTATTTAAAAACAAAAATTGGTGGCCTGAGGAGCACTTATCTTAGGGAGCGCAAGAAGGTCACAGATTCCCAGAGGTCCGGAGCTGCAGCAGATGACGTTTATGTCCCCAGGCTGTGGTACTATGAGAGACTGCGATTTCTGTCAGACCACACTGAAGTCAGGGAATCCCTCTCCACTCTTCCTTCCACTCTTCCTTCCACTTCAGCTGAGGCTTCCGATGTCCAACCTGGGCCTTCCAGCCGGGAAGAAGTGGAGGAGCCCAGCTGGAGTCAGGTATAGCATTGTTCTACTGATTTCTGGTCAATAAAGAAATGATGCTTACTATAGATGTTATTATTGATCACTAATTGCTGATTGAAAAAAGTGTTTTACATATCAATAGACAGTAGTGGGCACCCAAATTTGGGACAAGAATGAAAAATCCTGGGCTCAGAATGATAGTCTGTTATATTTGTTAACATTCAATTTGCAAAAGCCAGGAGGTGACAATTGTGTGTGATTGATGAAGAAAATACTAAAACTATGTCCCTTTTTCATACACAGGAAGACCTCAGCCAGGAGGAGGTTGTGGAATGTGGCAGCCAGGAGGAGGCGGGGATTAGTGGCAGCCAGGAGGAGGTGGGGCTAAGTGTCAGCCAAGGAAAGCCTGGGACCAGTCGCAGCCTGACTGAATTGCAGGTTCCTCCCCTCCACCTTCCATATAAAAGAGCGAGGAAGACGACTCCGAGTCCCGTGCAGGATTCTGCGTTCAGGCTAATTCAGGAGGCTTCGGCGGCCCTACGAGCCTTACCCACTCCTGAAGAGGCCTTTGCCTGCATGGCTGCCACAAAACTGCAGGGCATGCAGGAGGGTCAATGCAGGCTCTGTGAGCACCTTCTGTATAAAGTCCTACGTAAGGGGGTGAGTGGGGAACTAACACCCAAGACCGACGTCATTGAGTTGGACCATCCTCCTCCTCCTCCTGCTGCCACAACTCCACCACCAGAGCCACCGCGTGGAAGGAAGCGTGGAAGGAAGACCAGAGAGTGATTGCCCTGGGTTCAGTCTGGTCTGACAGAAGCTGCAGTCTCTCGTATGACCACAGCCCTGGGACACAGATGTCATCTGCTGCTTTCCGGATCTCTGGGACTTCTGGACCAGACTGCACTCCCTTAGATAAGGACTCCTCAGGCCACCAATTTTGATTAAAAATTATTGATGTGTGCCCTGGGGGTACAAGGCTTCACCCACTTCTGCAGTTTCTCCAGCGTTGCCTCCCTCTTTGTTTAGTTGTGACCCCTTAATAAAAAATTTTTTGGGAAATTATACTCTCCTGTGTGTTTTCATCCAAAAAGGACAGTTTGTTGGTGACGATTCAGGTACATTTCTAACATAAAATGTGAAATTAACAAGGGACAACAACACCAAACAATCTCCTACAGATTAAATATAACAACATATCAATGGTGTTGTGGGAACTTGTCACAAAAAACACACACAAACATTTTCGGGAGTACAAATAAAAATCCCCCCCAAAAGAATAACACCCTTCAAAAAAATACAAACACAAAAAAAGAATCTACATTAAAGCCAAAAAAAATAAAAAATACAACAAAAATATGTTGTCAGATGTGAGAAATCAAAATATATTGAGGGAATCCTGATAAATAGTAACAAAATAAGTTTGTGAGAAGTCTGTGTGAATATGAGCAGCAAAACTACTATATTCTTGTCACATTATAAAGAAGAAGAGAGTGCGCTGTATTAAACCATTTTTAACATTGCAGCGTGACGAAAGTGCTGTATCCATTGCGAACGCTAAGTTTACCAGAACGAGCTGTTCCGTGTCGGAATTTCTTTCTTGCAGTTTCATCTCTCTAACATGTTTTACCCGAATTCATAAAGTAAAAACTATTATTTCATTGACATTCTGGGGCTGATCTACTATGGCTATGACAAATTCACCAGTGGCATGCTACATTTTCAGATCTAAACAGTCATATCATTTATGAAGCTCCAGAAGACTACAGCCAATCTAATGTTTATCATTTTTTTTTGTTTTGTTTTAGTTTTTTGGCTTATTTAACTTTTTTTGTTTGTGCGTATTTATTTAAAGTTATAATAATTATGTTGTAAAGTAATGGGGCTACAAAGAGGAGCGGTTATAAACCCTTAGCATTGCTATGCAGAAGAACTAGTCTCTTGATTGACTGTTCACATCCCCAGTTTATTTTGCATCCACAACCCATTTTATTTCTACCATGTAATGGTATTTTTCATTCTTCCTGAGCCAACATCACTTTCAATATCATACTAGGCCTCATTCCTTATTCCAAACACTTGGTGTGGTGTAAGGGAGGGGGAGCTAAGCCTTACACCCCTCTCAACATATTTAAAGAGGTGCTAAAAACTTTCTAGCTCCAACAGTAATGCCGCGTACACATGGTCGGACTTGCCAACAGGACAAGCTCCGTCTGCATTTCCGACGGAAAAACTTAGAGCATGTTCTCTATCTAAGTCCATCAGAAATGTCAACAGAAAAAGTCCGATGGGGCATACACATGGTCGGATTATCTGACCAAAACCTCCCATTGGACTTTTTATGTCAGAAATTCCGCCCGTGTGTACGCGGCATCAGGCTTCCCTCAATGGGCGCTTGACAATAGCTCAAACCATAGAAATAAAGAGAATAACACCAGACCAAAAATGAATGAAAGAGTCAAAGATTATTTTAATTGTTGGAAAATAAGTAAAAACTGTCTTAGTGAACAATTCTAAAGAATAAAATGCAAATACAGAAACATACACACACCTTTCAGCAAACTCATTTTAACATACAAATAACACAAATTCACCCCAAATTACTTTATTAATGTCACTTACATGTTATTACAGTTGGATTCCAAAAATATGTTGGTTGATGAAATTGATGGTAATCAATGAGGTTGATTTACCAAAACTGGACAGTGTAAATCTGGTGCAGCTCTTCATAGAAACCAGTCGGCTTCCAGGTTTTATTCTCAAAGCTTAATTGAACAAACTGAAGTTCAAAGCTGATTGACAATCATACACAGCTGTGCCAGATTTTGCACTCTCCAGTTTTAGTAAGTCAACCCCAGTGTTTCCTCTTCTATGCTGAGTGGAGGCACCTGGTTTGTAATTAATATTTTTTTAAGTAATATTTTTTCAAAATTTCTGTGAGAGTAAGGTTGATATAATATTTGTTTTACTTGCCACAGCTGGTCATAAGCACCACTAACTGTGACTGGTCATGCAGCAATGAGGGGGCATTGCCATGCTGGGGTCCCGTCTTTCTTTGCAGAGGGGCAACAGCAAAAACAAGACATCAGCTGCTCTACAGAGGAAAAACCTGATCAGGACCCTACCCCCTTACAGCACTCCAGCCCCAACAAGTGCAGAAAGAGGAGTTTCCGCAAGTCTCACAAATGGGGGAGGAGGAGAATGGAATGTAATCCTAAATATCATGTGTTAATCTCAAAATGTTGGCTTTTTTAAAATGCATATTGCCAAAACTTGACTCTTAGTATGGGATAGAGTGGGAAAGGGTTAGACCCCCTGGTAGGTTTTCCTGTTTATTACTCTGTTACAGATACTTTCTGTACCCACTCCCTTCCTGTAAACAACCTTTTGTCTATAAAGGAGGTTATATAGAAATAAAAATTATTTTTTTACTTTCAGCTTTTTAGTTTAAGCTGGTTCCTTGTGAAAGATCTTCCCTGGTTGGTAAAATGCTATATCAAGGGCATAAAATAATGAAAAAAGAGTGTATACAGGAGCCCTGAATATCAAGAAAACCTAACATGGGCTCCTAGCCTTACCTATAGTAGTTTAGCTCAAAATAACATAAATATTAGAATGGGTGTATATATACTCTTTAACCCCTTTACTGCCACCATCGTATGGTGTATGTGTTGGTCCCCCCGTGCCCCCGACATATTTTCCAGGCTCCACACACCCATCAGCAGACCGGGGACAGGCAAGACAAGTGCTGCCAGGTAGAGTGGAAGCAGATCAGTGAACAACCATTCGCTGATCTCCTTTTCCTGCTAATGGTAAAAAAGCAGGAGTAGTATGGGGCTGCCCTTATGGAGATAAAATGGATTTTTTCTTTGTAGTGAACAATATCTCTATGTGTTACCTAGTTTCCATAATTCCTAAAGTATTGCTTTTAAAGATGGTTATTATAAACCTGTGTGTGCCAAAGAATTGAGTATTTTTATATTCAAATATGTGACTGGTGCTGGATTATTGCTAATAAAAGTAAAATAGCAACATAAGGTGCTTCAATTAATCAACAAAAGTGCATTATGCAAAATCAATAAAGTGACCAGTGCTAAATCATACAAATTTATACAAAATTGTGTAAGATGTATAAGATAAATCCGCGCAATGAATTAAGTAATTTGTTATGGCTGTGACTGCTGCCTCCACAGATACAATACCACCTAGGTGGAATGTATTAGAAAAAAAAAAAGCAGTAATATGGCTCTGCCCTTATGGAGATAACACAGATTTTTTTCTTTGTAGTGAACAGTGACTCTATGTGTTACCTAGTATCCATAATTCCTAAAGTATTCCTTTTAAAGATGATTGTTTATAAACCTGTGTATGCCAAAAAATTGAGTGTTTTTATATTAATCTGTGACTGGTGCTGGATTCTTACTAATAAAAGTGAAATAGCAACATAAGGTGCTTCAATTAATCAACAGAAGTGCATTGTGCTAAATCAATAAAGTGACCAGTGCTAAATCATACAAATTCATACACAATTGTGCAAATTATCCATCATAAATAGTGACTGATGTGCTGTAACTAGTATTAATTGGATAGGAAAAGTTCCATTTGTGAGAAAAAAGTTCTTTTTGGAGTGTTTTGAGGTGTTCAATCTTTGAGGATCAAATATCTGTAGGAAAACTTCTTATCCAGGTGCTGGTTCTTTAATTAGTGCCTTGTCTGCATGCTCTGACAATGCTTGCACTCACCAGATTTTTCTTTCCCCTGCGGGGGTATAGGCGGTCACATTGTCTGCCACTGTGTAGCAATCAAGGATGTCCCCCAAACTTTACTTGCATGTTATGGTGTGATATTTACATTTAGCCCTCATGCACACGGACGTTTTTACAGCTGCTTTTTTGAGCTTTTTTTGCAGCTTAACCACTTGACGACCGCCTCACGCCGATGTACGTCGGCAAAGTGGCACGGACAGGCAAAATCACGTACAGGGTACGTGATTTGCCTTCCGCGGGTGGGGGGTCCGATCGGACCCCCCCCCGGTGCCCGAGGCGGTCGTCGTTTGTCCAGCGGCGATCGGTGATGAGGGGGAGACCATCCGTTCGTGGCCCCCCCCTCGCGATCGCCGCCGGCCAATGAGAACACTCCTTTGCTGCTGTATGCTAAACAGCAGCAAAGGAAGTGATGTCATCTCCCCTCGGGTCGGTATTTTCCGTTCCGGCCCGAGGAGAGACGACAAGTATGTGAGTGCACAAACACTACACACACAGTAGAACATGCCAGGCACACAAATCACCCCGATCCCCCCCCCGATCGCCCCCCGATCCCCCCCCAATCACCCCCCCCCCCTGTCACAAACTGACACCAGCAGTTTTTTTTTTTTTTTTTTGTTTTTTTTTCTGATTACTGCATAGTGTCAGTTTGTGACAGTTACTGTGTTGGGACAGTGTATATTACCCCCCTTTAGGTCTAGGGTACCCCCCTAACCCCCCCTAATAAAGTTTTAACCCCTTGATCACCCCCTGTCACCAGTGTCGCTAAGCGATCATTTTTCTGATCGCTGTATTAGTGTCGCTGGTGACGCTAGTTAGTGAGGTAAATATTTAGGTTCGCCGTCAGCGTTTTATAGCGTCAGGGACCCCCATATACTACCTAATAAATGTTTTAACCCCTTGATTGCCCCCTAGTTAACCCTTTCACCACTGATCACCGTATAACCGTTACGGTTGACGCTGGTTAGTTCGTTTATTTTTTATAGTGTCAGGGCACCCGCCGTTTATTACCGAATAAAGGTTTAGCCCCCCGATCGCCCGGCGGTGATATGCGTCGCCCCAGGCAGCGTCAAATTAGCGCCAGTACCGCTAACACCCACGCACGCAGCATGCGCCTCCCTTAGTGGTATAGTATCTGAACGGATCAATATCTGATCCGATCAGATCTATACTAGCGTCCCCAGCAGTTTAGGGTTCCCAAAAACGCAGTGTTAGCGGGATCAGCCCAGATACCCGCTAGCACCTGCGTTTTGTCCCTCCGCCCGGCCCACCCAAGTGCAGTATCGATCGATCACTGTCACTTACAAGGCACTAAACGCATAACTGCAGCGTTCGCAGAGTCAGGCCTGATCCCTGCGATCGCTAACAGTTTTTTTTGTAGCGTTTTGGTGAACTGGCAAGCACCAGCCCCAGGCAGCGTCAGGTTAGCGCCAGTACCGCTAACACCCACGCACGCAGCATACACCTCCCTTAGTGGTATAGTATCTGAACGGATCAATATCTGATCCGATCAGATCTATACTAGCGTCCCCAGCAGTTTAGGGTTCCCAAAAACGCAGTGTTAGCGGAATCAGCCCAGATACCTGCTAGCACCTGCGTTTTGCCCCTCCGCCCGGCCCAGCCCAGCCCACCCAAGTGCAGTATCGATCGATCACTGACACTTACAAAACACTAAACGCATAACTGCAGCGTTCGCAGAGTCAGGCCTGATCCCTGCGATCGCTAACAGTTTTTTTTGTAGCGTTTTGGTGAACTGGCAAGCACCAGCCCCAGGCAGCGTCAGATTAGCGCCAGTACCGCTAACACCCACGCACGCACTGTACACCTCCCTTAGTGGTATAGTATCTGATCGCATCAATATCTGATCCGATCAGATCTATACTAGCGTCCCCAGCAGTTTAGGGTTCCCAAAAACGCAGTGTTAGCGGGATCAGCCCAGATACCTGCTAGCACCTGCGTTTTGCCCCTCCGCCCGGCCCAGCCCAGCCCACCCAAGTGCGGTATCGATCGATCACTGTCACTTACAAAACACTAAACGCATAACTGCAGCGTTCGCAGAGTCAGGCCTGATCCCTGCGATCGCTAACAGTTTTTTGGTAGTGTTTTGGTGAACTGGCAAGCGCCAGCGGCCTAGTACACCCCGGTCGTAGTCAAACCAGCACTGCAGTAACACTTGGTGACGTGGCGAGTCCCATAAGTGCAGTTCAAGCTGGTGAGGTGGCAAGCACAAGTAGTGTCCCGCCGCCACCAAAAAGACAAACACAGGCCCGTCGTGCCCATAATGCCCTTCCTGCTGCATTCGCCAATCCTAATTGGGAACCCACCGCTTCTGCAGCGCCCGTACTTCCCCCATTCACATCCCCAACCAAATGCAGGCGGCTGCATGAGAGGCATTTTTATGTCCTCCCGAGTACCCCTACCCAACGAACCCCCCAAAAAAGATGTCGTGTCTGCAGCAAGCGAGGATATAGGCGTGACACCCGCTATTATTGTCCCTCCTGTCCTGACAATCCTGGTCTTTGCATTGGTGAATGTTTTGAACGCTACCATTCACTAGTTGAGTATTAGCGTAGGGTACAGCATTGCACAGACTAGGCACACTTTCACAGGGTCTCCCAAGATGCCATCGCATTTTGAGAGACCCGAACCTGGAACCGGTTACAGTTATTATAGTTAGTTACAAAAAAAGTGTAAAAAAAAAAAAAATATGAAATAAAAAAAAATAGTTGTTGTTTTATTGTTCTCTCTCTCTCTATTCTCTCTCTCTATTGTTCTGCTCTTTTTTACTGTATTCTATTCTGCAATGTTTTATTGTTATTGTTATTGATTGTTATTGTTATTGTTATTATGTTTTATCATGTTTGTTTTTCAGGTGTGTAATTATTTACACTTTACTGTGCTTTATTGTTAACCATTGTTAACCATTTTTTTGTCTTCAGGTACGCCATTCACGACTTTGAGTGGTTATACCAGAATGATGCCTGCAGGTTTAGGTATCATCTTGGTATCATTCTTTTCAGCCAGCGGTCGGCTTTCATGTAAAAGCAATCCTAGCGGCTAATTAGCCTCTAGACTGCTTTTACAAGCCGTGGGAGGGAATGCCCCCCCCCCCCACCGTCTTCCGTGTTTTTCTCTGGCTCTCCTGTCTCAACAGGGAACCTGAGAATGCAGCCGGTGATTCAGCCAGCTGACCATAGAGCTGATCAGAGACCAGAGTGGCTCCAAACATCTCTATGGCCTAAGAAACCGGAAGCTACGAGTATTTCATGACTTAGATTTCGCCGGATGTAAATAGCGCCATTGGGAAATTGGGGAAGCATTTTATCACACCGATCTTGGTGTGGTCATTTGCTTTGAGGGCAGAGGAGAGATCTAGGGTCTAATAGACCACAATTTTTTCAAAAAAGAGTACCTGTCACTACCTATTGCTATCATAGGGGATATTTACATTCCCCGAGATAACAATAAAAATGATTAAAAAAAAAAATATGAAAGGAACAGTTTAAAAGTAAGATTAAAAAAGCAAAAAAATAATAAAGAAAAAAAAAAACAAAAAAAAAAACACCCCTGTCGCCCCCTGCTCTCGCGCTAAGGCGAACGCAAGCGGCGGTCTGTCGTCAAACGTAAACAGCAATTGCACCATGCATGTGAGGTATCACCGCGAAGGCCAGATCGAGTGCAGTAATTTTTCCAGTAGACCTCCTCTGTAAATCTAAAGTGGTAACCTGTAAAGGCTTTTGAAGGCTTTTAAACATGTATTTATTTTGTTGCCACTGCACGTTTGTGCGCAATTTTAAAGCATGTCATGTTTGGTATCCATGTACTCGGCCTGAGATCATCTTTTTTATTTCATCAAACATTTGGGCAATATAGCGTGTTTTAGTGCATTAAAATTAAAAAAAGTGTGTTTTTTCCCCAAAAAATGCGTTTGAAAAATCGCTGCGCAATTACTGTGTGAAAAAAAAAAATGAAACACCCACCATTTTAATCTGTAGGGCATTTGCTTTAAAAAAATATATAATGTTTGGGGGTTCAAAGTAATTTTTTTGCAAAAAAAAAAAACTTTTTCATGTAAACAATAAGTGTCAGAAAGGGCTTTGTCTTCAAGTGGTTAGAAGAGTGGGTGATGTGTGACATAAGCTTCTAAATGTTGTGCATAAAATGCCAGGACAGTTCAAAACCCCCCCAAATGACCCCATTTTGGAAAGTAGACACCCCAAGCTATTTGCTGAGAGGCATGTCGAGTCCATGGAATATTTTATATTGCGACACAAGTTGCGGGAAAGAGACAAATTTTTTTTTTTTTTTTTTTTTTTTTTTTGCACAAAGTTGTCACTAAATGATATATTGCTCAAACATGCCATGGAAATATATGAAATTACACCCCAAAATACATTCTGCTGCTTCTCCTGAGTACGGGGATACCACATGTGTGAGACTTTTTGGGAGCCTAGCCGCGTACGGGACCCCGAAAACCAAGCACCGCCTTCAGGCTTTCTAAGAGCGTGAATTTTTGATTTCACTCTTCACTGCCTATCACAGTTTCGGAGGCCATGGAATGCCCAGGTGGCACAAAACCCCCCCAAATGACCCCATTTTGGAAAGTAGACACCCCAAGCTATTTGCTGAGAGGTATAGTGAGTATTTTGCAGACCTCACTTTTTGTCACAAAGTTTTGAAAATTGAAAAAAGAAAAAAAAAAATGTTTTTTCTTGTCTTTCTTCATTTTCAAAAACAAATGAGAGCTGCAAAATACTCACCATGCCTTTCAGCAAATAGCTTGGGGTGTCTACTTTCCAAAATGGGGTCATTTGGGGGGGTTTTGTGCCACCTGGGCATTCCATGGCCTCCGAAACTGTGATAGGCAGTAAAGAGTGAAATCAAAAATTTTCACCCTTAGAAATCCTGAAGGCAGTGATTGGTTTTTGGGGTCCAGTACGCGGCTAGGCTCCCAAAAAGTCCCACACATGTGGTATCCCCATACTCAGGAGAAGCAGCTAAATGTATTTTGGGGTGCAATTCCACATATGCCCATGGCCTGTGTGAGCAATATATCATTTAGTGACAACTTTATGAAAAAAAAAAAAAAAAAAAAAAAAAAAAAAGTGTCACTTTCCCGCAACTTGTGTCAAAATATAAAATATTCCATGGACTCAATATGCCTCTCAGCAAATAGCTTGGGGTGTCTACTTTCCAAAATGGGGTCATTTTGGGGGGTTTTGTGCCACCTGGGCATTCCATGGCCTCCGAAACTGTGATAGGCAGTGAAGAGTGAAAGCAAAAATTTACACCCTTAGAAATCCTGAAGGCGGTGATTGGTTTTCGGGGCCCCGTACGCGGCTAGGCTCCCAAAAAGTCCCACACATGTGGTATCCCCATACTCAGGAGAAGCAGCTAAATGTATTTTGGGGTGCAATTCCACATAGGCCCATGGCCTGTGTGAGCAATATATCATTTAGTGACGACTTTTTGTAAATATTTTTTTTTTTTTTTTTTTTGTCATTTTTCAATCACTTGGGACAAAAAAAATAAATATTCAATGGGTTCAACATGCCTCTCAGCAATTTCCTTGGGGTGTCTACTTTCTAAAATGGGGTCATTTGGGGGGGTTTTGTACTGCCCTGCCATTTTAGCACCTCAAGAAATGACATAGGCAGTCATAAACTAAAAGCTGTGTAAATTCCAGAAAATGTACCCTAGTTTGTAGACGCTATAACTTTTGCGCAAACCAATAAATATACACTTATTGACATTTTTTTTACCAAAGACATGTGGCCGAATACATTTTGGCCTAAATGTATGACTAAAATTTAGTTTATTGGATTTTTTTTATAACAAAAAGTAGAAAATATCATTTTTTTTCAAAATTTTCGGTCTTTTTCCGTTTATAGCGCAAAAAATAAAAACCGCAGAGGTGATCAAATACCATCAAAAGAAAGCTCTATTTGTGGGAAGAAAAGGACGCAAATTTCGTTTGGGTACAGCATTGCATGACCGCGCAATTAGCAGTTAAAGCGACGCAGTGCCAAATTGGAAAAAGACCTCTGGTCCTTAGGCAGCATAATGGTCCGGGGCTCAAGTGGTTAAAAAGGCCTGTCTATGTTAGTCTATGGCTTCATGCCCACCTAGGCGTTTTTGAGCTGCAAGTGGCATAGGCGTTTTTAAGCTGTAAAAAAAACCCAGGACCAGTGGGTTCTGAAAGACGTTTTTCAGCTGTAAAAACGCTCTAACGCTGAAAAACGCTCAAAAACGCTCAAAAACGTCATTCACCAATGTTTTTTAGCGTTTTTGATCCATTGAAAAAAAAAAAAATTGAAAAAAAAAAAACGCTCAAAAACGCTAACGCGGAAAAACGCTCAAAAACGCTCAAAAACACTAAAAAACGCTATTGCAAAAACGCTGAAAAAAGCTGAAAAAAGTTAAAAAAAAGTCACTGCAAAGATACTGGCGTTTTCATAACGTTTTTTTAACAGCCTGTGTGCATGAGGGCTTAAAGGAAAGAAGGGATACCCATCGCGTAAAACCATAAGAGAACTTTTATTAAAGCTTAATAAATATATGTACTCACATTTCAAATGAAAAAACGAGCATAAGAAAAATGATGAAGAAACTCCTGCGCTGTCAGAAATACCTATGCTAAGGGGCACTGCTGCAACACCTAAATGGCTGATCCAAACAGACAAAAGTGGTATGAATAAAGTAAATGGTGATTGCGCTGTGATAAGAGGTGACGGAAGGAGGAGGAAGGGGAAGGGGCTAGCTCAAATGTATAGAGAGGTGAATGAAAAATGAACAAATTATACAAAATATAAAGGTATAATGAGCATGAGGGCTAGTATCATACTAGCACATAAAAAATATAATGTAAATACTGAAACAGAAGAAAAGAAAAATCTCAGTGTAAAAGGGCTAGTACCATACTAGCACATATGTGGTAACTCAGCAAATACTTATCAAAAGAAAAATCTCAGTGCAAAAGGGGCTAGTACCATACTAGCACATATGTGGTAACTCAGCAAATACTTATCAAAAAAAATCTCAGTGCAAAAGAGCTAGTATCATACTAGCACATATGTAGTAACTCAGCAAATACTTAATGGTGACTCCAAGTAAATAAATAAATGGTGAACAGTCCCACTGCCTTGTAGTACAAAGTGCTCAAACAATGAGTCATCAGTTCCAAAAGGCAAAATGGAAAAATTATACAAAATATAAAAGTGTGATGAAATGTAATAAAGTGCAGTCTAATGAGCACTAAATCCGAATAAACTGAAGAAACAAAATAGCCTAAAATGTATAAAAAGCTATAAAATGAGTGACAAATACAGTGTGGGTAAAAAAAAAAAAAAATTGAACAAAATAAAATATATAAATCAAACAAAGTCCATGTGCGTGAGGGCTAGTATCATACTAGCACATAAAAAATATTGTAAATACTGACACAAAAGAAAAGAAAAAATCTCAGTGCAAAAGGGCTAGTATCATACTAGAACATATGTGGTAACTCAGCAAATACTTATTGGTGACTCCAAGAAAAATAAATAAATGGTGAACTGTCCCACCACCTTGTAGTACAAAGTGCTCAATGAGTCATCAGTTCCAAAAAGGCAAGTCCACAAGCCACAGGAAAGGGAAACAAAGTCTTCAGTGGGGACACCTCTGTGCTCGCAAGCAGCTCACCTTACTGCTGCAAGACAACAGCTTGTAATCCAGTAACAAATCACCAGCAAGCAAGGGTCCCATCCAGTAGTTCAGGCGATTCGGGTGGTGGGTGTGCAGGATGGTATATAAAAAACATAAGCAGACAGTATATAGTATAACTCCGTGGCGGCCAAAGTGGGACAGGACACAGAAGGGGGATGCACTCACTTTTGTAAAATGAGTGTGGGTGTCAATCCAACGAACGCCGAGTTCGTATACCTCAAAAAGGGTGTCTTTAAACCGTCCCCATTTCCTCAATGCTCGTCACAATGGGGTGCATATATGTGGAGTATTGGAAGAGAGTGCACATAGCGTGATCCCGTATATAAATCAGTTTATTAGGTTAAAAACATCATGGTACACTTACATTTAGCAGAAGGCTATAGTAAAAAAACATCCACGAGCACCGAGCTCGTATCCTATCATCAGTCTGTGACAGTTCCCGTGCTCCAAACCTCACGCGTATCGTCACGTCACGTAGTACATATATTTATTAAGCTTTAATAAAAGTTCTCTTATGGTTTTACGCGATGGGTATCCCTTCTTTCCTTTACATGTAAATATCACACCATAACATGCAAGTAAAGTTTGGGGGACATCCTTGATTGCTACACAGAGGCAGACACTGTGATCGCCTATACCCATGCAGGGGAAAGAAAAATCCGGTGAGTGCAAGCATTGTCAGAGCATGCAGACAAGGCACTAATTAAAGAACCAGCACCTGGATAAGAAGTTTTCCTACAGATATTTGATCCTCAAAGATTGAACATCTCAAAACACTCCAAAAAGAACTTATTTCTCACAAATATCCAATTAATACTGGTTACAGCACATCAGTAACTATTTATGATGGATAATTTGCACAATTTTGTATGAATTTGTATGATTTAGCATTGGTCACTTTATTGATTTAGCACAATGCACTTCTTTTGAATAATTGAAGCACCTTATTTTGCTATTTCACTTTTATTAGTAAGAATCCAGCACCAGTCACAGATTAATATAAAAACACTACATTTTTTGGCACACACAAGTTTATAAACAATCACCTTTAGGCTAGGTTCACACTGCTGCAGTGCGAATTGAACACGATTTTGTTCCGATTGCGTTGCGAATTTGCATTGCGAATTCTTATTTTTTTTTGGCGAATTTACGGCGATTCTACGGCTAACATTGCGAATTGGTTGTCAAATTGGGAGTGTCAAGCGATTTTATGTCTGTCCAATAGAGTACAGTGTTTATGCTGACGTATAAAGAGCTGTATCACTTCCTGTTCTATCCCTGGTTTGAGTAGTGTGTGGAGAAGAGCGTGTGTTTGTGTGTCAGCATGTATCATCAGTCATTGCCCTTGGTTATGGCAGCAGTTGTAACTGCTACAGCTGGAGTCATGATAAAAAAGAAAAAAGCCAAGTTGAGGAAGAGGAGGATGATGCAGAGAAGTAGAAGATACTGGGTCCACCCTGTAATTGCAAATAGGGAGGGGAGAGGCCAGTTCAGGCTAATCTATAATGATCTACGTGCTCATAATGAGAAATTTTTTAACTACGCTCGTATGTCAATGAGCAGGTGAGTAAAATTCATTCAGACCCCCTACCTACCTCCCTCCTGTATCCCTCCCCCACTAATCCTAACCCTTCCCAGAACCCTAACCCTAATCCCAACCCTAACCCCCCAGTATCCCTTGCCCTCCCTAACCCACAGTACATCCCTCTTCTCATCTATTATCTCTCCCTCTCCTCAATACATTTTTGAGATATATCCTAGCTATCCTCCCTTTCACCCCACTTTCTCATCTGATTAATCTTCACATATCTACGCACTCTCAACTCTTTTTGTATATATATAACTTTTAGCTTTGACGAATTGCTACGACTGACCTACAGCTATTTGGAACATCAGAACACCAACTTCAGGAAGAGTGTGGAACCAGCAGAGCGATTACTAGTAACCTTAAGGTAAGATCTAGTACCTAATCTCATAGAAAAAGGAAACCAATGCAAAGTATCTTCTAATCCAACATATTTGTTGACGTTTATTTTTTGTTTGAATCAAACAAGCCAAAAAAGGCAGTAAACATTTTTGTGAAAATGTAAAGTATTTAAATAACACAAACTATCTTAAATAACATGTAACATAAATCTTTTAGAACGATAGTCTTTACAGAAAATTAAAGGTATTGGCACCCTATCCTGAAATATATTTCTTTACCAGAAATATAATATTAACAGAAAGAAATAAACACAAAATAAAACAATATTCTTCACAGATTATAATAAGTCTCTGCTCCCTTTTAAAAAATATTAGAACTCGGCCCTGGGACCTCTGAGTATTTTGGCAAAGGTGCACTCAAATAATTTGAATAGGTTAGCTGTCTTGATTGGGTGCCATATTGTGAATCAATATGAGGCTCCCCGTATGCCATTTGAGGGATGGTAGAGGCCGCTGGAGGATTATTGGAGGACACGGGAGGTAATGTGGTGTAATAGTTGCCGCTCTTGGCTGCTCTTGATCTAGAAGGCGGTACAATGTGTAGATTGTGTGGTCTGATGTTTCTTGAGATTTCAGAATTGGTGGGGGGCATTGGTGGTGTGAAATTTTGAGGTCTGACAGGGGGGGAAATCACAGTCGGAATAGGTGACGGAATGGGATGTGGGATGTCCGAAGTATTGATATCATAAATACTTCTTACATTTTCAAAGCTTGAAGGGTAAGGGTTTGGTACATTTTGGGGTGGAGGAGGATGGTTGGATAATGAGGACGGATGTCTGGGAACAGTGAATGAGTATATGCACTGTTGGACAGCCATTCTCATTGCAAAATATCTATCCTCTGGAACCTGTTGTACAAGAGGAAGTAAACTCATTATGAATAGAGTGTGAGGGCAGCGCTGTGCCTCAATTTGTTGGGAAATTCCAGACACAATGCTTAGCAGCTGCCCAGTGCCATCATCCTCCTCTTGCAATGGAGCTCTCCTGTTTGTTTGGGAGCGCCTATTAGATCTTGGCTGTGACTGTGATTTAATAGGAGCCGTTGATGCTTCAGCAGCAAAGGGCTCCTCCGGACCAGACTGCTCCATTGGAGACTGCAGCAAAGGGCTGCAGCCCACAATTTCCTCCTCAGCAGGGGCTTCCACTTGGTCTCCCGGAACCATAACTTCCTCCTCCTGCCAACTGGATTCGGTGCTGTAACATATAAAAGTTTAATAAGAAATTATTGTGTAAATAGAGGGTAATTTATATCTCAGCCAAAACCAACTAAAATGTAAATGTGGTAGATTGAGGAGGTATAGGGAAGGAAGGAGTGATGGTGAGAAGGAGGGTGGAGGGAGGTATAGTTAATAATTGCTTACTTCCTTAGTTCCAGGACTGGGTTTAGAAAAGCTAGGTATCCAGCAAAGGCGTAGGGCTTTTTTCTGGAGGCAGCTGAGCCACTCTTGGTCTCCCGCTGATTTTTCACATATTTTGTGTATGTGTCACGTAGACTACGCCATCTTGTCTTGAGAGCGAAAACTGAAAAAAACCATGAACACTGTTAATTATGCTTCTCTTTCCTTTCAGGTACCTAGCTACTGGCAATTCATTTGCTAGTTTACATTTTGAATACAAGCTGGGAAAATCAACAGTGAGTTTGATTGTGCATGAAACGTGTGCAGCTATATGGCAAGTGTTAAAAGAGTTGGTGATGAAGAAGCCGACTAGGGAAGACTGGGCTAAAATAGCCGAAGTTTTTTGGCAGCGGTGCAATTTCCCTAATTGTTTGGGTGCAGTAGATGGAAAGCACATCCGAATAATCAGCCCAATTCGTAGTGGCTCTAAATATTTTAATTATAAAAAGTATTTCTCATTCGTTTTAATGGCAGTGGCCGATGCAAATTATTCATTAACCTATGTGGATATTGGTTCATATGGAAGTAGCTCTGACTCAAGCATCTTCTCTCATTCATCCTTTGGCAAGATGCTTCGTGAAAACACATTGAACCTTTCAGATAGCCAACCACTTCCTGGAACCAATCAACCTCTGGAGCCTTATGTGTTTGTTGGGGATGAGGCATTTCCTATATCCAAGCATCTTCTACGCCCATATGCCAAAAGAGGACTTACCATTGAAAAGAGGGTATTTAATTACAGACTGACAAGGGCAAGACGTGTAGTAGAGTGTGCTTTTGGCATACTTGCTAATAAGTGGCGTTTCTTGCACTCATCTATCTGCCTGAGTATGGAGCACGCCATCAGTGCAGTGCAAGCAGCCTGTGCATTGCACAATTTTGTTCGTGCTCGGGATGGATACATATTTGAGGACAGTTTGATGCATGACCTTGAAGAGCCAACGTGGATCGGAACCCGTGGCAACTACAGTGGGGAAAATGTTCGCCACGACTTCACAGAGTACTTTATGTCCGAAAGTGGGCAGCTATCATGGCAGCTAGATGCAATTAATGCCTAAAAAATAAAACACTGTACTCTGTGAACATACTACATGTTGTAAATTAGATTTGTGTGAAATAAAATGTTATATTAGCTACAGTTCACATGTGTGTCTGGACATTATTTTACAGGGTGTGTGTGTGTGTGTTTGTATTTGTGTACATATAGATCTTAAAATAACATATCATTAATACATATAACCATAACAAGAACCAGCCTAACCCTAACACTAATCTCAACACTAATCTCAACCCTAATCTCAACACTAACCCTAACACTAATCTCAACCCTAATCTCAACACTAACCCTAACACTAATCTCAACCCTAATCTCAACCCTAATCTCAACACTAACCCTAACACTAATCTCAACACTAACCCTAACACTAATCTCAACACTAACCCTAACACTAATCTCAACCCTAATCTCAACCCTAATCTCAACACTAACCCTAACACTAATCTCAACCCTAATCTCAACACTAACCCTAACCTAATCTCAACCCTAATCTCAACCCTAATCTCAACACTAACCCTAACTGTAAACAAGCTAAGCACAGAGTGCAGGTAGCAATTGTACTTACGCAGGTCTTTCTGGACATTAGGTGTCAGGCTGTCCCACTCTGGAAACAGGATCTTGACTATCTCCTGCCATCCTTGGTTCTTCTTCCCAGTATCTTTGTGACGTGGGTCCCTGCAGTCCCAGAGGTATTGCCTTTGTTGGACCAGCCTTATCAGATCTTCATTCTCTATGCCAGTCTTTGTGCGCCTGTTTGCCATTGTGGTATGTGACTGTGAACAGCACAGCACATGGAGAAAACAGGAAGGGAGTTAGTGAGGGGGAAGGGTGGGGCTGTGAGGGGAAAAGGATGGGAGGAGTTGGAGGGGGAAGCCAAAAAAAAATATAGCAGTGATGTGAACGTCCGATTGCGTTTTCATTGCGAATTCAATTGAAGTCTATGGAGCTGAATTCGCATCGCACGCGGATCAAACTCGCACATGACCTTTTTTTCACGCAGGTTAGATTCGCAACGCATTGATGGGAACGGCACTCATGGAAAACAATGTTATTAAAATGACTTGCGAATTAGAGCGATCGCAGCGGCTCAAATTCGCAATAAAATTCGCAGCAGTGTGAACCTAGCCTTAAAAGGAATACTTTAGGAATTATGGATACTAGGTAACACATAGAGTCACTGTTCACTACAAAGAAAAAAAATCAGTTTTATCTCCATAAGGGCAGCGCCATATTACTCCTCCTTCTTTTTTTTTTCTAATACATCCCATATTGTATCTGTAGATTCCATAATATTCCATAATATACCTTATTTTACTACATTCTTTGCTCCTCCCTCTGCTGAACAATGGGAGTTAACTCCCCAGATTGTTATCAGATCACTTCTCATTCTGGGAATCAGTCCTAACACTAAGATAAAATGTATGGCCTCCTCATTTAATCTTGCAGCTGAACCCATTTTGGCTTACCCTGCTTCAGGATGCATACATCATTTTTAAAGATTTTTTTTTACAAGGAGCCTGCAAAGCATTGCACCCACAATTAGCAGATCGTGGGTGTAATGTAGGACTCCTGCAGACTGTCTGTCTAAGCTGTCTCCTTGTTGTATGCAGTTACTTACTGACAGGAAGAAACAATGAACTACCTAGAGCACTCAATAGCACCCTGGTGGTTCATTGAGAACTACAAGCCGACATCTGTAAATTAATGTAGTTAATTCATTCACAGAACTCAGTGAATAATGACTCGGCCAGGTGGGCAGAGCCCAGTACAGCCAGGTTTTTTTTCTAAAAATTGTGACAGAGAGTTCAGCGGGAAAACCATAGCCCACTGTCACTAGAGGCAGGGGGTTGGGGAACAGATGCAGAAGTGGGAACATGTTCCCAAGGGTGAACTTATCCTTTAAAATGTATGCACTCACTCATGTCTCTTTGTTGATCAAAAGACATCAGCTGCTGCGTTAAACAACAGACTGAGGGGGGCGTGTCCGGACGTGCTGCTGGAAAGACGTGTGTGAGCTAAGCTCCTCACAGCCTGCAATAATCTGGAGCCATCCTTTGTCCCTGCTCATCCCATCACAGCCACAAACAGCACATTTTATTCCCAGACTATTGCCAATTGATCCTGGGAGTATATTTTTACATCCTGTCGACCAGATCCTCTCCATATCCCCCTTTGCCGTCAGGGCCGTCCGCCGCCATCTTGGGGCCTATGGACGGGCTCTCTGCCCTGTTCCTCTGGAGAGGTGGAGGGACGGATCAAGCGGCCTGGCGGATGATACAGTCTACGAGGGGCAGGCGGATTGCCCTGTAGATGAAGAGGGATTGCCTGGTTTAGTCCGGCGGTCGATCTAAGCAAGTCCCAGCCTACCATCCAGACATGGACCGCGGCCTGGATTACGGACGCTCTCTACGGATTACGGACACTGTAAGTAAGGCATCCCGCAAAACCTCCCCCAACCGAGTCCCCAGGAGACTAAGGCCTACCTGTCCCTCCGTTCCCATACCCCCTGGGAAGTTCTGGAGACCCGGGGCGGCCGTGTGCACGTCCCCGGCGGCCGTCCCTTAGGATAGACCGTGGCTTCGGCCTACCTCTGGAAGCCGGCGGCCATATTGGGACTCCAATCTGCTCCCAGTAGCAATCATCCCACCCCTTAGGCTACACAGGCTCACACAGAGTGCTGGGGATTGTGAGCACTGTCTCCTCTCTCCCAGTAAAATGATAGGGAGGAGGAGAGGAACAAACAAGGGGTTTTGAGGTCCCAGATGAAGCTTGCTACTACTATATATGAAAAGGATGCAGCTTAAATAATCTCAGGGTCCTAGCCTGCTCACCGAGACCTCCGTACAACAACAGTAGCTATACACAGAGTCGGAGGTAAGCCTGCAGTTTGACCACTAAATCCTCTGCATACCTCATGGGCAAAGTCGGCCAACAGCAACAATACTACAAATCATTGATTACACCACGAGAAGAACCAAACATGGAACGTTTTGTTACCAGATCACAACCTATCTCCTCTAATCCTTCCGTAAATCCTTTTGCCCTGCTGGATCCTTCTTTAGACTCGGAAGATGCTACAAACCCCTCTCTAACCAACTCGCAGATACCGGCGCCCACTGTGCCATCCTCAAATGCGACTCTTACCCCTGAAATCCTGGATTCCAAGCTACAACTTTTACTTCAACAGATTACGTCCAATGTCTCGGCCGAGGTAAGCAAACTGGCTGCCGAACTGAGGGGGGAAATAACCCAAATTGGTGACCGCACAGACACTCTAGAGAACAAATTCGACGAAATGATAAACTACGTGCAAACGATTGAGGAAGAAAACCATACTTTACGCCTTTCTGTATCTCAACTACAAATACAACAGGAGGACTTGGAAAATAGAGAAAGAAGACAAAACCTTCGATTCAGAGGGATACCCGAGACAGTGGGTGACTCTGAACTCCGAGCGTACCTCCTGAGCCTCTTCAATTCTCTAGCCCCCTCGGTGGTAGATATAGATTGGCGCCTGGATAGGGCCCATCGGTCTTTAGGCCCAAAACCTCCGGCTGGAGCTAGGCCAAGAGATGTCGTGGTACGTTTTCATTTTTTTGAAAGTAAGGAAGCACTGACCATGGCGACTCGCAATAGATCCCAAATAATGTTCAAAGGTGCTAAATTGCAAATTTTCAGCGACCTCTCCCCCATCACCCTTGCTAAACGTAGGAACTTACGTCCCCTGACCTCACATCTGCAACAACTCAAGATTCCGTATTACTGGGGATTCCCTTTCCGTTTAACTGTATCCAAAGAGGGCACCCAATACTCGCTACGTGAATTGCAAGAAGCAGAAGCCTTCCTGAAAAATTTGGGGCTCCCCCCTCCCGGAAGAGGACATGATCCCACCGGCCACACAAGTCCGTCTATCTCCGACTACTCCTACTCGCATCTGGACCCCTGTCCGGGGCAAATCTAAGAAGCATCTTTCCACCCCTCAACGTCTGCGATCTTCTAAACAACCCCCTTGAACTTCTCTGGATTTTGCTTTTTGGTTCTACTTTCTCAATTTTTTTTTTGTGCATTTCCGTTTCCTCGGGAGTTTTCTTTTTTTTTTTCTCTCCCGACGAAACGATGTTGCTGAACTGGTCCTACCGATTTTCGTCTGATCCTACCCCGTTTATCTTCGGGGGAAGATCCTTTCTCATCCCATGAGATGCATTCACAAAAGGTTTTGAAATTTTAAGTGTTCAACGTACCTGTTTTATTTGTTAACCTTGCTTTTTCTTTAAGGTTTTACAGGTTTTTGTTTTCTTCTTACTCCTCTAATGAATGTTGTCCTACTTTGTTCTATTAGCAACCAATTGCACAAGGTGAGCAGCAGACCCATCTCATCCCCTCAGACAGAGTCGCCAGATGGGAGTCCGTTCATGCCCCTACCAGGCCCTGGTCTGCATCCAGGGCTTCCTGAGAGATTTTTATCTCTCAGGTACACAGAGTTTTGAACTCTTTTTTGCTTTTTTGTTTTTCATTTTAATTTTTTTTTGTTGTTTTTCCTTTTTAATTTTTTCAACTATATCCACTGCTGTGTTTCACAGATTGAAACCCCATGGTCATTATTACCTCACTTTGAGAGAGATATACCTTGGTGTTTATATCTCAATAGTTAGAGATGGGAGGTTGCTCACCATTACTAATACCCGTAAAATGCAACATATGTATTTTCTTTCTTTAAATACTTTAATGTTTATAGTGTTAGCGGTGTTTATATCGACATTCCTACATAGACCACAAACATGGCTTTAAAAATTATGTCCTACAATGTAAAGGGATTGGGCTCCATTAGTAAGCGCTGGATGGCCCTGAAAGATTTCAGGGCCTCAGGCGCAGATGTGGTGATGATCCAGGAGACCCACTTTCGGTCAAGGGGATCGTTCAAGTTTGCCTCAAGGTTCTTCCCTACTTCCTACCTTGCCTCTGACTCTACGGGCAGGGCAGGAGTGGCAATTTTGATCAGAAAAACATGTCCTATTAAAGTTCGGAAGTCCCATGCAGACCCTCACGGGAGATTTCTTGTTCTAGAGTGTGAGTACATGTCTACCTCCTTTACACTGGTTAATTTGTATGCCCCGAACACGGGCCAGATTGATTTCCTTGACAAACTCTTTGATTCCCCCAATATTGCTCACAACCTTTTATGATAGTTGGTGGGGATTTCAATCTGGTCATGTCACCCACTAGAGACAGACAAACACTTTTTAGTCCTACCCCATCTAAAAGAGTATTGTCTCAAGCTAACGCCTTCCGTAAATGTATTAGGTCACACAGACTTTTCGACTCATGGAGGATAAAACACCCTTCTGCTAAACAATTTACGTTCTACTCATCAGCTCATAATATGTATTCCCGTCTAGATCATTTCTTTATTTCAGCCCCACTTATCCCTTATTTAGTTGATTCAGATATTTCTCCCATTACATGGTCAGATCACGCACCCATTATGCTGGATTTAATGTTATCTCAGACCTATACCAAATCCTGTCATTGGCGTTTCAATGATCATCTCTTGCAGTCTGAAATCTCCCGCTCTACTCTAGCAAATAGCTTGAGTGAGTATTTCTTACTCAACACTGGATCTGTGTCTCAGATTTCCACACTATGGGAAGCACATAAGGCTGTTTTCCGAGGCACATGTATTGCTGAAGGTTCTCGACTGAAGAGAGATAGAAATAACCTACTACAGTCCCTAATGTCTGCTCTGGTAACTGCTGAGCGGAGACTTTTGGGTGGTCCCACAGTGCCAAAACTTCGCAAAGTCATTCAACTTAGAGAACAAATTAGATCAACAAAACTTAACAAAACAGCTAGATCCATGTTATGGACGAAGCAAAAATTTTATGAATTCTCCAATAAACCTCACAGAATGCTAGTCAATAAGTTATGCCCTCGTCCGTTTAACTCCTTGCCCGATTTTCTTATACGACCAGACGGATCTAGAACTCATTGTCCTCGTGAGATGTCCAAAATTTTTGGCAACTTTTACAATAAACTGTACAATTGCCTGAACCCGGAGAATCAATTTGAATTCACCCAGGACAATTTTGAGTCTTTTTTTCCAATATAAAGCTACCGAAACTATCTACAACGGATTTAGAAAGCTTAAATGTAGCAGTTACAGCTGAAGAACTCTCTGCTATAATTAAAAAACTCCCATTACACAAAGCCCCTGGCCCGGACGGGTTGCCTTATTCATACTATAAATCTGTTATCGATATTTTATCTCCTCACATGCTAGCTTTATATGCCTCCTTTCTCAAAGGTACTCCCCCTCATTCACAGTTCTCCCATTCTTTCATATCAGTTATTCCTAAACCTGGAAAGGATCCCTCTCTCCCGGATAACTATAGGCCCATAGCCCTTTTAAACTCGGACTACAAGATTTTTACTAAAATTCTTGCTACCAGACTTTCTGTATTCATCCCCAAACTGATACACAGGGATCAGGTAGGTTTCGTCCTTGGGAGACATGCGGGAGATAACACCCGGCATACAATAGATCTGATAGATCTCTTGGACAGAACCTCCCGACCGGCACTGATCCTGAGTTTAGACACACAAAAAGCTTTTGACAGGCTAAGCTGGCCCTACATGTTCGCCACCCTAAAGATATATGGTTTTGTTGGCCCTTTTTTAACAGCCCTAGAAGCCTTATATTCCAACGTCTCTGCGCAGGTACAAATGTCGTCTTTCCTGTCTCCTGGCTTTCCCATGACAAACGGAACTCGACAGGGTTGCCCCCTCTCGCCATTGCTTTTTATTCCATGCCTAGAACCCCTGGCTGAGTATATTCGAGTTCACCCAGATGTCAGTGGGGTGGTGATGAGACAGGGGGAATATAAATTATCGTTATTTGCAGACGACATTTTGCTTACAATCACTAACCCGCTAATATCCCTTCCCTCACTACATAAAGTACTGAACTCTTTTAGTGCTATCTCCGGGTACAAAATCAACACTTCTAAAACTGAAGCCCTTCCTATATACATTCCATCGCCATTAATATCTCAACTTAAAGAATCTTTCCCCTATAAATGGTGTAACACCTCTCTTAAATATTTAGGTATATTACTTACCCCTTCTTATACCTCCCTATATGATACAAACTTCCCGCCCCTGATACTAGATATTAATAAATCTCTGTCGAACTGGACCAAATACCCCCTATCTCTATTAGGCAGAATTAATGTTTTGAAAATGTCTATACTGCCTAGATTACTTTATTATTTTGAAACCCTTCCAGTAGCTGTACCTGCCACACAATTACTTCACAGAACTTTCCTGAAGTTTGTATGGAATGGCGGAGCGCACCGTATAGCAAGCTCAGTGTTGTTTGCCATTAGATCCAGAGGAGGCTTAGGAGCTCCTGACATCACTAAATATTATTATGCTACACACCTGAGGGCCATTACCTCTTGGTCTTCCTTACATGCACCAAACCAATGGTCTGCTATTGAAAAGGGAGTACTTTACCCGGTCCACCCGGGATCCTTGGTATGGGGCGCTCCCCCTGCTCTGGATCCTATATATAAATGTCAGTGTACTGGACCAATGATACTGACTCTTAATATATGGCGTAACTGCCTTAAACGCTTTTCCCTTATGTCTCCCTGCTCCCCTCTTATAAACGTATTATTTAACCCTCTCATTCCGGATAGTATGTCCTTGGGCAGGATATTCCAATGGGTGAACGTTCACCTCTTTCAGCTCAGGAACCTTGTACATCCCATAACAAGGAAACTACATACCTTTAACACTTTAAGTGAGAAATTTGGCCTTACACCACATCTCTTCCACTTCTATATGCAAATTAGACATTTCTTTCATTCTAAATCACCATCCCTAATTCTAGATAAACCAACTACTTTTGAATATCTATGTGCCCAAGGCCCCCATCAATTACATTTAATTTCCTGTATATATAGTATCCTCCATGAGTCGTCTCCCGTCACAGAGACATTACATTTATATATGCGCAAGTGGTCTCATCTAGTGGGCCGTCCTGTTACAATACAGATGTGGGATAGAATCTGGTCCTCTACATTTAAATCTTCCAAATGTGTCACCCAGAGAGAGACAACCATTAAAATTCTCATGTTCTGGTACAGAACACCCGATGTAATTCATAAGTATGACCCTTCAGTCTCGCAACATTGTTGGCGATGTGGAACTGAAATAGGCTCACTGTTCCACATTTTTTGGCAGTGCTCTTTGATTCAACCTTTTTGGTGTGATGTACATTTTCTTATACAAAAAGGTGACGGGGGTGTCCCTTCCGGTGGATCCCTTGACCTATCTATTGGGCCTACCTCCATCAGGGATATCTAAAAAGACAAACAAATTAATATCCTACATATTACTAGCCGCCAGAAGACTTATTCCGTTATTCTGGCTATCCAATACTCCTCCCCCACGGTCCAGATTACTACTCTTGGTGGCTGAGATTCGGACAATGGAGTTTTTGACAGCCTCGGTACACGATTGTGTTTCCAAGTTCACTGAAATTTGGGAACCATGGGATCTTTCGGAGTATGGGACCCCCGTGACACCAGGCTCACCCTAATCTTAAGTCAACCCTATACTACCTTTGTATATGGCCTGAACTGATCTCAAGGATCCAGACTCCCTCCAATATTACGCTTATTTTCACACCATAGGGAATTGACCTAATATATCTATGTGTTTTGTTACTGTGAACACTTTTTGTCACCTATATTTGTTACTTTATACTTTGTTTTTCTTTTTTCTATAATGATTGCTGTATAATGCACATGCATTGACAATGTAATGCTCGTTTTGCTAAAACTTTGTACTTAATTTTTGAAAAAAAATCAATAAAAAAATACAATTATAAAAAAAAAAACAACAGACTGATCTGACTCTGGCAGCTGCCTCTGTGAATCTATGATTGTGTTTGGGATCCATCCTTGCACCATATATACTTAGCCAAGATCAAGAAATGACTTTTGGCAGCAGAGGATTTTTGAACACAGAGAGGGCTGTGGCAAGCTTATGGCATATTTAGCTAACTATAAATTTAGGCCCCTATGGTTATTGCTTCCCACTCTCACAAGGCTCCCTGATTTTGGACCCACAGTAATGCCCCGTACACACGGTCGGACTTTGTTCGGACATTCCGACAACAAAATCCTAGGATTTTTTCCGTCGGATGTTGGCTCAAACTTGTCTTGCATACACACGGTCACACAAAGTTGTCGGAAAATCCGATCGTTCTAAACGCGGTGACGTAAAACACGTACGTCGGGACTATAAACGGGGCAGTGGCCAATAGCTTTCATCTCTTTATTTATTCTGAGCATGCGTGGCACTTTGTCCGTCGGATTTGTGTACACACGATCGGAATTTCCGACAACGGATTTTGTTGTCGGAAAATTTTATCTCCTGCTGTCCAACTTTGTGTGTCGGAAAATCCGATGGAAAATGTCCGATGGAGCCCACACACGGTCGGAATTTCTGACAACACGCTCTGATCGGACATTTTCCATCAGAAAATCCGACCGTGTGTACGGGGCATAAGTGTTTTGAGTTTTTGTCTTCTTTTACCTGCAACTTTATGCCTTTGAGTACACTTACAAAATTGAGGTAATATCCCAATAGCTACAACTGTATATGAAGAAATGTATGTGACTTTTACATTCTCACTATCTATGTCTGAAGCACTTCTCATTCCAAGCCAAATAAATACCCTCTTGATCCGGCATCCTAAAGATCTATAAATTGTTAATGTTTTTAAAACAAATTTCCTTATCCTTAATCAAATTATCCAAACCATGATATAACCAGATCAAACTTGCACTATTCCTGGTAAAACATTGCACTTAACACTATGTTTGTTCATGAGTTCACAAGCCTCCCATGACCGTGTGGGTATTAGGATTGTATTGAGCTTGGATGCAATAAAGGCATTTGAGTCCATAGAACGGGGCTACTTGTGGCAATAGTTACACGGCTTTGGGTTTGACCCTCTATTTATTAAATGGCTAAAACTTCTCTATGCCTCTCCCATTGCTAGAATTTGTGTGTGTTAATGAGTGGATATCTGAGGTTTTTCCACTCATCAAGGGGACTAGAGAGGCATGTAATCTGTCTCCACACCTGTACACCCTTGCATTAAAACCTCTGGCTGCTCAACACAGGGAAAATCCCAATATTAATGGTTTACAAAAAATCTCTGTTGATCTTGCAGATAAAAAGTGCTCAGCATAAATGAGTACACCCTTTTAAAAAGTAAGATTTTAATCGATATCTCAATGAACACAAGAACATTTGTTTAGCCCAATAAGTGAAAGTAACGTTAATAATATAACTTAGATTATATAATCTTCAGTTTTACTTAAATTAGTTGATGCAAACATGAATACACCCCACAACAAAAACTATTACATCTAGTACTTTGTATGACCTCCATGATTTGTAAGGACAGTACCAAGTTTCTACACATGGAATTAACAAGTTGGCTAAATATTGCAACATCCATATTTTTCCATTCTTCAAGAACAACCTCTTTTAGAGCTTGGATGTTGGATGGAGAGTGATGTGTAACTTGTCTCTTCAGAATTTCCCATAAGTGTTCGATTGGGTCCAGATCAGGAGAAATACTTGGCCACTGAATAACTTTCACCCTGTTCTTCTTCAGAAATGCAACAGTGGCCTAAGATGTGTGTTTTGGATCATTGTCATGCTGGAAAAATGCACAACAACCAAGGGCATGGAGTAATGGTAGAATCTGTTCTTTCAGAATAGAGCAGTACATCTGTAAATTAATTTAACCGTCAATGAAATGCAGCTCCCAGACACCAGCAGCATTCATGCAGCCCCACAGAAGGGCACTACCACCATGTTTAACTGTAGGCACCATGCATTTTTCTTTGTACTTCTCACCTTTGCATCGCCATACAGTTTTGAAACCATCAGTTCCAAGAACGTTGTCAGGTCACCTGAGGCCAAGTGATAGATGCACACCGTTGGGGTCAGGAGTGTACAGTTATGGTAGTGGACCCTATGACTGACTGCTACAGGTGGAACTCTGGGTGGTTCAGAAAAGCAAGTCTACTGGAGCACTAACACAGATCCCACTGGGAGCTAGAGCATAAGATTCCAAAGGGTGCAGAGTCTATGAGCCAGCAGGTGTTCACCAGGGCCTCTAGTGGGGAGGATGGACTGTGCTGCAACTGGCTCCAGGTTGCAGCCCCCAGGGTCTCCCAGCTCACGTTCACGATAGGCTAGTCAGGAAGCAAGCCAAAGGTTGGGGGAACTATCAGACAAGGATAAACAGAGAACACGCCAAAGGTCAGGATAACAAGCATGCAGGGATAGCCAAAGAACAAGCCAAGATTGGTAACAGAAACAGATGTAGAGCACACAGCAAACAGGAGACAGGAAACCAAGCACACAATATTGCTTGGGAAAGGCAGGCTTGGACAGCACAGTGTTAAATATTGTATCCTCTAGAGGTTAGGGTGGAGCCACGGTGAGGGAAGATTACTTAACCATGCAGGTGTGAGAGTACAGCCCAAGGCTGACACACAGGCCAGGTAAGCAGACAGACAGGGTATGAAGTTATTACTGGTGATTCTTGACAGTACCCCCCTCTTACGAAGCCTCCCCCTCCCCCGCTTGGGACCAGGCTTGGAGGGGAACTTCAAATGGAACTTCCTCCAAAGGCAAGGTGGGAAGATTTCAGATGCAGGAATCCAAGATCTCTTCTTAGGACTGAAACTTTTCCAATCCACGTGATATTGAAAAACACTGTTACAGAAGCGAGAATCCAAAATTTGACTAACCTCATACTCCTGATCAACTTCAGATACTGGAGCCAATGTAGGGAGAGGACAGGAGAACTTATTGAAAACTAAAGGTTTCAGAAGTGATACATGAAAGGAGTTATATATTCTGAGGCTTTTAGGAATCTGGAGTTTAAAACAAACAGGATTTAGCTTTGAAATTATATTGTAAGGACCAATGAATCTCTGGGCAAATTTCAGAGAAGCAACCGGAGTCTGATGTTTCTGGTGGAAAGCCAGACTTTGTCTCCTGGCTGTAGAAGAGGTGGATTACACCCTGCGATGGTCAGCAAAACCCTTGAATTTGTTGGCAGCTGTCTGGAGGGAATCATGAACGTCAACCCACATGGAATTGAATGATTTCTGAATGGTAGCCAAAGCTGGGATGTCGGAAGAACAGGTCATAGTAAGAGGGAGCTGAGGATGTCGTCCATAAACAGTGACAAAGGGTGTCTTCTGAGAACTGACGTTGACATGATTATTGTGCGAGAACTCTGCCCAGGGGAGTAGTGAAACCCAATCATCGTGATGAGTCGAGACCAAGGTACGGAGAAAGACCTCTAACTCCTAAATGAAACCCTCTCAGTCTGACAATTGGATTGAGGATGGTAAGAAGAGGTAAAATCCAAGGTAATGTTGAGGGATTTGCAAAAGGTTCTCCAAAAGTGAGAAGTAAACTGAACACCCCTGTCCAAAAAAACATGGGAAGGGACTCCATAAAGGCAGAAAATCTCTCAAACAAAATGGGAACCAAGGCAGGAGCAGAAGGGAGACCATGAAGAGGAAAAAATGGGCCATCTTGGAGAATCGATCAATTACCACCCAAATGACCGTATTCTTCTCAGAAGATGGAAGATCGGTGGTGAAGTCCATGGCAATGTGAGACCAAGGCTCCTTAGGAATGGGCAAAGGCATGAGAAGACCAGCAGGAGCTTGTGTGGAGGCCTTAGACTGGGCACAGACATGACAAGCCTTAATGTAGTCTATAACATCAGAACAAAGAGTAAGCCACCAGTAGTGGTGGCTGATGAGAAAGAAAGATCAGAGGGCTCTGGCATGACCTGTCACCTTGGAATCATGACCCCAACGAAGAATCTTCGTTTTTAACTTGGTTGGAGTAAAGGTTTTGCCAGGAGGAATTTTTGAGTCCAGGGTAGAATGGGCAAGAACACATGAGGTAGGAATAATCGACTCAGGTTTGGAGGTGGGCTCCTCATCCTGAATGGCAAAAGACCTGGAGAGTGCATCAGCCCGACTTTTGCAGGAACCAGGTTTGTATGTAATGGGAAAATTGAAACGGAAAAAGAAAAGACTCCACCTGGCCTGTCTGTGATTTAATCGTTTGGCGTTCTTTAAGTACTGCAGATTTTTATGGTCAGTGAAAAATGTTATGGAGTGCAGGGAACCCTCCAAGAGATGATGCCACTCCTCCAATACCAATTTAATTTAATAAAGAAGTTCCTGATCACCAATAGCGTAATTTTTCTCTGCCTGAGAAATACTTTTGGAGAAAAACACACGCGGTTGGCATTTGTGCTTAAAAGATTGAAGAATTACAGCTCCCACCCCAGTCGAGGAAGCATCCACTTCAATAAAAAATGGATCCCCAGGGTTAGGTTGCCTCAACAAACGTCCAGAAACAAAAGCCTGTTTCAAGTCATGAAATGCAGAGACAGCTTCAGAGGCCACTCCTTTGCATTCACACCCTTCTTGGTCAAGGCGCAGCAATGGAAGAGTAATTCTTAATAAACTGCCTGTAATAATTAGTGAACCCAAGAAACCACTGTGTGGCCTTGAGGCTTGGGGGAAGAGGCCAGTTCATAATGTCCGAGATCTTTCCAGGATCCATATGAAGACCCAAGCTAGAGACAAAGCGTCCCAAAAACAGAACTTCAGAACATTTGAAAGAGCATTTATCCAGCTTGGCATACAGATTGTTTTCTCTAAGGCGCTGAAGTACAATCTGGACATGGTTTCTGTGAATAAGCAGATTTTCCGAAAAGATGAGAATGTCATCCAGATAGATGACAACAAACTGATAAAGCAGATTCCTGAAGATCTCGTTGACAACGTTTTGGAATACAGTTGGGGCATTAGACAGACCAAAGGGCATAACCAAGTATTATTTATTATTATTATTATTATTATTATTATTATTTAAGGTTCTTATATAGCACTGTCAATTTATGCAGTGCTTTACATATACATTGTACATTCACATCAGTCCTTATCCTCAAGGAGCTTACAATTTAAGGTCCCTAACTCACATTCATATACTAGGGCCAATTTAGACTGGCCACGGAAGAAACACGGCCTGGTTCCTCGAAAATATTCCAGAAGAGTTTCAGGAAGTTAGGCAAGGAGATAATATAGGCTACTCTTGCTTGATCAGAGGAAATGTTTTGAGGCTGGAGCTCAAAATGGATGGTGCACTGACAAAGGAACCCCCTGCAGACCTTGGAGTCACCAGAGAAATGAAAAGGAGCTGGTAGATGCAACAAATTTGGGGTAGGGACAGTAAGCGGAGTAGGTACAACCACCGGCTGCAATTGAGGTTGTTGGACCTGGGATCCAAATGAGGCCTGAAACTGTTCAAAGTGGGAGGCCAAACCTTGCAGGAATTGCATCACTTTGGTCTGATTAGACTCCTGTGTCTCGAGTCTGCGGACTGCACCCTGCAGCTGGTCAATCGCAGGTAGCGGCACATGAGCCGGGTCCATGGCCCGAGCATACTGTCAGGTCGCCTGAGGCCAGGTGACAGATGAACACCATTGGGGTCAGGAGTGCACCGCTATGGTAGTGGACCCTATGGCTGACTGCTGCAGATGGAACTCTGGGCGGTTCAGAAAAGCAGGTCCACTGGAGCACCAACACAGATCCCACTGGAAGCTAGAGCATAACATTCCCCAGGGCGCGGAGTGTAATGCCTTGTACACACGATCGGACATTGATCGGACATTCCGACAACAAAATCCATGGATTTTTTCCAACGGATGTTGGCTCAAACTTGTCTTGCATACACACGGTTGCACAAAGTTGTCACAAATCCGATCGTTCTGAACGCTGTGACGTAAAACATGTATGTCAGGACTATAAACGGGGCAGTAGCCAATAGCTTTTGTCTCTTAATTTATTCTGAGCATGCATGGCACTTTGTGCGTCAGATTTTTGTACACACGATCGGAATTTAATTGGATTGGATTTTGTTGTCGGAAAATTTTATAGCCTGCTCTCAAACTTTGTGTGTCGTAAATTCCAACGGAAAAAGTCCAATGGAGCCCACACATGATCGGAATTTCCGACAACACAATTCGATCACACTTTTTCCATCGGAAAATCCGACCGTGTGTACAGGGCATAAGAGCCAGTAGGTGTTCACCAAAGTCTCTAGTGGTGAGGATGGACTGCGCTGCAACTGGCTCCAGGTTGTGGCCCCCAGGGTGGATGGACTACGCTGCAACTGGCTCCAGGTCGCGGCCCCTAGGGTCTCCCAGCTCATGGTAGGCTACAGGAGGATAGAGAGGAAGCATGTCACGTACCTTACAGCAGAGTCTGGAATGGCGAGGGTGGCCTCTTGCATGGTTCCGGTCCTAGCACCCCTGGAGGTGGAGACAGAGCTGCTAGGGCAACGGAAGGGTGCAGGTGCCTGTTGGCAGGATCAGGAACACCGGAGCCTTAGAGGAGCTGGTGGGATGTCGATCCAGGAAAGTCCAACAGGAGTACTTGCAAGGTCGGGGACAGGCAGGAGTCGGCAACGTGCTGGAAGGAAGGTACACAATCGACAGGCAGGTTCGTAGTCAGGGGCTGGCGGAGGTTGGCAATGAGCTGGCAGAGAGGTACAAGATCGGAAGACAGAGCCGTGGTCAGGAGTTCAAGCCAGGTTCGGTACAGGAAGCAGAGGTAAGCAGAGTTGCAGGGATAATCCGAAAGAGTAGTCAGGAAAGCCAAGGTTTCAGGATCAAGGTTCAATCAAACAGCAACAAGGATACAGGAACTAGCTGAGACAATCCAGCACTGACACTAGTATGCTGATCCTTTAAATAGGGCACCCTGTGCCGTGATTTGTTGGTGTGCGGACGTGCACTCGTTCGTATGAGAGTGCTAACGTATGTGCCTGGTCCGGGGCTCACCTGTTCGTGCCGCACGTCTAGCTGGTGCACGGAAACAAGCATTTGTAATGGTTCTCTGACAAAGCAGCAGCCCAGGACAACAAGGAATAGTCAGGCGATAAGCCAAAGGTTGGGGCAACTAACAGACAAGGATAAGCAAAGAACACGCCAAAGGCCGGGGTAACAAGCAGGCAGGGATAGTCAAAGAACAAGCCAAAATCGGTAACAGAAACAGATGTAGAGCACAAGGCAAGCAGGAGACAGGAAACCAAACACACAATATTGCTTGGGCAAGGCAGGCTTGGACAGCACTGTGTTAAATAGTGTATACTGTAGAGGCTAGGGTGGAGCCACGCTGAGGGAAGATTACTTAACCACTTGCCGCCCGTCATATAACAAAATGACGTTGGCAAAGTGGTTGTGATATCCTGACCAGACGTCATATGACGTCTTTCAAGATGTCAAGCCGCTGCGCGCCCCAGGGGGCATGCATTGCAGTAATCATTGTTGCGGCGTGTCAGTCTGCCAGTGCCATAAGTGATGCCTATCAGTTAAATCTATTAGTGTCAACCATCAGTGCCCATCAATGCCCATCAGTGCCACCTTTCAGTGCCCATCAGTGCCCAGAAGTGCCGTCTATCAGTGCCACCCGTAAGTATCCATCAGTGCAGCCTTTCAGTGCCCATCAGTGTCACCTATCAGTGCCCATCAGTGTCCACCAGTGCCATCTATGAGTGCCCATCAGTGCTGCCTATCAATGCCCATCAGTACCGCATATCAGGGCCACCTATCAGGGCTGCCTATCAGTGCCCATCAGTGCCACCTTTCAGTGCCCATTAGTGCCACCTATCATCATTGCCCATCAGTGCCACCTCATCGGTGCCACCTTATCAGTGCCCATCAGTGCAGCTTATCAGTGCCCATCAGTGAAGGAGAAAACATACTTATTTACGCAATGTTATAACAAAAAGAAAGTAAAACCTTTATTTTTTCAAAATGTTCTGTCTTTTTTTATTCGTTTAGCAAAAAATAAAAACCCCAGAGGTGATGTGCCAATCAGTGCCAATCAGTACCGCCTATCAGTGCCAATCAGTGCCAATCAGTACCGCCTATCAGTGCCAATCAGTGCTGCCTGTCATTGTCCATCACAGCCACCTGTCAGTGCCCATCATAGTCGCTTGTCAGAGCCCATCAGTGCCACCTGTCAGTGCCCATCAGTGCCACCATTCTGTGCCCATCAGTGTATATATTAGTGCTGCATATCAGTGCCGCCTATCAGTGGCTATCAATTCTACATATCAGTGCCTCCTCATCAGTGCCTATCAGTGCTGCCTCATAAGTGCCCATCTGCGCTGCCTCATCAGTGCCCATCAGTGAAGGAGAAAACAAAATTTTATAACCGAAACAAAGAAAAACCTTTTTTTTCAAAAATGTTGGTCTTTTTTAGTTTTTTAAGCAAAAAATAAAAACCCCAGTTGTGATCAAATACCACCAAAAGAAAGCTCTATTTGTGGGAACAAAATGCTTAAAATTTAGTTTGGGTACAGTGTAGCATGGCCGCGCAATTGTCCTTTAAAAAGTGACAGCACTGAAAGCTGAACATTGGCCTGGGCAGGAAGGTGCGAAAGTGCCTTGTATTGAAGCGGTTAACTATGCAGGTGTGAGAGTGCAGCCCAAGGCTGACACACAGACCAGGTAATCAGACAGTCAGGGTATGCAGGTATTACTGGCGATTCATGACAAACATTTATCTTGGTCTCATCACTTCAGAGTACAGAGTCCCAGTAGTCTTCTTCTTTTTCAGCATGGGCCCTGGTAAATTCTAAGTGGGCTTTTTTGTGCATGGTCTTTAGGAGAAGCTTCCTTCATGGATGACACCCATGCATGCCATTCCTTTGCAGTATACACCGTATTGTGTCATGGGAAACAATAAACCCCAGTTTTTCTTTCTACTTCTTTAGCCAACTACAGTGAACTTGCATGGCAATTTTCTTCAACCCTTCTCATCAGAAGATGCTCCTGTCGAGATGTTAACGTCCATGGACAGCCTGGATGTCTCTGTGAGATGGTTGCAGTTACATCTCTGTTAAATGTTTGTATCACTTTTACTACAGTATTCTGACTAATAAGTAAAACTTTGCTTATGTTCTTTCTTTGTGTGTAAAGAAATGATCTTCTTTCTCAGGCCTTGTGACATTTCTCTTCCATGTGGTGCCATTGCTGACAGCATGAAACGGGAAGTTGTTTTCTTTGTTAAGTAGCACCATTTTATAATCAACTGTATGCTGGAAACATGTTTAATGAATAGATAGACTCACCTATAGTTGAATTCTTGTTAATTAGGATTTTGTTGTCTAAAATTTAGCTTTCCGCCTAATGCCACATACACACGATTGGACATTTTTTTGTCGGAACTTCCAACGACAAAAATTTGAGAGCTGGTTTCTCACATTTTCCAACAACAAAATCCGTTCTCATAAATTCCGTGCATGTGTAGACAATTCCGACGCACAAAATTCCACTCATGCTCTAAATCAAGTACGAGACGGAAGTGCTCGGTCTGGTAAAACTAGCTTTTGTAATGGAGATAGCACAATTATCACGCTGCAAATTTTTTAATCTTTTAATTCAATGCATTCTCTCCTTCTATATATTGCTAGAATAATGAAGTTGTTTTACTGCTGATATTCACACAGAGTTCTCACAGACTGATTTCTTTATTATTTCTCGTGATCTCATGAATAATATTTGTTATTTTTTTCGTCAGATCACCATAATAATGTTTAGAATTTATTTTTATAGTGATCCTTTGTTCTTTATTTTTTATCTCCATTTTTGTTTTTATTTTTATTATTTGTTTTTATTTTTTATGAAGATCTAATTTTTTTATAGTCATCTACTTTTTTTTTTTTTTTTTTTTTTATCAAGATCTGTTTTTTTATATTGGTTTTTCTACTGATCTCCATAGTATTTTTTGTCTTTTTGTGTGTCAAGTTACCACAACACCATTATTAACTTGTATTTTTTAACCTCAAGGAGGTTGTTTTGTGTTGGTGTCCCTTGTTAATTTGACATAGTATTTTTGAAATATACCTGCCTACTCACAAACAAACTGTCCTTTTTGAAGTAAAACATAAAGGCAAGTTTTTTGATAAAAAAAAAGCCATTTAATATGGGTCATAACCAATAAAGAGGAAGGCAATGCTGGATAAACTGGTGAATTTTGCTAAGCCTTTGTACCCCAGGGCACACATCAACTATTTAACAGTCAAAATTGGTAGCATGAGGAGCCCATATAATAGTGAGCACAATCCGGTCCAGGATCAGGAACAGCAGCAGATGACATATATGTCCCCAGGCTGTGGGCTTACAACAGTCTGCGTCTTTTGCCAGACAAGACTGAACCCAGGCCATCACTTTCTTGACTTCTTTACAAGCTTGCTTCCATGCTTGCTTCCGGGCTGTGGCTCTGGTGTTGGAGTTGTGGCAGGAGGTGGAGGAGGTAGAGGAGGAGGATGAGGATGGTCCAACTCACACAGGTGGGTTTTGCTTGTGATTTCGCCTCTCAAACCCTTATGTAGGGCCATATATAGCAGTTCCTCACAAAAGAGGCGTTGGTCCACCTTCATTTCCTGCATTTTGTTGGCAGCCATGCAGGCATAGGCCTCCATAAGACTGATGGGGTTGTTAGGGCTGCAGAAGCCTGCCGAATTAACCCAAGTGCTGACTTCTCCATGCTCCTCCCCTTTCTGGGCCTTTTTTGTTGAAGGCAGAGGGGAGGGGCCTGGGATTCGGTCAGGCTACTGGGCCCGGCCACCTCCTGGCTGCAACTTACCCCTGCCACCTCCTGGCTGCCACTTTCCACAGCCTCCTCCTGGCTGAGGCTTTCCTGTGTATCAAAAAGGACATAGTTTTAGTTTATTGATCATCAATCACACACAATTTTGAGAAATATGTTGAACAATGCTATACCTGACTCAAGCTGGGCTTCTTCTTCAGCTGGGGTGGAAGGAAGAGTGGAAGAAAGGGTTGAGAGTTATGGCCTGTTTTCAGTCTGGTCTGACAGAAACTGCAGTCTGTCATAGTACCACAGCCTGGGGACATAAATGTCATCTGCTGCAGCTCCTGATCTCTGGGAATCCTGGACTTTCTTGCGCTCCCTATTATAAATGCTGAACGTTCCAATCCCAGAGGAGATTTAAGGCCTCAAATATGTCCTTTGAAGAGATGGTGGAGGTGGTGGACATCTTGAAGAGGGGTGACTATGATGGGAAGCATGGACCGTACCCAAACCCAAAGGTCAGAAAGGCCAAGATCATGACTAAAGTTGTGAAAAGTCTGCACATGAATTTTGGGGTACAACAATCCAAGGATCAACTGAGGAAACGATGGTCAGACCTGAAATTGAGGGAGCACGATCAGTACAGAATTATCAAGAGAGTTCTTCAAAAAAGTAAATAGTTGTAGTGTGTTCCTATTATTATTATTACTTGCATGCTGCTCCATGTGCTTTTCTTTACTGCTGTAAATTTTAAAATGGCAACTTTCAGGTTCGTGGGCACAGTAATCGTTTGTAGTAAACATCGTTCGTTCGCCCACTAATATGATGTTTTTGGCAGATACAGGTTAAATACATTTGTTCAAGCCTATTTGTATTCAAAGAAGTTTATTACATTGTTGTCTAGATGGGCTTGTAACTAGAATGAAATGCAAACTTGATTAAGTGTAAGAAGAGGACACTCAGCAACTGTTTACACACCTGGATGCAGGAGCACTAGTGTGGGACACGAGAACAAACTTTTTAGGGTGTGCCACACAGGTGCTCCAGTGCATACTAGGGGTCTCTACATGTGTGATACTTTACCAAAAAAGGTAAGTATTCCAGCTTTAAGAAAGGAAAAAAATCATGTCTTCAGCTTGGAACTCTGCCAAAACAGACAATTGTACACAACACTTCCAAGCAATGTTTCATATTACTATTTCTGCCCTCAAATATCTGTGTGCTAAGTATACCTTTTTTTTTTATTCACATAGGGAAGAAAAGACTCGGGGCATCAGAGGACACCAGGGACCCCCCACCTCCTAAAGAAGGGGAAGTCACCACAACCTAAACATGTGGAGGAAGGAGAGGTTTATGAAGTTGGCGAAATAGTGACCACAACAGGTGAGTGTCTGAGACCACAGCTTCAGGTAATAGATGTATGCCTGCATATTTATAATACATGGTGTGTTTTTTTATTTTAGGTGATGTGGATGTTGTGGAAAAAGAAACACATTTCACAAGTGCACAAGTCCTAATCAGGGAGATCATGGTGTGCAATTGTGATGTACAGAAGATCAAGGAAGACATCAATGTTGTTGAAAAAAGACTCAAAAACATCATTGATGTTTTAGGCAGAATCTAAAACACACCAAAATTTGACTAATTGTTTTTATTTAAAAAAAAAAATAAATAAATTTTGAAAGCCAAATTTTGAAGAAGCACACAGTGTGTCAACATGTGCTATCTGCAAACACGGGATATCAATGTACGCGTTTTGTGGGTGCAACCCCTTCCTCGCAACTCAAGTAGCTGAGAGGAAGGGGTTGTACCCCCGAAACACGTCCATTGATCCCTCATGATGGAAGCTAGCACATGTTGACCTTAGGCATGGGATCAGGAGGGGAATTCTCCATTTTGACTCTCAATGTGTGTGCTTTTTCAAAATTTGGCTTTCTAAAAATATGTTGGTTTGTTCAAAAACCCTTTTCTAAACGCACATGTGAATGTGCACAGAGTAAAAAATTTTCTACTCAACAACTTGTGGCTTCTTCTTTCAATACTCAATAGCATTTTTTGGAGTAAGTTGGTGTTTACAGTGACAATGGGGGTTATTTACTAAAGGTAAATCCACTTTGCACTACAAGTGCACTTTCTTTGCAGTTTCAGTGCACTTTTGCAGTGCACTCATAGTGCAAAGTGGATTTGCCTTTAGTAAATAACACCCACGCTTTATAATTTGCAAAAATCAGGCCATTTTCGTCACTCCAAAAAATTAATTCATGGTGATGAAAATGCTGAATGTTTTTATCATTAATGCATTACATACTTTGACAACAAAAACAAGGTGTGTGTGTAGCAGAGCCACAACATAATAGTTAGCTGAAGAAGAGATTGTCACCTCATGTATCATGTATTTGCACTATTGAAGAAAATGGACAAAAAGAAAAGCCCATTGGCTAACCTAGGAGGCAGCTAAAAGAAACACAAGCAGTAAATCAAAGGAAATATTTTTCAGTTTAAAATAAAAATGTATTTTAAAAATGTTTGTTAAACATTTTCGGGCATATCAATGGCCCCCCTACCCACAAAGTACTCCATATATTTTAGACGGACCTCGTGGACGCTTCTGGGGGGCAAGCCAGGACGGCCAGCTTCAAACGCCGTCAGAGTTTGGTCTTGAAATCCGGCCTCAGGCCCAACTGAGGCCACATAGTTTATCGAAATTCTCCTTAAAAAGTTGTGGAGAATGCAGCAGGAAAGGATTATCTGGTTAACTTTTTATTCCGTCATGCTGATTGGTGTAAGGAATAGACGGAACCGGCTGGCCATTATCCCAAAAGCATTCTCCACCACTCCTCTGGCTCTGGCTAGCCAGTAGTTAAAAACCTTCTGGTCCCGGGTGAGGGTCCTCATGGGGAACGGCCGCATCAGGTGATCACACAGCCCAAAAACTTCATCAGCGACAAAGACGAACGGCAGACCAGCCACGTTGTCTTCCAGAGGTGGCAAGCCACCACTCTGGAGCTGTCCATAGAACTTGGTCTGGGCGATGACTCCACCATCTGACATCCGGCCATTCTTCCCCATGTCCACATAGAGAAACTCATATGTCGCCGACACCACCGCCAACATCACAATACTATTAAACCCATTATAGTTGTAATAGTATGACCCCGAGTTGGGGGGTGGGACTATGTGGACGTGTTTCCCATCAATTGCCCCTCCGCAGTTGGGAAAGTCCCACCGCTGGGCAAATTGGGAAGCCACAGTCTGCCATTCCTGTGGCGTTGAAGAAAACTGTGGAGTGAAATAAGAAAAAAAATAGTAATTTTGCACATAACATTGCAAGCAGATTAAACACAAACATTCTTGGCCTACATTAGTATAACATTTATTTGAAGGAGTATTTATAAAAAAAAGTCATGTCCACTTATTAGATTCCTCACCCCCTCTGATGGCCCATTGTAAAAAAATTTAGGGGGGAAGATGTTTTGGACAGGTAACCATCTCCACTTCATTGAGAGCTGAATGCATAAATAATGTGTATTACTTTGGCCAGCCCCTCCTCACTTACACTATTGGCAGCCCACTGTACAGTTAAGAAGAGTCATAATACAAAAATATAAATACACACTGTACAAATTGAAGCACATTTTTACATTCTGCAATTACCTATCAAGATAATAGGAGAACAAAACTTTAAACAGTACCATTTGAAAGTATTCAGGCAGGCCCCCTACACTACATACTTTGGTGAATTCATCCATAAATCTGACCACAAAAGAGGTAGGTATAGTGTGGGTTTGGCAAAGTCAGCAGATAGAGGATTGGTATCGGTTGACTTATCGGTTGGGAGGAGGGAGGGTTCCAAATGAGTTTGGGACCCAAAAAAACCCATCTGGCACTCTGCCTAAATTTAAGCACGCAAATAACATTTGTACACATTTTAGGGGGTGTTTAGGGTAAAGTACTACTATGGAGCTGACAAAATACATCGTTAAATGACTAGGCTAGGTGTGTATGGGCCCAGGATAGCATGCTGGGGAGGTTAGTAAAGGCAAATATGCATGAAGGACAAAAAAGGAAGTTTAAAAAATTCAAGCATGCATGAGGATAAAGGGGACATTAACAGCATATTACAATTATGGTAATTAGGGAATAATGAAATAAATACAATACATTAGCAAACATTAAACACATATAATGTGATGTTAAAGGAGAAATCTTACCTTAATATATTCCTTTTGCAGGACCTGTATAATGGCAGAACAGGTCTCTGCAATAATGATCCCCAGAGTCTGGGGGGAGATGCCTGTCGAGAACTTGATGTCCTGCAGACTTCTCTCTGTCGGCCAGTACCGCAACGTGGCGACTAGCCTCTGTTCAGGAGTGATGGCTTGCCACATGCAGGTGTCCTGCTTCATAATATAAGGGGACAGCAAAGCCAACAAATGGTGAAAAACGGGGTCCGCCATCCAGAGATAATTCCTAAATTCATCAGGATTATTCTCACGGATCTCCCGCAACAAAGACATATGAGAGAATTGTTGAATTTCTAAGCGTATCAGCGCATAGTGGTCATGCGGATACAGTCTGGGTTGCAGGTGCCACGTCTTATCTTAATGGATTAGAGGAAAATGGCCAGATTTGGGCTCAAGACTTTATAGGCACAGTAGTTACTAGATGTATGATTAAAATTCTAGTTTATTTAGAAAATATTAAAATAAAGAATAAAACAGAGAAACATATAGATTTCAGTTCATGGTTACACAGTTTTACAAATTATGCACTCCATACATAGCTAAATGGTTATATAAAATAGTTTGAGCAGTGTTAAGAATCGAAAATTCTGATCAATATAGTTACATTGCGTTGAACCAGAAGCTATGCGGTGGTAACAATCAGATTCTGTATTGGCTCGACATGTTGCACGTCACATGCGCTTCTTCAGGAGCACAGAACTGAATACTGTAATGAACAACATATGTACAGTAAATAATTCATCATGGTATGTTATAGTCAGATATGATTAGATCAGAGGTGTAGTAACATCATGAGTATCAAAGAGGCTGCCCCTAAGGCCCAAAAGGATGTGTCCGTCCTACAGAGTCCCGGCGATAATCAGGCAATGTGGGGACGTATGTAACATAGTAGGAAATTAGTAGTAAAAAGGTAGGTTAAACTCTGACATGGGATACAAACTGCATGGTCGGGCGGGGATGAGATAGGAGGAGGGGGGGGAAAGGGCAGGGGAAAGGGGAAGAGGGGAAGGGGGAAGGAAGGGAGGGAGGAGGGAAATAGGGAAGGAAGGAAAGGGAATGGGAAGAGGAGAAGACAAGGGAAAGGGGAAGAGGGAATGGAGAAGGAGGGGAAAGGGAGGGGGGGAGGGAGGAAAGGGGGGGATGTTGTTATTGGTATTCATGTTATGTCAATTTATGAAATTAATTGATAAAGATGGGTGATTCATAAGTGTAGAGACTGGGCAAATTATAAAAATAAATTTGTAAGATATATTATATAGTGTTAAAAAGTTATTGAATATTAACATGTAACATATTTGGGTACCCCCTCATATTCCGTGTTTATAATGATAGTCAAATTTAAGATATGCATTACACTTACCCTCAAGGGCTTTACAACTATGTATAGTAAAAACAGCAACCTCTTAGCATATATTGGTAGCTCTCAATAGTTGGTTAGCATCAAATTTAGTTTGATTGACAGAGGGGGATCTGGTGTCAATCAGAGGTTAACGACGGCTTGCACCGAAAATCGTATGAGACTTGTTGATTAGGATATTACTATTTCTGATCCCCAATTCTGCTGAGGCTGTCATAGAAGTAAACCCATAAAGAGAGACAAAAATCCATGAATACAGGGCGTCTGTTGGTAGCTGGAAACAGTATATAGTATGCAGTTATGAATCGGAGCTTACCTTATATTGCAGTTAGAGGTGATAGGTAGCAAGGGTTGACAGCGTGGAGCCACACAGCAACCTCATCGAGAGCGACTGGTAATGTGGATCGTACAAGGGGAGACGCTGGAAGCGTCGCTTGTACATCCGCCCCGCCTGTAGTCACCAATCGGCGATGCCGATGTGACGTCATTCAGGCCGGCCGCCGACGCATACTGCGCATGCCTCAATCTCCGGCGTCAACCGAACAGCTGAAGGCGCGCCGGGGAGAGAGGAGGCAGTTGCGTCATGGTGTCCTAGCAACCAGGTACACATGGAGGCAACTGCGCAGGTCCCAGGCCTCCGGCGTGAGCCGAACAGCTGACGGCTCGCCGGGGAGAGAGAAGGCAGTCGCGTCATGGTGTCCTGGCAACCAGGAACACATAGAGGCATCCTGCGCATGTCTCATTCCTCGATCAAGGCCTGGCAGCTGCCGGCTCGCCGGGGAGGGGGGGAAAGAGGCAGCCACGTCCAGGTCGGCCCAGCAGCTAAGAGCACCTTATTGCGCCAATCACCTTAGGGTAAAGGTGTGGTGCTGGGCAGCCGCACAGTGCTGAAAACATCGCCAGGCGATGCAGGGGGAGGAAACACACCATGGTAAAGGGGCAGCATCTGGATAGAAGTGTTAGTATAGTAACAATAGAATAAGGCATATTGAGTTAAAACATGGTAGTAGTTTGAAAAAGCGGCTAAATTATTGTAACAACAATCAAGGTGGGGAGAAGATGGACAATCAAAAAACAAAGATAAAGCATATACTCATGTTGATAAATAGCAATGAGTTATTACATGATTTTATACTTATACCAAAGCAAAACAATCAACAGTATGGTACCTAGATAGAGATAAGGTATATATATCTGTTAGTGTATAACAATGAGTTATTAAATAATTTTATGGTTAGACAAGGACGACAAAGTGCTCAACAGTTTAGAGGGCCAGAGGAGGGGGGTGAGTGAAATCATACTTACTTAGAGAAAGGGTTTGTAGGTTTGGGCCTCATTAATTCCAGGGGGAAAAGTGGCACACAGACGTTCTATCCACATGGTTTCTTTTTGGCAAACTACTTTGTCCCAGTCTCCACCCCTGGGATCTGTTGGAACCGCTGCTAGTACAATGAATGAAATGAGGGAGACATTAAATCTGTGGTAGAGGTTGAGATGCCTACTAACTGCTGTCACCATTTTACCCTCCCCCGAATAATAGACATGGTCCTTGATTCTACAGCGTAGGTGTCTAATAGTTTTACCTACGTAAAACGCGCCACATTGACATAGCATGAGATACACCACTCCTTTTGTGTCACAGTCTGCATAAAATTTGGGCATAAATATTTCCCCATTTGGTAGTAGGAAGGATTTCCCTTCTTTAACCCATGGGCAGAAAGAGCATTTGCCACATTGGGAGATTCCTAATTCCGGTTGTTTATGTTTGGGAGTGGTTACAAAGTGGCTTGAGGTTAATTAGTCACCCAAGGACCTGGTTCGTCCAAATGAAATTTGAGGGGAGGGACCAATGTATTTATTGATAATGGGGTCTTCTTGGAGGATCGACCAGTGCTTACTAAGTATGTCCCGAAGTTTCTGGTGCTGTTGCGAGAATTTGGTGATGAATCTCACCGGAAAATTAGTGGAGATAGTTTTTTTCTTGAAAAGTAGGGAATTTCTTGACTGGCGAATGGCTTTATTGTATGCACTACGCAGTATAGTCTTGGTATAGCCCCTTGCTAGTAATCTATTGCGGAGCGCGTCTGCTTGGGATTTAAATTCCTCTGTATGCATACAGTTGTGGCGTAGTCTGAGGTATTGTGCGTATGGGATACTTTTAATGAGTGGTCTGGGATGGGCGCTTTTCGCGTGTAGCAAGGTGTTTCCTGCGGTTTCCTTTCTAAACAGAGTGGAAACTAAACAATTCTCTTTGTCTTTAAAGATAGTTATGGTAGGTCTAAAAAGGTTATTTGGTCCGAATGAGCAGAGGTTGTGAATTTAAGATTCATAGAGTTATGATTGATAGTTTGGATGAAACTGTCCAATAGATCTTGGGTACCTGTCCATACCAGAAAAATGTCATCTATATAACGCCGCCATATAAGGGCGTAATCGGTATAGATGGTTAAGTCCTCATTGGAAAAAATATTACGTTCCCATCCCCCCAGGTACAGATTGGCGTAGGCCGGTGCACAGCATGTGCCCATAGCCACGCCCTGTACCTGGAGGAAGTGGGAATCTTTGAAACAAAAATAGTTACGAGTCAGTACAAATTTCAACAACAAAATAAATTCCCAATATTCCCAACTGTAGTGGTCTTGCTCTCGTAGGAATATGCATGCCATCCCGATGCCCTGCTCGTGTGGGATGCTGGAGTATAGGGACTCCACATCCAGTGTCACAAGGAGGGCATTGGGAGGGACAGGCAGTCCCTCTATTTGTTTCAAGAGGTCAAGTGTGTCATGGGTATAGGACGGAAGACTCAATACATGTGGCATTAGAACAAAGTCTATGAGACGGCTGGCGTGTTCTGACAGAGATCCAATACCGGAGACGATTGGGCGGCCGGGGGGCATCGTACAGTGCTTGTGTATCTTTGGTAAGGCGTAGAATGTAGCCTCTCTAGGTTTTTTTCACATTAAGATAGTTGTATGTATCTTGGTCAATCAGGCCCTTTTGATAGGCCAATCCAATGGTCTCCAGGTATTCTTGTTTAAATTCTCGAATGCGAGTCTCAGAAAGGTGGCGATAGCAGTGTTTATTTAGTAAGATCCTATTCACCATGGATTCGTAATATGTTTTTGTCATCAGGACGATGTTTCCACCTTTATCTGAAGCTTTAATTTCTAGGTCTGGGTGATTTTGTAGGGCTTGAATGGCTTGTCTTTGGGAATGAGAAAGGTTTCCTGGAGTCAATGAGGTAGTTATCTGTTTTATATCTTTAATAGTTCCCATGAGGAATGCCCAAATATGGGAATTGGTAGTTAATTCTGGAAACCGTTGTGATTTAGGTTTAAATTTTTTTGTATTCAGTGTGTGTGGTGGACGCCATCATATCTTGTAATAGATTTGGTCCTTGTGGTGATTTATTTTCCTCCAATAGGAGTATTAGGTCTCGTAGAACTCGAAAGTCCTCCATAGAAAAGTGTTTCACTTGTTCTGATATGACTTTATCTTGTTTAGATTGTAAAACTTGTTTATCAAAAAGGAATTTGTATGTTAGATTGCGCGAGAACAAATAAACATCTTTTATTGTCTCGTATTTGTCGATGTTGGCAGAGGGGCAAAAGCTCAATCCAAATTTGAGGACATCAAGTGTCTCTTTCTCAAAATGATAGGGAGTTAAATTAATAACTTCCAATCCTGTTGTTATGTCAGTGTCATCGTGTCCGTGGGCAATTGAAAATTTGCCTGTGTGTTAGGTGTTTGGATATGTGCATCCAGTGTGCTTTGTCTAGTGTTAGACAACCGTTGTGTCAAGGGTGGGAGAGTGGTGGAGGGGTTAAGTCCCTGATAATTCGTTGAGTCAGTGGGGTTCAAGTTTGTGCGACCTATCTCAGTGGGGCCTGTGGTTTTGGGTTGTGTTGTGTTTTGTGTTTGTGATTGGTTGCTCAATATTTGTATTGCTTGCAAGGCTGTAGCACCCAAATATTTGGGTTGTGTTAGTGACCGATCATTAAGTTGTGTGGTGTGCCCTTGTTTTTGAGGATGTGGTAATAGTCTGGTATCTGCATTCGGGGGGCGTTTTTTGGAGGAAGGTGTGTAGGAGCCTCCTCCATAGTCTCTTTTTCGAGCTCCAGAATTGTCTCGAGTATTTTGTTGGCCCTGTCTAGAAAAGGAAGAGGTTGATCTAAGTGAGGAACCTGATTCAGTATCCTCATCCATAGCCCCATAGTTAGTATTAGTCTTAGTTGCACGGCGGTAATTTCTAGAGCCTTTTCTTTGCATGGCACTATGCCAATGGTATGCAAAGCCTTCAGAGAAAGCTAGATGGTCTTTAGATAGTTTGTTTTGTTTTTTATAGATAATATCTTTCGTAATTCTTGTTACGTAATCTTTGGTTTCCTGGACTCGTTTGGAAAAAAGCGTATGCTCCCTAATATTTTCATTAGATTGGTGACTACAGATGGGGCGGATGTACGAGAGATGCTTCCAGCGTCTCCCCTTGTACGATCCACATTACCAGTCGCTCTCGATGAGGCGGCTGTGTGGCTCCACACTGTCAACCCTTGCTACCTATCACCTCTAACTGCAATATAAGGTAAGCTCCGATTCATAACTGCCTACTATATACTGTTTCCAGCTACTAACAGACACCCTATATTCATGGCTTTTTGTCTCTCTTTATGGGTTTACTTCTATGACAGCCTCAGCAGAATTGGGGATCAGAAATAGTAATATCCTAATCAACAAGTCTCATACGATTTTCGGTGCAAGCCGTCGTTAACCTCTGACTGACACCAGATCCCCCTCTGTCAATCAAACTAAATTTGATGCCAACCAACTATTGAAAGCTACCAATATATGCTAAGAGGTTGCTGTTTTTACTATACATAGTTGTAAAGCCCTTGAGGGTAAGTGTAATGCATATCTTAAATTTGACTATCATTATAAACACGGAATATGAGGGGGTACCCAAATATGTTACATGTTAATATTCAATAACTTTTTAACACTATATAATGTATCTTACAAATTTAGTTTTATTTTTTGCCCAGTCTCTACACTTATGAATCACCCATCTTTATCAATCAATTTCATAATTTGACGTAACATGAATACCAATAACAACATCCCCCCCTCCCCTCTTTCCTCCCTCCCCCCCTCCCTTTCCCCTCCTTCTCCATTCCCTCTTCCCCTTTCCCTTGTCTTCTCCTCTTCCCATTCCCTTTCCTTCCTTCCTTCCCTATTTCCCTCCTCCCTCCCTTCCTTCCCCCCTTCCCCTCTTCCCCTTTCCCCCGCCCTCCCCCCCTCCTCCTATCTCATCCCCGCCCGACCATGCAGTTTGTATCCCATGTCGGAGTTTAACCTACCTCTTTACTACTAATTTCCTACTATGTTACATACGTCCACACATTGCTTGATTATCGCCGGGACTCTGTAGGACGGACACATCCTTTTGGGCCTTAGGGGCAGCCTCTTTGATACTTATGATGTTACTAAACCTCTGATCTAATCATATCTGACTATAACATACCATGATGAATTATTTACTGTAAATATGTTGTTCATTACAGTATTCAGTTCTGTGCTCCTGAAGAAGCGCATGTGGCGCGCAACATGTCGAGCCAATACAGAATCTGATTGTTTCCACCGCATAGCTTCTGGTTCAACGCAATGTAACTATATTGATCAGAATTTTCGATTCTTAACACTGCTCAAACTATTTTATATAACCATTTAGCTATGTATGGAGTGCATATTTTGTAAAACTGTGTAACCATGAACTGAATTCTATATGTTTCTCTGTTTTAATCTTTATTTTAATATTTTCTAAATAAACTAGAATTTTAATCATACATCTAGTAACTACTGTGCCTATAAAGTCTTGAGCCCAAATCTGGCCATTTTCCTCTAATCCATATGAGAGAATTGGCCATTCTGGAGTAACCAATTCTTTGTCCATGAACTCCTCCTCCCCCTGTTCATGGATTGGACTTGAGTCAAAATAAGAACCCCAACACCAAGCCCCTGCACAATACGAACTCTACGATGAGTACATACCTGCAACATGGCTTCAAAACGGCCGGCTGGTCAGAATGAACTAACAGAACGCACTGAAAATCAGAAAAGCCTGAGAAGAGTGTGCTGAAATTCAGAAACAAGCTGAGAAGAACGCACTGAAAATCAAATACGTAATGTAAAAACACACACTGGAACTCCGGTTGCGAACTGACTACGGTCTCACAGAAAATCTTGATGTTGAAAGGAAAGTAAAGGTTTTCTGACAAATCTGTTGGGTGTACTTATTTATGCTGAGCACTGTACATTGTCCTTTTGGCTTTCTGTGAGAGTAAAAAGAACAATATCTTGCATATAGGTATGAGTTCGAACATCGGCTGTTCGATCGTTCGACGAAGATCGAACATTATGGGCCATTCGCACCAAATTTGAGCAGCGCGTCACTGCCCATAATGCACTGCATCATCGCAGTGGTTTGCTGGCTGATGATTGGCCAAGCATGCACTATGACCCACATGCTTTGGCCAATCACAGCGCGGTAAGCAAACAGAGCCATAATTGGCCAAAGGTAGGGTGTCTTTGGCCAATTATGGCTCAGGGGATTAAGTACATGCCCCACACTATATAAGGCCGCCTGCACGTCGGCCGTGTGTAGTGTGTTCCGGCGTTCAGAGGGAAAGAGGGAGAGTGTCATTTAATTTCTTTTAGATAGATTGAGCAGACAGTTGATTCAGTTAGCTCCAGTATATTTAGTATATATATATACATTCAAGGCTTCAGAGAGAGCCAGGAAAAGTCCTGTTCAGGGTTTATACATCTTCCAGGCTCCTCTCATACAGGTTCAGGGATCTCTGATCCATGGTCCAGTTCAGGTCTTGGTCCTCTCCCCCAGGCTAATTTAAGCTCACCTGAGCAGACAGCCCTTGCTCTTGGCCTGGGATACTTGGCCTGGGAGAGCAAAAAGGTATGTGGAAGCTGACAAGCTGTAGGCTTGCTCAGCCTGGTAGTTAGGATCTGTAAATATTGTTTAATTAGTGCCGAGACACGGCTAGGTTTTGTTTTTTTGTTCCTATTTGTTTTTGGAACACTGTACAGCACCTGTATATAGACTTGTATATATCACAAATAAACACGGCACTGTTTGTCACTATTTCACTGGATTTGGTATCTGTGCCTGAAAGACTGCTCATCCCAGGGAGCTTTGTACCTGCTACCTGTCTCCCAGGTTACAACACATATATATATATGTAATGTATACAGTTTAGCTAGATCTCGCTGCAGACCGTTCCTGTTCTCTTCCAAATATATTACAGGCAGGCAAGTTCATTCAGTTAGCTGCTGTATATTCAGTACTGTATCCTGTGCAGCTAGATCTCGCTGCAGGCCGTTCCTGTTGTTCTCTTCCTAATATACTACAGGCAGGCAGTTCATTCAGTTAGCTGCAGTATATTCAGTACTGTATCCTGTGCAGCTAGATCTCACTGCAGACTGTTCCTGTTGTTCTCTTCTTAATATACTACAGGCAGGCAGTTCATTCAGTTAGCTGCAGTATATTCAGTACTGTATCCTGTGCAGCTAGATCTCGCTGCAGACCGTTCCTGTTGTTCTGTTCCTAATATACTACAGGCAGGCAAGTTCATTCAATTAGCTGCAGTATATTCAGTACTGTATCCTGTGCAACTAGATCTCACTGCAGACCGTTCCTGTTGTTCTCTTCCTAATACACGACATGCAGGCAAGTTCATTCAGTTAGCTGCAGTATATTCAGTACTGTATCCTGTGCAGCTAGATCTCGCTGCAGGCCATTCCTGTTGTTCTCTTCTTAATATACTACAGGCAGGCAGTTCATTCGGTTAGCTGCAGTATATTCAGTACTGTATCCAGTTTAGCTAGATCTCGCTGCAGACCGTTCCTGTTGTTCTGTTGCTAATATATTACAGGCAGGCAAGTTCATTCAGTTACCTGCAGTATATTCAGTACTGCATCCAGTTTAGCTAGATCTCGCTGCAGACCGTTCCTGTTGTTCTGTTCCTAATATACTACAGGTAGGCAAGTTCATTAAGTTAGCTGCAGTATATTCAGTACTGTATCCTGTGCAGCTAAATATCACTACAGACCATTCCTGTTGTTCTCTTTCTAATATACTACAGGCAAGCAGTTCATTCAGTTAGCTGCAGTATATTCAGTACTGTATCCTGTGCAGCTAGATCTTGCTGCAGACCGTTCCTGTTCTTCTCTTCCTAATATACTACAGACAGGCAGTTCATTCAGTTAGCTGCAGTATATTCAGTACTGTATCAAGTTTAGCTAGATCTTGCTGCAGACCGTTCCTGTTGTTCTGTTCCTAATATACTGCAGGCAGTTCATTCAGTTACCTGCAGTATATTCAGCACTGTATCCTGTGCAGCTAGATCCCGCTGCAGACCGTTCCTGTTGTTCTGTTCCTAATATACAACTGACAGGCAGTTCATTCAGTTAGCTGCAGTATATTCAGTACTGAATCCAGTTTAGCTATATCTCGCTGCAGACCGTTCCTGTTGTTCTGTCCCTAATATACTACAGGCAGGCAAGTTCATTTAGTTAGCTGCAGTATATTCAGTACTATATCCTGTGCAGCTAGATCTCGCTGCAGACCATTCCTGTTGTTCTCTTCCTAATATATTACAGGCAGGCAGTTCATTCAGTTAGCTGCCCTATATTTAGTACTGTATCCTGTACAGCTAAATATCACTACAGACCATTCCTGTTGTTCTCTTTCTAAAATACTACAGGCAGGCAATTGATTCAGTTAGCTGCAGTATATTCAGTATATATATATATATATATATATATATATATATATATATATATATTCATCCCAGCTTTGTGCAGCTACATCTCAATGCAGGCCATTCCTGGTGTACCTATTCAAATACATTACAAATACATCAAATACAGTATGTCTGGAAGGCCAACAAGGAGAGGCAGACACTCACAGGCAACTAAAAGAGGGAAAGCAGGCTCTGTGTCTAAAGCCAACATTGCTGGTCGTGGACACGGTGCATCCTCAGCACGTGGCCGTGGGGCACACTTGTCCTTTTTTTTGGCAGCTGGCCGACAACAAACTGGCAGTCATGTTCCCCCAGCTGCAGCATATTGCCAGGTTTGCTGGAGGCAGGATGCCCTCCAGGGGCCAGCTTAAGGGCAGCCAACCGACTGCATCACACCGCAGAGCTCTGCATGTGCAGGTCGCTTCTGACTCTGCACGTTTTTCCAAAAGTTCTTTGGTGTGGGCCTTTTTTGAGACATGTGCAGCAGATTGCACCATTGCTGTTTGCAACATATGTCTGAAGTGTATCAAGCAAGGCCAAAACAGCGGCCTCTTGGGCACCACATGCTTGACCAGACATATGTCAAACTCCCATTCAGTCCTTGGCAAGCGTATTTAAAAGACCCACACCAAAGAACGGACCTCTCCTTGCTCCTCATCAGCTGGGATCTCCAACCCCACTATACCTTCAGTTCTCTTAGAAACCTGCACTGAGAGAATGAAGGTGTAGAATTAGGTGTGCCAAGTACTTACAGGCAATCTGCTATAGCTACACCAACGTCCAATTGTAGCAGGCAAATTTCCCTACCCCAGTTGCTAAACCGGCGAAAGAAATTCAGTCCCAGCCATTCACATGCCCAGCGGCTGAATGCTAGCTTGGCTAAATTGATAGCACTCCACCTGCTGCCTTTTCAGCTGGTAGACTCTGCCCCCTTTTGTGAATTTGTGGAATGTGCGGTACCTCAATGGCAGGTTCCCAAACGCCACTTTTTTTCATGGAAGGCGATTCCAGCTCTCTACCGGCATGTAGAAGGCAATGTCTTGGCCTCGCTGGACAGGCGGTCAGCGGTAAGGTGCATATTACCGCTTACTCATGGTTCAGCATGCATGGACAGGGACATTACCTATCTTTCAGGGCGCACTGGGTGACCCTGCCAGCAGCTGGGAAGGATGCAGGACAGGATGCAGTATTGCTGGAGCTTGTTCCACCACCATGCCTCCAAAATGCTACTAGTGGTGATTCTGACACACCTCTCTCCTCCACCCCTCCTCTTCTTCTTCCTCCATAGCCTCTTCCTCTATAGATTTGTCCTCAGAACCAGCTGTGCTCTGTAGGTGTTCAAGGGGCTACACAAGCACTCAGGCAAAAAGATGCGGTGCTTGAGCTGGTGTGCTTAGGGGACAGTAGCCAAACTGGGGCAGAGATTCTGTCAACTCTAAAGGGGCAGTCTCAGAGGTGGTTGACACCAACGCCAGCTTCAGGCAGGAATGGTGGTTTGCGTCAATGGCACCAACCTCCTCTCTGCCCTCCGACAGAGACACTTCACCCATGTTTCCTGTTTGGCTCACATCCTTAATTTGGTGGTGCAGCGGTTCTTGTGCAGGTACCCGGGCTTACAGGATCTCCTGAGGCAGGCCAGGAATGTCTGTGTGCATTTCCGCCTGTCATATACTGCCAGTGCTTGGCTATCTGACCTCCAAAAGGAATACAACCTGCCCAAGAACCGCCTAATCTGTGACATTCCCACCAGATGGAACTCAACGTTGGCCATGCTGCAGTGGCTGCACACGCAGCAGAGGGCCATCAATGAGTATCTGTGTGACTATGGCACCAGGACAGGGTCAGGGGAGCTTGGCTTTTTTTGGACATGCCAGTGGCTCATGATCAAGGATGCATGCACTGTCCTGTCACCATTTGAGGAGGTCATGAGAATGGTGAGCAGTGACAGTGCATGCATCAGTGATACTGTCCCTCTTGTCTACCAGTTGGAGCACACGCTGCATGCAATAATGGACAGGGCACTTGAGGCAGAACAGAGAGAGGAAGAGGATGACTTCCTTACCTCTCAAGGCCTTCTTTATCCAGACAGTGTTCTTGCAGTCCCGCTGATCACACAGGAAGAGGAGGAGGAGGAGGATTGTGTCAGCATGGAGGTGGAGCCTAACACTCAGCATCAACAGTAACCTTCAAGGGATCATTTACAGTCCCCAGAAACCCATGGACGTGTCTGGGAGGAGGTGGCTGCAGATCAGGTCATCCTTAGTAACCCAGAGGACTAAGGACCGAATGCCTCAGCAAACCTAAGCTGCATGGCCTCCCTGATCCTGCAAAGCCTGTGAAAGGACCCTCGGATTTGTGGTATCAAGGAGATTGATCAGTACTGGCTAGAAACCCTCCTTGATCCACGTTACAAGGGTAAGGTTGCGGAACTTATCCAGCCATCGCAGAGGGAGCAAAGGATGAAACATCTTCGGGAGGCCTTGCAGAAAGGTTTGTGCAATGCATTTCCAGAGCCTGGGAGGTGACAAATTACTGGTCCTGGACAACGTGTTGCTGAGGCTTCAGTCAGTCACAGAAGGAGCGGTGGAGAAGGTGGCCATCTGACAGATGACTTCAGACAGTTTTTTAGTCCGCATCCCCAAGGTCTGATCAGTTCCAGCAACCATCGCCAGCGCCTGATTTACATGGTGCAGGAATACCTAGGGGCAAGATCCGACTTGGAGACCTTTCCAACTGAAAATCCTTTGGGTTACTAGGTGTTGAGGATGGATCACTGGCCATAGCTTGCACAGTGGACATGTGCATTCGTTTTAGTCCGAATGCATTTTCGTCCGAATTTCAGGTATGTTCGTTATCGTTTTAACAAACGATAACGAAAGTGCAGAATCCGAAAAACAAAAGATCCGACATAAACAAATGCTTTATTTTCGTTTTCGTTGCAGTTGCAGAACAACAGTTCGATATAGATAGGAGATTCGAAACGATGATGACAATAGCAATCTGTGTCCATCAAACCTGTGGTCGAATGTGCCTAACCTTAACTTTATTAGTCCAAGATTATTCTACATAGAGAGAAAAGATTTGACACAGAGAGAAAAGATTTGACGTAGGGGAGAAAAGATTTGACGTAGGGGAGAAAAGATTTGACGTAGGGGAGAAAAGATTCGATGTAGGGGAGAAAAGATAAATAAAAATAATGATGATGATGAATGTTATTGGCTGATTGTAACCAAAGAGGAGGAGCAGTAAAATAGCTAGAACTAAGTACACGCGTACTTTGGCTAATGGTGTCTGTTGAAAGTTCTAAGAAGATTCGACGGAGCAGGTAAACTATACAGCGTCCTACAGTTTAGCTGCTCCGTTGAATCTTCTTTGAACATTCGAGAGACACCATAAGCCTTCAATGACAGATTCGACCTCAATTTGGATTTTCGGACGAACGCAATTTTTAACGAAAAACTAAATAAATAAAAACTAATTTCGGGAGTAATTAAATAAATTTATTTTTCGGACGAAAACGAAATTCCGAAATGAAATATTTCAGTGTGCACATGTCTATTGCACAGTATGCAATTGAGCTACTGGCCTGTCCTGCATCCAGCGTTCTTTCGGAACACACATTCAATGCTGCTGGAGGCTTTGCAACCGATCACAGAGTACACCTGTCCAACGACTCGGTTGATCGGCTCACCTTCATAAAAATGAATCAGTCTTGGATCACCAGCTACCAAGCACCTGATGCTGATGTAACTGACTAATTTTTTTATGAATGTGAGATCCCTTGAAGACTGCCTATGCTGATGCAGAGTGACTATCCTGTTATGCTGAGTGACTATCCTATTCCTCCTCAATGTTCATGTTGATAGCTTGTAAGAACATTTTTGGTTCTGGGCACCACCACCAGTGGCTAAGGCCCAATTTTTCTGTCCCTGTTCAACAGGGGCATGTAATTACAATTTTTGCTGTAATATTTTGCAGCAGGGTTTGATCCTGCGCTCAACTAGAGTATCTGTGAGGGGTTGCAGTGTTGTAGCACCAGCACCAGTGCCTAAGGCCCAATTTTTCTGCCCCTGTTCAATAGGGGCCTGTAATTACAATTTTTGATCTATTATTTCACAGCATGGCCTGTTCCTGCGCCCACAAAGAGTAACTGTGAGGGCTTACAGTGTTGTGGCAACACCACCACCAAAGGCCCAATTTTTCTGACCCTATTCAACAGGGGCATGTAATTACAATTCTTGATATAATATTTCACAGCAGGGCCCATTTCAGCACCCACCAAGAGTAACTGTGAGGGCTTACAGTGTTCTGGTACCACCAACACCTAAGGCCCAAATTTCTGCAGAGTATATAGGTCAGGCCCCTACTTTCAAACATCCAATTTACAAACGACTCCTACTTACAAACGGAGGGAGACAACAAGAAGTGAGAGGAAATCTACCCCTAGGAAGGGAAATTCTCTAATGTAAGAGTTAATATGGGAAAAAGGTGTCTCCTCCACTGATGCTTTATCACCAATCCTTGTTTCCCTAAAAACCCCAAATTTTAAAAATCCAATTGTCATAGGGACAGAAAGTGAGGTGAAATCTTCTGAATAGGGGCACAGACAGCAAAACAAATGTTACAGCAGGGGTGATAACCCTTCCCTATGTTTTCCAAAAAGCTTAAAAATAGATTTTTTTGGCTGGAGCTACACTTACAAAATGTACATGTTCCAAATTACAAACAGATTCAACTTAAGAAAAACTACAGCCTCTGTCTTTCTTGGGACCACCTTTATACTGGTGTTCAGAGTATATAGGGCCTGAGGGCCCCACACCTTTTCTTTTTTAATTTGGGTACAGGGTTCCCCTTAATATCCATACAAGACCCAAAGGGCCTGGTAATGGGCTGGGCGGTTACCCATGCTGTCGGGACCCGACATTACATGACAACCGCAAGCAGTTTTAAATGACTTTTATTCCTTTAGAAATGTAATTTTGTGCAGGGACTGTTCTAAATATGGGAATCATGAGCCACTTTACAGGCATACTATAGACACCCCCCCAGGTACGATATTTAAAGGAATATTTCACTTTTATTTTTTCACTTTAAGCATCATTAAAATCACTGCTCCCAAAAAAACTGACATTTTTAAAACTTTTTTTGCATTGATACATGTCCCCTGGGGCAGGACCAAGGTCCCCAAACCCTTTTTAGGACAATAACTTGCATATTAGCCTTTAAAATTCACACTTTTGATTTCTCACATTCGAGTCACATAGACTTTAACGGTGTTTGAAAGTTTGGGCGAACTTTCGGTCCATTTGCGTGTTCTGGATGCGATTCGAACCGGGGGGTGTTCGGCTCATCCCTACTTGCATATGTAAACAGCTATACCCATGTAATAAAGAAATGAACAAGGCATATATGAAGTCCAATATGTATGACAACTTTGGCTTTCTCCCATGGATACAATGGAGAAAAAAGCATAGACATGAAGTGACAGGAAGGATTCCCAGAATTTCCAAGTTAAAAAAAAAAAATAGAAAAATAAAATAAACCTGAATAAAGAAAATGAATGCAGCCATTATGTCTAAGGACTGGTAAGTTGCACTATATTAAATGTTGTTTTTGGGTTTAGTGTTCACATATCAATATGTATTGGTTATATATACATATATATATATATATATATATATATATATATATATATATATATATATATATATATATATATATATATATATATATACATACACACACCTATATGATCACATTACAGCTGCACTACCCTGTTATTTGATTTCATCAAGACATTTTATTCTGTACAGAGACCCTCTTTGTTTGCCACTATCCAAGGTTTTGGTTTCAGGTATAACTTCTTAGAATAAGTGCAGCTTCTCTACCAGCAACTGTGGCAATTGTATAGGCAGTATAGCCCTCATAGTGTTTCTGCACTCACCGTCCTAACAGTAAGGTCCTTATAAAGGTGCCATTAACGGCAAGTCTTTAGGCAAGAAAGACAGTGCAGGTTTACTTTTTATATTGTACTTTACTTTCCTTTCTTTCTTTTTAAATAAAGTTATGTTGTAAAATGTACTATGCAAAATAACGTGGGTACATATATATATAACCTTGCACCTTATAATCATGCTGGTTATTTTCATTGCATTTCATGGGGATAAACTTTAATACCATTGGTTTTAATATTAACTACTTCAGCACTCACACATGTACACTTTACATGGATCAGAGCAATCTTTACATCTTTGCTACAGAAATAACTTTGTCATTAGTTGTGATAAAAAAGTAAAAAAATATATATATATATTTTTTTTTAGGAAAATAAGGTTTTCATTTGATGATATGGTTTTGCAATAATTATTTTATTTTCATGGAATCCATAAAAAGTATTGATTTTAATCTATAATTTGTCCAAATTAAAATTACATTAAAATTTTGATTCTGGTTCAAAGCATTGCAAAGTTATTTACAAACGAATTAATACATTTTTTTTTTTACTACATTTTTTTTTTACTTTTTACTTTTTTAATGTGACACTAAATTAACAAAAAAATGAATAAAAATAAAAACAAAATAATAAAAAGTTAGAAATATAGAAATTAAAAGCATTAGCAAGAAAATAATAGTTAAGGGGATTATGGGAAAAATTAGTTTGGTACTGCTGGTTAGAGGAAACTAATGGGTAATAAAAGGTCAAATAGAAAAATGTTTTCTTTGAAAAAATGTTTTACTTGTCAGGTTGCTTATCAAAGCTCATCCAGTTTTTAAGCAGATGAATAAAACAGAGTAAATGCAAAAGTAACAATGTTAATTCTGGTCTGAGCAGTATTTATCAGTGGTTACCGTTTGAAAATAGCTTCTACAGCTGCTGAATTTAAATCTTTGACAGCTGGGAATTCCTGGCAATGAGTGGGGCATAGAGGCAGGTGCTACAGATACCCTGTGAAATTTGTTAAAGTTTTTTTGGACATCTGTGGTGTAGTAGTAGTGCGAAATGTAAACAAAATATAGTAAAAATTACTCCTGCACTTGTGAAGGTGTTTTTGTGTAAATTGATAGTATTGTTGAAAGTGAATGGTAATGCGTGTCCTGCTGCCTCAACTGACCAGGGGTGGTCTGGAGAAGACTGTGTAGAAGAAGGTGGATGGAGGGCGCATGATCAACCGCTTAGCATCAAAACATGTTTGGTTTATTCATGTATAATGGAATACAGACATATCAATAATACAAATACTGCGTTTCGTAAAAACAGGTGACAAAATATGCACTAAAAAGTTAAAAATGGGATATGCCCATGTTGAGGCAAGTATTTAAAATAGGCTAATGCATTTCGAGGGTAACCTCTTCATCAGAGCCTGGAGAACAATAGCACAGTCTGTATTAGCCAGTAGGCCGACATGTGTACATGGGGAGGAGTGGCTAATTGTAAGGTATGTCCTGTGATGCATAATTAATTATTCTAAGCTCCATACCAATCCATGTCCAAGCGTTCTAGGTGGAATACAGATCAAAAATGTATAGTATGGAGCACATGGCAAGTGTATGCTGTACAATACAGGCTGGAGACGTATAATAAATTCACAATAATAAAAATCTAATATGTAGACTTTGAAATAATAAAGAATACAATGTCAATAAAAACAATAGATGATTGATTGGTAATGAACACTGAAGCAACAAAAAACATGAAATTAATAAATATATACATATACACATAAAGAAGAAACATGTGTGTGATGTTAGATACACCAATAAACACTGAAAAACTGTCTCTCACCGCATGATGGGTCATGTTGCGCTTATGTGCAATGGACATGTGTATGCATGTGTAAACATCTCTGCCAGCACATAGGTAGCTGTGCAGGAACAAGGTATGGATGCAAGCAAATGAGCACAGAATGCACAACAAGGGGCACAGATGTAACCATACAGGTGTAAATATATACGTTCACATGTACACATACATATAACCCACCTAAGTGCACGTGACATGTGCCTATGCTGAATATGTGTCATGTCGGTGGGGTGGGAATCCACAGTTTGTGCAGCATGATGGCAGAGAAGAAGAGTGACGAATGTAAACAGATCAGAGTGTGACAATCCATAAGGACTATGCATGCAGAGGAATGCAGAGGTGTTAATTGCCATAGGTGAAGATGACAGACTGGTAATTGAATATGGGATCGCACCTACCTACGTGATATGGTAAAAATGTATAAATGTATTTTCCTAATGTATAAATGTATTTTCCTTTTCCAGTGGTACGGGACTGTCGGGTGTACCTGCAGGGGGAGAGGGCACAGAGAAGAAGAGAAAAGTTGAACAGGGAGGAAGGAAGGGGGAGGAAGAGGGGAAGGAGGGTGACCTGAGAGGGGGTCCCTCAGGACACTAGTGAAATGACAAGTAAAAAATGCATGGGATGGTGCAGAGTTAGTATAATGATCCCATAGCTGACCTGTCTCCAATGCTGTGTGGGTGAGAGACTGCAGCCTGCGTACGTCCTTGGGGGGTAGGGAATCGTGTGATCTGTGGAGATGTAAGGGGGAGGATTTCTCCTCAGATGGTGCTGGAGCTGTGGATGCTTAAAACTGTCTCTCCGCCTGAGACATAGGCAAGTGTTGAGATGAGGAGAACATGCTGGTGAGTTTAAAAGCTGGTGGGGGCGGGTCTGGGGGTGGGCTGAGAGTGCTTGTGGCCATCCAGGGGGGGATTGATGGATGGAAAGGATTGTAGTTCTGAAAATTGAGAATGAAATGGTGAAGGAAAAAATGGTGTTGTGATAGAAAAAATGGGACAGGGGCAGGGTAGGAGTGCTCAAAGCGGGAATGATGGCAGTGCATGATGGCACTTGTCCTGCATCTAGATTATCCCGTGGATTTCCAAATCCTCATTCATTCCATCAGGAACCATTGACCCAAGAGTGAAAATCTAGAATGATTCTTGTCTACAGAGTTTCTGAAATCTCCTTCCCATATCATCGTCTTTTTTAATGGCTTCAATCCCAAACACTTTGAGGCCTGTTGGGTTACCGTTATGGCGTTCTCTGAAATGCCTGTGTACTGAGTAGCTATGACTTTTCTTACACTTCATGGACTGATGGTACATGTTGCTATTGATGATGCTGCATTTGTGTTCGCTGAATCTTGTCCTCAGTGAACGCGGTGTGCGCCCGACATACAGTAAGCGGCATGGACAAATAAGACCATAGACCAAGTAGGAGGTGCCACAATTAATGAACTGACTAATCTTGTGGTTCCGGCCGTCGGACCCCATGACTTCTTTTTTGCGATGTGCCATAAAGGCACAAGCTCCACAATTTCTAATACCACATTTGAAGTTTCCCTTCTGGTCAAAGATGGATGTCCAATGGCCAGTGGGGGTCTTTGTTTGGTTAAGGGGTTTTCGTACTCTGCTTGGTGCTATTAAACTTATAAGGTCTTTTGATTTTTGAAACACAACTTCTGGTTTGGATGGTAGGACTAGATTGAGAATGGGATCCTGCTTGAGAATGTTCCAATTCTTCTGGATGACTCTCTGTATGTCAAATGCTTTGGTATTGTATTGTGTACTGAATCTAATAGAATTACAGCCATTTCTGTTGATAATCCAATTGTTTCTCCCTGTTTTGTTGACCTCCATTGCCATAGTGACTGAGGGATGTTCATCGTACTGTGTCCAGTATTTTGAAAAAGCTTGTTCAATGAAAAGTTCTTCATAACCCTTATCGAGAAATTTTGTTTTTAGAATGGACCGTTGCTTTTCATAATCGCTTCTTTTAGTACAGGTTCTCTTCAGCCTGTAAAATTGGCTAAAAAATGTAAAAATAGGGAATGTTGCAGGTCCACTTGGGATGGTGGTGACTTTTAGCATGAAGGTAAGAGTTCCCTGCGCTGGGTTTTAGACAGAATCATACCTTCTTCATCGATTTGCAGATCCAGATCCAAAAAAATGAGTGATGTATCGTCAACCACATGGGTAAAGGAGATACCAAATGGATTGGAATTACAGTGTTCCAGAAAATTGTTTAAATCTGTATACGATCCGTTCCAAATAATCAGAATGTCATCAATGTATCTGGTGTAAAGGGCAAGATGATCCTTGAAAGGATTATTGGCCCAGATGAACCTATCTTCCCACAGACCCATGCAAAGGTAGCTGGGAGCAAATTTTACTCCCATGGCAGTCCCCCTAGTTTGTCAAAAGAACTCACCCACAAAAGAAAAGTAGTTGTGGGTGAGACAAAATTTGATGGAGTCAAGGAGAAATTTGATTTGTAGGGGGTGTATGTCACTCTTGGAAAGAAAGTATTTACCTGCTTCTATGCCATATTTGTGCAGTAGCAGTAGTAGTAGTAGTAGTGTAGTATCTCCAATGTTCAAAAAATGGTCACAACTGGTTAATTAATAAAAAGATCCGAATACAAAAAAAAATCCAATCATTTGAAGATCAAAATATATATATATTTAATTTCCCTGCATAATTTGACGTTTGTTGAAATGCAAACATGTTTCCTTTCACTTCAGTTTACCTTCTCACACCTAACTTCACACGTTAGTTAATCAAGCAAATCTAAAGTTTGGTACTCTTATGCCCCGTACACACGATCAGACATTGATCGGACATTCCAACAACAAAATCCATGGATTTTTTCCGACGGATGTTGGCTCAAACTTGTTTTGCGTACACATGGTCGCACAAAGTTGTCAGAATTTCCGCTCACTAAGAACACAGTGACATACACCACGTACTACAAGACTAGAAAAGGCCATTTCAGAACCAAGCACGGCACCCTTTGGGCTTCTTTTGCTAATCTCGTGTTAGTAAAAGTTTGGTGAGAGACGATTCATGCTTTTTCAGATCGTTTTCTGCTGTTCAGTTTGTGCTTGTGGGTTTGTATCTGCTCTTCAGTGCGTGCAAGCAAGCTACGCGTGACTTTGTCATTGTGTTCTTGTTCGTTCGTTACTGTTTTTCAGGTCGCTCTTCACAGGCCTTGCTGTTCTGCAGTGCGTTCTGTTACTGCGTTCTGAGCAGCTGACCGTTTTCTAGCCATGTTGCTTATACGTACTCCTCGTAGAGTTCGTGCTGTGCGGGGGCTTGGTGTTGGGGTCCTGACCTTGACACAAGTCCAGTCCATGAACAGGGTGGGGAGGAGCTCATGGACCAAGAATTGGTTGCTTCAGCGTGACCAGTTCTGTCATATGCCTTTGCTCCGTGAGATCCGTGAGAATAATCCTGATGATTTCAGGAACTTTCTCTGGATGACGGACCCCGTATTTCACCGTTTTGCTTTGCTGACCCCCTATATCAGCAGGCAGGATACCTGCATGAGGCAAGCCATCACTCCGGAGTAGAGGCTCGTCACCACCCTGCGGTACTTGGCGACGGGGAGAAGCCTGCAGGACCTCAAGTTCTCAACAGGCATCTCCCCCCAGGCTCTGGGGATCATTATCCCAGAGACCTGTTCTGCCATCATCCAGGTCCTGCAGAAGGAGCATATTAAGGTAAGGTTTTTATCCTTTAATATCACATTTTATTGTATTTAATAATAATAATAATAATAATAATAATAATAATAATAATATTGTATTTAATGTTTGCTAATATATTGTATTTCTTTCCTCATTCCCTAATTACCATGATTGGAATATGCTGTGAATGTCCCCTTTGTCCTCATGCATGCTGTATTTTTATGTAATTATTTTTGTTGTCCTTCATACATATTTGCCTTCACTTACCTCCCCAGCATGGTCTCCTACCCTATATTTACCTCATGTAGTCACTTAACAATGTATTTTATCAGCTCCATAGTAGTGCTTTACCACAAACACCCCTAAAATGTTTTGAAATGTGATTGGTGCTTCAAATTCAGGCAGAGTGCCAGAGGCTTTTTTTGGGGGTCCCCAAATCATTTTGAACCCTCCCTCCCCCCAACTGCTAAGTCAGCTGATACCAATTCTCTATCTATCCTCAATCATCTATCTGCTGACTTTGCCAAACCCATACACACTATACCCATCTCTTCTGTGCTCAGATTTATGGATGAATTCCCCAAAGCATGTAATGCAAGGGCCTGCCTGAATACTTTCAAATGGTACTGTTTAAAGATTTGGTATCCTATTATTATCTTGATAGGTAATAGCAGAATGTCCAAATGTTCTAAAATGTGTACAGTGTGTACTTATATCTTTGTATTATGACACTTCTTACTTGTCCAGTGGGCTGTCAATAGTGTAAGTAAGGAGGGTCTGTTCAAAGTAATACATATTATATAGGCATTCATCTCTCAATGAAGTGGAGAGGGTTACCTGTCCAAGAATCCCCCCCTATAATGTTAGAAATGGCCCATGAGAGGGGTGGAGGGGGAATCTGATAGGTGTACCTTATACTTTGGTCTTTAAAAATTCCCATAAATAAATGGTATATTAATGTTGGCCAAGAATGTTTGTGTCTAATCTGCTTTCCATGTTTATGTGCAAAAAGACTAATTTTTTTTGTATTACTCCACAGTTTCCTTCCACGCCACAGGAATGGCAGACTGTGGCCTCCCACTTTGCCCAGTGGTGGGATTTTCCTAACTGCAGAGGGGCAATTGATGGGAAACATGTCCACATCATCCCACCGCCCAACTTGGGGTCATTCTATTATAATTATAAGGGGTTCAATAGTATTGTGATGTTGGCGGTGGTGTCGGCTACTTATGAATTTCTGTATGTGGACGTGGGGAAGAATGGCCGGATGTCCGATCGTGGAGTCATCGCTCAGATGGAGTTCTACAGGCGTCTCCAGAATGGCAGCTTGGACTTGCCACCCCCAGAAGACAATGTGGAAGGACTCCCATTCGTCTTCGTTGCGGATGAAGCTTTTGCGCTGGGGGACCATCTTATGCGGCCATTCCCAATGAGGACCCTCACCCCGGACCAGAGGGTTTTTAATTACCAGCTGGCCAGAGCCAGAAGAGTGGTGGAGAACACGTTTGGAATCATGGCCAGCCGGTTCCGCCTATTTCTTACACCCATACATATAGCGGAGTACAAACTGAATCACATTATCCTGGCGTGCTGTGTTCTACACAACTTTTTACGGCAACATTCTGCCAACTATGCTGGCTCAGTTGGGCCCGAGGCCAGAATTCAAAATGAACCAACCCTGATGGCACTTGAAAGTGGCCGCCCTGGTTTGCCCCCCCTGAGTGCCCGTGATGTCCGGCTAAGATACCTTGAATTCTTTGCGGGTAGAGGGGCTATCAATATTCCAGACAATGTGTAAAACCTTTTTTAAAAAAAAAAACTACTCAAACCTTTGGTGACATTTACTGCTTGTGTTTGTTTTAGCTGACCCTGACAGAAATGTGGTGAGTCCTGAAAATGGCGTGATTGTGTAACCTTACAAAGCACTGTTGGGTGTTATTTACTAAAGGCAAAGACACTTTGCACTACAAGTGCACTTGAAACTGCACTTGTAGTGCAAAGTGGATTTGCCCTTAGGAAATAACACCCATTGTCACAATAAGCAGCAATTAGATTACCACAAAAGTGTTGTAGCATTGAGACAATAATCCACACATTCTTGATTAACAATCTTTTTAATACCAGCACAATCGTGTGCATTTAGAAAAGGTTTTTAAAACAAACCAACATGTTTGTTGTCTAACAATTTTTGGGGTCACATTAGAAAAAGTAGAAATGTCCATTTAAGATAAAACAGGCATGTTTAAAACCAACAAGAAAGACACAAACCTTGAACTTACAAAGTTCACATTTGGTAGAACTTGAAGGCAATATCAGACAAAAGTATTTACAAACTGTGTTTGATATTGCGTTCAGATGGGGTGAAGTCACCCCCGGAAAAGCCAGAATTGAAGATGCACACAAATAGCCGAATGTCAACATGTGCTACCTGCCATCACGGGGGATCAAGGGACGTGTTTTGGGGGTGCAACCCCTTCCTCTCAGCTACTTTTTTATTGAGGAAGGGGTTGCACCCCCAAAACGCGTCCATTGATCTCCCGTGATGGCAGATAGCTCATGTTGACACACTGTGTGCCTCTTCAAAATTTGGCTTTTCTACAATTTGACAAAAAATGTTAAAAAATTGTAGCACACCAAAAAACAAAGGGATTTAGAGGGGTTTTGAACTCTCCCCAAAACATCAATTATGTTCTTATTTTTTTGAAGAACATCATTGATGCTTTTCTTGATGTTTTCCAAGTCCCTATTACACCCCACGATCTCCCCGATCAGGATCTGTGCGCTTTCCGAGGTGAATGGATCTGGATCCACAACATCACGATCACCTAAAAAGATAGAAAACAAAAAAACATGTATTATGAATTTGCCGGCATCCATCTCTTACCTGAGCCTGTGGTCGCAGACACTCACTGGTGCCAATTTCCACCACATCTTCCTCCTCCTGCTCTGTTTGTCTTGAGTGGATTTCCCCTTCTTCCAGAGGTGGGGGGTCTCTGGTCTCCTCGGATGAGGGGTGTCCTCCGAGTCTTTTCTCCCCTATGTAAAAAAAATGGTATACTTAGCACACAGATATTTGATGGCAGAACTATAAATATGAAACATTGTTTGGAAATGGGGTATAATTTTTTTTGTGGACAGAGTTCCAAGATGTTGCATTTTGATTGTCCTTTGTCAAGGTTCAATACTTTACCTGTTTTGTACAAGATTCACAGATGGAGACACCCCTATAGTATACACTGGAGCACCTGTGTGGGCCCCCTAATAAAAAGGGTGTTCTTGTGTCCCACACTAGTGCTCCAGCGTCCAGATGTGAAAACTGCTGCTGAGTGTCCTCTCCTTACACAGAATCTAGTTTGCATTTCATTCTAGTTACAAACCCATCTACCCAACCAAATTAGTTTCAGACAAGTAGGCCCTAGAAAATGTGGCCAAATGCATATGGACAAAACCATGGTGTTTTCTAGGCCGAACGAACAATGGTTGATACGAACGAATAATATGCCCATGAACTTGAAAGTTGCCATTTTAAACTGGACAACAGTTAAGAAAAGCACATGGAGCAGCACAAACGTAATAAACATAAAAAGAATAGGAACACAGCACAACTACTTACTTTTTTGCAGCACTCTCCGGATCTTTCTGTACTGCTCATGCTCTCTTAATTTTAGGTCCGACCACAGCTTCCTGAGCTGATCTTTCGATCGTCGTACCCCAAAATTCCGGGGCAGACTCTTGACCACTTTCGCCATGATCTTGGCCTTTCTGACATTGGGGTTGGGGTAAGGTCCATACTTTCCATCATAGTCGGCCCTCTTCATTATGTCGACCATCTCCAACATCTCCCCAAAGGACATATTTGAGGCCTTAAATCGTCTCCTTCTGGATCGGGATGTTTCTGCCTCCGGGCTTTCCTCCTCCTCGTTGGTGTAATTATCTGACACCTGCTGTGTCACTGCCATGTGCTCTTCCCCCAGTGCGACGAATGAGAAGGGGCGGGGAATAGACTAGAAAGAACGTCAGGGGCGGGCGGAGTTTCACGCATGCGCAGTGTCTATAAAGTGTAACATGCGTGTGTAGTATGTACGATCTGTGAGCGGAGGAAGGAGTAACGGAGGCGCCGATCGTGATAGCGAAGGTAAGATTTAACATTGGGCCTATACTGTTTCTAGATTGAGGCCTGTATTTGCACAAGTTTAGAAGACTTTAGGTTGACATTAGGGTTTGTCTTGTGTCGTGTCTTGCAGTGAAAATGGATATCTTGAAAGATAAGGACTTTATGTCAATCTTCATTGATTTATTCAGGGAGCTGCCTTGTCTATGGCAGATAAACCACCCTGAATATAAGAACCAAACAAAAAGGAAGGCAGCGCTGGATAATTTGTTGGAATTTGTGAAGACGGTGATCCCTACGGCAGACATGACCTATTTGAAGGTTCTAATTGGTGGCCTGAGGAGCACTTATCTAAGTGAGCACAAGAAGGTCCAGGATTCCCAGAGATCAGGAGCTGCAGAAGACATTTATGTCCCCAGGCTGTGGTACTATGACAGACTGCATTTTCTGGCAGGCCAGACTGAACCCAGGCCAGCACTCTCCACTCTTCCTTCCATGCTTCCCCCCCCCCCCCCAGCTGAGGCTTCTGATGCCCAACCTGGGCCTTCCAGGCAGCAACATGTGGAGGAGCCCAGCTTGAGCCAGGTATAGCATTCCTCAAAATATTTCTGGTTGTCCAATCAATGATGTTAACTAGATGTTAGTTAGGAGTACTAACTTATGATTGTGATTGATGAAGCCAAAACTAAAACCATGTCCCTTTTTCATACACAGGGAAGTCTCAGCCAGGAGGTGGCCGGGCCAAGCAGGCTGCCTGATATCCAGGTCCCTCCCCTACACTTTCAAAGACAAAGTGGCAGGAAGAGGAGTAACCTGGAGGAGGCTGCCATGGGCCTCTTTTGGAAGGCTACAGAGGCCCTGAGAACCCCCCACACTGTGGAGGAGGACTTTGCTGGCATAACTGCCTGCAAAATGATGCAAATGGAGGAGGGCCAATGACTCCTATGTGAGTTCCTAATTTTGGAAGCTCTCAATAAGGGGTTGAGGGGCCAAATAACATGTGCTACCCACATTTGTGACCTCACACACGGTCCTCCTCCTCCTCCTCCTCCTCCAGATCCTACTCCTCCTCCTCCTCCTCCAGGTCCTACTCCTCCTCCTGCCACATCTCCAACACCAGAGCCACAGTGTGGAAGGAAGCGTCTAAGAAAGACCAGAGAGTGATGGCCTGGGATCAGTCAGGTCTGGAAAAATATGCAGCCTCTTGTAGAACCACAGCCTGGGAACATACATGTCATCTGCTGCTTTCCGGATCTCTGGGACTTCTGGACCAGACTGCACTCCCTTAGATATGGACTCCTCAGGCCACCAATTTTGCTGGAAAAGAATTGATGTGTGCCCTGGGGGTCAAAGGCTTCGCCAATTTATGATGTTTCTCCAGCGTTGCCTCCCTCTTTGTTTGGTTCTGAGCCCTTAATAAAGGAATTTTTGTTTCAATTATACTTGCCTATGTGTGTTTTCCTTCCAAAAGGACAGTTTGTTTGTGAGGAGGCAGGTACATTTCAAAAATACAATGTGAAATTAACAAGAGACACCAACACCAAACAATCTCCTTGAGATTAAATAATACAGGATATCAATGGTGTTGTGGTAACTTGACACACAAAACACACACAAAAATATTATGGAGTAAAACACAAAAAAAAAACAATAAAAACACAGCCTTGAAAAAAATACAAACCCAAAAAAAGACAAAAACAGCCTTGAAAAAAAAATTAAAAACAACCAAAAAGAAATTTGGTCAGATGTGACAAATCAAAATATATTGAGGGAATCCCGAAAAAGAATAAAGAAAGAAGTTTGTGAGAAGTCTGTGTGAATATGAGCAGCAAAACTACTTCATTCTTCTCACATTATAAAGATGAACAGAGTGCGCTGTATTAAACTATTTAAAACATTGCAGCGTGACGAAAGTGCTGTATCCATTGCGAACGCTCATTTTACCAGACCGAGCTGTTCCGTCTCAGAATTTCTTCTGAGCATGCGTGGCACTTTGTGCATCGGAACTGGCCACACACGGTCGGAATTGAAGCGATCGGATTTTGTTGTCGGAAAATTTTATAGCCTGCTCTCAAACTTTGTGTGTCGGAAAATCCGATGGAAAATGTCCGATGGAGCCCACACACGGTCGGAATGTCCGACAACACGATCCGATCGCACATTTTCCGTCGGAAAATCCGACCGTGTGTATGGGGCATTAGGAGGTAAGTCTTCAGATGTTCAAGATCATTTAATTTTTTTTTTTATTATTTAAAATGATTTTCTTTCATTTAACAGTTCTACTATAATAGACAGCTAGAGAATTTTGTCTAAATTACTACTTAGAATGGAGGTGTACCCTTTGAGCTTGGGTGATTTTTACTCAGGTTTCCAAAAGCATTGCCTTTAAGTAGAAAATTACCCTGAATCTTTTGTAATATTTTAACAGTGTAATTTATGAGATTCATAGAGTTCAAATCAGTATGTTGCACAATTCCATACATTAACCTTATCAAAGTCTCACGATTATATATAGACTGTTACATAGTTTATGACCTGTTGATGTCACCAGTAGATCTATTTCCCCTTCCTTAAACAGAGTCACAGCACTTTTCATTCTGCTGTGAAACTGCACAGAAGTGTTGTCACACTGTGAACAGGATAGTTTTATAAAAACTTTTAGTTTTAGGCGTACTTTAAAGTTGGTGTAAAGGCATATCATATTTTACCTTAAAGCATTCCCTGCATTAAGGTATAAAATGCGCCACCTGTTGTATCACCTCCCACCCACTTAATACTTAACTGTGCCCTATCTTGATCCAGGGCTGTGCTCATGTGCAGCAGACATCTCCTCATCTCCTCTTCTCTCCTCTTCTCTCTTCTCACAAGACATGGAGGCAGCAGCTGGAGATTTTGGCTTCTGCTGCTGCCAATCAAAACCTGTGAAGAGTGGGGGTGGGGCCGTGACACACACAGCTCAGCTCAGGAGGAAGTCCGCACCTTGATATGAAGTGGCTTCCTACGTTAGTGCACCAAGAAGAGAGCACCAGCAGGGGCCCCCAGAAAAGGTGGTTTGAGGCCACTGTGCAATAGCATTGCACAGAGCAGATAAGTACATCATGCTTATTATTTTTGTAAAGATATTTTTTGCAAACTCTTTCAGTGAGTAACAAACAAACTAAGTAAGTTTATTGAAGACCCCACAAAGTTATTTAACCCCTGTCCATGAAAATTGCTAAGGTATTTCTATCTCGTATAGGTTGCTACATCTACATTTATGTGAAAATCTTATTCATTTTGTTTTAGTGTTTCTTTAACACAATGACACCTAAATTAAACTTTTCTTGTTCTATGTGGATGCATGCATTTATATATTCTACCAGGCACATTTATGCTTAGCTGCCTAAATCATTGTAATCTATCTAAATCAACCTTTCCTTTTGTGAATGACTTTCGAGAATAACAATTAGGCTACATTCAGAGACAATTCCTAATCAACACGTTGCACATAAATTTCTATGTCTCAGTGACTTGACAAATGAATACATTATTTGGTATTGATTAATTAGTTAGTCAATCTGGTCATGCTTTGTCATGTTTCTAAATTAGAATCTGAAGAAGTAACATGACTGCCAGTATTAAAATGTTTGATTTATGAATGCAAATGTAATTCTTCTATTTTTAATAAAATGGAACTGAGTTCTCAATAACATTTTCCTTTATTTACTGCTGGACCTGTAAAAATAAGGTACATGTGCACTCAAAACAGGAATCTGTGGATTTAATACATTTCTTAGCAAAAAAAAAACACTTATATTAAATGTATATTCTTGTGCAAAGGAAATTTTAAAAAAGACAGTATTTAAATTAAACATGATTGGATTATGGTAGTCAGTAGAGCTTCACCTCAGTCACTAAGCTAAGGTAAATTCCTTTACAAAGTGAACAGCCCTGCCTGCCCACTATATTTATATATATTGCCTGGTGGGACAATTCAGGAGGATATGCCGCTACGTCCATTCTTACTTCTCGTGTGCAGCCCTGAGGCCACACAGTGGCATGATCTGTGATCGTTGCATTCCTCAGATGGATTTAATTGGCCGGATACCATGTGATCACTGTGATGATCACACAAGTAAACAAAGGCTGCAATGCTGCAACCCTCGAAGTCTCTTCTCTCACAGTAATCAACTGTGAGAGGAGAAAGAGTGTGTAGCACAGTGCTGGGCACTGTACTACATGCTCAAGATTAAAAAAAAAAACTATAAAGATGATCACTGTCACCAGAGCAGTGCAGTGTCACTATGGTGACATTTCATTACTCTGGTTAGTGATCAGTGATACAATATACTATTGCAGCACACAGTGTCTTTGATCATTAGACAGAATAGTACAATGTCACTATAATAATGCTGCACTCCTCTGGTGACAGTGATCATTTTTTACACACTTTTTTAGGGCTCATTTACACTTTTGGTGCTCTTTGAAAAGCAATGTGCATTCAGAATGCTCTTCAGAGAGCATTTAATAGGCGGCGAGAAATTGTATCACCTTGTCACCGCTTGTTTTAACCCAATAAATGCTGGATTACTGTGCAGCAACTCGGTACACTGTGCGTGGTTGCAGGGCAGTTACAGTGAGCCCCCATTTACTTGAATGGGTTGCACTAGGCAGGTGGTTGTGCCTAACAAGCACAGCAGGGGGTATAATTTCTTCTGTGAAATGTATACCTTCCCAGCTAAAAGTGAATAGGTTAAGGGGCAGTAAAATTGCATTTTAACCTTGGGGTCTTACTGTTCCCAACCACAAGTGTAAAGGAGCCCTTACACACTCATCACACCAGTGCAGTCAGTCAAAGTGTTCCTGAACATTTCCACACCAATCCCAATGTCACCATACAGCCTTATTCACATGGGGCTTATCAATGTGTACCCTATTCAAATGGCTCAAACACAGACAGTGTGACTTCATTGACACGTACCTGTGTGGATGTCAGATTGGGAGCACAGGCTGTTTCCATGGAGCTGCTGTGCCCCAATAGACATCAATAGGACTGCCTGCATGGGGATGCATGGAACATCTGTACATTACTGTACAGATGGACATGGCCCATGTACAGGGCATGCATATATACATTATATAAATAGAATCAGGTGCGATACCTGTGTCAAACACACTGATAAGAAATTCAACATATAAAAATAAATATTCAAATGTAACTGAACACTAAAAGTGATTAGAGAAAAAGTAAATAAAATATTATTATAATGTGCAAAGCCCATCAAAAAAACAAGTTAACGTCCTTAAAAAGTGATCCCCAGCGTTGTGTGCTTTCACTAAATACAAAAACCTTCCTTCGAATATGATCTTCATTATATGTTTTTACAAGCCAAGTAATGGTAGAAAAAAACACTTACCAGATACATAGGACCCCTATTACGGAGGTCTTAAGGGCTCAGGTATGCCAGATCTTACAGGCAGGAAGAGCTGATTATAACTTCAAGCGAAGACTTCCATCCTCCTCAGACCATTCAGAGCGCCGTAGTACCGGTGCAGCAAGCTGCAGTGTTCTCTTTGCAAGCTATGTTTCAGTGGGATCACTCGTGATATATGGCGAGAGATTAAAAAGAAGAAAAGAGGTGCTCCATAGTGTAGTAAATTGGTAAAAATTCCTGTATTGTAAACGATGGATAGCTGACATTACATAGCAGAGCAGAAAATTCAAAACGAACAGCACAGTCGTGGTAAAGCCAGCCAGCTGATGTGTGATGACATCAGATCCTGTAGCTCCACCCGACGCTGCATTTCTCTGTATGAGGCATCGACTGGGAGAGGAGACGTCACATACCACGCTATATAAGCATCTCAGCAGGAGAGTGACACCGGAAACAAGATTGAGATGATTTATCAATCTGTTCACAGTGTAATCAGAACAAACAAACCAATGAATACTTGGTCGGGAACTGATTATTACTATACCCAAACCAAGGTGTTCACCATAATAAAAACCTATACATAACAAATACATTAAAAATTCATAAATCAAATTACATTTCGTGCAAAAAATTATTAAAAAACATATATAAAAAAAATATATAAAAATATATATAAAAACATATATAAAAACTTAAGTATAGCAAATATATTTATACTCTTGTTAAAAATGGCTATTATTAACATTAGATGCAGTTGGAATTGAGCCAATATACATATCCTCAGAGCACATCCATTTGTCATCTTTACTTGAAGGCTTAACCCATTTACCTCTGTGTCCCAAAAAAGGGGCACTGAGGAAAAAGAGAGTGTATAAATGTGGTACCAGAGTGTCTAGTACCATTCACATGCATTAAGTTGGGCAAAATAGATAGTAAACAGGAGGAGTTATGTAAATATATTACCATATGTAAATTAAGCGAAAAAATTGAAAAAAAAAACATACAGCTCCAATTTGGAGCAACATTAAATCACTTCAGTAACATTTCAGTAATATTTATTGGTCATGTACAAGAAAAGAAATAGTATCTGTAGAGAGGATGAATGATCCCAACATAGTTAAGTATGTAAACTGTTAATCATATAAATGTGTAAATATAAATGTGTAAATGTAACAGAGGAAGGAACAAGGGGGGGAAACATTTCAACTGTTATTAATATAGCAGTTAAATTCCCACTCGATGTTAAGGCCCTGCGGGCTGTAACACTGCATATCAAATATCCAGCGAGTTTCCCGGCGTGAGATATGGCGTTTTAAATTACCGGCACTACCCCTCCAGTGGGGAGTACATTTTTCAATAGCCATAACTTTCAAAAGTGATGGATCTCGGTTATGAAATTAGTGAAAATGCCACGAAACACTATGCCCAATGAATCCCCTGCCTAAATTGGACAGGTGCTCATCAATCCTGATTTAGAGTGCACGAGTAGCCCTACCAATATACTGGAAGCCGCATGGACAACTAAAAAGGTATATTACCCCTATGGTCCCACAGGTAATAAAATCTTTTATAGAGTAGACCTTTGAAGTAACAAAAGATGAGAAGGTGGAACTGAGCCCTTAAGACCTCCATGATAGGGGTCCTACTTATCTGATAAGTGGCTTTTTCTACCATTACTTGGCTTGTGAAAACATATAATGAAGATCATATTCCGTATTTGAAGGAAGGATTTTGTTTTTAGTGAAAGCGCACACTGCTGGGGATCACTTTTTAAGGACGTTAACTTGTTTTTTTGCTGGACTTTGCACATTATAATAATATTTTATTTACTTTTTCTCTATTCACTTTTAGTTTTCAGTTACGTTTGAATATTTATTTTTATATGTTGAATTTCTTATCAGTGTGTTTGACACAGGTAGCGCACCTGATTCTATTTATATAATTCGTTAAAACTGGATATTCAGGTTTTTTAGATTGCAGCACTTTTTAGTCATCACCATTTCAGATTTGTTCACATTGTTTTTTGATATCACATTATTCAGATTAAAGTTACCATATATACTCGAGTATAAGCCGATTTTTAAGCACTTTTTTTGTGCTGAAAATGCCCCCTCAGCTTATACTCGAGTCAAGCACTTTTCTGCAGCAGAGAATTACATTTTCCGAACTGAAGTGGGGCCCCGTATCTCCCATTACAAGGATATGGGTAAAATACAGAGGAAACAGACTATCACAATACAGGACAGAGACCCTTGGGGAATCATCAGACCCGTACCCAAGAAGGTCCCCCAGGGGTGCCCCCCCTGAGAAACATGGTGGATAGTTTTTTAGGAAGAGGCCAAAGCAAAAAAGGAAGAATCAGGAAGGGGGTGCAGAGGAGAGAAACGAAGCCACCCAAGAAAACGGAGGAGATAGTGTGTGAAGGAGTTTTTAATTTAAGTGGAGAGGAATTAACCAGGTCTGAAAAATTAACATTGAATCAGGGTTTAAAATATGCCCCTAAGAAACCACTAAGGAAGGCATCCCTATTTATTCCCCCGAGAAAACCAGCACCTAGTATAACAGGGTTTAAGGATCTAGTATTACAAGATTTACAACGGGTGAAATTTAAGAAGGAATATCAGAAAAACACAGAGGAAGGAATAGCCTCCCTCTGTAAAAGGAAGGAACTTATCATATGGCCAGCGGATAAAGGGGGGGATCGTTGTCCTGAGAAAACAGGATTACCTGAAGGAAATGGAGTCTTTACTGTCAGATAGGGACACCTATACCATCCTGTGAAAGGACCCAATAAATAAATATAAAAAATCCCTTAATAGCATAGTACAGGATGGCTATAGAAAAGGAGTTATCAATTAAAAGGAATGTGAATTTCTAATACCCTTAGCACCAAGAACACCAATCATATATTACATTCCTAAGATTCACAAAAACCCTCTACAACCCCCTGGTTGTCCCATAGTAAGTGGCATTGATTCCCTTACCTCCAGAGTAGGGAAGTTTATTGATTTTTTCCTTCAGCCGGTGGTAACTAAAACCCTGGCTTTTTTGAAAGATTTGATGCAAATTATTAGGGAAATATCCGAATATACTGTGGAGGATGACGTCTTGCTGGTAACGGCAGATGTTGCCTCCCTCTATACCATTATACCCCACAAGTTAGGATACCAGGCAGCAGAATTTTTTCTCAAGAAAGAACTTTCATTTAAACCCTCCACTATAGAGTTTGTTATGAAATTGTTTCAATTTGCTATGGAACATAACTATTTTTATTATGGGGCCAATTCTATCTTCAAAGTAACGGAGTAGCTATGGGGGCTACATTTGCCCCCAGCTTAGCTGGGCTGTTCAGGGCCCTATGAGAAAATGACAGACTTTTTTCCCTAGAGGAGCCCCGCCTCCTATTTTGGCATTGTTACATAGACGACACCTTCTTCTTGTGAAAGGGTGATGAGGAGTCCCTTCATACCTTTATGATACAACTTAATACTAACAACTGGGGGATCAAATTTACATATGATTTTAGTTCTACTTCAGTTAATTTTTTAGACTTGGTAATTTTCAAAGAACAGGGTTCCCTCCTGACCAAGACCTTCTTTAAAAACACTGATCGCAATGGATACATTCCATTGGACAGTGGACACCAACCGAAGTGGCTCAAAGCCATTCCTAAGGGATAATTTCAATGTATTAGAAGAAACTGCTCCTACTTAACAGTTTTCCAAGCCCAAGCTGCTGTGTTAAAAAATCGATTTGTAGAGAAAGGATACCAGCCACTCTTATTGGATAAAGATCTACAGGACATTGCCCTTGACAGGCAAAGTCTGCTAGTTCCTAAAATCAAGGATAGAGTTGAAGAAAAAAACAAAGATTTGGAGTGGTATTTTCTGACCACCTTTTCACCCCATTATTGATGGGTGAACAAAACAATTCAGAAACATTGGCAGATCTTGGAGTGCGACAAGGTGTTGGAGCCTGCACTTCCAGACCAGCCCAATGTTTTATACAGAAGGAGCCAAAGCCTCAGAGATTTATTGGCGCCTAGCGTCATAGACCCTCCCCCTCAAAGTATAAATGTTCGGTCATTTAAAAGGCTTTTTTCCCTGTAGAAAGTGTGCGGTTTGCATGTCGTCCAAAACTATTAAAAAAGTTCCACCTTCTCATCTTTTTTTACTTCAAAGGTCTAATCTATAAAAGATTTTATTACTTGTGGGACCATAGGGGTAATATACCTCCTTAGTTGTCCATGCGGCTTCCAGTATATTGGTAGGACTACTCGTGCACTCTAAATCAGGATTGATGAGCACCTGTCCAATTTACACAGGGGATTCATTGGGCATAGTGTTTTGTGGCATTTTCGCCAATTTCATAACCGAGATCCATCACTTTTGAAAGTTATGGCTATTGAAAAATGTACCCCCCACTGGAGGGGTAGTAATTTAAAATGCCATATCTCACGCCGGGAAACTCGCTGGATATTTGATATGCAGTGTTACAGCCCGCAGGGCCTTAACTTCGAGTGGGACATTAACTGCTATATTAACAGTTGAAATGTTTCCCCCCCTTGTTCCTTCCTCTGTTACATTTACATGTTTATATTTACACATTTATATGATTAACAGTTTACATACTTAACTATGTTGGGATCATTCTTCCTCTCTACAGATACTATTTCTTTTCTTGTACATGACCAAAAAATATTACTGAAATATTACTGAAGTGATTTAATGTTGCTCCAAATTGGAGCTGTATGTTTTTTTTTAATTTTTTCGCTTAATTTACATATGGTAATATATTTACATAACTCCTCCTGTTTACTGTATCTATTTTGCCCAACTTAATGCATGTGAATGGTACTAGACACTCTGGTACCACATTTATACACTCTCTTTTTTCTCAGTGCCCCTTTTTTGGGACACAGAGGTAAATGGGTTAAGCCTCCAAGTAAAGATGACACATGGATGTGCTCTGAGGATATGTATATTGGCTCAATTCCAACTGCATCTAATGTTAATAATAGCCATTTTAACAAGAGTATAAATATATTTGCTATACTTAAGTTTTTATATATATTTTTATATATATTTTTATATATTTTTTTATATATGTTTTTTAATAATTTTTTGGATGAAATGTAATTTGATTTATGAATTTTTAATGTATTTGTTATGTATAGGTTTTTATTATGGTGAACACCTTGGTTTGGGTATAGTAATAATCAGTTCCCGACCAAGTATTCATTGGTTTGTTTGTTTTGATTACACTGTGAACAGATTGATAAATCATCTCAATCTTGTTTCCAGGTTCACTCTCCTGCTGAGATACGGAGAAATTCAGCGTTGGGTGGAGCTACGGGATCTGACGTCACCACACATCAGCTGGCTGGCTTTACCTCGACTGTACTGTTCGTTTTGAATTTCCTGCTCTGCTATATGATGTCAGCTATCCATCGTTTACAATAAAGGAATTTTTATCAATTTACTACACTATGGAGCACCTCTTTTCCTCTTTTTAATCCCTCACCATATATCACGAGTGATCCCACTGAAACATAGCTTGCAAGGAGAACACTGCAGCTTGCTGTACCGGTACTACGGCACTCTGAATGGTCTGAGGAGGATGGAAGTCTTTGCTTGAAGTTATAATCAGCTGTTCCTGCCTTTAAGATCTGGCATACCTGAGCCGTTAAGACCTTAAGACACTTAAGACCTCCGTAATAGGGGTCCTACGTAGCTGTTAAGCGGCTTTTTCTACCATTACTTGGCTTGTGAAAACATATAATGCAGATCATATTCCGTATTTGAAGGAAAGATTTTGTTTTTAGTGAAAGCGCACTTTTTAAGGACGTTAACTTGTTTTTTTGCTGGACTTTGCACATTATAATAATATTTTATTTACTTTTTCTTTATTCACTTTTAGTGTTCAGTTACATTTGAATATTTATTTTTATTTTTATACGTTGAATTTCTTATCAGTGCGTTACGCACCTGATTCTATTTATATAATTTGTTAAAACTGGATATTCAGGTTTTTTAGGTTGCAGCACTTTTTAGTCATCACCATTTCAGATTTGTTCACATTGTTTTTTGATATCACATTATTGAGATTAAAGTTAGTTGGGGGTAGCGCAGATTGTCCTCGTTATGCTACATGCATATATACACCCTGTGTGAATGAGGACAAATAGCACAGTTAGTCACAGTGTCCCCAATCCCCATCACACCAATCCCAAAGACATCATAAGGCCTCATTCACAGGGGGTGTATCAATGCGTACCCTGTGTGAGGGTCTGTGTTTAACTGCATGAGGGTGAACATTTGTTCTGTGCATCCCCATGCAGACACTCCCATCAATGTCTATTGGGACACAGCAGCTGCCAGGACACAGTCACTGCTCCTAATCTAACATCTGTGTGAGTATAAGGCCCAAATGCAGAGAGTGTGAGTGTGAGTGTGAGTGTTTTTGATACAATTGGTTGATTTTTTTTATACACAATATGTAATGTCTTGCACATAAGCAGGCCAAACATTGAAAAAATCTCACACATGCATGATTATCAGGAGGAGTGGCAGAATGTGTTTCTGAATGTAATTCTAACTGACAACTTTGTGTAAGAAAATAAATTTTCATTTTCTTTCTGAATTTTTTAAAACTTCTGGCAAAAAAAGAAGTAATCAAAAGACTCACCATGCTGCTTAAAAAATACCTTTGGGCATTTTTCTCCAAAATCTGGTTATTTTGTGGGTTTTTCCACTGTCCTGGTGCTCCAGGGGCTCCAAAAATGTGAAAGGGAGCCAGTAAATTGGATACATAATTTATGTTTATAAGAAGCCTTAGGGTGCTCCTTGGATTTTGAGCCCCTCTATGTGGTTAGGCTGTGAAATGAAGAATGTGTTTTGGGGTGTAATTCTAATTATGCCTATGCCGTATTTTAGAAATATCTTATTAATTGACAACTTTATGTAAAAGCTTGTAACAGAAATTAAAAATTACATTTTCAAAAGACTCAATATGCCTCAAAGAAAATATCTTGGAGTATTTGCCTTGCAAAATGTGGCAATTTTGTGGGTTTTTCCAGTCCTGGTGCTCCAGGGCCTCCAAAAATTTAATAGGTGTTCAGAAAATGAAATGCATTATTTATGCTCAAGAAAGCCTGAAGGTGCTCCTTAGATTTCGGGCCCCTCTTTGCATCTGGGCTGTGAAAAAGTGTCACATTTGGAATCCTCTATTTTTGGGAAGAGGAAAATAATTTGTGTTGGGGTGTAATTGTAAGTATGCCTAAGCTGTGTGTGAGAAATAACTTTTTAAAATGACATTTTTTATGATAAAAGAACACTGTCATGGTCAGGGGTCAGGATCAGAGGTCAGTAGCTATACCAGTAGAGAGGCTCCCACTGATCAGCTGGATAAGTGCAGCAGTAGGTCACCCTGGTGGATGACATTGGCCCACCTGAGGTGCGGAGCCTAAGCACTAATCGGCATTCACCGCTCTCTTGTAACATCACTGTCTGGTGCATGCTGGGTCAATGGCATCACTTGGGGTGGTTCCACCAGGTGATGTCACCATCGTAAGCTCTGCCGCTTACCTATTTAAGAACCATTAGATGGTGGAGCAGACAGTCTTTCCCCCTAACCTGACCTGCCAGGCTGTATGCTCGGATGAGGGTCTGGTATGGATTTTAGGGGGGTGTCCACGGCGTTCTTAAAAAAATAATTGGTGTGGGGTCCCCCTTAAATCCATACCAGACCCAAAGGGCCTATTTTTTTATTGGGTGTGTTTTACAACAGAAAGTAGAACATTTTGTGTTTTTTTTTCTCAACATTTTCGGTCTTTTTTTCATTTATATAATAAAATATTTAAAAAACACATTGGTGATGAAATACCACCAAAAGAAAGTTCTATTTGTGTAAAAAAGGATATAAATTTAATTTGTGCACAGTATTGCATAACCGCACAATTGCCAGTTGAAGCAGCACAATGCTGAATAGCAAAAAATGCCTTGGTCATGAAGGGGGTAAAACCATCTGGAGGTCAACTAGTTAGTAACAATTGCACTGATGTACACAATGTAGTCACTATCCAACCCATCCAGCATACTCTAATGCCGCATACACACGAGCGGAATGTCCGACAGAAAAAGTCCGACGGAAGCTTTTCATCGTATATTCCGGTTGTGTGTATGCCTCATCAGACTTTTTTTTCGAAAATTCTGATGGACCTAGAAATAGAACATGTTCTAAATATTTCCAATGGAACCAATTCCTATTGGGAAAACCGCTCGTCTGTATGCTGTTCCGACGGACCAAAAACGACGCATGCCCTGAAGCAAGTACTAGACGGAAGCACTCAGTGTGGTAAAACTAGCGTTTGTATTGGAGCTAGCACATTCCTCACGCTGCTAATTCTGTGATCTTTTAATGCAGTGAATTGTTTTCTTCTTTATAATGCTAGAAGAATGAAGTTGTTTTGCTGCTCATATTCACACAGAGTTCTCACAAACTTATTTCTTCATTATTTATCCTGATCTCATGAATAATATTTTATTTTTTAAAAGCCCCATCTCCATAATAATGTTTGCAATTATTTTTTATAGTCATCTTTTATAATTTTTTATTTCATCAAGATTTATTTTAGAGAAAAAAAGAACAACAGTGGCGCCACTCTAAGTGCAGTATTAAAAGCGATTTTTAATATATCTTTAAAATCTGGTACTCACAAAGGTACATGAAAATGAGCGTGTAGAATAAGATAGTGCCTGGTGTCCCAAAAGAATTGTCCAGTCATATCATGCGGTGGCGTTCTGACAGGCTGCGCTGCAAGATGTTCGCTCTGTCCTGCCGCTGGAACGCACTGTTTTCGATCCGGGGAACGGAGTCACTTCCGGGTCCGTGCAGGGAAAAACTTGATTGGCAGACTGATGGGTATAGGCGACGCGTTTGCGGAGCTACGCTCCTTCCTCAGGCCTAACGTGACCTGTGATAGGTCAGTACTGATATAATCTAAAACAAGCTGTGATTGGAGGGAAGGGGCATCCGTCAGACTCAGGCTTACAACTGTGTGTTGCCGCTGTATAATGAAGTGAATGACGTGACATGAAAAGGATGCCTAAGTGTTTTGAGAATGGGAAAAAACAAATTTTAAAGGAGAGAAAGAAAGGAGTGCGAAGGACAGAAGAAAATGATATATGGAAGATGATAAACATGCAAATGCGGATGAGAGTGATAGATAGTAAGAATGGTGGGAAAATTGTTGATGATAAAGATAATAAAAAATAAAAATAAGAATAAGAATGAATGGAATTGGAACAAGATTTAAATAAGAATAAAAATAGAGCAAAAATTGAAAATGAATATAAGCTTGAAAAAAATTATTAATAAAAATAAAAATAAAAATAAAAATAAAAATAAAAATAAAAAATAAAAATAAAAAATTAAAAAATTAAAGATGAAAATAATGAAAATAATAAAAATAATAATAATAAGTGTGAAAATAGAAATAAAAATAAGAATAATAAAAATGAAAATAAAATTAAAATAAAAATAAAAATAAAAATAAAAATAATAATAAGTAAAGATACTTATTATTATTATTTTTATTTTTATTTTTATTTTTATTTTAATTTTATTTTCATTTTTATTATTCTTATTTTTATTTCTATTTTCACACTTATTATTATTATTTTTATTATTTTCATTATTTTCATCTTTAATTTTTTAATTTTTTATTTTTATTTTTTATTTTTATTTTTATTTTTATTTTTATTTTTATTAATAATTTTTTTCAAGCTTATATTCATTTTCAATTTTTGCTCTATTTTTATTCTTATTTAAATCTTGTTCCAATTCCATTCATTCTTATTCTTATTTTTATTTTTTATTATCTTTATCATCAACAATTTTCCCACCATTCTTACTATCTATCACTCTCATCCGCATTTGCATGTTTATCATCTTCCATATATCATTTTCTTGTGTCCTTCGCACTCCTTTCTTTCTCTCCTTTAAAATTTGTTTTTTCCCATTCTCAAAACACTTAGGCATCCTTTTCATGTCACGTCATTCACTTCATTATACAGCGGCAACACACAGTTGTAAGCCTGAGTCTGACGGATGCCCCTTCCCTCCAATCACAGCTTGTTTTAGATTATATCAGTACTGACCTATCACAGGTCACGTTAGGCCTGAGGAAGGAGCGTAGCTCCGCAAACGCGTCGCCTATACCCATCAGTCTGCCAATCAAGTTTTTCCCTGCACGGACCCGGAAGTGACTCCGTTCCCCGGATCGAAAACAGTGCGTTCCAGCGGCAGGACAGAGCGAACATCTTGCAGCGCAGCCTGTCAGAACGCCACCGCATGATATGACTGGACAATTCTTTTGGGACACCAGGCACTATCTTATTCTACACGCTCATTTTCATGTACCTTTGTGAGTACCAGATTTTAAAGATATATTAAAAATCGCTTTTAATACTGCACTTAGAGTGGCGCCACTGTTGTTCTTTTTTTCTCCAGCATCCAGAGGATTGCTTCATCCTTATCTACAGGGCTGCCTTCTACATCCACTTCTCATGGACTTTAATCTAATCTAATTCATTTTATTTAGTTTATGTGGACTTTAGCAGCTCAGAGTCTGCTTGTTTATAGTTTTTACCATTTACCTATTATTTCTTTGTGGAAATATCTTTAAGCATTAATCCTCTCTGCAACATAGCCATATATGTGTGCATATATATGTGTTTTTGGGGTTCCAACTGTTTTTATATTGGTTGGGTGTAGCGCTCACATGTACATATTGTTAAGATTTATTTTAGGATTACTTAAAAATTATTTTCTAGTGATCTCCATATAATTAGATTTTTTTGAGTGCCAAGTTACCACAATAACATTATTATCTTGTATTTTTTATTAGCCTCAAGGAGGTTGGTGCCCCTTGTTAATTTGACATTGTCTTTTTGAAATGTACCTGCCTACTCACAAACAAATTCCTTTTTGAAGAAAAACACATAGGAAAGTATTTTCTGAAAATAAAGTATACATTTCTTCTGGGTAACAAAATAAAGAGGAAGTCAACTCTGGAGAAACTTTAGGAATGTGCGTAGTCTTTTGGCCCCCAGGGCACACATCAAGTCTGTGGAAAAGAAAATTGGAAGCTTGAGAAGTCCATATAATAGGGAGCACAATCTGGTCCAGGAATTCCAGAGATCAGGACCAGCAGCAGATGACATATCTGTCCCCAGGCTGTGGTACTACACCAGCCTGCTTCTTCTGTCAGACCAGACTGAACCCAGGCCATCACTTTCTTGTCTTCCCTGCAGCCTTCCCTCCACGCTTCCCTGCAGTCTTCCCTGCAGCCTTCCCTGCAGCCTTCCTTGGAGGCTGTGGCTCTGGTGGTGGACTTGTGGCAGGAGGAGGAGGATGATGGGCTTGCTCATATATGTGGCTGTTCTCAGTCAGCTGGCCCCTCAACGCCTTCTGAAGGGCATAAAAAAAATTCCCTCACAGAGGAGGCGTTGGCCCTTCTCCAATTCTAGCAACCTGGTGGCTAGATAGCAGCCATAGGCCTCTTCAGCATTGGGGGGCTCCTGGGGAAATCGCTGGCTTCCCTAATAAGGCCCAGTGCTGCCTCCTCCTTCATCATCTCCTTCCTGGGCCTTTTGGTGGTAAAGCAGAGGGGAGGCACCTGGGATTGGGTGAGGCTCCTACTGGGCCCATCCACCTCCTGGCTGCCACTGGGCATGGCCTCCTCCTGGCTGACACTGGGCACAGCCTCCTTCTGGCTGACGCTTTCCAGACCCTCCTCCTGGCTGAGCTCATACTGTGTATGAAAAAGGGACATAGTTTTAGTTTTTGCTTCATCATCACACACAATTTTCAGCCTATGACTTGCAAATTGAACGTCAATAAATAGAAAAGACTATCATTCTGACCCCAGCATTTTTCAAGCTGGTCACAAACATTTTTGGCCACTACTGTCTAGTGATATGTATACATAATTTTTTTGATAAAATCATTGATTTGTAATCAATTATAACATCTAGTTAACATCATTAATATTAGGACAATTAATATGTCTAAAAATAATATACCTGACTCCAGCTGGGCGCATCCACTTCTTCCAGGATGGAAGGCCCAGGTCGTTCCTGCTGGGGTTGAGGGAATGGTGGAGGGAAGGCTGCAGGGAAGGGTCGAAAGAGATTCCATGGCTTCAGTCTGGTCGTCCAGAAACCACAGTTTGTTGAAGTACCACAGCCTGGGGACATAAACATTCTCTGCTGATGCTCCTGATCGGAGTGATTTCTGGATCTTATTATTCTCCTTCTTATACATGTTCCTCAAGATCCCAATTTTATTGTCCAAAAACGTCATGTTTGCATCGGGGACCCGAGTCTTCACAAATTCCAGAAGTTTCTCCAGCAATGACCTCCTAGCTTGTTTATTATAATATAAGCTATGTTTCACCTCCCACAAATTTCTCATCTCCCTGTATCTGTCTATGAAACTGGCCATGAATTCTGGGTCCTTAAAGTGATTCACCTTTGCTGTAAGACAATACACAAGACAAAAACACTAATGTCAGCCTAAACTCTCCTTATCATATCCCAATATAGGCCTCAATCTTGAAGCAGTATAGGCCACTGTGATGGGCCAAGTTCAAATTTTACCTTCGTTTAGGATGCTCGCCACTTCCGTATGTCCTTCCTTCACACACAGATCATACGTACGACACATGCGTGTTAGCTTGATATAGACTGCGCATGCGTGAAACTCCGTCCGCGTCACCCGCCTCTGATGTTCTTTCTCGAAGATTCCCTGCCCCTTCTCTCTTCGGCACGCAGTAGGAGCAACATGGAGGATAAAGAGCAGGTGTGTGGTAATTCCACTAACGAGGAGAAGGAAAGCCCGGAGCCTGAAATGACCCGATCCCAGGAGGAGTTTTAAGACCTCCAATATGGCCTTTGAGGAGATAGTGGAGATGGTCGACATATTGAAGAGGGCTGACTATGATGGAAAGAATGGGCCGTACCCAAACCCCAATCTGCAAAAAGCCAAAATCATGATGAAAGTGGTGAAGAGTCTGTGGCAGAAATTTGGGATATGACGATCAAAGGAGCAATTAAGAAAATGCTGGTCAGACCTAAAATTAAGGGAGCAGGATCAGTACAGAAGGATAAAGAAAGTACTTCAAAAAACTAAGTACTTGTCGTGTGTTCCTATTATGATTATTAACTTGCATGCTGCTCCATGTGCTTTTCTTTACTGTTGTACAGTTTTAAATGGCTACTTTCATGTTTGTGGGCACAGTAATCGTTCGTAGGAAACATAGTTCATTTTGAAAACTAAATACAATGTTTTTAGCTGATACAGGTTTAACTACCTTTGGTCATGCTAATTTGTATTAAAAGAAGTTTAGGACATTGTTGTCTAGATGTCTTTGAAATTAGAATAAATTTCAAACTTGATTCAGTGAAATATAAGGAGACACTCAGCAGCTGTTTACATATCTGGACTCAGGAGCACTAGTGTGGGACACCAGAGCACATTTTTTAGGGTGACCCACACAGGTGCTCCAGTGGATACTTGGGGTGTCTCCATCTGTAAAACTTGTCCAAAAGGTAATTATTCTAGCTTGGTTAAAAGGGAATTAATGATGTCTTCAACTTGGAACTCTGCCCAAACAGACAATTGGACCATATTTCCAAGCAATGTTTCATATTCCTATTTTTGGACTCAAATATCTTTGTGCTAAGTATACCTTCTGGTTCATTCTCATAGGGGAGAAAAGACTTGGAGGACACCACTCAGAGGACACCAGGGACCCCCCACTTCACCAAGAAAGGGAAATCAGCCCAAGACCCCCTGAGGATCTGTAGGAAGGAGAGGTGGAGGAAGTGGGCAAGATTGTCACCCAAACAGGTGAGTGTCTGACACCCCAGCTTCAGGTAATCTTTGTATGCCTGCATATTTAAAATACATGTTTTTTAACCAATTTTTAGGTGATGTGCTGGTTGTTGAACAGCAAGCTGAACCTTTCACAAGTGACAGCGCACAAAGGCTCATCCACAACATCATGCTGTGGAATGGCGAAATAGACATTATAAGGAAGAAACTGAATGTTATGGAACAACAAATGAAGAACATAATCGATGTGTTGGGGAGAATATAAGTTGGTTTCAAATCCCATCCATTTAGCAATTTGTTGGACTAAACCCAATATTTGTTTGGACATTTTAAAAGCCAAATTTTGAAGATGCACACGGTCTGTCAACATGTGCTGCCATCAGGGGATCTCAATGTACGCGTTTTGTGGGTGCAACCCCTTTCTCGTAACTCTAGTAGGTGAGAGGAGGGGGTTGTACCCCCAAAACACGTCCATTGATCCCCCATGATGAGAGATAGCACATGTTGACATTAGGTATGGGATCAGGAGGGAGATACCCATTTGAACTCCCAATTTGTGTGCATCTTCAAAATTTGGCTTTTACAGGGGTGACATCACCCCAGCTGATGAAGGCAATATTAAGACATTTTTGACACTATTATGTCTGATATTGCCTTCAGTTTTTATACATTGAACTTTGTAAGTTCCAGTGTTGTGTATGTTATGTTTTAAAACATGCCTGTTTCTAAAAAAAAAAATTGAGAAAAAAAAATATTTTTCAGAAAAATTTTCTAACGCACATGTGAATGTGCACAGAGTAAAAATTTTGAGAATCAACAATGTGTGGCTTCTTCTTTCAATGCTTAATACCAGTTTTGTAAGTAATTTTGTGTTTACAGTGACAATGGGGCTTATTTACTAATGGAAAATCCACTTGGCACTATAAGTGCACTAGGAGATAGCCAAAAAGAAACACAAGCAATAAAGAAATTTCAAGATTTTATTAAAAAAAATTTAGACATTGTCTGGCATAACAATGGCCCCCCTACCCATAAAGTAATTTAGATATTTCTCCCGAACTTCACGGGCACTTTGGGGGGGCCAAGCCAGGACGGCCAGTATCCAGGCCTGTCAGGGGATTCTCTATAATAAGTCCGGCCTCGGGCCCAACTGAGTCTATATAATTATGTGATTTTTTTCTTAAATAATTGTGCAGTATGTAGCAGAATAGGATGATATGGTTGATTTTGTAGTCTGCCATATGGATTGCTGTCAGAAACAGGCAGAACCGGCTGGCCATTATCCCGAAGGTATTCTCAACGACTCTTCTCGCTCTGGCCAGCCAGTAGGTCGTTAAAAACCCTACTCTCCGGGGTGAGGGTCCTTTGGGGGAATGGCCTCATCAGGTGCTCGCCCACACCGAAGGCTTCATCTGCAATAAAGACGAAGGGGTCGTTTCACGTTATCTGCATCAGGTGGCAATGCCAGGCCACCAGTCTGGAGATGCTGGTAAAACTCCGTCTTGGGGAAGACTCCTCCATCCGACATCCGGCCATTCTTCCCCCATCCACATAAAGGAACTCATAGTGTTCCGACACCACCACCATTAACACTACACTATTAAACCCTTTATAGTTATAATAGTAAGACCCTGAATGGGGTGGTGGCACAATGTGGACATGCTTCCCATCTATAGCCCCTCCACAGTTGCGAAAGGGAGGCCACAGTCTGCCATTCCTGTGGCACTAAAGGAAACTGTGGAGTCAAACAAGAAAAAAAATATAAGTACTTTTGCACATAACATTGCAAGCAGATTACACAAAAAACATTCTTGCACAACATCAGTATAACATTTATTTTAAGGAGTATTTAAAGACAAAAATATAAGGCCCACTTATCAGATTCCTCACCCCCTCTGATGGTCCATTGATAAAATTGTATGGGGGAAGGGTTTGAGGTGACTTTAGGAGCCAAAAAAAGCCTCTAGCACTCTGCCTGAATTTAAGGACACTCATAACATTTGTACACATTTTAGGGGGGGATTATAAATGAATTTAAGGACACAAATAACATTTGGACACATTTTAGGGGGTGTTTCGGGGAAAGCAGTACAATGGAGCTGACAATATACATTGTTAAGGGACTAGGCTATAGGTGTATATGGGCCCAGGATAGCATGCTAGGGAGGTTAGTGAAGGCAAATATGCATGTAGGCCAAAAAAGGAGCATTAAAAGCTTCCAGCTTGCATGAGGATAAAGGGACATTCACAGCATATTCCAATCATGGTAATTAGGGAATGATTAAATAAATACAATACATTAGCAAACATTAAATACATATAATGTGATGTTAAAGGAAAAAACTTACCTTAATATAGTCCTTCTGCAGGACCTGAATGATGGCAGAAAAGGTCTCTGAAATAATGATCCCCAGAGTCTGGGGGGAGATGCCTGTTGAGAACTTGAGGTCCTGCAGGCTTCTCCGAGTCGCCATATACCGCAAGTTGGCGACTAGCCTCTGCTCCAGAGTGATGGCTTGCCTCATGCAGGTATCCTGCCTGCTGATATAAGGGGTCAGCAAAGCCAACAGACGGTGAAAAACGGGGTCCGTCATTTTGAGATAATTCCTAAAATCATCAGGATTATTCTCACGGATCTCACGAAGCAAAGGCATGTGCTAGAATTGGTCACGCTGGAGTAACCAATTCTTGGTCCATGAACTCCTCTTTGCCCTGTTCATGGACTGGACTTGGGTCAAAGTATCAACCCCAACACCAAGCCCCCACACAGCACGAACTCTATGATGAGTACGTACCCGCACCATGATTTCAAAACGTTCGGCTGGTCAGAACGAACATAAGAGAACGCACTAAAGAACAAACGATCGGAAAAAGCTGGAGTCTGAAAAGCGCGAATCGTCTCTCACCAAACTTATACAAACACGAGATAAACACGAGATTAGCAGAAGGAGCCCAAAGGTTGGCCCACTGGGTATTGAACTTCCTTTTTCTAGGCCCTGTTGTGCTCTCTGTACATCACTGCGTTCTTGACGATCGGACTTTGGTGTGATCGTGTGTATGCAAGACAGTTTCAGCGGAATTCCATCGGAATTCCATCAGAAAAACCTTTAAAGTTTATTCCGATGGGAAAAATGGTCGTGTGTACATGGCATTCAGTACTAATATCAAACTTGAAAAAGAAAAAGGGGGGGGGGTTAGAGCAATTGTTAAAAAAAACATGCTTTTCATGGGAATATTATAAAAATCTGACTAGTGGGACATGCTTCCAAGAAAATGTACAACATATACATATTTTAAAACTCAATTCATTCAATACCTTACCAAAACATAATAAAAAATTAAATAAATTACTAAAACTAATTAAATTAAAACAATCAAAAACGGCACTGCAATGGTAAAGAGGAGTTCCACCCAGGGGGGCCGTCAAAAAAAATAAAAAATAAAAGTCAGCAGCTACAAATACTGCAGCTGCTGACTTTTAATTGGACACTTACCTGTCCCTGGGTCCAGCGATGCGGGGGATTGAAGCCCCGCTCGTCCCCCCCCTCCACTCGTCGGCGCCGGCATTTCAACTGTGGGCGCCAGGCTGTGGCTTCACAGCCTGGCACCCACTGCGCATGCGCGAGCGGCGCAGCGCGCCGTGATTGGCCGCTTAATCACCTGGGACCTGTAATGGGTCCCAGATGATTGACAGGAGGGAGGGAGCAGAGCGGAGCCCTTCCTTTGCCGAGGCGGAAGTGATGTCACCAGCCCAGGCAAAGGAAGAGGCAGACTACGAGGGACCACCTAGCAACAGGCATTTAGAGGTAAGTGAAAAAAAAAATATCCAAATTTTTTTTTGTTTTTTGTTTTTTAGAATTTTTAAAATATTTTTGTTTTTTTGGGTGGAACCCCACTTTAATTTTAAAACCTCAAAGTGAAAAACAAATGAATCACCCAATGGACTAAAATTTATCTAACATTTACAAATAAATAACAACAATAACAAATGATCCATGATGAATATTATGTACAGTACAGCAACCATGAACGTAAACAATGGTCTGTTAGCCAACTAAAAACCATCCTTACTACAGAAAAATTATTATTAAATAGAAAACCTGAATATCTATATCTATATCTATCTATCTATCTATCTATCTATCTATCTATCTATCTATCTATCTATCTATCTATCTATCTATCTATCTATCTAGCGATATATATATATATATATATATATATACTGTATAGATTGATATAGATATATTTTTTAAATATAAACTTCATGGACCTGAGTGGTAAATTACATTATGCACTTCTGGATCCTCATTCAGGCCATTGGGAGACATAGTAGTTCCTAGTTTTTATATTGAGAATTTCTCACACCTACACGATAGAGACAACCTCTCATTGGCTGTGAGGGACTTGTTGGATATACTCTTTATTGCCAAAACACTGAGGGCTCTAACATCTTTCTTGTGACACAATGAGAAAAGGCATAGAAAACTATGTTTGTCCAACCCCTCCTCAATAATTCAGTGCTCAATAAATAAAAAATATATAAATTAATTTGGGTACATTTTTGCATGACTGAGTAGATGTCATTCAAAGTGTGACAGCACTGAAATATGAAAAATGACCTGGACAGGAATGAAATGAAGCAGTCTAGCTCTGCAGTGGTTAAATAACTCGATCCCATTGTGTCTCTTCAGTGTAGAGACAAGCTTAACAAACTAGTTGAGGTATAGTAAAAAGGATATTAAAGAGTTTAAAATATGAAAGGTCATGAGAATAGTAATTGGGAGGACAACTGGCCACATCACTTTATAACTGAAACATGCAGATGTTTTAGGCCTGGTTTACACTAGTGAGACTTCTGATGTGACTTGATGCTGGAATTTGTCCAGATTCTGACAATTTCCCTGTGTACCCTGCAAACTTCCTTTTTAGTGGACAGGATGTTTGTATAATGCCCTTGTCACCCACGACATGGAGACTACGTGTCTCTCAATGTTGAAAGCATGTGGCCTGATCTGGTTTGGGGGGTGCATGTTTGCTGCCCCCTCTTTTCTGGCCACCCAGGCTGCATGTCTGGATAGAGGTCTGGTTTAGAATTTCTTAGGGAACCCACACCATTTCAGCTTTTTTTTTGTAATTGTATTTTTTAAGAGTTTTCAGAAGTACAATAATAACAACAAAAAAAAGAAAAGATGCAACAATTTCACAGCCCCAGCAAATCTAGTGAGTAAAGAATGGAGCTGTAACAAGCTTGATCAACATCAATAAGTATGAAGCCTTGTACAGCAGATACAAAGACAGAGAAAGGTAAACAAACTATAAGCAATTATAAGATCACATAAGCATAATAATAGCCAAGAGGACTTAGGAGTAACATAAGGGCATACCATGGGCAGGCCTGGACTGGCCATAGGACACACCAGACATTTGCCCGATGGGCCGGAGCCACTGGGCTACATGTCCTAACAAGAGCTGGCTAATGTGACATATCGGATATATCATGCACCTGGCTCTCATGGGTCTCTATCATGCAAGCCATGTGGACCTCTAGGGAGTGACACTGACTGGGCAGGACTCTCTGAGTCCTCCCTGTCTTACCTTCAGCCTCACTGCGGCTCAGTGGTAGCTGCCTGTAAAAACCCAGCAAAGGAAGGCAGAAAACAGAATCTGTTACATGATGTGCGTAGCCAGATTCTGTTTTCTAATTCCACATCAGGTCTGGTGCAGGCCTTCAGGGAGGGACTGTGATATGGGCAGGAACTTACTCTGTTAGAGTATTCCTTCCGCTGCAATGTGTCACCTCTTGTGGCACTCAATAGAGATGCTGCGCTCAGTAGAGGATGCCAGCATTCAGGAAAGGACAGTAGGCTGGTAGACTAATAAAGATAAATAAAGATGTATTAGGCTAAGCAGATTGTGTAGGATATGCAACATGCTTAGGATACACTATGGGCTTAGCCAGGTACTGTCTTTATTCTTCTTGTTATTATTCTTGTAATTTGGTTTGAAAAAATGGGCTGCTCAGTCTAAAATGCCCTGGTGTCTTTTTTGTTCCAGTCATGGCCTGACCACGGGTATCTCGGTCAAAGAGAGCAGTATAGTTAAGGGCCAAACAGACTAGAAATGCCTGAAAGACAGCTAACTACAAATCTGAAACAACACATTCAGGGCAAAACTCAGAATGATCCCACATCTCCAAAGTTTTTGTAATTTTCGACAAAATAATCTTCTACTACAGCCGCAAGATGTTCCATCCTACAAATTTCTGCTATGGTAGAGAGTAATTGTGAATGCGAAGGAGGCATAGCAGATAACCAACAAGATGGGATAACCCTTTTAGTTGATAATAAAACAAAAGCCATCAGCCTCTTTGCATACTTAGAGATACCTAGATAAGGTAAACCAAGTAAATAGTGCATGGGTTTAAAGGTAAAACCATGCCGAGAAGGCTTGCAGAAGGGTTTGAACATAGGCCCAGTAGGGTTTAATATTGGGACAGTCCCAAAAAATATGGAAATGAGTACCGACATCATTATCGCATCTCCAATACTGCCTAGAGACTGATAAATTATGAGCATGTATGGAGTCTTGTACCAAAAAAAAAAAAAATTTTGTAGGCATTCTCTATCTGCGCCACACACCTTGAAACCTTGGAAGTAGATTCCCAGATTTCCCCCCACTGTGTGAGGGAAATACAGTACTGAAGGAAAGGATGTGATCCCACTTACACATAAATGAATCACTGGTCTCAGTGAACATGTCATGAAGAATTTTATATAAAGACAAGATCAGGTGTGGCTCATAGGGGCCTCAGGTTCATAAGATAAGAGAAAAAAAAGTTGTTTTGGGATATGATATTTATTTTGGATCTCAACAAAAGAAATTTGCAGGTTACGGGGTGTACTAGGTGGTAGAGTTGGAAGATGCTCGTCTGAGACCAGGGGAGAATTTGACAATGAGATAAACTGCCCAGGATATCTGGGTTAAAAATCACATTCAAAAGTGGAGGGTAAGGAGAAGAGAGAGACATTTTTTTCCATAAAGAGAGAGAGGAAACAGCATGGGAGCTAGATAGAGGCTTCTTAATTGTGAGATAGACTTGTGGAGGGTCAACCAAATCATAGAGGTAAGCCCCTAGTCCCCTAGCCCCCTCCAAAAGCACCTGTCCCGGTTGTGTCTGGAAAATTTTGTTGGAGAGTGGTCAATAGAGATGGAGGAATGTGGAGGGGGAGAGCCTCAGTTTTAGTAGTATTTATCTTAAAACCTGATAGGGAACCAAAGCATGTCAAAGTGGTATGTAAAGAAGGGAGAGAGACATGAGGATGGGTGAGTGTTAAAATGATGTCATCAGCAAGAAAAGGACAGCTTATATTCTCCATGGCTGGAAAATACTCCAATACTTCATGAATGTCAGGTTGAGAGCAAATAGCATTGGCAAGGGGTTCCAAGCATAGGATAAAAAGTAAAGATGAGTAAAAGTGGACAACCTTGCCTGGTGCCATTACTCACGGTGAAAGAATGTAATAAGAAGGAAGCCACCTGTACCTGAGATTTAGGTCGGGAGTATAGGGCCTGTAGGCCTGCAAAGCCACAGTGGGAAAGTGTAGCAAACATAAAGGGCCAGCTTAATGGGTCTAAATCTTTTTGAACATCTAGTCTGAGGACAAGGGCTGGAAAATTAGTTTTGATTAAAAGGTTTATGAGGTTTATAGCCTGCCTGGTGTTGTCCCCTGCTTGTCTAGAGGGAACAAAACCTACCTGATCTCCATGAATTTGTTTTGGGAGCATCAGAATAAGTCTGCTTGCCAAGTCTTTAATAAAATTGTGTAATCAGACTTAAGTAGGGGAATAGGTTGGTAGTCATCGGGGATTGATTTTTCCCTTGTTTTGGTATAACTGAAATTAATTCATGTAGAAATTGGGGATAGGGGATGGTACATTTCATTAAGGAAGCAGAAAAGTCCAACAGATAAGGGGACAGAGTCAGGAGAAAGGACTCATAGTAGGAGTATGGCAACCCATCCAGTCCTGGACATTGTAAGTGTTTGAAAACCTATGCTAATTCTTCAACAGTGATCTCTGCATGTGGAGAGTTAAGCTTAAGATAGTTTAGGTACTTGTTGCTAAATGCACTCTTGTTGATAAATGTACTGTTCATGTCTGATATACCTGTACAATACCACATGTCAACTTATTTGATTTCATAAATAAAAACTTTTTGGAAAAAAAAAAAAAAAGATTTAGGTAAATGGAGTGAAGCAAAAAATATGTCAAATTTCTCTTGGGTAAATTGGGTGTGGGGGTTGAAGATTAAACAATTATACAGCTAATGATAAAAGTCACCAAAAACCTTAGACATGGTGTGGGGACAGTAGGTTAGGGCGCCATCAGAATGGATCAAACTGTCTGGGAAAGAATGGACAGGGTGTAATTTAAGTCTATTATAGAATGCATGAAGGTGAAAAACCTGGAGCCTTTAAAAACACTTTAGCCCTCCAAGCATCGAAAAGGTGGTGGGCTCTGACCAGCTTATGGAAAGAGGTGGATAGTCTTTGAACCTTAGCTGAAGGTGTGGACTGAATTAGCATTTGTCTACCTTTCATTAGGGATATAGACATATTTAAATCATGTCCAACAATCATAAAAAGGTTGAGAGAATTTCCGCATATTTTTTTTCAAAAACCTCTGAGAAATTGAATTTGACCTGTATTAGGTGCATATACTGTATATTAACCAATGAAAGAGAGCAGGTTATGTAGTCACAGTTCAGGCAAATAAACCTACCATGATGGTCAAGGAAAGATGTTTTGATCCATAGTGGACAAGAACATTTACTCAAGATCAACACGCCAGCCAGGTTGTGAGGCTAGGTAGATAGTTTAATCATTGCTGCTTGCTTTTATCTGCCACTATATAAGTGCAAATCCTTTTTTAATAAAGTAGTCTTGATTGTACTACACTATGATGCTTCTCCCTGTTTGTACTTTTCATATGGCTATGCGGAGAGTGGCATTCTGATCTCAAGGGTCTTGTGTATATTCCACTGATAAATCTTTAATCAATTGGAGGCTTGTGACAGTGAGACTGCCCATCTTCTTGGATATGGGAACTGCAGTTTTGATCTCCTTAACTCAAGATCATATCTATTTGGTAAGAGGTCCCTCTTCTTATTTTCTAAGGAGCACCATCGAGCACTGAAATACTTTTGTGTGGGACATTTTTACAAGCACTTTGTCACCATCAATTTATTATGGACTTTTGTTTTACTGTATATGAATGTTTTTGGATTGCTTTGAACTTTACACTGATAATTATTGTGTACACTTTTTTTTTATAATTGCTTATTTGCACATTTCTTTTAATAGATACTCATTTGTTCTTTGTGGGATTCAAGGTAACAGCACACATTTACTGTTTTGGTTGTTTTAATTTTTGCTCATTTGCACATAATTATAAATGTGTCATTTTATTGGTTTTGATACATAAAGGGACAGTGCATTGTAGTATTATTAGTGGGCCCAGTATTCAGGTTACTTGAGTTGTAGCATTCCATGCTAATACTTCCTTTTGGCTGAGCGCAAGAATTTATTTGATTTATTTGTGAATTTACCTGTACCTCGAGCACAGGCAGCAAGATCTTCTCCTTTGCTTTTCCCCACACAACACAGAGCTGAAATCCGATTCTCTGTCACACAGCTATGATCTGCACTGTGTATAGCTGGTGATTATGTTGCACTTCTGACCTGTGAAATTCCCTGGTTAGAACGGCAGCAGTGAGGCTGTAGTCACCAGCTATTCATAGTACAGTGCATGTAGCTGTGTGAAAGAGAATCCGGTTTCAGCTCTTTGTTGTGCGGGGAAGCTGTGCTCAGGCTGTGTAGAGTGAGAAGGATTCCCACTGAGAAGACACACAGGTGGACCATGCTGCTTAATAAGGGATACATTTTATTAGAAAAAAATTAGAAAAATATATTTAATTCAAAAAGGGCCAAGACCAGGTACCCACCACCAACACCAAGACCATGTTAAAAATAGACAACGTTATCTGTTTAAGAGCAGCTGCATCACGCTTCAACAAGGCTATTGTTAATTGGAGTAGGTAATATTTATGGATCAGACTATTGATCTCAGTGACATGCACCATGCGTAACAAAGTTCGTCCTGTCACTAGGTTTAATTAGAAAACCTTTTAAGAAAAAGGACCCCTGTTAAAGGGTGGTTAATTAAGTCAAGTTGTTAGTCCCACAGAGACTGCTTTAATTGAGATAGTAGCAAAATATAGCTGTCAGAGCACTTATTGAATACAGCTGCTGTGTATAAAGTAAAGTACAGTAATACAGCTTTAAGAAGCATAAAAAATGCAGTCAAAGAAGATAACAAACAAAGAAGAGAGGACATGTCCCCACTTGTGTTACACTTCGCAGATCACCATAATGGCAATACTGCTGGCATCCATATCAAAGGTATCTATAACCTAAATGTACCTACACGCAGGGGCGATTTTGACACGATCCTGCTCCAAAAGGAGAAGATGTGGATCTTCTGATTAAGAACACTTATGCCTCAAGGCCTAAACACAGAATGGAGCCTCCAGCCATTTTTGGATTGATTAGGGCCTAACTATATATTTTTTGTATTTGATATACATTTAAAGTATGTGATTTCTTTGTATACTATAGGCAGCTGTTATTCGATTACTCAGTATCCATATATGCATCCTTTTTGGGCTTAAACTAAATTATAATGAAACATGCGTTTTGGGCTTAAACTAAATTATAAGAAAACATGCATTTTTTCAGATTTAGCTAAATTTATGTTATCTTAAAATTAATAATCGCATAGCTTTCATAGTTGTTGATTACTTTAAAGTAATTATACATAATGTAACGTCCTATCTGGAATGAATAGCCTATCTGTGTCATTTTGAGCCACATTGGATCCATGTCAAATTATGTGAAAATCTTTTGTGCTGACAGCAAACTGCTCACTGGAGCCCCACAGACCCCACTAAACAAACGGAGCATACAGGACGGCACATACAGCCCCCCAGACTGGAGAAAGATAGTACAGGACTGTGATTATATCGCTCTGTGAATGGTCAGGTGAGCGGACCATAGGTCCTTTAATTGCCTCCTTTTACTTTGCCTCCTGCTGTTTGTTACCTCTCAGCCAGTATTAGCCAGCTTCACAACAGTGTCATTGAGCTATTGTTTTTCCAACAGTAAAGGCCCTGTGAATACATGCATTCCACTCAGGAAACTGTATATCTGTGCCTTTGGACTGGATACTAACTGTGGATTATAATCATCTATCCACACTGACAGCTATATTTTGCTACCATCTCAATTAAAGCTGTCTCTGTGGGACTAGCAACTTGGCTCAATCAACCACCCTTTAACAGGGGTCCTTTTTGTTAAAAGGGTTTCTAATTAAACCTAGTGATGGGAAGGACTTTGTTATGCATGGTGCATGTCACTGAGATCAATAGTCTGATCCATAAATATTACCTACTCCAATTAACAATAGCCTTGTTATAGGCATGTGCATGCATGGTTGAAGTGTGAGGCAGCTGTTCTTAAACAGACAACGTTGTCGATTTTTAACATGATCTTGGTGTTGGGTACCTGGTCTTGGCCCCTTTTGTATTAAATATATTTTTCAAAAAAAAATGTATCCCTTATTAAGTCCACCTGTGTCTCTTCTCAGTGGGAATCCTTTCCCTGTAAATCTTCTCTCTCTCTATAGTATTTAGGCACAGAGACCGCACCTATTATTGGCGAGCCTGTAAATCTTGGGACACCACACGGGTATATTGAAAACCCCTAATAGTGAGTACTGATCTTCAACCAATTTTTTTATATGTGTATGTAGAGTGCAGGGATTACAAGTAAATACATAAGTTTAGAAGAACTTAGTCCCACTTCTTAAAGTGGAGTTCCACCCAAAAGTGGAACTTTCACTCATCAGATTCCTCCCCCCCTCCGGTGACACAGTTGGCACCTTTCAGGGGGGAGGGGGGTACAGATACCTGTATATTACAGGTATCTGTACCCACTTCCGGCATAGATAGCCGCAGAATCTGTGGTTATTTACGCCACTTCCTGCTCCCTCCCCGCTGCCTGCTGGGAAACACACGGGTCCCAGAGGCAGCAGGGAGCATCCGTATTGCGCGGCGTGACCCGCGCATGCGCAGTAGGGAACCGGGAAGTGAAGCCGCACGGCTTCACTTCCTGATTCCCTTACCGAAGATGGAGGCGGCAGCACCCGAGGACGGAGAGACGCTTCGGCCTCGGGTGCTGACATCGCGGGCGCCCTGGACAGGTAAGTGTCCATGTTTTAAAAGTCAGCAGCTGCAGTATTTGTAGCTGCTGACTTTTAAAAAAAAAATTTTCGGTGGTGCTCCGCTTTAAGGGGTTTAAGCAAGTGGGGAAAATTTGAAGTAAACTCCCTCTAACGATAATAGGTAGAGCAAATCTGATAAAGATAATATGGATGCCACAATTATTATATTAGTTGCATAATTGTCCAGTATGGCTCCCTCAGAAATGTTTTAAACAAATAGATACTTTGTTTAGAGAACTTATTTGGAGACATAAACAACCTCAGATTAGATTGGAAACTTTGCAGCTGCCTAAAGACGACGGAGGGCTGGCCATTCCAAATGCTAGACTGTATTATCTAGCATCCCAACTTCAGCAACTAAATGGATGGAATGTTATAATTTATGAGGATCCCATACAGCAGATTATATTCTCCCAGTTGCCAATAGATCCCCTGGTACAGTTAATAGTAGCTTATCACATTTATAGTAAATGTAGTTATCCTACATTTAATTTAATACATAAGATTTGGATTACTACTCCACAAGTTACTCAAAATGAGGGATATACTCAATATACCTCTATATGGAATAACGTACAATTGCCTGAGGTAGCGAAGCGTGAAAATTTTGATTTATGGAAGAAGGCTGGTATTTTTTTTCTCTCTCAACTCTTCGATAATGAGGTATTGCAACCATTTGATAAACTGGCAGAAAGATATAATTTGCCTAATAAGCTATTTTTCTAAATGAGCTTTTTTCTGACTTATTTATTAAAATATAATCCTTCATCAATTCTAATGTTGGCAGTAACCATAAAATGCTCTAAACAGGGACTTATAGGGAGTGTATATTCTCTTTTTCAAATGGCAGCTAGAACTAATCCACAAGTGAATAGCTTTGGGCGGTGGAGTAGGAATCTAGAAACACTTTGTGATGAGGATTGGGAACAAGCATTGAATAATTTATTTAAAGTATCCCTTTCATCTTCACAATGCTTAACTCAGTTACTTATCATTCATAGATCCCATTACACCCCTTTAAAGCTATACTCTTAGGGTAAAGTAGATACACCAAACTGCCCATGGTGCATTACTGATACAGGTACACTTATACATATGCTGTGGCAATGTCCTAAACTGCATCGCTACTGGGAGGGTGTATTTGATATTTTAAATTTGTTATGCTTTACTCAGATTCATTTAGATCCAAAAATGGCATTGCTAGGGATCATACCGGAAGGCACACTGCCAGCAGAAATGCATGTGATGTGGTTGAGAATAGGGAAGGGCCGAACAGACCCCTGTTCAGTTCGCACCAGAACTTCTGAACACCGCGATAGTTCGGACCCAAATAACGAACCCCATTAAAGTCAATGGGACCCCAAGGTCAAAAATCAAAAGTGCCCATTTTGAATTCTTATATGCATGTAATTGGGCATACAATCATTATAGGGGTATGGTTCCTGCCCTGGTAGATATGTATCAATAAAAAAAAGTTTGAGCAGTGATTTTTTTTATTTTTATAGTGAAAGCCTAAAAATGAAAAAATCCTTCCAATATAGTGCCTGGGGGTCCCCTTATAGGGCGTACACACGGTCGGACTTTGTTCGGACATTCCGACAACAAAATCCTAGGATTTTTTCCGACGGATGTTGGCTCAAACTTTTTTTGTCTACACACGGTCGCACAAAGTTGTCGGAATTTCCGATCGACAACCACGCGGTCACGTACACCACGTACGACGAGACTAGAAAAGTCCGGTTCAGAACCAAACGCGGCACCCTTTGGGCTCCTTTTGCTAATCTCGTGTTAGTAAAAGTTTGGTGAGAGACGATTCGCGCTTTTTCAGACTCGTGGCTTTCAGATCGTTTTCTGCCGTTCAGTTTGTGCTTGTGGGTTTGTATCTGCTCTTCAGAGCGTGCAGTCAGTTCGTATCGGAGTTTTTTGTGCGATCTTGCCCGCTCGTTGCTGTTTTTCAGGTCGCTCTTCACAGGCCTTGCTGTTCTTCAGTGCGTTCTGTTACTTCGTTCTGAGCAGCCGACCATTTTCTAGCCATGTTTCGTATGCGTACTCCTCATAGAGTTCATGCTGTGCGGGGGCTTGGTGTTGGGGTCCTGACCTTGACACAAGTCCAGTCCATGAACAGGGTGGGGAGGAGTTCATGGACCAAGAATTGGTTGCTTCAGCGTGACCAGTTCTGTCATATGCCTTTGCTCCGTGAGATCCGTGAGAATAATCCTGATGATTTCAGGAACTTTCTCAGGATGACGGACCCCGTGTTTCACCATCTGTTGGCTTCGCTGACCCCCTATATTAGCAGGCAGGATACCTGCATGAGGCAAGCCATCACTCCGGAGCAGAGGTTGGTCACTACCCTGCGGTATTTGGCAACAGGGAGAAATCTGCAGGACTTAAAGTTCTCGACAGACATCTCCCCCCAGGCTCTGGGGATCATTATCCCAGAGACCTGTTCTGCCATCATCCAGGTCCTGCAGAAGGAGTATATGAAGGTAAGATTTTTATCCTTTTATATCACATTTTATTGTATTGAATGTTTGATAATATATTGTATTTCTTTCCTCATTCCCTAATTACCATGCTTGTAATATGCTGTGAATGTCCCCTTTGTTCTCATGCATGCTGGATTTTTATGTAATTATTATTTTATGTCCTTCATACATATTTGCCCTTCAATAACCTCCCCAGCATGGTGTCTCCTGCCCTATATTCACCTCATGCAGTCACTTAACAATGTATTTTATCAGCTCCATAGTAGTGCTTTACCCCAGACACCCCCTAAAATGTTTGGAAATGTTATTTTTGATTTAAATTCAGGCAGAGTGCCAGAGGCTTTTTTTTGTGGTGTCCCCAAATCATTTTTAGTAACCCTCCCTCCCCCGACTGCTAAGTCAGCTGATCCCAATTCTCTATCTATCCTCAATCATCTATCTGCTGACTTTGCCAAACCCATACACACTATACCCATCTCTTTAGTGCTCAGATTTATGGATGAATTCCCCAAAGCATGTAGTGCAAGGGCCTGCCTGTGTACTTTCCAATGGTACTGTTTAAAGTTTTTGTATCCTATTATTATCTTGATAGGTAATAGCAGAATGTCCAAATGTCCTCAAATGTGTACAGTGTGTATTTATATCTTTGTATTCAGACACTTCTTACCTGTCCAGTGGTCTGCCAATAGTGTAAATAAGGAGGGGATGTTCAAAGTAATACCCATTATTTAGGCATTCATCTCTCAATGAAGTGAAGAGGGTTACCTGTCCAAAATTTCCACACACCCCCTATAATGTTAGAAATGGCCCATGAGAGGGGGGGGAAATATGATAGGTGTACCATATACTTTGGTGTTGTTAAATTCCCCTTAATAAATGCTATCTGGAGGTTGCCCCATAATGTTTGTGTATAATCTGCTTGCCATGTTTCAGAGTAAAAATAGTAATGTTTATTGTTTTTTCCTCAACAGTTTCCTTCCACGCCACAGGAATGGCAGACTGTTCGTTGCTGATGAAGCATTTGCGCTGGGGGACCACCTGAAGCCACAAAATCCAAATGAGGACCCTCACCCCGGAACAGAGGGTTTTTAATTACCGGCTGGCCAGAGCCCAAAGAGTGGTGGAGAACACATTTGGAATCCTGGCCAGCCGGTTCAGACTATTTCTGATACCCATCCATATGGCGGAGTATAAACTGAACCATATTATACTGGCGTGCTGTGTTCTCCATACCTTTTTAAGGAAACATTCGGCCAACTATGCTGGCTCAGTTGGGCCTGAGGCCGGAATCCTACATCAAACCACACTGACGGCGCTTGAAAGTGGCCATCCTGGCTTGCCCTCCCTGAGTGCCTGTGATGTCCGGTTACGCTACCTGGAGTTCTTTGCGGGTAGGGGGGCTATCAATACGCCAGCAAATCTGTGAAGCCTTTTTATAATAAAAAAAAAAGAAATTCTTGGTGGACATTTACTGCTTGTGTTTGTTTTAGCTGACCCTGACAGAAATGTGTTGAGTCCAGAAAATGTTGTGATTGTGTAACCTTATACAAAGCACTGTTGGCTGTTATTTCCTAAATGCAAAAACACATTTCACTACAAGTGCACTTGCAACTGCACTGAAACTGCACTTGTAGTGCCAAGAGGATTTGCCCTTAGGAAATAACACCCATTTTTGCAGAAAACAGCAATTACATCACCCCAAAAGTGTTGTATTGTAGTGTTGAGACAATAATCCACACATTCTTGAGTAAGCAACTTTTTTATACCTGCACAATCACATGTGCATTTACCAAAGGTTTTTAAAACAAACCAACATGTTTGTTGTATAACAATTTTTGCAGTAGCATTATCAAAAATTGAAATGTCCATTTCAGATAAAACAGGCCTGTGTAAAACCAACAAGAAAGCCAAAAAACTTGAACTTACAAAGTTCACATTAGGTAAAACCTGAAGGCTATATCAGACATCAGTATTTAGGAACTGGGTTTGATATAGCGTTCAGATGGGGGGAAATCACCCCTGGAAAAGCCAAATTTGGAAGATGCACACCAATTTCCCAATGTCAACATGTGCTATCTGCCATCAGGGGGATCAAGGGACGTGTTTTGGGGGAGCAAGCCCTTCCTCAACGCTACTTTATAATTGAGGAAGGGGTTGCACCCCCAAAACGCGTCCATTGATCTCCCGTGATGGCAGATAGCACATGTTGACACACTGTGTGCATCCTCCAAATTTGGCTTTTCAAAACATTGCAAAAAAATTTAAAAGATTGGACCACAATCCAAAAGGTGATTTTGTGGGGTTTTAAATTCGCCCCAAAACATCAATGATGTTATTATTTTTTTTAATAACATCATTGATTTTTTGCTTATGTTTTGCAGTTCGACATTACACCCCATGATCTCCCCGATCAGGATCTGGGCACTTTCTGATGTGAAACATTCTGGATCCCTCACATCACGATCATCTAAAAAGAGAGAAACAAAACAAAAACAGGTCTCAAAAATCTGCCACCATCCATCTCTTTTACCTGAGTCTGTGGTCGCAGACACTCACCTGTTGTGGTGCCAATCTCCACCACATCTTCTTCTTCCTCCTGCTCAGCTTGGGTTGGGGGTATTTCACCTTCTTCCAGAGGTGGGGGGTCTCTGGTCTCCTTAGATGAGGGGTGTCCTCCGAGTCTTTTCTCCCCTATGTAAAACAAAAATGGTATAATTAGCACACAGATATTTGATGGCAGAACTAGAAATAGGAAACATTGCTTGGAAGTGGGGTACAATTGTCTCTTTTGGCAGAGTTCCAAGATGTATTTTTTTTATTGGCCTTTGTCAAGCTGCAATACTTTACCTGTTTTGTACAAGCTTCACAGATGGAGACCCCCCTATAGTATACACTGGAGCACCTGTGTGGCCCCCTAATAAAAATGGTGTTCTTGTGTCCCACACTAGTGCTCCAGTGTCCAGATGTGAAAACAGCTGCTCAGTGTCCTCTCCTTACACAGAATCTAGTTGGCATTTCATTCTAGTAACAAACCTATCTACACAAACAAATATCCAAGTAGGCCCAAAAAAAATGTGGGAAAATGCATATGGCCTAAACAATGGTGTTTTAGAGGCCGAAAGAAAAATGTTTGATATGAACGAATAATGGGCCCATGAACATTAAAGTTGCCCTTTTAAATGTTACAATTAATAAAAGCATATGGAGCAGCACGAACGGAATAAAGACAGAAAGAATAGGAACACAGCACAACTATTTACTTTTTTGCAGCACTCTCCAGATCTTTCGGTTCTGCTCTGGCTCTCTTAACTTCAGGTCCGACCACTGCTTCCTGAGCTGATCTTTCAATCTTCGTACCCCGAAATTCTTGTGAAGGCTTTTGACCACTTTTGCCATGATCTTTGTCTTTCTGATGTTGGGGTTGGGGTGAGGCCCATACTTTCCGTCATAGTCGGACTTCTTCATGATGTCGACCATCTCCAACATCTCCCCAAAGGACATATTTGTGGCCTTAAAACGTCTCCTTCTGGATCGGGACGTGTCCGGATCCGGGCTTTCCTCCTCCTCCTCCTCGTTGCTATAATTAGCACACACCTGCTCTAACTCCGCCATGTGCTCTTCACCCACTGCGCCGAACGAAAAGGGGCGGGAAATAGACTAGAAAGAACGTCAGGGGCGGGCGGAGTTACACGCATGCGCAGTGTGTATAAAGCGTAACACGCGTGCGTATTACATACGATCTGTAAGCGGAGGAAGGAGCATTGGACGCGCCGATCGTAAGAACGAAGATAAGAGACAAACTTGTGCCTATACTGCTTCTACATTGAAGCCTATATTGTAACAAGATTAGGAGAGTTTTGTCTGACATTAGGCTTTGTCTTGTGTTGTGTCTTGCAGTGAACATGGATATCTTACTGAAAGACAATGACTTCATGTCAGTATTCATAGATATCTTAAGGGAGCTGCCCTGTCTGTGGGTGATTAAACACCCCCATTTCAAGAACCAAGCAAAGAGGAAGGCAGCACTGGTGCAATTGTGTGAAATTGTGAAGCCGGTGATCCCCACGGCAGACATCACCTATTTAAAGATCTTCATTGGTGGCCTGAGGAGCACATATCTAAGGGAGCACAAGAAGGTCCTGGATTCACAGAGATCCGGAGCAGCAGATGACATCTATGTCCCCAGGATGTTGTACTATGACAGGCTGCATTTTCTGGCAGGCAAGACTGAACCCAGGCCATCCCTCTCAAGTCTTCCTTCCACGCTTCCTTCCCCCCTGGCTGAGGCTTCTGACGCCCAACCTGGGCCTTCCAGGCAACACACGGAGGATCCCAGATTGAGCCAGGTATAGCATTCCTCTAAATATTTCTGCTTGTCCAATCAATGATGTTAACTAGATGTTAGTTGGGAGTACTAATTTAGGACTGTGATTGATGAAGCAAAAACTAAAACCATGTCCCTTTTTCATACTCAGGGAAGTCTCAGCCAGGAGGTGGCCGGGCCGAGCCGGCTGGCTGATTTGCAGGTCCCTCCACCCCCCTGAAAAGAGAAAGTGGCAGTAGGAGGAGTGTCCTAGAGGAGGCTACCGGATGACTCTTTTGGAGGGCTACAGAGGTCCTGGGAGCATGACAGACCATGGAGGAGGACATTGCTGCTGTCATTGCATATAAAATGCAGAGGATGGAGGAGGGACAACAAGTCATGTGTGAGGCGCTCATATTGGAGGCTCTTAACAAAGGTATGAGGGGCCAAATGACAGCTCAGACACACCTTTGCGATGGTCCTCCTCCTCCTCCTGCAGGTCCTCCTCCTCATCCTCCCTCTCCTCCAGGTCCTCCCAGTCCTCCTCCAGGTCCTACTCCTCCTCCTGCCACATCTCCAACTGCACAGCCACAGCCTGGAAGGAAGCGTGAAAGGAAGGCCAGAAAGTGAGGACCCTGGATCCAGTCTGGTCAGCCAAAAAATGCAGCCTCTTGTGGTACCACAGCCTGGGGACACACATGTCATCTGCTGCTATCTGGATCTCTGCGACTTCTGGACCAGACTGCCCTCCCTTACATATGGACTCCTCAGGCCACCAATTTTGATGTTCAAGAATTGATGTCTGCCGTGGGGGTCCCAGGCTTCGCTAATTTCTCTTGTTGATCCAGTGTTGCCTTCCTCTTTGTTTGGTTCTGATCCCTTAATAAAGGATTTTTGTTTTGAATTATACTCTCCTATGTGTGTTTTACTTCAAAAATGACAGTTTTTTTGTGAGGATTCAGGTACATTTCAAATATACAATGTGAAATTAACAAGGGACCCCAACACCAAACAATCTCCTGGAGATTAAATAATAAAAGATATCAATGATGTTGGGATAACTTGACACACAAAACACACACAAAAATATTCTGGAGTAAAAATAAAAATAACATTGAACAAAGATCAGCCTTGGAAAAAATACAAACATTAAATTAAAAAAAAGGCTTAAAATCCCCCAAAAAATTAAATAAAAAAAAAATTCTGTCAGATGTTACAAATAATAATAATATATTCAGGGAATCCCAATAAAAAAAACAAAATAAAACTTTGTGAGAAGTGTGTGTGAATATGAGCAGCAAAACTACTTAATTCTTGTCACATTATAAAGAAGAAGAGAGTGCGCTGTATTAAACCATTTTTAACATTGCAGCATGACGAAAGTGCTGTATCCATTGCGAACGCTAAGTTTACCAGAACGAGCTGTTCCGTCTTGGAATTTCTTCTGAGCATGCGTGGCACTTTGTGCGTCGGAACAGGCCACACACGGTCGGAATTGACGCGATCGGATTTTGTTGTCGGAAAATTTTATCTCCTGCTCTCCAACTTTGTGTGTCGGAAAATCCGATGGAAAATGTCCGATGGAGCCCACACCCAATTTCCGACAACATGCTCCGATCGGACATTTTCCATCGGAAAATCCGACCGTGTGTACGGGGCATAAGTCTACCTGTAAAGTGGCAGATCTGTACCATGTCTAGAAACTGCTGCAGCAATAATTGCATTTATAAAGCCAAAAAAAATGACATTTTCCCTGCAAACTGCCTTTATTTTGCTCAGCAACAGCTGTGGAGCCAGTGTGTATGATGAGGCCACAATGTAGTGCACTGGCAACAAAACGTTCAACTGGCAGTAACGCACACAGAACTATATGGTGTTAAACTGGCAGTAATGCACACAGAACTATATGGCGTTACCTGGCAGTAATGCACACAAACCTATATGGCGCTAAACTGGCAGTAACACACACAGAACTATATGACGTTAAACTGGCAGTAACGCAATCAAATAGATGGCGTTCAACCATCACTACACTGATGCTATCTGAATTGTCCCTACTCTAGCTATGCACTAATGTAAAGATTACTGACATGGTCTCACTACACTGCACTGAAGCTATCTGAGCTGTCCCTACTCTAGCTGCACACTATGCAAAGCTGAATGATGGTCCTCCTCACTACACTCACACTATCCGTAGACTGACACTAAACTAATATTCTACACTCACAATTGAAGCAAAATAGCACAGTATAGCACACTAACTAACTAATAGCACTGAACAGAGCCCTGTTCTATCTCTCTCCACGCCAAAATCACACTGAAAATGGCTGCCATTGAAAGAATACTTTTATACTGTGGGGCGGGAATGAGCCATGATTGGATAAAGTCATGATGACAGTGTCCAATCATGACTCTGACAGTGCTCTGTGCCCTGACTGTTTGAAACATTCACTGCTTCAGCCAATCAGGGCTTGCAATGCACTGTTCAGCACCGCAATCCATTGTGGTTGATTGGGGGGCAGAACAAATGGTCGAATGACCTGTTTGTTCAGCTGTTCATCGAACATCCGAACAGCGAAGGTTCGGCCCAAACTTATGCTCGGGCCGAACCGTTCACCCATCCTTAGTTGAGAACTATGTAGATGGCTCATAAAATTATATTACAAAAAGGTATGTCAAAATACCCACCAAAAATAGATCAATGGGTTAGGGTGATTAATCAGAATCTAAGACGTGAGGAATTGACATATAAACATAGGAGGAGTTCTAAAAAATTAAAGAAAATGTGGCATTGGTGGTTAGCCATCATGTGGCCTCTAGTTTGACATATTGATGTATTCTTGATGCTTTTTGCATGCGCTCACACAATTGTGCGTAGGTATACTGAATGACATTTATTACAATGTTCTTCTTTTACATGCAGTCTATAATTGTGATATGCTTTGATACATACTTCATGATCAATAAACAACATTTTTTCTTTACCTCCTGATGTCCGTGGGCCTCATTCAAAGTCCCAAATTCCCTTCCTTTTTTCTCTGAATTAGGGATGGAGGCGCATTTCCCATGCACCTCATTTAAAGTCCCAAAAACTCCAATATTTTTCCACTATTAGGGATGGAGGTCCACGGACAGAGCTAGCAGTGTTCCCCTGCCACTCACAGGCTAGGTTTTTTCTTTTTTCAGCCCTGGAAGGTTTTTTACCTTGTCCGGGTTTATACACACTCTCAATGGACACAACTATGTGTGTCCATGGGATTAGGCAGCACAGCTTGTTACATACACTTTTCCCTTTTGGGGAATGATGTGGTTTTTGAATCACCAGGGCTGCCTTGTTGTCCGATTTCCGGGAGCTGCGATGCGCTCTGTGTGTCCCCCTTCCCCCCCCGTCACTCCCTCCTGTCCTATCAGGATCGGGGGGAGTGGATATATGCGGGGGGCGGGCGGGCGCTCACAGCGCATCGGCGCCACGCATCCTGCCGCACGGGTGATGTCAATTGACATCACGGCGTGCAGGTATCAGGCTTGTCATCTTGGACGGACAGCGGGGTCATGTGGGCACCCCCTGTGGGCGTCGCTTTTCGCCCACGCTGAGGCCCCTCCCTGCGCATACCGTACCAGCGTGACGCTGGTGTCCGTCAGCGTGCACGTGGTCTAGGGTGGGTGTACATATATGGCCCCTCCCGACACAGTCTGGGCGCCGTACAGAGATGATGACAGACCTCACCATAGCACATGTATACATCTTGGGAAACATGTAAGCTCTTACTCAGCTACCCCATCCATATATTATTATTTTTTTCACAACCAGTCACCATTTCTTTTTCCATTATTTCTTTTTTTTACCCCCCTGTCTTTTTGGTTTTACTTACCAATTAGGTCTGCGTTTGTTACTTTTTTATTTATACCATATCCCATGGGGATGTTATTCACCCCTTCATCTTTTATTCATTTTTAGTCTAATTTATCACCTATTTCACTTACAATTTTCTACTCATTTATCATTATTTATTATTTTTTATTTTTTATTTCTAATTCTCATCCTTTTTATATATTTTTCTTTTCGTTTCTCATTTTTCCCTGTTTTCTTCTATCCCCAGCTGGGTTTCCCTTTGTTGCTTTGACTATTCCAAATTCAGTTTCTACGCATCTGATACATAGATCTTTCTTAATTACCCCATCAGTACAATACGGTTTACTGATTATGTACCTTCCCTCTTTCTCAGACCTCGTTTGGTAGTCATTACTGGCATATCACTGCCTCATCCCAAGATCCAGTGCTCCGGGTTCTGTGTATGTTTTGGGGGGGGTTCTGTGCATGCGCCCCGCCAGTGCATGTTTCGGTCACCTCAGCTCCCGGTACGGACTACCAATATGGCCTTGGCTCCATCATTACCACACCTCCTCTGCAATGATTTTATGTAAGTACTCTGGGGTGCACGTTTGCTTCCCCCGGCTACCATTGGTTGCATATAAATTAATTGTTTACTCTACTATACCCCATAGATATGTTTGAGCACTGTGCCCCTGATGAGTGGTTTACACGAAACGCGTCGGACATTTTTGTTACGCAGATACATGCTCACATCACACTATCAACTCAGAACATCTTTCTTCAATCAATTACGGGTTTATATTTTTATGACTATTGTCCTATGCTGCTTTTATGTGTATATATATCTTTTATCACTGTATGTATCCATTGATCACTTGTGACTATCATGTGGCCTCTAGTTTGACATATTGATGTATTCTTGATGCTTTTTGCATGCGCTCACACAATTGTGCGTAGGTATACTGAATGACATTTATTACAATGTTCTTCTTTTACATGCAGTCTATAATTGTGATATGCTTTGATACATACTTCATGATCAATAAACAACATTTTTTCTTTACCTCCTGATGTCCGTGGGCCTCATTCAAAGTCCCAAATTCCCTTCCTTTTTTCTCTGAATTAGGGATGGAGGCGCATTTCCCATGCACCTCATTTAAAGTCCCAAAAACTCCAATAGTTAGCCACCAATATGTTTGAACAATTAGTTGAGTGAAAATGATACTGACAGAAAAAGGAGATAAGTATATATATATCCCATTAAGGAGCATTAATGAGATGAAGGGCCTTGAGTAAAGATTGAAGCTTAGTCTAGCTGGCACAAACACGGAAGTATGTGTTTTGTTCTGTTTTTTTTTTTGAGGTGGGTATGGGTGGGGTTATTTGTGGGAAATGTTTTGATGTTTTGTATTGTTGTTGTATTGTGAAAAAAACTAATAAAAGTTATATGATTGAAAAAAAAAGTGCAGGGATGGGAGATAGTCAGACACAACGTCGGGCGTGGGGTAGGGTGGTGAGTGGGAAGCTTTAGGGGATCGCAACTGAAATCTGGGGGGGCACAACTCACCTCAGCATCTTCCTAGATCTGGCCATGCTGCATATGTACAGTATATGAAGCCGCAAGAGGTCTGTAGGCTCCAGCAGGTCATCCTGCATACTCGAGGATCAATAAAGGCTATAGCTCAGCAGGAGGAGAGGAGTGTTTCTGGCACCCAATACTCCACATGGGGTGCCTGAGGATATCTAGAGGTAAGTTATCTGACTCCTGTGCCGATGGCTGCTTTGCAAGTGGAGTGTGAATCCCAGAGAGCGGACGGGGAGCAGAGCTGCTGGATTATACGTATGCTATCCTCAAAGTCCTCAACTAATTTGCCCCCTTTTCTGTTGTTTTTTTAATCAGTTAACCTTCACCATACACAATAATACTGTAAATTTAAAGGAGAAATATATTAATGTCCACTTCAGCTCTGCAGGGTCCTAGAGCTCCTGTGCAGGCTGACAATTTTGAAAATCGTTCAGGTACTGACTGATCTTTGGTCATTTTCATTGGTCATGCTGAGATTAGGTCACTCCCATCAATGCACGGGAGTTTATTTATCTCAACAGATGCCAAATTTGTACACTAATATTCACATGCACAGCTCAGTGCAGGTAAGAAGCTTTAATACAAGAGAGACAAAGCATGTCTCTTCGGCTTTAAAAAAACCTGCCTGTTCACAAATTTTCTTTTTATTACAGTTCCACTTTAAACTTATTTACACATAGTGTAGATAGGTATACCCATATGAACAGGAAGTAGAACTAGGCAAAAGTATACGAATGTATTTTGCGCTTGGTGGATGTGTGTATCTACCTGCACAAACTATCCTTATACTATACTAGTATATACTATACTATACTTAAACTATACTGTATTCTTTTCCTTGGTTCAGCCCTCCGCTCATTCTGGAGTACCTGGATACTGTGTATTGCAGGGGTTTGTAAATGAGGAACATACTGACAAGCTGACTTAGCTGGGAACTGAGTGGCTGACTTACATGCAGACCCTGGATCTAGAAAATGTGGTCTAAACATGAGATTGCATATTTTTATTGGGCTGGATAGAACTTTTTTTCAGGACATTCATGTCAAGTGGCCATCTATTTATAAACTGCAATAAGGGTTCTAAGTACCAACAAGTGCACCTTATTAAATGCTTAATAATCCATCAGGGGTTCATCAAGGCTTTTTGATATTATATATGAAAGCTTATTTTTTTCATGTATTTTGTTTAAATAAAAGAGTATGTTTTAACCTAAGAACATTGTTTAGGAAGCATACAATGTAATTATATACCATTAGAAGTAGTGAGTGCCATAAAAGTTACATGCAATATGTGTACATGTTCTATTTAGTCAATTATTTACTTAGTAACTTTTCACATACATTCTGGAGATATATAATTTTACTTTTTTCTTTTAGTGGGGACACAGCATGGGAAAAAATTACTAAAGGCAAATAGGCTGTTAACTTTGCAGGATAATTTTCCCTTAGCTTTGGAAATGAGATAAAGCTTTGCTGACTTTTGACATCCACTCATGTGCAAAAAACAAATACTGTTTTTTCTCCTGTTATTTCCTTGATTATGCTAAGGTAAAATTATTTTGCAAAGTAAACAGCCATTTTGCCTTTAGTAAATCAACGCACAAATGTCTGTATTGTGGATTTAAACAGATATCCCTTGATTACATACAAATCATGACCATTCCCCTTGCTGCCCAATAAAGGAGCATTAATTATTTGTGATCAGCAAAAACGTTTCTACTACTACTACTACTGTAAATTCAAAAGGATATAATCATAAGTTCTATGATGCACTTAAACCACTTTACTGTTGGAGACAACACAGAGAAGTTACAGGGGGAACTTCAACAGATATCCAATGTTTAAAATGAATAAGGGGTGTATCAATTTGTTTTCCACACCTGAAATGCACTTTATTTGCAGTGTGTATGTACATTTATAGAGATTTGTGATGTGATATAGAGTTTGGTGACTTTTAGTAGTCATGTACTATGTACAATGAATTTAAGAGTGTATTTTGGGAACAAAACTAGCTATCTAAATGATTCATATAGCCTTCCCTTATGTGTTAATATTTAATTCCTGCTGTGTGCTTTATAAACATTAGAAGCACCATAAAACAGCATAATACATGAGCTGGTCCAGTGTAATTATTAGAGAAATAACCACCAGGCAAGCTCATATTAAATGAAAGATTTTAAAATGCACTCTCGATTAAAAATGCAATTGGGATATCATTGAAACAACAAACAAATGGGAATGAATTTCTGCCAAATCTATTTAAATATAATGCAATAAGCAACTTGGTTAGGCACCAAGAATGACTGCACCATAAATAGGTAAAAAAAAGAAAATGTAGAAACACACTAGTTTTGTTTATTTTTCTTATTATGAATAACGTTGCGCTTACAGATTTAGAGAAGCACATTAATTTAGATCTATAGTAAAAAGTAACCCATATTTCTGTTATCAAATTATTTTATTTCTAAAGCCGATACTAACTTATTTTTCATTTGGCTTAGATTGACAGGTTGAGAATAGTTTATCAGAAAATGGAACAGTTTAGGACATACAGTATTTATGAAACTCCTAATTAATCCAAGTACATCTACAGGCCTGTAGTCCTCCTTCACTCACCAACAACTGTCATTTCAAATGCAATTAATTATTTTTGATGGTCATTCTGGCAAACAAACGTTTAGTAGGTTTTTAATTTTTAGGCAATTGTTGTTCATTTGAAAAAGGAGCCCCTCTGATAAAAGTAATAGTGCAACAAGTGCTGAATCTACAGTATGTAAAACACAAGTTCAGCACCATGGACAGTGGGCTTTTAGGGAGAATTATTGTGTTTTCTTTGTAAAATACAAAGATCCGGCATATTAGCCTATTGCCACATGCACACAGACATTTGTTAGCCAAATTCCTAAAGCATAAAATCAGCACTGCTTTTCAGCAACCAGCTAGCCACAGGTGCCACTAAAGCCACCAGTACAAGTAAATGGCTGTACATAGTCATATTTGGCACAACTCACATCAGCACACAATTGGTTTACTTCCTCCTAGATCAATAAATGGCTGCCTTTCCCCAGCTGAAGTGTTCTCTTTTTTTGGTCTTGCTCCAGGTCACCTGTTTTGGTTATTCTACAAACACTACGTATGGAAAATTTTGGAGAAAAGTTATATATTTTGCACAACAGAGAAATTCCGCACCTCTTTCTCTAGCGTTGTCCAATGTCATGTAATTACTGCAATCAACTCCCAAAATTAGGTTAGCATGCAACTCAATCAAAGTTCAAACTTTTACATTGTCCTCATTCACTGGATGCAGATGTCCTCATTCACCAAATGATCAGGTGTTTCATGCAGGAGGTGACCTGCATGTGACCTACTGGGAAAGCCTTATTCGCTAACTGAGACCTAGGAGTGGCTCTAAGAGCACTGATGCAGGGACCCTTTGTTCCAGTGGAGACATGTCCTCACATTAAAATTTGTTTTTCTGACAGCAATCACTTCGTCCAAGAGGGTGTCAGAAATTGCAGCACTTTTTTGCAGGGAACCTTTTTGTGTCATTCTGCCAGTTAGGGTAATCTTAAAGCCTTCTCTTAATTTCAAGTGAAAGTGGAGTGCAGGATCCATGACAACTGGAAGGTAATCCCTTTGAGCATTCTGCAAAGATTATTAAGTATACAAGGAAAGACTTTAGTGTCTTGGACATGGTCAAGCTCCTGGATGTATACCTACAGAGGTTAAAGGAAATTTGGAAAGTAGATAATTAATTTTGCCAACTGATCCATAGAAAGGAGAGGCAGCATGTTTAAGAATCATCCCCTCTTGGATAACCAAAGTAAATGGATTAGCATATAGGAGGGGATTATCTCCCTAAGCAGAGGTATGACCTGATTTGACCAGAGTGGTGGCAGCCTCTTTGGTAGCTTATGCCAAGGTGTCATTGGAGGACATCTGTAAAAACAGCCAGCTGGAGTTCATGTGCACTCCTTGTTTGTCACTACAAGTTGGATGTGCTTTCAGCAAATTTTGCTTGCTTGGTTGGGCTTTTGTCTCAGCCATCTGGCAGGAGAAATAAATTATTGTTTTTTAAGCAGCTTTTCCTATGAGTGTTATGATTTTAATTTTTTGTGGGTTCTGGGGGGGGGGGGGGGAGTTATCCCATTGTGTGCTTGCATGAGGATAAGCCAGGAATGGAAAATTACGGTAAGTATAGGATAACAATTTTCAAATTTTCAGGGCACGACACTTTGCTAATTTACAAAACTATTGGTGTGGTCTATTTATTGTTATGTGAATGTAATGTTATGTGGGTAAGACGAAGGTTGAATTCCGCACCAGAATATTCAAACACGTTTGTAGTATGAAGGGATGCAATCCTGACCTACCATTGGGAAGACATGTGACAACCTTTCACAATGGACTATTTCCCAAGATCAAATTTCTTGTCCTTGATAGGATACACCCGAATCCAAGAGGAAGAGATTACAACAAGCTCTTCCTTCAGAGAGAATTGAAATGGATTTTCTCCCTGAAGGCCACACATTTTTCAGGCCTCAATGAGGCAGTTAACTACAAACCCTTTCTTGAAGAATTTACCTCTGGAGGAAAAAATAACTGACAAACTCGGAATTCAACCCTTGTTCTTATAACCCCGCAACCTTGATCCTTTTTATATATATATATATATATATATATATATATATATATATATATATATATATAAATTCCAACGTGTGTTCTGGGAATGCTCCCCTGCACTGATTTATCTACATGCAGGTTTTTTCATGTTATATGTGGTTATAACATCCATGAGGTATTCCATGTGTTTTTTGCCCTTTTTGTTTGTCTCTTTGCAAATTTGGATGTCCTGTATCCCACTGTGCTAATCATTGTGGTACGCTCTCTTTTTTCATGTTTCCATGAGTCCATCACACTCTAATGTCTCTTTTTTCTTTTTTTTCTCCCAATCTTTCCTCTCCTCATGTTCTCCATTGGGCAGGGGCAACCTCATTCATGCCCGACACGCATGGGCCATTTGGTCCATGGTTCAGATGGGTGCAACCCTGTTTTCCCTCTGAGCCTCTGGCCAACCGGCATCCCTTTGTGGGTTTCCTAGGATGTGTATGCCTGGGAGCTGCGCTCCTCACTGTTTACATCTGCATCCACCATTTTGAGAAACGACGCCTGTGCATTTCTGGTCCTCGGATGAGGGGTGGGCCTCTGCCTGCGATCCATCTTCCACACACACCCTAGTGCTGTCTTTCATGGCCACTACAGATGGCAGGTGCGTCACATCACTCCACCTACACCACCATCTTGGTTGTGGGTATTGGGTGACGCTGTGCACTGCACACTCGGGGGACCTTCCTTCTTGGCGGACACAGGAAGCTTGCACTTCCACATGTGGAGCACTGTCTCTACCCCCATTTGGGGAGGTTCCCCTCACCTGGCAATTAGCCATATAAATACAGTGGAGATGGTATCTCACTCTATGGCTACTGGCGCCTCCATACACCTTGATGAAAACTGTGGCAACAAACATTTATAGGTATGTCCCCCCCTGCTCTTTTTTCTGGATGCATTGGATATGAGTTTTGTATTACCATCTTTTGTTACAGACATCTATCTGTTTACTTCCTATGCTTTCAGATTGTACAAAATTAGCTGTCTTTGCAGCATTGGGTTTACAGTGGGCTGCTCTTAAAGCTTTATGCAAATCTTTGCAATTATACTGGACATTTGGACATGTTTTACCAATATACTTATGCAAACTGTTTACCCTTTCTTTTTCCCTCTTTAGGGAGGCCATTTGTTCCCAGTATACATGATTGTGGTTTCCCGCTCAAGGCTTTGAGACTTACTCTTTTGTATCCACTATTTATTTTTATTCTGGGTGTACCCACCATATGCTCTGCCTATGGCTTCTTGTAGTCACTCATATCTTTTTACTGCCTTCATGTGCTTATGGATTGTGATTCATAGAATTGTGGGCATTGTGAGTATCATGTCTGCAACTGCTTCATTCACTGCCATTTTGGGATGCCATTTAATGCATAACAGATGTATAATACGTTCTTTATCTTCTAGATTATAGTTACATTAAACTGCATAAATGGATTAACCCTGAAGAAGGAGTCAAGGTCACTCTGAAACGCATTGGAAACTGTGAATGCAGACTATCACCAGTTTTTATATATATTTTGCCTAATGTCATCATATACATGATTCATTTTGCTACTCCTTTGTGTGTTAGTTCAGCACTTTTAGTTTAAATTGCTTTTATATATTTTTGCTTTATTATATGTACTTTTTTGATACTATTCATTTTTTTTACAACAGTATGTTACACGCCTGTGCCTTTTAAAGTCCCATACTGGAAACATAAAAACACTTCAAATGTTCTGATGGCAATGGCTGCTCTCTAAGACTAAAAACTGGAGAAGAATATTATCATGAAAGATCACAGAACAGCAAAGGGAATGGTTTAAACTTACTATATGCAAACACACTGTAACTATATTAACCTGGTCAGCAAGTTTAAACTACAAGTAAAGTCTACATGGCTCAAATCTGATGTAAAAACAAACATTAGGAATGAAAAAAGGGCTTTTAAAAAATATAACAATGAATGAACATTTACATTATTTGAAAGTTGCAAAGAATATAACAAATAATGTAAAATGTTAATCAAGATGACAAAAATTCAAAACTAGTCATAGGTTGTGAAAGAGAATAAGACAAAAGTAATGGTAAAAAGATTAAGTCTGAGCATCTAGATGACTTGCAAAGGAAAATGAAAATGTATTCAATACTTTCTTTAGGTTTGTGCATAAAAAGAAAAATGGTGGAGCTCAAGTCTATGATGGGGCTAATGGGAATAGTATTGTCACAGTATAAAGCCCTGTACACACCAAACAAAAATCGGACGAAAAATGGTCAGATTTTTCTCGCTATAGCTCAATGGTCATAACAGTTTTATTTGGCAGTTCTTTAGATTTTATGAAATTTCTCATCCAATTTCGACATTGTAGAATACACTGTGATGTAATTTACGTGTGAACCTGTAACCACGCCTTTGTGCTCCATCTTGTTTCCTGAAAGTGTTGTGCGTTCTCCGTCTTTTGAAACTTTGTGTCATTGCACCGTGGATTATTCATCTATTTGCTGCATTTTTCGGGAGGGTACGATTTTCAAGATGGACATGCAAACATCAGAGGCACTTACAATAGTCAGCCTTGGAGTTTTGGCTATCCAGAGCCAGCTGCAAAGAAAGTGAAAGAGGAGAATCTGGTGCAAGAAATGGCTGCTGAACCGTGACCAGCTTCCACATATGACACTGTTGAGGTAATTACAAGAAAACAATCCCGACAACTTCAGGAATTATTTGAGAATGACAGACAATTGTTTTAATACACTCCTGAATGCAGTGCAGACATACATCAGCAAGCAAAACACCATTCTGTGAGAAGCAATCAGTGCGGAACAGAGACTGATAGCTACAGTGCATTAACTGGCCACAAGCAGAAGTTTAAAGGATTTAAAATTTACAACAGGCATCTCCCCACATGCCCTTGGTGTTATTATACCTGAAACCTGTAGAGCCATAATTCAAGTCCTAAGGGATGACTACATGAAGGTACAGTGCATATATTTTAACCAAAATTGATAAGTGTTGAAGTAACCTTTTCACATACCAAAACCTATTCTAAACACATTTATATTGATATGTCATACATTTTTCTTCTTATATTAGTTTCCAAACAATTCTGATGAGTGGAAGGAAAGTTTAATGAACAGTGGAATTTCCCTAATTGCAGAGGAGCTATAGACGAGAAACATGTAAGAATAAGCCCTCCTCCAAAATCAGGGTCCTATTTTTATAACTACAAGGGCTTTTTCCGTATCGTCTTGATGGCTGTTGTAAATGCAAACTATGAATATATTTTTCTGGATATTGAAAAGAATGGCCATTAATTCAGATGGTGGTATAATCGATCAGACAGAATTTCATATAAGGTTGGTGAATGGAACCCTAAACCTGCCCAACTCTAAGGAGAACCTGAAAAGTCTCAACTTCGTGTTTGTAGCAAATGAAGCCTTTGCACTATCTGAAAATCTGTTGAAGCCATTCCCTATGCGCCATCTGACTCATGCTAGGCATGTGGTGGAGAACGCTTTTGGGATCATGGCAAATCGGTTCCGAATTTTCCCACTATCAATCTGGCATTATATAAAGTGAACAATTTAGTGCTGTGCTGCTGCATTCTGCATAATTTTCTCAGACAACATACAGATAAGTACATTTGTGCCAATCAATTTGACCATGAACCAGCCAAAGCAGGGAACACTTGTGCTCAGGACCATGAACCCTTTGAAGTGATGACACTCATTGGTTTAGGCCATTCTCCATTAACCACCCAAAGTGCCAGACAAAATTGACTGAATTACATGAACTATTTCAATAGAGTTGGTGCAGTGGAATGACAAAATGATATGTAAACGTAGGTCACCACAGAATATTCATGCTTTAGTATTATTGATACCAACAGTTTAATGTGTGTTGTTGTAAACCTTGTTGCAAATTTAATGGATTTGATAACATATTGCCACAATGATTTCAAGCATAAATTGCACCAAATTTTCCAAATATTTGTTCATGGTGTGTTTATGGTCTAAACCTTTGGAATTATTAAAGTGCATAAAAACATTGCAGGAACATTGAACATTAACCACTTCAGTAACAGGCACTTTCGCCCTTCCTGCCCAGGACAATTTTTAGCTTTCAGCGCTGTTGCACTTTGAATGACAATTGCGCGGTCATGCAACACTGTGCCCAATTTAAATTTTTTGTATTTTCTTCCCACAAATAGAGCTTTCTTTTGGTGCTATTTGATCACCACTGAGGTTTTTATTTTTTGCTAAACAAACTAGAAAAGACTGACATAAAAAAAATGATGGGCACTGATAGGCGGCACTGATGGGCACTGATAAGTGGCATGGATGGGCACTGACAGGAATTACTGAGTGGCATCTGAAGGGCACTGACAATTGTCACTTTTATAGGCACTGATTGGCACATTCATGGGCACTGACAAGCGTTCTTTATGGGGCACAGGCTGGTAGCTGATGGCCAGTGATTGGCAGCTAATGGGCACCTCTGATAGAGGCTGCACTGATTATCAATGTGCTGATTATCAGTGCAGACCCCCCTCTGACAGGGAGAGCCACCAATCGGCTCTTCCTGTCAGCGCGAACTGAGGAAAGATGTTTACCGGCACTTCCGGTGCGCAATCGCGGCTTATCCTGCTGGATGTCATATGACGTCCAGTCAGGATAACTTAACCACTTTGCGCACGTCATTCTGTTATATGGCAGGTCGTTAAACAAAGACAATTTTTTCATAGGATTGGAGTACTGAGGTTTCTGTCTGCTACATACGCACTTGTGGCACAATCATTAAAGAATAAGTACATCCAAATATTGATGAATGCTGACTACACACACAGTTTTGGCGTAGTGTTGTTATATTGCCACATACCATTTTTCTGGGGGGGTGGTGTGCAAACAACAATGACCAGCCCCGGGTTGCAGATGTGCTAACTATGCTAACTACGCTACTTTTTGCACCACCTAAAATAGCAAACAAAATTAGATGCACACTTGGTGAGGTTATAATTACTTCCATTTATACCTATATGCAATGCACATATATTTGCATTGTGGACTGGATTACCCTAAATAAAGAAATTATGTGCACCTACCTGTACTGCTGTACTCATCAACTGCACACTCATCAATATTTTTTGCTGTGCTAACTGGGCATGTTTTCCAACATGTTCTTCTCTTGGCTAGCTGCTTTAGTTTTCCTAAAAAAAAAAAAAAAAGATATGCATATGAAAGATGCACAGTTACAACAATCAGAAAACAATATATATCAGTAATGAATTACTTTTCTTGATGATATGATGAATGCAGTCAAACTTTTCAGGTTCCCTATGTTTGAGATCGGACCATCCCTTTCTCGCTTAGCCTTTGGAACTTTCCACACCAAATTTCTTCTGCAGCACTCTAGGAACTTTCTGCAAAATCTAGTCTTTCCCTGCATTGGGTTATTCATAGTTCTGTTTTCCATCATAGTCATATTTCTCTAGCAGATTTACCAGCTCCACCATCTCATCCCTGGTCATGGATGTGGCCTTGACTTTGCCTGCTTTCTTCATGGACACTTTCATGCCTCCCATTGTTTCCTCATTCCCTCCATCATGGTTTTCAGGCCCACTGTGTCTTGGCGTCGCAGACGGCAGCTGGTATGCACGTACACAATACAGCGTCACATGTCAGGTAGAGGCGGAGTTCCAGATGGAAAGCAGGAGCTGTTGATGTGTTATCACAACTGCTCATTACTCGGAGCACACTGGAATTTTCCACATCACAAATGGAACCATGGAATTTTCATTGCACGAACGAAGGTAAACTTTGATATTGATTTTTTTAGGTAGGCCTGTATATTATTTGTAGGGTGATGCTAAAGATAATGATGGTTTTTATTATTTTTGTATTTTGCAGGAGACATGGCAGACAAATTTACCACGCCTTCCTTCTTACCTCAATTTTTAGACCAATATAGGCGAATGCCATGTTTATGGAGTATGAAGTCAAAGGAGTACTCCGACAAGATTAAGACAAATGAGACTCTATGCAAGCTATTGGAGATGTGCAAAACTATCTCTCTACAGGCTGACCTCACTTATCACTTATGTACATAAAAAGATTGCTAATCTGCATACCATTTTAAGAAGGAGTTAAATAAAATAAAGGATTCTGAATGTTCTGGAGCTGCAGCGGAATACATATATGTGCCCAGACTGTGGTATTTTGAAAGCTTGTGATTTCTAATGGATCAATGCGACTGCAGGCCTTCATTATCATTATCCACTCTGCCATCTACATCAGCTGGGGCCTTGACACCAGATCTGTAAGGAGAAGACCAGGAGGAGCTAGGACTCACACAAGAGCTATCAGTGGCCCAGGAGCTCTCAGGGACAATGGTACTTTTTTACATTAACCTGTACATTAAATGTATATTTTGTATATATATATATATATATAGTATATATTATAATATAATTTATTTTTTATGGACATTTTACATTCATTAATGTTTACTTATGTCCTTTTTCATAATTATCCCTAGGAAAATTACACATTGATACCCCCATCAAGATTGCCTGTGGCTAAATCCAGAAAAAGAAGAAATATGGAGGAAGCTGCAACGGCATTTTTATTACAGGCTTCTGAACCACTTAAAAAACCCATGACGAGTGTGATGGATTTGGGATAATAACTGCAAATAAATTGCACATTATGTTGGAAGAGCAGAGACAAATGGTGGAGTGCCTGTTGCTAGAGGTACTAAATAAAGGCATTAGAGGTGAGATTACTGGCAACACCTGCATTTCAGAACACCCAGCTCCTGTTCCAAATCGACCTCTACCTTCACCTCCACCACCACCAACAGATCAGCAGACAGCACATTGGCATCACCCTACACCTGATGGACCAAACCCATCATGGTCCCATGATTATTGCTACACAATTTTGTAGTTTTTTGGTTTCAAAGTCTTGTTTTCATTGTTTTTCATGTAGGCCTGATAACCAGTAACTTTATTTTCATCTCAGTTTGAGATTACTATTGTTTTTGTTCTATTTGTTTGCCCTCTTTTTTTTTTTCAATTATTTTTTATTAAAGGTTTTACAAAGTACAAAACATAGTACACAGTTTTACATATAGTACAAGAGCATGAGAACCTACAATAAGATGGAAAGTACTCAGAACATAAATTCCTGAGGTTGATTAATTCTTTTAATCCTATTACACTCTTATCCATAATGAACTGGTATATTTGCTCTTCTAGGTAGAGTAGTGCATTTCCATGAAACAGTAACATGAATTAAGAGAAGAGGAAGGAAGGGAAGAAGAAGGGAAGGAGAGAGTAGGGGAATGGGGAGGGGAGGGTGGTAGGGTGATGGAAGCATAGAAACAGTTTATCATTAACTATTCTCCATTAGGTGAAGCATAAAGAGGACTATTATAGCTCTTATAACAATGTTTTCAAAGATATACCCTTGGCACACCAAAATCTTTACTCTTTTCTAAACCAGTCTGACCATATTTTCCATTGCCTATCAAAGGAAGGTCTCTGCTCAGTTCTAGCGGCCAATAATGATTCGTAAACATGATTAGTTTGTGTAATTGCAAGAACTTGTGATATGGTGGGAACTATATTTGATTTCCAATTTTTGGTAATTAGTGATCTGGCGGCCAAGAGGATATGTGTGACCACTGTACGGAAACAAGGAGGAAAGATTTCGATACCTAGGTTTAATAGTGCCAACCCAGGGTTTGGTGGTTTTAAGATTCCTGTGATACGTGATATACATTTAAATACACTTTTCCAAAAGCTAGTGAAATGCTTACACAACCAAAACACATGTAAAATGTTTCCCACCTCCCCACATGTTCTCCAACATAGTGGTGAATTGGAGGGGGAGAATTTAGATAACCTGTAGGGTGTGAGGTACCATCTCTGAGCTATTTTTAGGGAGAGTTCCCAATGGTTTACACACCGAGATGCCTTATAGGTAGTTCTGAATGCAATCTTCCATTGAGCATTTGTGAAAGCTTCTCCCAGTTCTAGTTCCCATTTATTGAAAGGTGGAAGTTTAGTGAAGGAAGTCTTATTTTGAAAGAGATTATAGAAAAAGGATATTCCTTTGGGAGTGTTTGGGGTTTTTGTGTAAAATTGCCACACCAAATCTTGTATGTGGGGTGATTTTAAGGATTTTAAGAAATGAGTAAGTTGGGCATATTTATAGTGGTCGACTGGTGGTAATGTGTACTCCTCAGCCAGTGCACTAAATGTTTTGAGTGTGTTATCTACATACAGGTCAGTTATCAGAGAGATGCCTTTGGTAGACCAATTTGAGAAAATTAGAATGTGGAATGGCATGGTTTAGAATAGTTATTGGAATTGGTATATCTGTATCATTGGGGGAGAATGAAGTTGATTTATGGAGTTCTCTCCATGCTAATAAGGAAGCCTGAATGGTTAGTGTAAATAATCGCAGGGGGTACGGTTTCCAGATATCGAGTAGTAAGAACAGTCGGAGATCTCAGGTTGGGCTAAGGGCCTGTTCTATATTGCTCCAGAGGATATCTGGAGATGGTGAGATCCAGTATCTGAGTTGAGCAAGCAAGGATGCTCGGTGGTAGTCTTTGATATCAATTAGGCCATCCCACCAACTGATCTATGTTTAACTAAGAAGTTTCTAGAGCATCTGGGTTTTTTAGATCCCCAAATGTAGTGATTGAGGAGGGAGTTAAGCGATTGGAGGTGAGTATTTTTAAGTGGAATGGGTAATGTTCAAAATACATATGGAATTTGGGGTAGTAGAAGCATTTTGAAAGATGCTAGGCGTCCCGACCAGGATAATTCTACTTTGGTTAAGCTTTTTGTTTCTTTAGTGAGTTTATCTATCAGTGGATTGTAGTTGGCATCTGCTAGTTTTGAGGGATCGGCCGTTATTTGTAATCCTAAATATGGGATACTAGATGAGTTCCATGTATATGGGAAATTTTTTTGTAGATCAGACTTAAGAGAGGAGGGGAGATTCAAACCTAATATTAGGGACTTTTAGAAGTTTACTTTATAATAAGACACCTGGCTGAAATTATTAAGAATATCATGGGCACATTTTAAAGATGTATGTGGTGATGTTAGAAGAAGAATGATGTCGTCTGCAAATAGATTGATATTGTGAGATTTACCTAAGAGGGGGAATCCTGGCGTACCTGGGTGTGCTCTAATTTTTTCTTCTAGAGGTTCTATAAGGAGATTGAATATTGAGGGGAATAAGGGGCATCCTTGTCTGGTACCGTTGGTGATAGGGAAAGGAAGAGAGAGGGTATTAGAAGTATATACTTGCGCACATGGCGAGGAGTACAGGGCTAAGATAGCTGAGAGGATGGGGCCTGAGAATCCAAATTTTTTAAGTGTCTGTGTCATGTATCCCCAGTGGACCCTGTTGAATGCCTTCTCCGCATCCAAAGAGAGTAGCAGAGAAGGCATCCGACAGGACCCAGCATAGTGGATGATAAAAATAACCCTCCTTGCAGCATCAGACGCCTGTCTTCCTTTGGTGAAACCTGTTTGGTCTGGACTGATCAGGGTTGGTAGAATTGACAAAAGTCTGTGGGCAAGGATTTTGGCGTACAGTTTTACATCTGTATTTAGTAGGGAGATAGGCCTAAAGTTGGCCGGTGTAATAGGGTTCTTACCTGGCTTTGGAATGGTGACTACATATGCTTAGAGCATTTCAGCGGGGAATGAGGCAGAGGACATCGCTTCGGAATAGATTTCTTTCAACGAGGAGGAGAGGACTTCACAAAACATCTTATAGTAGCTATTTGATAACTCATCTGGTCCTGGAGATTTACCACTGGGTAATGTTTTTACTGCCTTTCGGATCTCAGTCTCCGTTATAGGTGAATTAAGAAATTCTAGTTGTTGTGTTGAGAGGGAGGGTAGTGAGAGGTCTGCCAAGAATGATTGAATGGCTTCATCTGTAGGCTGTGGTGTGTTGGGATCCCCCTTTAAATTATAAAGGGAGAAGTAATATTCAGCAAAAGTGTTTGCCATTTCTTTTGGGTTAAATATTTTGCTGTTGTCTGAGTTGCAGATTAGGTAGGGGATTTTCATTTGTGTTTTGCGGTCTTTTAGCCACTGGGCCAAAAATTTGCCGGCTTTAGTGCCAGAAGAATAATGATTCAATTTAAGAAATTGAATATGCTTGTCATATTGTTCTGACAACAAGAGCCTGAGATCCGAGCGCAGTTTGGTTAGTTTGTTTGCTGTGATAAGATCAGGTGAGTTTTTGTTTCGAGCCTCTAGGAAGTTAATGTCTTTTAAAAGAGTGTCTAATTTTTGTGTCCTCTGCCTCTTTATCCGCGAACTTATCTGGAGTAAAATGCCTCTTATATATGCCTTATGGGCACACCACATAACAAATGGATTAGTTACAGAGTTAGCATTGAAAGCAAAATATTCCTTCAAGTGCTTGTTCACAAGGGCAATTTGTGAGGGCTGTTGAAAAATACGAGAATTTGCTCGCCAAATATAAGCTGGAGCCGATTCATGCCCCTCCTCTACCACAATAGACACAGGAGCGTGGTCTGACCACGTAATGTCATGTATGGCAGAGGAGGAGATCTTTTGTAGCAGAGCTCTGTCCACTAAGATTAAGTCTATGCGTGAGTACGAATTATGCCTGGAGGAGTGAAAGGTATAATCGCGCTTGTTGGAGTGCTGACATCTCCAGGCATCATACATCTCTTTGGCATGGAGCATATGTTGAATTGAAGGTAGAGGGCGCCTTGACTTGGAGGTAGTGTCCATCCTGTAGTCTACCATAACATTGTAGTCCCCACACATTATGACTGCTCCTTTTTTGATTAAGTTGATCTTATTAAATAGTTTTTTCAAGAAGCGGAGTTGGTGTGTGTTGGGCGCATAGAGGTTGACAATCGTGTACAGGTGGTTGTTGAATTCGCCGATCAAGACTAGGTAGCGACCTTCTGTGTCTGTGTGGGTCTCCTGTAGGGAGAAGGCCACAGAGTCTCTGATGGCAATGAGAACGCCTTTTTGTTTTTTGAAAGCCGATGCATGAAAAATGTAGGGGTATTTGTTATGCGAATATTTGGGAATTGATGAGGTTGCCCAGTGTGTCTCTTGTAGGCATAAGATGTCAGAACTCAGTTTGAGAGCTTCCCTCCAGACTGAGGCTCTTTTAACAGGGTGGTTCAAGCCATGGACGTTAAAGGAGGTCACTCTAACTGCCATGTAAGATGTGTGGGGTAAGGAGATATTGGTACCTTAGGAAATCCAGAGCAGGGTTCCAGGATTCTTGAGTGATGTCCTGTGAGCTTCATAGGGTGATAGGTTTCCTTCACGTGTATGATCTTACGTTCCATCACCAACGAGGAAGGGTAAGAGATAAGAAGTAGAAAAAGTAAAAAAAGTAAAAACCAGAAAGTCAACAAACAAGAATGAAACTGGTGTGTAAAAAAGTGAAATTCCATCCGGAATCCGATGGCAAATGTACTGCACATTGTTTAGGAGGGGAGCTTCATGGATTGTTAGTTCCATATGGTGTCGGGAATCTCTTGGCGTTAGGTAGCTTATGTCATTCGAGGCGATTGGGTGTTACAGTTGCTCGGTTTCTTTTTGTGTGACACAACCTGCCATTCGTTTGGTTGTCCAACCTTGATGCGGAGGTGGATCTGTCAAGGGTTTGCTCTGGGAGTATATCCCATGTTCGCAGCAAAGACAGACCTTCTTCTAGATTGGTAACCACCGAGGTTTTGCTGTCATGGGTAATAATAAACTTTGTTGGGTATCCCCATCTGTAAACAATATTGTGGTTACGTAACGCTTTAGTCACAGTTAGCAGTAATTTGCGCTTTTGCATAGTAAACTGTGAGAGGTCTGCGAACATTTGAATATTAGAATATTGCTCAGGGGGTTGCGCATTTTTCCTAAAGATGAGCATGAATTGTTCCTTGACGTGGAAAAAATGCACCCGCATCAGAACGTCCCTGGGAATATTGTCTGGCAGGTGTGCTGGTTTGGGTAGTCGGTGAATCCTATCAATGACTAGTTCCGAAGAGGGGACTGATGGTAAATAGGCCGACATAAATTCTTGAGCATACTGGCGCAGTTGCAAGGGTTGAACATTTTCTGGGACTCCACGCAGTTTTACGTTGTTTCTACGTGATCTGTCCTCGAGGTCCGCGACTTTCTCTTTAAGCCATGTCACCTCATCTGATTGCTCATTATGTGCATAGTCACCCATCTTTATTTCAACATGATCTACTCTGCCTCCTAGTTCTCCCACTTCCACTTTAAAGTTCCGCATACATTCCATCATGTCTGCATGTAGGGAGCTGCGTAGGGAGACCAGCATGTCTCTTAAGGTTGTGTCTGAGAGAGGCTGGTTTACAGTAGGGAAGGAGTCAATTGAGTCAGCCATCTCCCTCGTGTCTTCCAATGAGCCCTGGCCTGTACTAACCTTATGGCTGTGTGGGTCAGCAGACATGCAGGGTCTCGATTTGGCTGGACTGCCGGAGAGTGGAGTGGAGGCGTCAGGAGAGTGGCAGTGTAGTCCTGTTCCGGAGCCTGGGCTTGGCGTGGCCGAGTGTGATCCGATGGATGTGACCGGAGAGCAGCCGGCAGCACCATCTTGGGAAGCGTTATGATTCTTAGGGGGAAAAAAATCTCTCAATTTCTTTGGCTGTGAGGAGTTTTGCCGTTTCCTAGTCATCTCCTGGGGTGGTGCGGGTCATTAGCTGGATACTGGTGCTGAGATGAGCGGACTGGATTGCCTTGAACTGGTTCGGATCCTGATAGTAGAGCGGAGCTAACAGGTCATGCGTCCATACAGCAGCGCGGTAACCACGCCCCCCCCCCTTGTTTGCCCTCTTTTGATGAACATAACAAAATGTTAATGATATTTGGTAAATGATTTTTTGTGTTTTATTTAACACACACACACAAACTTTTGTAGGGCTTTGTATACATGTGTGTATGATGCATGGTTTATGTGTGTATGGTATTGACGAGCACTTGAGGAAAAGTATAATGCCGCGTACACATGAGCGGACTTTTCCACGGACTAGGTCCGACGGTCTTTCCGACGGACTTTGCAGCATAGGTCTTGCCTACACACGATCACACCAAAGTCCGACGGATTCGTACGTCATGACGTATGAATGGACTAAAATAAGGAAGTTGATAGCCAGTAGCCAATAGCTGCCCTAGCGTTGGTTTTAGTCCGTCGGACTAGCATACAGACGAGCGGATTTTTCGTCCGGACTCGAGTCTGTTGGAAAGATTTAAAACATGTTTTATTTTTAGGTTTGTTGGACTTTTGGGGAAAAAAAGTCCACTGGAGCCCACACACGATCGAATTGTCCGACGGAGTCTAGTCCACCGGACCAAGTCTGCCGGATAGTCCGCTCATGTGTACGTGGCATTAGTATTCATTCTCAGTCTTAAAAAAATGGTACTGGTGCATCCCTAATAGGGATGAGCTCGATGTTCGGGTTGAACATAAGTTTGACTCGAACATCGGGTGTTCGCCCGTTCACCGAACAGCGAACATTATGGGGCGTTCCCAGAAAATTTGAGTACCCTGGAACGCCCCATAATGCACTGTGAGATCGCAGTGCATTGCTGTATGATGATTGGCCAAAGCATGCACCTGACCTGCATGCTTTGGCCAATCACAGTGCGCTCTGCTAAGAGAGCCATAATTGGCCAAAGTCCACGCCCCACACTATGTAAGGCTGCTTACATGGTGGTGTAGTGTTGTTGGCGTGGACAGAGAGATAGCTTGATTTAGATTAGGCGGGCAGGTTATTCAGTTAGTGGCAGTGTATTTGATATATATATATATATATATATATATATATATACAGTCAGTCTAGTATATATATATGTATATACTCTGCATTTAGTATAGACTATATATTCAGTGTTTACTTGATATTCAGTCAGTGCAGGCAGTGTATTAAAATAATATAATATAATATATATACAGTCTTGTATATATACAGTGGGACGGAAAGTATTCAGACCCCCTTAAATTTTTCACTTTTTGTTATATTGCAGCCAGTTGCTAAAATCATTTAAGTTCGTTTTTTTTCTTCATTAATGTACACACAGCACCCCATATTGACAGAAAAACACAGAATTGTTGACATTTTTGCAGATTTATTAAAAAAGAAAAACTGAAATATCATATGGTCCTAAGTATTCAGACCCTTTGCTGTGACACTCATATATTTAACTCAGGTGCTGTCCATTTCTTCTGATCATCCTTGAGATGGTTCTACACCTTCATTTGAGTCCAGCTGTGTTTGATTATACTGATTGGACTTGATTAGGAAAGCCACACACCTGTCTATATAAGACCTTACAGCTCACAGTGCATGTAAGGTCAAAGGAACTGTCTGAAGAGCTCAAAGACAGAATTGTGGCAAGACACATATCTGGCCAAGGTTACAAAAAAATTCTGCTGCACTTAAGGTTCCTAAGAGCACAGTGGCCTCCATAATCCTTGAATGGAAGATGTTTGGAACGACCAGAACCCTTCCTAGAGCTGGCCGTCCGGTCAAACTGAGCTATCGGGGGAGAAGAGCCTTGGTGAGAGAGGTAAAGAAGAACCCAAAGATCACTGTGGCTGAGCTCCAGAGATGCAGTCGGGAGATGGGAGAAAGTTGTAGAAAGTCAACCTTCACTGCAGCCCTCCACCAGTTGGGGCTTTATGGCAGAGTGGCCCGACGGAAGTATCTCCTCAGTGCAAGACACATGAAAGCCTGCATGGAGTTTTAAAAAACACCTGAAGGACTCCAAGATAGTGAGAAATAAGATTCTCTGGTCTGATGAGACCAAGATAGAACTTTTTGGCCTTAATTCTAAGCGGTATGTGTGGAGAAAACCAGGCACTGCTCATCACCTGTCCAATACAGTCCCAACAGTGAAGCATGGTGGTGGCAGCATTATGTTGTGGGGGTGTTTTTCAGCTGCAGGGACAGGATGACTGGTTGCAATTGAGGGAAAGATGAATGCAGCCAAGTACAGGGATATCCTGAGCGAAAACCTTCTCCAGAGTGCTTAGGACCTCAAACTGGGCCGAAGGTTTACCTTCCAACAAGACAATGACCCTAAGCACACAGCTAAAATAACGAAGGAGTGGCTTCACAGCAACTCCGTGACTGTTCTTGAATGGCCCAGCCAGAGCCCTGACTTAAACCCAATTGAGCATCTCTGGAGAGACCTAAAAATGGCTGTCCACCAACGTTTGCCATCCAACCTGACAGAATGACAGAACTGGAGAGGATCTGCAAGGAGGAATGGCAGAGGATCCCTAAATCCAGGTGTGAAAAACTTGTTGCATCTTTCCCAAAAAGACTCATGGCTGTATTAGATCAAAAGGGTGCTTCTACTAAATACTGAGCAAAGGGTCAGAATACTTAGGTTGTACACTTCTGGTGGTGTACACAGTACACAATACAGTGCAGCCAGAGTACAGTTTCTACTACTTTTCTGGTGGTGTACACAGGATCTAACACAGTGCGTACACAGTACACAATACAGTGCAGTCGTAGTACAGTTTCTACTACTTTTCTGGTGGTGTACACAGTATCTAATATAGTGTGTACAGTTTCTACTACACTTATGATGGTGTACACAGTACACAATACAGTTCAGCTGTAGCACAGTTTCTAATAAAGTGCAGGCGGTGTACACATAGTATCTAATACATTGTGTACAGTTTCTACTACCTTTCTGGTGGTGTACACAGTACACATTAAAGTGTAGTCTTAGTACAGTTTCTAATACAGTGCAGGTGGTGTACACAGAATCTAATACAGCATGTACAATTTCTACTACACTTCTGGTGGTGTTCACAGTATACAATAATTATAATAAATAAATAATAATTATAATAAAATAATAAAGAAAAATAATGTGGCGCATATTCAGTATAAACAATAGCAATGTTCAAAAGTGCAATGTTCAAAAGTGCAGTGATCAGAAAAAAATCATAAATAATCTTCTATATAACTGTTGAAAAATAAATTCCAAAAGTGCAAGGTGCATCACAGTAATGGTAAGTGCATCAACCAAAATGTCCAATCAAAAAGTGAAGAAAAGTTATTTCTCAAACATAATATATAAAGTGCTTGTGCAAGTAAACAGGAAACATCCAATTCATCCAAAGTGTTGTCACCATCCATTCAATAGTTATGAGAGGTAGTGTGGGAGAAGAGTGGCGCTGCCCTAAAAATGTTTATTGGTAAATGAATTACAACCTTTATTCATTACCATAAGTGCTTGTATAGGCTATCTCCTTAATTGTACCTAAGTATGGTCATATCTCGACCAGTAACCTTGTGTGTGTGAATCCCAAATAATAAACAAAAAATAATAAACCAAAAACTAAGTGAAAAATTAAGGATTGAAATCTTCTTACTCTATTATCAGAGAGTGCTGGTTATATTTAAATTACCATAGATAATGTGAAAAAAGACCATTAATACTTTTAAAAATAGATAAAAATAAAATAAAATAAAAATTGACCCCAAGGTTCAAAAGTATTGTGACACTAAAACATCCTATAAAGTGCCGTATAAAAAGTGTTACATATGATCAAATTGACATGAATAATGTGAATATAAAAAAAGTTGCTTTAAAAATTAGATAAATTATCAAATTACCCCAAGGTTCAAAAGTATTGTGACACTATAGCCTCCTTTAAAGTGTAAAAATATTCTTTTAGGTGAAGGAATGTGTGTGATAAATACAGGGTGTCAGTGTGAGAGGGTGTTTAGAAACTCAAAATAAGTTAATTTGGTACTTTATAGAGATATTAATTGAAAGTCATCCCAAACTCCAAAACTATTGGGACAGTATGGCACCTTATCAAGGGCAAACTGCCTAATACATATAAATAAAATTATAAATACAAAGTGTCAGTGCCAAATTCTATTGTGATTCTCAGAGGAATTATTGGTATACCCACATATTAAAGTTACATTGAGATAATCCACAAGACAAGTCGCATGAGAATAGTGAAACTCTTATATTATGTCAGCAATTGCAATAGGGATTTATAAATTATTTTGTCCGTTTAAAACCAGAAAATTGCCTCTAGCCGGACAATATAGTTAGCTGAGTTCAGTATATGCAGTTCATCAACCACAGGAACAAAAAAGCAGTGACTTCTGTGTGTAGTTCAAACAGTGACTCGAGGGGAACTAATTAGGGAGAGGCTGCAGCTCATACAGTGTCTGAAGCGCGGATTTATTTACTTAATATCCATTCAATAGTGTCCAATCAAGGATAGTGTATAAAAAATATAAAGTGATTTGTGCAAAAAAGAATAGAAGACATCCAATTAATTCTAGTGTCACCATCCGCTGTTTACTAATACCCTGTTTCCCCGAAAATAAGACCTAGTGTGATTGTTAGTGATGGCTGCAATATAAGCCCTACCCCTCAAATAAGCCCTACCCTGTTTCCTCAAAAATAAGCCCTACCCTGAAAATAAGACCTAAAAGGACTTTAACTATGGCTTATTTGGGGGGTAGGGCTTATATTGCAGCCATCACCGACAATCACGCTAGGTCTTATTTTCGGGGAAACAGGGTAGTTTGCCCGAGCCTCTCACCTCATACAGAGACCCACATGGGTCTAGTCAAGCCTCTTGTATAAATGGGATTTCCCAGCAGACAGTTGATTTCCAGAGGTATCCACAGACCGCTCTTATATAGGGATTACTCCCGTGGCTCATCAAGTATAGTTTACATGAAATGAGAAAAGGTGGGCTCCATAGTGCACTATTCCAAAAACGTTTTATTACAAAACACATATAGTAACGCACAGTTTAAAAACGATGCAAACAGCGTAACAAACGAAAGGATAGTGACAACACCCGGCTCCTCTCTGACGCGTTGCATCACTGAACACGTGACTTCATCAAAGGGTATGGAGACGGGTGTAACAATGCCGTTTTATTTATTTTTGTGTAGTTTTTGCCACGTCAGCGAGATATTTTTCCGGGAGTAATCTTTCAATTATTTAAAATTCAAATTCTTCCCATCATTTCATCACATCATGGTGGCAATTTTGATCTGCGTATTAACAAAATAGAAGTAACCCGAGCAGTATTTGTTATACATATTTCCAATTAAGTCCCTCCCGAGATGCCCCCCCTCTCCCAACCCCCCCAACCCCATGACCGTACCTCACTTGTTTCCCCCCCTCTCTCCCTCCAGACTCCTCTTATCTAAATCCATTTCTGCTTCCCTATCCTCTTTCTCTCCACGAAACGACGACCAGGTCTCTAGGCTAATTAGTCCATATCTCGGCGGCTCTTAGGAATTCTTTAAATTCTACCCATGCCCTCCACTTAGTTTTAAAGGCCACCATTTTCATCCCTTCACTAAACCTTAAGTATTCTAAGCTATAGATCTCGTTAATTTTGTTAAACCAGTCCTTCATCATGGGTCTTTCTTTCTTTTGCAGTATTTAGATATAAAGCTTTTTGCCGCATCGGTAAAATGTGGTAAGAGTGTTCTCAGATAGGTTTTAGTGGGCATTTCGCTCATATGGAATAGACATACCTAAGGGTCATCGGGTATGTCGACTCTAGTGATATCTTTAATATATTCCCTCACTTCCCTCCAGAATATCTTGATTTCCGGACAGAGCCACCAAATATGGGCCATTGACCCTAATTCTTTACAGCCCCTCCAGCAATATTGTGAAGTTTCATTTTGAAATTTATGTAAATGATCCGTGGTCAGATACATTCTAGCCAGACACTTAAAGTTTAGCTCTAATATTTTACAATTAACCGAGGTAACAGAAGCTCTCCTCAGTATCAGCGACACTTCAGAGACTGTGGGCTTTCTTTCTAGCTCCTTCTCCCATTTCCCAATAAAAGCCGGGGCTTCTGTACTTCCCAGTCCTATTAACGCTTTGTAGATCCTAGAGAAACCCCCCTCCTATCTTTAGCAATACAAATTTTCTCTAATGGGAGTAGGTTATCTGCTGATCTAATTGGTTGCAGTAGAGAATCTATAAAGTGGCTCAGTTGGTTGTACCGCCATATATTGATGACTAACAGATTTTTCCTATCTTTGAGCTCCTGGAATATGCATATTTTATCCTGGCGCATTACATCTTTTAGTTGTATGTTTTCCTCTAATAACCACTTACCAAACCACTCCTCTTTCCCTGGTGCAAAATAATCTGAATCCTTAAGTGGAATTAAAGGTGAGTTGAACCCCCAGTGCTCCCTTTTGTGCAGGGTATCCCATATATTAAGTGGTTGTCTGGTGATATTGTGTGTTTCAGTGCTACATTTTCTTAAGTGAGGTGGAATCCATATTATTTTGTTCAGTTTAGTGTCACTAATTTTATTTTCCTTAATCTCATACAACGTAAGGGGTCTTAATTCTCCAATAAAATGTGCAAACATAATGGGCGAATTGAAATTTCCTAAAGCAGAGGTGGTTTTCTTACAGGAGACGCACCTTTACATTGGTAAGAGCCAGAGAATATTCTCTAGAGAGTACCCGATGTGGGTCTACGGGGACCCCCCGACAAGGGGAGCAAAAGGAGTTGCGATCGGCTTCGCAAAGGATGTTAGGTTCACGTTAGAAGAGAGAATGACTGACCCAGAGGGATGTTTCCTGTTCCTAAAAGGTAAACTTAACGGGTTAGAGTGTTCATTAGCAATAGTGTACGGCCCGAATATTAACCCTGGCAGGTATCTACTGGGAATCCTTTCAAAGTTTGAGGTCTTTAAGAAGGGGAGGGCCATTATAGCAGGAGATTTCAATATATGCCTTGAGCCAGGGAAAGATAGTACGTCGTGTGCCTGGGGGACTGGAGGGGTATGGATGAACAAACTTAAAAAGAAGCTGCGCCAATGCCAATTGGTTGATGCCTGGAGGTTGCAACACTCTAACGTAAGAGACTTTCTACTCCCCCGTACACACGACGTACTCTAGACTAGACTTCTTTCTAGTATAGCATTGGCTCCTCGAGGAGGTGGAAGGCACAAATATAGGTTCAATGACGTTCTCCGACCACGCACCCGTGAGCTTACAGTTGAAATTAGGTAAACGTAAACATTTTTGTAACAATTGGAGAGTAAATGAAGATCTTCTCCACGATAGAGAAATCGATAAGCGCATTAAAGAGGAACTGGAATTTTACTTTAAAACGAATACGTCGGACGAGACATCGAAGCTAGTCTGGGAGGCTGACAAAGTTTATATCAGAGGTATCATAATGATGGTGGGGTCGGAGAAAAAAAGAAGACAGGTCAGAGACAAACTTGCCCTACAAAAAGAAATTCATGCTCTAGAACAACAGCATAAGCTAACAGGGGATGGAGAGATACTGGTGGGCTTATAGAGAGGCTATGCGGGAGCTAATTGAACAAGAAAATCGAAAGGTATACAACCTCATAAAAAAAGAAAGATACTTAGGCGGTAATAGACCCAGTAGACTGCTGGCAAAGGTTTTAAGCAAAAAGAAAAATAACAACTATATCCACAAATTAAAAACCAAAACAGGCGAGATCATTTATAAAGATACAGATATTGCGATAACTTTCCAGGAATTCTACGGGGGCTATATGCTATAGATAAAAACGACACCATAGAGGAGAGGGAACAAAAACGAGTGAAAATAAAAAATTATTTAAAAGATATTGGAATGGCTAAAATAACCGGAAGGGAACACACCTCCTTAGAGGCCCCTATTACTGAGGTTGAATTAAGAAAGGCGCTTAAGGAGACGCAAGTAGGTAAGAGCCCAGGCCCTGATGGACTGACGGTTCTGTACTATAAAAAATATCAGGACTACCTAATACCAAAAATGTGCTCCTACATGAACAATATTGGGGATAAAGGGGAAATGAGGAGAGAAGCATTGGCAGCTAATATAGCTATTATTCTTAAAGAAGATAAAGACTGTACACTATGCTCCAGCTACAGGCCTATCTCCCTTCTAAATATGGACACGAAATTATTCACAAAAGTGATTGTGGAAAGACTGAAACAGATAATAAACAGGATCACACACCCAGACCAGGTCGGGTTTGTATCGGGACGGGAGGGACGCGATAACAGTATCAAAACCCTCCTAGTAGTACAGAAAATCAAAAAGAGTGGAGTCCCAGGTCTACTTCTGTCAAAAGACGCTGAAAAAGTGTTTGACAGAGTAGACTGGGACTTCATGAAGGGCACATTGGAGGAGATTGGCCTCGGGGATAGGATTTGCAGAGGGATAGGGGCATTATATTCTAGGCCCTCAGCGAGAGTGAGGATAAATGGGGTCCTGTCGGAACCTTTTGATATGTATAATGGCACAAGACAGGGGTGTCCACTTTCCCCTTTGCTGTTTGTGTTAGCCCTTGAACTCCTTCTCTCTAAGATCAGGCAGGATCCGGATATTAGTGGGGTAATGATAGGTAAAGATGAATACAAACTGGCTGCTTTTGCGGACGATATCTTGCTTTATGTAACACGTCCGAGGATTTCCCTTCCGAATATTATGTCTACCTTATTAAATATTACAAAGCTATCGCCCTTGCTAGGGTAATAGATTGGGTCAAAAACAATGTAGAAAAACACTGGGTAAAAACAATGCGGGTTTAAATAACAGAATCCACTGCCATGGTAACTAAAAACATCTATACAATTACTATTCTTCTGTAAAAAATTAATCTAAACTGAATGTAATACATACAGATACTCCCAAATACTTAAAATAAAAATGTATGAAACAGAAATGACTCATAATAAAGTAAATTAAAAACATCCTATGTAGGTGAATAATTAAATGTATATAGACGCCATCTAGTGGTTGAAATAAAATTGACACCCATCCATAGAAAGACATCTGATGACCACACTAAATGGCACCCATCCAAGCCATTCAGCCATCTAGTGGCTGAACTAAATATGACATCATATTGTAATGAAATGACAGCATCCAATAGTACACAATACAGTGCAACGGTAGTACAGTTTCTACTACTTTTCTGGTGGTGTACACAGTATAATACAACATGTACAGTTTCTACTACACTTCTGGTGGTGTTCACAGTATACAATACATTGCAGCCGTTGTACAGTTGCTAATACAGTGCAGGCGGTGTACACAGTATCTAATACCGTGTGTGGTCAGCAGTAAGGTTCATATTACTGCTGACTCATGGTCCATCAGGCATGGGCAGGGACATTACCTTTCCTTCACGGTGCACTGGGTAACTCTACTGGCAGCTGGGAAGGATGCAGGACAGGGTTCAGTGTTGTTGGAGCTTGTTCCATCACCACGCCTCCAAAATGATAGTGGTGATTCTGCCACAGCTCTCTCCTCCACCCCCTCCTCTTCTTCTTCCTCTATGGCCTCTTCTGCAGATTTGTCCTCTGAACCAGTGGTGTTCTGTAAGCATTCAAGGGGCTACGCAAGCAGTCAGGCTAAAAGATGTCATGCGTGCTTCAGTTGGTCTGCATAGGGCAAAGGAGCCACACTGGGGCAGAGATTCTGTCAGCTCTGCAGGGCAGGCTTAGAGGTGGTTGACACCACACCAGCTTCAGCCAGGAATGGTTGTATGCGACAATGGCACCAACCTTCTCTCCACCCTCCAACAGGGAGACTTGACCCATGTTCCATGTTTGGCATGCATCCTGAATTTGGTGGTACAGCGGTTCTTGAGCAGTAGGGATGAGATTCGAGTTCGAGTCGAACTCATGTTCTACTCGAACATTGGCTGTTCGCAAGTTCGCCGAACAGCGAACAATTTGGGGTGTTCGCGGCAAATTCGAATGCCGCGGAACACCCTTTAAAAGTCTATGGGAGAAATCAAAAGTGCTAATTTTAAAGGCTTATATGCAAGTTATTGTCATAAAAAGTGTTTGGGGACCCGGGTCCTGCCCCAGGGGACATGGATCAATGCAAAAAAAAGTTTTAAAAACGGACGTTTTTTCAGGAGCAGTGATTTTATTAATGCTTAAAGTCAAACAATAAAAGTGTAATATCCCTTTAAATTTCGTACCTGGGGGGTGTCTATAGTATGCCTGTAAAGGGGCGCATGTTTCCTGTGTTTAGAACAGTCTGACAGCAAAATGACATTTGGAAGGAAAAAACTCATTTAAAACTACCCGCGGCTATTGCATTGCCGACAATACACATAGAAGTTCATTGATAAAAACGGCATGGGAATTCCCCACAGGGCAACCCCGAACCAAAAAAAAAAAAAAAAAATGATGTGGGGGTCCCCCTAAATTCCATACAAGGCCCTTCAGGTCTGGATGGATTTTAAGGGGAACCCCGCGCCAAAAAAAAAAAAAAACGGCGTGGGGTCCCCCCAAAAATCCATACCAGACCCTTATCCGAGCACGCAACCTGGCAGGCCGCAGGAAAAGAGGGGGGGACGAGAGTGCGGCCCCCCCCCCTCCTGAACCGTACCAGGCCACATGCCCTCAACATTGGGAGGGTGCTTTGGGGTAGCCCCCCAAAACACCTTGTCCCCATGTTGATGAAGACAAGGGCCTCATCCCCACAACCCTGGCCGGTGGTTGTGGGGGTCTGCGGGCGGGGGGCTTATCGGAATCTGGAAGCCCCCTTTAACAAGGGGACCCCCAGATCCCGCCCCCCCCCCCTGCGTGAAATGGTAAGGGGGTACTTACCCCTACCATTTCACTAAAAAACTGTCAAAAATGTTAAAAATGACAAGAGACAGTTTTTGACAATTCCTTTATTTAAATGCTTCTTCTTTCTTCCTTCATCTTCTTCTTCTTCTGGTTCTTCTGGCTCTTCTGGTTCTTCCTCCGGCGTTCTCGTCCAGCATCTTCTCCGCGGCGTCTTCTATCTCCTTCTCCTCGGGCCGCTCCGCACCCATGGCATGGGGGGGGAGGCTCCCGCTCTTCTCTTCATCTTCTTCTCTTCTTCATCTTCTTCTTCATCTTCTTCTTCTTCTCTTCTTCCTTCTTCTCTTCTTCATTTCTTCTCCGGGCCGCTCCGCAGCCATGCTGGCATGGAGGGAGGCTCCCGCTGTGTGACGGCGTCTCTTCGTCTGACGGTTCTTAAATAACGGGGGGCGGGGCCATCCGGTGACCCCGCCCCCCCTCTGACGCACGGTGACTTGACGGGACTTCCCTGTGACGTCACGGGGAATGCCACAGGGAAGTCCCGTCATGTCACCGTGCGTCAGAGGGGGCGGGGTCACCGGGTGGCCCCGCCCCCCGTTATTTAAGAACCGTCAGACGAAGAGACGCCGTCACACAGCGGGAGCCTCCCTCCATGCCACAGCATGGCTGCGGAGTGGCCCGGAGAAGAAATGAAGAAGAGAAGAAGGAAGAAGAGAAGAAGAAGAAGAAGATGAAGAAGAAGATGAAGAAGAGAAGAAGATGAAGAGAAGAGCGGGAGCCTCCCCCCCATGCCATGGGTGCGGAGCGGCCCGAGGCGAAGAAGATAGAAGACGCCGCGGAGAAGATGCTGGACGAGAACGCCGGAGGAAGAACCAGAAGAGCCAGAAGAACCAGAAGAAGATGAAGGAAGAAAGAAGAAGCATTTAAATAAAGGAATTGTCAAAAACTGTCTCTTGTCATTTTTAACATTTTTGACAGTTTTTTAGTGAAATGGTAGGGGTAAGTACCCCCTTACCATTTCACACAGGGGGGGGGCCGGGATCTGGGGGTCCCCTTGTTAAAGGGGGCTTCCAGATTCCGATAAGCCCCCCGCCCGCAGACCCCCACAACCACCGGCCAGGGTTGTGGGGATGAGGCCCTTGTCTTCATCAACATGGGGACAAGGTGTTTTGGGGGGCTACCCCAAAGCACCCTCCCAATGTTGAGGGCATGTGGCCTAGTACAGTTCAGGAGGGGGGGGGCGCACTCTCGTCCCCCCCTCTTTTCCTGCGGCCTGCCAGGTTGCGTGCTCGGATAAGGGTCTGGTATGGATTTTTGGGGGGACCCCACGCCGTTTTTTTTTTTTTTTTGGCGCGGGGTTCCCCTTAAAATCCATACCAGACCTGAAGGGTCTGGTATGGAATTTAGGGGGAACCCCACGTCAATTTTTTTTTAAAATTTTGGCTGGGGTTCCCCTTAATATCCATACCAGACCTGAAGGGCCTTGTATGGAATTTAGGGGGACTCCCACATCATTTTTTTTTTTTAATTTTGGTTCGGGGTTGCCCTGTAGGGAATTCCCATGCCGTTTTTATCAATGAACTTCTATGTGTATTGTCGGCAATGCAATAGCCGCGGTAGTTTTAAATGTGTTTTTTCCTTCAAAATGTCATTTTGCTGTCAGACTGTTCTAAACACGGGAAACATGCGCCCCTTTACAGGCATACTATAGACACCCCCTAGGTATGAAATTTAAAGGGATATTACACTTTTATTGTTTGACTTTAAGCATTATTAAAATCACTGCTCCTGAAAAAACGGCCGTTTTTAAAACTTTTTTTGCATTGATTCATGTCCCCTGGGGGAGGACCCGGGTCCCCAAACACTTTTATTGACAATAACTTGCATATTAGCCTTTAAAATTAGCACTTTTGATTATTCATGTTCGTGTCCCATAGACTTTAACGGCGTTCGCGTGTTCGAACAAATTTTTTTCCTGTTCGCAGGAGGCAGGCCAGAAATAATTGTGGTCATTTCTGCCGGTCAAACAATGCCAGTGCTCGGCTGGCTGACATTCAAAGGGAATGCAGCCTGCCCACCAACAGCCTCATTTGTGACATGTCCAACAGGTGGAACCCAACATTGGCAATGCTGCAGCAGCTCCACACAACGTAAAGAGCCATCAATGAGTACCTGTGCGAGTATAGCACCAGGACAGGGTCAGGGGAGCTTGTCTTCTTTTTGCCATGCCAGTGGCTACTGATCAAGGATGCATGCATTGTCCTGTCACCATTTGAGGAGGCCACAAGGATGGTGAGCAGCGACAATGCATACATCAGTGACACTGTCCCTCTAGTCTTCCTGTTGGAGCACACGCTTTGTGAAATCATGGACAGGACACTTGAGGCAGAACAGAGGGAGGAAGAGGAGGACTTCCTTACCTCCCAAGGCCCCCTTTATCCAGATAGAATTCCTGCAGGTCCGCCAAACACACAGGAAGAAGAGAAGGAGGAAGAGGATTGTGTCAGCACGGATGTGGAGGATACCACTCAGCAGCAGTCTTCAAGGGATGGTTTTCAGTCCCCAGAAACCCAAGGAGTTGTACGTGGCTGGGGGGAGGTTGTTACAGATCATGTAATCCTTAGTGACCCAGAGGACTCAGAATCGAATGCCTCTGCAAACTTACGCTGCATGGCCTCCCTGATTCTGCAAAGCCTGCGAAAGGACTCTAGGATTTGTGGTATCAAGGAGAGGGATCATTACTGGCTGGCAACCCTTCTTGATCCATGTTACAAGGGTAAGGTTTCAGAACTCATCCTGCCTTTGCAGACTCTGGGAGATTACAGTTTCCTGGTGCTAGACAACGTGTTGCTGAGGCTTCGCTCAGTCAGAGGTAGAGCGGTGGAGAAGGTGCTCAGGTGACTAATGACAATTTTTCAGTCCTCAGGGCCAAGGTGTGATCGGTTCAAGCAACCATCGCCAGCATCTGCATTATATGGTTCAGGAATATCTAGGGGCAAGAGCAGACTTGGAGACCTTTCCAACAGAGCATCCATTGGGTTACTGGGTCTTGAGGATGGACTACTGGCCAGAACTTGCTCAGTATGCAACTGAGCTACTGGCCTGTCCTGCATCCAGCGTGTTTTCTTTTTTTTTTAAATCTTTATTTAATTTTCAAAAAGTTTACCATACAAAAAACCCCTTCAGCTGGGAGGGTCTCAGAAAATCTTGTAACAATAATTTTCCATTTCACATCATATAATTAAACAAAATAAAAATACCTCCCCTACTGACCTCCCCCCAACCTCCCCCCCTCCCTCCCTTCCCCCGCAGACCCTTTTCTTCCCTTCTAGTCAGTTCTTATCGACATTCGTTCTAACCCGCTGTGCTATTCTAACACTGCTTCCATGTATCTGTCTGTTTTTCTAAAGGCCCCCCAGGTACTCCACTTGCCCCTCTCTTCCTCTTGGTCCCTATCAGGGTGTTCTTTGTTCTCAACTCTCTCTAATCTGTAAATTTCATTCACTTTAGTGATCCAGTCCTTAATCATTGGGGCTTCCACTTCCTGCCATTTCTTTGGAATTACATTTTTTGCAGCATTAAGTAGTACTGGGGTTAATGAGGACTTATACCCTCTTTTCCCTCCCTCCAGGCCGTGGAACAAACAACTCCATGGGTCGTGCTGTATACCCTTACCCGTTATCTCCTCTATTAACTTAATCACTTCCTGCCACAATATTTTGATTTTAGGGCAATCCCACCATAGATGCACCATAATTCCCGAAGTTCCACACCCTCGCCAACAGTTGGGAGACTTATCTAAAGAGAATTTACTCACTATAGCCGGGGTCATATACCACCTGGCTAAGCACTTATAATTACTCTCCCTTGTTTTCATGTCGACTGCCGTTCCGTGCGTCGCTCCCAGGATACACTTCTCCATTCCCCTATTGCAGCGAATGCCCAGTTCCTCCTCCCATTTTCTGATGAACGGAGGTGGGTTCTGCCCACCCCCGGTCATCAAAATTTTGTATATCTCAGAAATTTTCTTTTTTACTCCTTCCCTACATAATACTGTAATTTCTCTAACCCTCTATAATCTGCTTCCTCCCTTAAGGGGCCCGGAAGACTTCTAACAAAGTGCTTAAGTTGACTATACCTCCACCCGTTCAGTAACATTACATCCTTTTGTGCTGTTAATTCTTGAAGTGATCTTATTTTACCTCTACCTATTATATCTCTTAGCTGTGCTTCCCTATCCAATATCCAATTTCCTCCTATCTTCACCATCCCCGGGGGAAATAACAGGTTGTCTTTTAAATAAATTAAAGGAGAATTATAATCCCACTTATAAATGTTATGAACCTGGTCCCAAATTTTAAATGTGACGTGCGTTATATAATGTGTATCTTTGCCTAAATTCCTGTATTGCGGTGGGTTCCAAATCATATGATTCAAACGTGCGTTACTTAACCCAGTTTCTAAATTAACCCACCTTTTATTGTTACAACTTTTTCCCCACTCAAGTGCCCGTGATATTACGATCGCTTTATAGTAATTTCTGAAGTTGGGGATTGCTAACCACCCCGTGCTTTATCTCTATTCAATACTGCGTGTGCTATTCTCGGTTTCTTATTACCCCATACATATCTGTTTATTAAATCTCCATCCAGCGTGTTTTCTGAATACACATTCAGTGTTTGTTTTTAACTGTGAGGGCTTATAGTGTTGTGGCACCACCACCACCACCCCAGGCCCAATCTTTCTGCCCCTGTTTAACAGGGCATGTAATTACAATTCTTGATATAATATTTCCCAGCAAGGCCCGTTCCTGTGCCCGACAAGAGTCACTGTGAGGACTTACAGTGTTCAGGTACCACCAACACCTAAGGCCCAGTTTTCTGCAGAGTATATAGAGCAGGCCATATAGTATACATACTGCTTCAGAGTATATAGCGCCCGGGGGCCCCCCACATCATTTTTGAAAAATTTTGGGTGCAGGGTTCCCCTTAATATATAATGGATTTTGGAGGTGACATCCACGCCATTTTTTTTTTCGTATTTTTGGTATTTTTATCTATATCGCCAGGATCCGACAATACGTGACAGCCGTGATCAGTTTTAAACTACATTTTTTCCCTTAAAAATGGCATTTTGCTGTGGCACTGTTATAAACCCTGGAAAGATACACTACTTTACAGGCATACTAAGGACAACCCCCAGGTACAATATTTAAAGGAATATTTCATTTTTATTGTTTCACTTTAAGCATTATTAAAATCACTGCTCCCGAAAAAATGTCAGTTTCTAAAGCTTTTTTCGCATTGATACATATCACCTGGGGCAGGACTCGGGTCCCCAAGCACTTTTTATGGCAATAACTTGCATATAAGCCTTTAAAATGAGCACTTTTGATTTTTCAGATTCATGTCCCATAGACTTTAACAGTGTATATATATATATATATATATATATGTGTATATATACACACACACATCTATCTATCTATCCATCTAGAGAGAGATAGATGTATATATATATACGTATTATGTTTTGGACAAAGGGGGAAGTACTGCTTATATTATGGATGACTATATGATTATGGATATGATTACTCCATTTTTTTTCTTTTGCTATTCTTCCAGAATATCAGCAACTTCCGATCATGCGTGGACTTTTGTATCCATTTTTTATCATACAAATTGTGTACATATTAAACAAAAATTGGTAGTGCTGTTGGCGGATGAAAAAAGTTGTCCCTTCAGTTTTTTTTAGTTTGTTAAATCGGAATCTGCTGTGGAAAGTTGTGTATACACACTATACGAAAATCCTACGATCATTCCTAGGACACATAACAGTCTCAAGCCTAATAGCCTGGACAAAATTAATGTGAATAAAGCACCTGGACCAGATGGTTTACACCAACATGCCCTCAAAAAACTAAGCTCTGGGTGCGTGGCTAACCGCCGAGTAAGATGGACGTCTGACCTTTCAGCTCCTGCACCGACTGGACTCCAGCACAGCATCGCTGCTACTCAGAATAGATCCAGAGACAGTGCAGGACTCTAAACCCACCAGACAGAATCTCCAACATGACCAGTGTGACCCGCAAATGAAAAGATTACCATCAGCCCAAGAATCTGACAGAGTTCTTCTCTCAGCCGCAGGGAACGACAATCCAAGATGGCGCCAGTGGCCCTGCACACCGATCTCCCTCATGCAGACAGCCTGGAAATATCCCCTTAGAAAGCTGCCCTGAATGCCTCTCCTTTGTCCCTATCCTCATCTGCCAGCAACAGGGTAGTGGTTAATTGGTTACAGGTGCTTGAGGCCTATATAACTTTCTGTAGAGCACATCTGAAATTGCCAGACTGCTGGTTGGAAACTAAACAGTGGGGACCTTGAGTGAACAGTGAACACGTTTTGCTTTTTGACTGCTGGTGATTGCTGGGTTGCATTTTTAGGTTCTTTTGTAGCTTTTTAGCACCTTTTTCTGTCACTTTTTACACAGCCGTTTTTTTTTCTTTGCTTCCTTCAGCCTGCTAATTAAGGGGAGTGGTTAATTGGTCACAGGTGCTTGAGGCCCATATAACCTTCTTTAGAACTCATTGTGAACCTGCTAATCTTTGAGCTTGCTGGAACTTAGACCGAGTGGAACTGGACAAAGTGGTGAGTTAAAAAAAACAGAGTTAGTGGAACTGGACTAAGTGGTGAGTTAAAAAAACAGTTGAAAACATGAGGTTTTAACATGGGTCAAGTACCTGTGTATTGTGAGTATCTAAGTGTTGTCTGAGTAGTGTGTGTGGATCGTTAGTACATGTGTATTGTGTGTGTGTGCGTGTGCATGTTGATCAGCGAATGCACGTTGGTCAGAGAGTGCATGTTGGTCTGCGGGTGCACATTGGTCAGCAGGTGCACGTTGGTCAGCGAGTGCATGTTGGTCTGCGGTTGCGCGTTGGTCAGCGAGTACCTGTGTATTGTCTTGTTGAGTATCTGAGGACCTTATCACATGCCTGACGAAGGGGTCCTGCGTGGCCCCAAAACATTGCACCTTCCTTTGTGATGTGACTTCCTTTCATTAAAACCTTTTTGGACGACTTATTGCTGATCCATGGTGTGCTGGCGAAGATGTATGTATTGTTGAGTACCTGTGTATTGTCTTGACTGTTGACTATTCGTGTCAGGAAGCTAGTTATTAGGTAATTTGGACAGGGTATAATCCTCATTATATTAGTAGGTTCGATGCCCGGTGGGTGTGGAGATGCGACTCTGTGTACATCTTGCGGCATGTATGCATTCCTTGATCATCCGATTGAGGGCAAATACTGCTGTGCAAAATGTAAGCACATTGTTTCCCTTGAAGTCCAGGTTCTGAATCTGGGAAACCAACTGTCAGCACTGAGAAGTCCCTCCATACTAAAGGAGAGCCAGGAAAGTACACGGCAGGTGCTGGCAGGGGCCAGCACAGAGGTGGGTGGAGACAAAGAGGTGCAGGCACTATGGAAAAAGTAGATGGGCGACAGTCAGGAAGGGTAGAGGGGGAAGTGCCAGGGAGGCAGATCCAGGGCTGGAGCATCCCAGTAAGTACGCTCCAATGAGTGACATTGGTGAAACCAGTCAGGGACCAGCACTGCTGGAGCTGAGGGACTCTCCTAGCTGCCGCGGGAAGAACTCCTCCAGTGAGAGTGGGGGAAAGTGAAGGGAAAGGAAATACAGATTCTGGTGGTAGGGGATTCAATTCTTAGAAGGACAAAGAGAGAAATCTGTAACAAAGACCTGAATGTTGTCTACCAGGCGTTGGGTTTGGCACATCACAGATCTGGTGGATAGATTACTGGGAGGGGCTGGGGAAGACCCGGCTGTCATGGTGCACATTGGCACCAATGACAAAGTCAGAGGCAGATGGCGTTTCCTAAAGAACGATTTTAGGGACTTGGGAGCTAAATTGAGGAAAAGGACCTCCAAAGTAGTATTCTCAGGAATACTACCAGTACATCGAGCCACACCAGAAAGACAGAGGAAGATTAGGGAAGTAAAGAAGTGGCTGAAGAGCTGGTATAGTAAGGAGGGGTTTGGGTTCCTGGAGGTCTGGGCCGACTTCTCAGTCGTTCACCAGTACTATAGAAGGGATTGACTGCACCTAAATGAGGAGGGTGCAGATAAACTGGGAGTAAAGATGACCAAAATGTTACAGGGGTTTTTAAACTAGGCGAAGGGGGAGAGCCCAGAGGTAGAGATAGTCAGCGCGGAACATAATCCAGAAGGTAGTAAGTATTGGGGGCATTAGTGGTAGGTTTACTAAAGCACATAAACCCAAGGTAAGTATAGTAACAAGTCCTAGTTGCAATCTCGGAACACCCAATAAGAGGATAGTATGTGACTGGTCTAAACTACGTGGCATGTTCACAAATGCCAGGAGCCTGGCAGATAAGATGGGTGAAGTAGAGATACTGTTGTACAAGTAGGATTTGGATTTTGTGGGAATTTCAGAGACCTGGTTCATATTACTGGGAGTATGCTATAGGCCCCTAACCTGAGGGAGGAGGGGGAGATGGATCTCCTATCACAGGTTGGATTAGCAGCAAGGATGGGAAGCGTTATCATAATGGGGAATTTTAATTATCCATACATAGACGGGGCTGAGGGAGCGACACATTCGTCTAAGGCTCACCAGTTACTAAATGTCTTGCAGGACAATTTCATGGTTCAGATGGTAGACATGCCAACTATAAAAAAAGCATTACTGAATCTACTGATTACCAACAATACAGACCTGATCGCGGATGTGGAAATAAGGGGCAACTTAGTAAACAGTAATCACAGGTCAATTGGCTTCTGTATAAATCACACAAATAGGAAACATAAGGGGAATACAAAGACACTGAATTTCAAAAGAGCCAACTTTCCTAAACTACGAACTTTGTTAGAAGACATGAATTGGCATAAAATCATAGGAGCAAAGAACATGGAGGAGAGATGGGTTTGCTTTAAGAGCATTTTAAAAAAGGACATTAGCCAATGCATCCCATTGGGTAATAAATTTAAAAGAACGAACAAAAGTCCTGGATGGCTTAACTTCAATGTAAAAAACGCATATGAAAGCAAAGGAGAAGGCCTACAAAAATACAAGGTTGAGGGATCATCATCAGCATTCAGAATTTATAAAGAATGCAACAAGAAATGTAAGGGTGCAATTAGGTCTGCTAAGATAGAACACGAAAGACACACAGCAGAGGAGAGCAAAAAATCTTTAGGTATGTAAACAATAAAAAAGGGAGGATGGACCATATTGGCCCCATAAAGAATGAGGAAGGACATCTGGTTACAAAGGATGGAGAGATGGCGAAGGTATTGAATTTATTCTTCTCCTCAGTCTTCACGAGGGAATATTTAAAAAGGGCCCAAAATACATCCCTGGGAATTGCAGACTAAGTTAGCCTAACATCAATAGTATGCAAGCTCTTGGAGGGGATGATAAGGGACTATATACAAGATTTTAGTAATGAGAACGGTATCGTTAGCAGTAATCAGCATGCATTCATGAAGAATAATTCTTGCCAAACCAATCTATTAACCCTCTATGAGGAGGTGAATTGCCATCTAGATAAAGGAAGGCCCGTAGATGTGGTGTATCTGGATTTTGCAAAAGCATTTGACACAGTTCCCCAGAAATGTTTACTGTACAAAATAAGGTCCATTGGCATGGACCATAGGGTGTGTACATGGATTGAAAACTGGCTAAAAGGGTGAGTTCAGAGGGTGGTGATAAATGGGGAGTACTCAGAATGGTCAGAGGTGGGTAGTGGGATCCCCCAGGGTTCTGTGCTGGGACCAGTCCTATGTATTTTGTTCATAAAAGACCTGGAGGATGGGGTAAACAGTTCAATCTCTGTATTTGCAGACAATACTAAGCTAAGCAGGGCAATAACTTGCAGGATGTTGAAACCTTGCAAAAAGATCTGAACAAATAAATGGGGTGGGCAACTACATGGCACATGAGGTTTAATGTAGAAAAATGTTAAATAATGCATTTGGGTGGCAAAAATATGAATGCAATCTATACACTGGAGGGAGAACTTCTGGGGGAATCTAGGATGGAAAAGGACCTGGGGGTCCTAGTAGATGATAGGCTCAGCAATGGCATGCAATGCCAAGCTGCTGCTAACAAAGCAAACAGAATATTGACATGCATTAAAAAGGGGATCAACTCCAGAGATAAAACTATAACTCTCCCGCTCTACAAGACAGGATCCAATTAACCTACCAGCATGTCTTTGGAGTGTGGGAGGAAACCGGAGTACCCGGAGGAAACCCACGCAGGCACAGGGAGAACATGCAAACTCCAGGCAGGTAGTGTCGTGGTTGGGATTCGAACCAGCGACCCTTCTTACTGCTAGGCGAGAGTGCTACCACCACACCACTGTGCCGCCCGGTACCAGTCCTCAGGAAGGATGCACTGGAAATGGAGCGAGTACAAAAAGGGCAACTAAGCTAATAAAGCATCTGGAGAATATTAGTTGTGAGGAAAGGTTGCGAGCACTGAACTTATTCTCTCTTGAGAAGAGACGCTTGAGAGGGTATATGACTTCAATTTATAACTACCGTACTGGTGACCTCACAATAGGTATACAACTTTTTCGTGGAAGGGAGTTTAACAAGACACGTGGCCAATCATTAAAATTAGAAGAAAAGAGGTTTAAACTTAAACTACGTAGAGGGCTTTTTACTGTTATGCCGCATACACACAATCGCACATTCTGACAACAAAATTCATGGGATTTTTTCCGACAGATGTTGGCTCAAACTTGTCTTGCATACACACAGTCACACAATGTTGTCGGTTAACAGATGGGTCAAACAGGCATTTACCACTAGAGTGGTCACAGATGGAAACTTGAATAGCCAGGTGAATAGGATTTGAAATCCAACCACTTTAAACAACCACACATTGTCACTCTTGTGTTCCAACCATGGTACCTGCCCACTCCTTGCACTGCCAAGATATTCCATTCTTCCTGGAATATCCTGGCAGTGCGAAGAGCGGGCAGGTACCACAGTTGGAATATAATAGTGACAAAGTGTGGTTGTTTAAATTGGTTGGATTTCGAATCCTATTCACCTGGCTATTCAAGCTTCCATTTGTGACCACTCTAGTGGTGAATGCCTGTTTGACCCATATGTTAACTCAGGGGTCCAGTGATTGGGGTGAGGAGTTTGGCTAGATGGTGGATAAAGACACACCATTTGAATGTCTATGAGCACCATTATCACCGCCGAGGGGAACTTGCCTGTCAGCTCTTTTCATCTATTTTTCTTTTACTAAAAGGAACTTTTGAAAATGTTAATTTTATGAGTAATTTGTTTGTTTATTGATGTATCATTAGCGCTGCACTGTTATTTGCTTATCATGTGTTCAAAGGATTTTCATATATTAACCTTTAGTGTACAGCTGTTTTAATTTTTTCTATTAATTTACTTATACTGTTTTGCGCTGACTGAACCCCCATATTTTACACAGAAAGTCAAGAACGTGGTGACGTGCAACATGTACGACAGCACTAGAAAGAGGAAGTTCAATACCAAGTGCATCACCGATTGGGCTCCTTTTGCTAATCTCGTGTTAGTAGAAATTTGGTGACAGACGATTTACGCTTTTCAGCCTCGTACTTTTCAGATCGTTACTGCTCTTCAGTTTGTGCTTGTGGGTTCGTGTTTATATTACGTATTTGATTTACAGTGCATTTTTGTCCGCTCGTTTCTGATTTTCAGCTCCGGTCTTTCTGTTTTTCAGTGCTTTCTGTTAGTTTCTTCTGACCAGCCGACCGTTTTGAAGCCGTAAGGACCCTCACCACAGACCAGAGGGTTTATAATTACCGTCTGGCCAGAGCCAGAAGAGTGGTGGATAACGCTTTTGGGATAATGGCCAGCCGGTTCTGCCTATTCCTTACGCCAATCAACATGGCAGAATATAAACTTAACCATATAATCCTTGCATGCTGCATTCTACACAACTTTTTAAAGAGAAATTCAATGAACTATGTTGCCTTAGTTTGGGCCTGAGGCCTGACTTCAAGAAGAAACCCTGATGGCCATTGCAGCTGGCCATCCTGGCTTGCCCCCCCAAACCGCCCGCGAAGTAAGACAAAAATATCTGGAGTACTTTGCGGGTAGGGGGGCCATTGATATGCCAGAAAATGTTTAAGAAACATTTTTTCAAATAATTTTCTACTTAAATTGAAAGAATATTTCCTTTGATTTACTGCATGTGTTTCTTTTAGCTGTCTCCAAGGTTCTCCAATGGCCATTTTCATCAATAGTGCAAATGTAATTTATTTGATACGCGACAATCTCTTCTTCTGCAAACTATTATTATGTTGTGGGTCTGCTACACACACACCTTCTTTTTGTTGTTAATGTATGTAATGCATTACTTATCAAAATATTCATAATTTTCTGCACCATAAATGAATTTTGGTGAGTCACGAAAATGGCATTATTGTGTCAAATTATAAAGCACCGTGGGAGTTACCGTATTTATCGGCGTATAACACGCACTTTTTTCCCCTTAAAATCAGGGGAAAGTCGCAGGTGCGTGTTATACGCCGATCCCCTGCGATCCGAGCTGTCAAAAATACCAAAATCGCGGACCGCGATTTGAAAATGGCGCCGCCGGCGCCGAAATACACAGAGCCGGTCCTCGGCTCTTTCCGGCGGCTCTCGTTTACTTTCGGTTTCACTCGTAGCCCCGAGCGGAGCTATTCGAACCTACTCGGATAGCTCCGCTCGGGGCTACGAGTGAAACCGAAAGTAAACGAGAGCCGCCGGAAAGAGCCGAGGACCGGCTCTATGTATTTCGGCGCCGGCGGCGCCATTTTCAAATCGCGGTCCGCGATTTTGAATCCCAGCAAGCAGGGACAGGGGATCCCAGGCTGCACTGGGGCAAGGCTGCACTGGGGAAGGCTGCACTGGGGCAAGGCTGCACTGGGGAAGGCTGCACTGAGAAGGCTGCACTGAGAAGGCTGCACTGACATGGCTGCACTGGGGAAGGCTGCACTGAGATGGCTGCACTGACATGGCTGCACTGACAAGGCTGCACTGGGGAAGGCTGCACTGACATGGCTGCACTGACATGGCTGCACTGACAAGGCTGCACTGGGGAAGGCTGCACTGACAAGGCTGCACTGACATGGCTGCACTGACATGGCTGCACTGACAAGGCTGCACTGGGGAAGGCTGCACTGACAAGGCTGCACTGACAAGGCTGCACTGACAAGGCTGCACTGACATGGCTGCACTGACAAGGCTGCACTGACAAGGCTGCACTGACAAGGCTGCACTGACATGGCTGCACTGACATGGCTGCACTGGGGCAAGGCTGCACTGAGAAGGCTGCAATGATGGGCATTTAAATGTAAGTTTTTTTCCCTTCAACTTCCCTCCTAAAAGTTTTTTTTTCCTTAAAATTCCCTCCTAAATTGGGGTGCGTGTTATACGCCGGTGCGTGTTATACGCCGATAAATACGGTATTTACTAAAGGAAAATCCACTTTGTACTCCAAGTGCACTGTAAAACTGCACTTGAAACTGCACTGAAAGTGCACTTGTAGTGCAAAGTGGAGTTGCCTTTAGTAAATAACCCCCATTTCAGTGTAAACACCAGCTTAGTCCAAAAAATGATATTGAGCATTGAAAGAAGAAGCCACACATTGTTGAGCAGAAGACTTTTTACTCTGTAGACATTCACATGTGCATTAGAAAAGGGTTTTTGAACAAAACCAACATATTTTAGTAATAAAATTTTTTTGTTTGGACAGTACAAAGAGCCTTTTTTGTGTTCAAACAGGCATGTTTAAAACCATAAAACAATACACAACTCAGAAACTTCCAAAGTTCAACTTTGACAAAGTGAAGGCATTAGTATGTCCAAACTGTGTTGATATTGCCTTCATCAGATGGGGTGATGTCACCCCTGTGAAAGCCAAATTTTGAAGATGCACACAAATTGACAGTCAAAATGGGGATTTCCCTCCTGCTTAATGTCAACATGTGCTAGCTCCCATCATGGGGGATCAATGGACATGTTTCGGAGGTACAACCCCTTCCTCTCAGCTACCATAGTTGCGAGGAAGGGGTTGCAGCCCCAAAACGCGTACCTTGATATCCCGTGATGGCAGATAGAAAATGTTGACACACTGTGTGCATCTTCAAAATTTGACTTTCAAACTTTTGTAGAAAAATTTGAAAAAGAGAAACAATTTTTGAAATGTTGGTGTGTTTTCGATTCTGCTGAAAACATCAATGATGTTTTTGAGTCTTTTTTCCACATCATTGATGTCTTCCTTGATCTTCTGTAAATCCTGATTGCACACCATGATCTCTCCATGAGGACTTGTGCACTTGTGAAATGAGATTCTTCTTCCACAACATCCGTATCACCTAAAAAAAAAACAAACCATGTATTATAAATATGCAGGCATACATCTATTACCTGAAGCTGTGGTCTCAGACAATCACCGGGCACTATTTTGCCCACTTCATAAACCTCTCCTTCATCCACATCCTGAGGTTGTGGTGTGGTGACTTCCCCTTATTTAGGAGGTTGGGGGTGAATTAAAAAAAGGTATACTAAGCACACAGATATTGGAGGGCAGAAATAGGAATCTGTAACATTGCTTGGAAGTGTCGTGCAATTGTCTTTTTTGGCAGTGTTGCAAGCTGAAGACATAATTTTTTTCCTTTTTTAAGCTGGAATACTTACCTTTTTTGTCCAATGTTCACACATGGAGACACCCCTAGTATCTACTGGAGCACCTGTGTAGGACACCCTAAAAAGTTTGTTCAGGTATCTCACACAAGTGCTCCTGCATCAGCTGCTGAGTGTCCTCTCCTTACACTGAATCAAGTTTACATTTCATTCTAGTTACAAGCCCATCTAGACAACAATGTACTAAACCTCTTTTAAGACAAATAGGCATGAACAAATGTAGATAACCTGCATCTGCCAAAAACATTGTCTTAGTGGGCGAACGAACGATGTTTACTATGAACGATTACTGTGCCCACGACCCTGAAACTTGCAATTTTATACTGTACTGTCTTGCAGATAAAATGAATCTATTAAATGATCAGGACTTTATCCCCATATTCATTGATATATACAGGGAGCTGCCCTGTCTGTGGCAGGACCACCCCTTTTATAACAATAAAACAAAGAGGAAGGCAGCGCTGGATCAATTGATGGAATCCCCACGGTGATCCCCACAGCAGACATCCCCTATTTGAAGGCCCTAATTGGTGGCATGAGGAGCACTTATGTTATGGAGTGCAAGAAGGTCCAGGATTCACAGAGATCTGGAGTTGCAGCAGATGACATTTATGTACCCAGGCTGTGGTACTATGACAGACTGCATTTTCTAGCAGGCCAGACTGAACCCAGGCCAGCACTCTTCAATCTTCCTTCAAGGCTTCCTTCCACCTCAGCTGAGGCTTCTGACGTCCAACCTGGACCTTCCAGCCAGGAAGATGTGGAGGAGCCCAGCTTGAGCCAGGTATATCATTGTTCAACATATTTCTAGTCAAATCATTAATGATGTTAACTAGATGTTATTATTGATCAGTAAGTTCTGATTTTACAAAGGGCTTTACATATCAATAGACAGTAGTAGGCACAAATGATTGGGACAAGAATGAAAAATGCTGGGGTCAGAATGATAGTCTTTCATATTTATTAACATTCAATTTGCAACAGTCATGAGCTAAAAATTGTGTGTGATTGATGAACCAAAAAATAAAACAATGTCCCTTTTTCATACACAGAAAAGTCTCAGCCAAGAAGAGGCTGTGGAAAGTGGCAGCTAGGAGGTGGCGGGGGTAAGTGGCAGCCAGGAGGTGGCCAGGCCCAGTAGCCTGCCCGAATCCCAGGTCCCTCCCCTCCGCCTTCCACAAAAAAGTGTCAGGAAGAGAAGTAACCTGGAGGAGGCAGAACTTGGCCTATTTCTGAAGGCTACTGCAGCCCTCAGAAACCCCTCAGTCTTCAAGACGACTATGCCTACATGGCAGCCTGCAAAATGCTGGAAATGGAGGAGGGCCAACGCCTCTTCTGTGAGGAAGTGATCTTACAAGCCCTAAATAAGGGGTTGAGGGGTGAACTCACAAGCCAAAGTTTGTGAGTTCAACCATGGTCCTCCTCCACCTCCTGCCACAACTACAACACCAGAGCCACAACCTAGAAGGAAGTGTGGAAGGAAGACAAGAGAGTGATGGCCTGGATTCAGTCTGGTCTGGCAAAAGATGCAGGCTGTTGTATGACCACACCCTGGGGACAGATATGTCATCTGCTGTTGTTCCTGATCTCTTGTAGTCCTGGACCAGATTGTGCTCACTATTATATGGACTCCTCAGGCCACCAATTTTGACTGTAAAATAATTGATGTGTGCCCTGGGGTACAAAGGCTTCGCAAATCTTACCAGTTTCTCCAGCGTTGCCTTCCTCTTTATTTTGTTATGACACAGCATAAAAGGTTAGTTAATTTTCACAAATACTTGCCCATGTGTTTTACTTCAAAAAGGACAGTTTGTGAGTAGGCAGGTACATTTCAAAAATGCTATGTCAAATTAACAAGGGACACCAACACAAACCAGCCTTCTTCAGGTTAGAAAATATAAGATAATAATGGTGTTGTTGTAACTTGACACAAAATGAAAGAAACAATTATGGAGATCACTATAAAAAAAAATTAAAAAATAGGAGACCTGGATAAAAAAAATAAAAAAAACTCTAACCAAAAATTCTAAACATTATTATGGAGATCTGACGAAAAAAAAATACAATATTCATGAGATCACGAGAAATAATAAAGAAACCAGTTTGTGAGAACTCTGTGTGAATATGAGCAGCAAAATAACTTCATTATTCTAGCATTCTAAAGAAGAAGAGAATGCGTTGCATTAAAAGATTTTAAAATTTGCAGCGTGAGGAATGTGCTATATCCATTACGAATGGTAGTTTTACCAGACTGAGCGCTTCCATCTCGTACTTGATTCTGAGCATGCGTGGAACTTTGTGCATCGGAATTGTGTACACACGATCGGAATTTACGAGAACGGATTTTGTAGTCGGAAAATTTGAGATCCAGATCTCAAATTTTGTGTGACGGAAATTCAGATGGAAAATGTCCAATGGAGCCTACACACGGTCAGAATTTCTGACAAAAAGCTCCCATCGAACATTTTTCATTGGAAAATCCGACCATGTGTACGGGGCATAAGAGCAGCAAGGATGTGGAATTCCCTTCCACAGGCAGTGGTATCAGCGGGTAGCATCGATAGTTTCAAAAAACTATTAGATAAGCACCTGAACGACCGCAACATACAGGAATATACAATGTAATACTGACATATAATCACACACATAAGTTGGACTTGATGGACTTGTGTCTTTTTTCAACCTCACCTACTATGTAACTATGTAACAGCCTGGCCAAGTTGAGGATGAGCCTGGCCCCCGAGGTAATGAGGTGAGCTCTGTATCTGAGTATATAACCACACAGCCAACACATCCATCGTCTATGGCAGCATTCCCCACCACAAATCAACCTGTCCTGGACACCTGTCAGGAAGATCCTGCCAGTAACAGGCGTCCTGTGCGTGCAGTTGTGCACGCGCCCATTAGCACCAGGTGGGCTATTTAAACCTAGCTGTCACATGGGGATCTTGCTGTCTGCTCTACAGTGTTACGTGTGTTGATCCTTGAGAACCTGTTTCTGTATTAATAAGACACGGCTTGTTTCTGATTATCCTTGTTATCTTCCTGCATCTGATTCCTGCTTTTCTCCGACCATCCCTGTCTTCTGCCTGCATCTGACCCCGGCTTGTCTGACTACTCTTCTGCCTGACCCTCTGGCTTATCCACAGTCCACCTGGCTACCGATCCGGCTTGTCTGACTCTCAACCTTAGTATACTGACTTCAGTTCCAGTCTGCTGTTTGGCTCCAGTCTGCTATCCAGTTCCAGTCTGCTATCCAGCTCCAGTCTGCTATCCAGTTCCAGTCTGCTGTTTGGTTCCAGTCTGCTATCCGGTTCCAGTCTGCTGTCCAGTTCCAGTCTGCTATCCAGTTCCAGTCTGCTGTCCAGTTCCAGTCTGCTGCACCAGTCTGTTGATCCAGCTCCTTCCAGGTTCCAGTCTACTTTCCGGCTCAGTCTAAAGTTCTACTGCACAGCGCTTCCTGAGTTCCAGACCCACTTCCTGCTGTTGATCCTGCCAGGCTCTCGTGCCACTCCTGTCGGAGCCACAAAAGAGGCCATCCCCTGCAAGTCAGGCTCATCCACAAGGTACGTGACAACACCACTATGAAAGAGATGCTTATGTCTCTTCATAGCTCCCTCCACAATGACATCTCCACTATGTTCACCAAATTCTCCTCAGAAATGCACTTCATGGGGAAGAGAGTCTACCATATTGAACAACAACTAGGGGAAATGACGGAAATAGCAAATGATCTTGTAGACGCCCATGATCATACTCGAGAAGAACAGCAGTGGGTGAGAGACAAAATGGCGGTCCTAGAGGATAGGTTGCTTCGTAATAATGTGAAGATAAGGGGCATAACTGAGAATGTGCTGCCTCCTGATCTTAATACATATGCCAGGAAACTAATTTCAACACTGCTACCTGATCTTTCACCCATGGAAACCATCATTGATCATATCCATCGTCTTCCCAAACCCCCTCACTTCGCTGCGGAGGTCCCTTGCAATGTTCTAATGAGAATACCCTTCTACCACACCAAGTATCAACTACTACTAAAGGCGAGACACCTTGACCAACTCCCAACCTCATATGCCAAGCTGCACCCATATGCGGATCTCTCACCAACTAAGAAGGTAACTAAATACCATCACTAAACAGCTCAATAACCACAAAATCCTCTATCAATGGGGCTTTCCCACCAAAATTATGGTCACAAAAAATGGAGTAAAACACAACATCTCCACGGTAGGAGAAGGCCTCCAGCTTCTGTGCACTTCTGACGCACCTATACCACCTCATTGTAACAGCAGAGAGAATGATCAAACTTCCACCGCAAGCCTCCATGTTGGTAAGCACTAAACCATGCCACAGTAGCGGCCCCAAAGTATTATCTGCATAGTTATGCACTCTGGTCAGATGCTTTGCTCGTTGAAAAAAGTTCCACAAACTTATACCCCATTGTTGCACAGCAGCCTTTGACAAAGTCAGTTACTGTATTCTTTTGTTTTTCCTTGTTTCGGTTTCGCTTGAGTTATCACCTGCACGCGTATGTGTACTGTCGCATTACATATAACCTTATTTCATTCGGCGATCTTTCACTTTCTTCCCTATCCGTACCCCCTTCCTTGAGAGCACAAGAGGGAAAGCAACTAAAGCCTCTTCTAATCGGCTCTTTAGTGACACCTGGTCCGAAGAGAAGACAACAGCCCACTCCGTGAAACCTGGTCGTCTACGCTCAGTAAACTTTGAGTAATACCGCACTCTATACAGCTGCCTTAAATCCCTGCAAATGCCAAAATTCCTGTCACTTAACACCATGGGACTGAACCATCCAGCAAAAAGGGCATCCCTTTGGCATACAGTGCAAGAATCTCAGAGTGACGTCATATGTATACAGGAGAGTCATTTTAAATCCAATGAAGAATCTTACTGCACCAACAAAAATTTTCCCCCCATATTCCGGGCCTCGGGACCTACTAAAAAAATGGGGTACTGATAGCTATCAAAAACACGATAGCCTTCAAGCTACATGATAGCCTAGCTAATCCTAAAGGCAAATACCTTGCCTTAGACTGCCCTCTGGACAACACCAGATGTACAATAATAACTGTATATGCGCCCAACTCCAGGCAAATAAGATTTCTAAATTAATGAAAAAAATTTGCAAATTTCACCAAGGACACCTCATTATGTGTGACTTCAACATGGTCCCAGACAATCAACTTCTTCACTTCTTCACACTCCAACAGACTTCCTTCCCCAATGGGTAATTTCATAAGAAACAATGACTTGTATGATGTGGCGATGCCTCCGTACTACTGAGCGTGATTACTTGTTCTTTTCACACTGCCACAACTCATACACCTGGATTGACTATTTCTTAGTAGACAAATGGCTCCTACCCAATATCTCAAATTCATCTATATCTACAATTACATGGTCTGACTATGCACTCATTGCTATCACTATTGACACCATTTATCCCAACTACGAAGATTTGGACAGCTAACTCATCGATACTGAACTCACCCATCTATTCCACCTATCTACGTGAACGCCTAGAAGAATTTATTCATCTGAATGAAGGAACTACCTCCGACAATGCCACTCTCTGGAACGCCCAAAATCAATCATCTGGGGTATCATTATTCAATTAAGTGCCAGAGAGAGGAGGAAGAGATCACAGTGCCTGGATCTGGATTATCTGGATTTACTGGACATACTTACAAGTCACACTTTGCAGGTTCGGGTTCCAAGGGTGCATCCTCTCAGCCATTATGGCTCTTTACTCAACTCCATCAGCCAAAGTCTATAAATCAGACATGCTCTATTAACCGTTCCAAATATCAAATGGAACTAGGCAAGGTTTTCCCCTATGACCACTCATTTTCAACCTCCTGATGGAACCCTTAGCGGAACACATCAGATCCAATACAAATCAGATCCAATGAGCACAAAATCAATCTGTTTGCAGATGATGTGATAATGATGGTAGCTAACCCCCTCTCTTCCCTGGCTTCGATAAAACATGTCCTGCAAAGTTTAGCTCCATCGCTTACAATAAAGTCAACGAAAATAAATCAGATATCTTAGACCTGGGGTTAGATGCCACAACTAGAAACCTACTTCGAAACCTCTATACTTATCCATGGGAAGACACAGGAATCTCTTACTTAGGAATCACACTTACCAAATCCACCAAAGGTTTATTTAATAACAACTATATACAAGCCAGACAATTGCTTACTCAAGAAACAGTAAAACTTTTGAAATTTGAGTTATCCTGGTCCCGCTGGTTGGCCACTTTTAAAATGTTAGTTTTACCCAAACTACTATATTTTTCTCGCACATTACCTCTACCACTACCAAACACATATTGTGCCTCCAATCTGTTTTACACCAATATGTTTGGCAAGGGAAAAAGCCCAGATGTAGCCATGTCAGGCTCATTAAACACAGATTAACCAGCGGAAAGGGTTACACTGACATAAAAGATTACTACTTAGTCACCATACTGTCACAATTGAAAGATTGGATGAACCCAATCCCTTCCACCTTGTGGGGTGATATTGAAAATGTCATGACACCAGGAGACAATCTCCAAAGCAGGCTGTTTAGCATGACCGTCAACTCTCCATTCCTTAAACATTACTCACCAATAGGGATGGGCTTTATGTTTGGGTCTAACATGAGTTCAACTCGAACATTGGCTGTTTGCCCGTTCACCGAATAGCGAACAAATTGGGTTGTTTGCGGCAAATTCGAAAGCCGCGGAACACCCTTTAAAAGTCTATAGGAGAAATCAAAAGTGCTAATTTTAAAGGTTAATATACAAGTTATTGTCATAAAAAGTGTTTGGGGACCTGGGTCCTGCACCAGGGAACATGTATCAATGCAAAAAAAAGTTTTAAAAACGGCTGTTTTTTCGGGAGCAGTGATTTTAATAATGCTTAAAGTGAAACAATAAAAGTGTAATATTCCTTTAAATTTCATACCTGGAGGGTGTTTATAGTATGCCTGTAAAGTGGCGCATTTTGCCCGTGTCAGAACAGTCTGACAGCAAAATGACATTTCTAAAGGAAAAAAAGCCATTTAAAACTACTTGCGGCTATAATGAATTGTCGGTCTGGCAATACACATAAAAGTTAATTGATAAAAATGGCATGGTATTTCCCCACAGGGGAACCCTGAACCAAAATTTAAAAAAAAATGTGTGGGGGTCCCCCCAAATTCCATACCAGGCCCTTCAGGTCTGGTATGGATAATAAGGGGAACCCTGCGCCAAAATTAAAAAAGAAAATGGCATGGGGGCCCCTCAAAATCTATACCAGACCCTTCAGGTCTGGTATGGATTTTAAGGGGAACCCCGTGCCCCCACCTATGCATAAGTTATGCAGTTTTGCAAAAAAATGCCTTAAACTGCATTTAACCTGAGTGTAAATGCTGTCTCCTGCACTCCCACTCCAGTGCTCTATGCTGACACAGCTGAGTAACAGACACACTTCACATGGAAATTGTTCTGTATCAATGAGTTAAATAGTGTAGCAAAATAAAAATAAAAACACAAAGGATACTAAAGGCAGGGTTTTAAACAAAACAATTTAAACACAATAGTCAGCTTAGTTGGTTTAATTTATTTATGATCCATACTACTATTTATTAGTGTCAATCTGTTTGGTAAAATTTTATTTTTTTTAAACATGTCCTTATTTCTAAACTATATTTTAAAGCAAGTCATAAAATAAAATATGTTTGGACAGGTGACAGAAGCCTTGTAACTACTGAACACTCATCAATATGGTGATGCATCCTGCAGTGTTTAATGTTCATAACTTCCTTTTTAATATTTTTTTCCTTTGGGTGTCTGCTAAAACAATATATATAATGTTTGGGAGTTCTAAATATTTTTCTAGCAAAAAATTATGATTTTTACATGTAGGAGAGAAGTGTCAGAATTTGTCTGGGTGGCAAGGGGTTAATTACCATAAGTAAGTAATATACAAATATTTTTTATATATTGTATTTTCAAAATCTGTACCCAAGTAGGTGGCCTTAATGGACAAATTACTGAAGTTTAAAGTTATAACTTCAAACCAGTAATTTCACAGTAAATAGATAAATAATACATTATTATCTTATAACATAGCATAATAATATATGATATAGCTTGATTAAAACAGTACCTTTTCATCAGTAGAAGATTATCATTATCCCTCTTAACTGTGTGAGAAAAACATGGCTTTATGGGAAAATCTTATACCCATAAACCAATGTTTTTTCCTTCTAGTTAAGAGGGCTGGACTGGAAGGGAGTATGTGTCTTTTAGACACATGCCCCCTTCTATAACACTGCATTGAGAGGCTTGCCTCCACTGCAGCATCTTCTTTGGACAGAGTATGCATTTATCAAAGATGCTGGTTCCCTCCCATTGACTCATTGGTATATTAGTAGGGATGAGCCGAACACCCCCCTATTCGGTTCGCACCAGAACATGCGAACAGGAAAAAAGTTTGTTCGAACACGCGAACACCGTTAAAGTCTATGGGACACGAACATGAATAATCAAAAGTGCTAATTTTAAAGGCTAATATGCAAGTTATTGTCATAAAAAGTGTTTGGGGACCTGGGTCCTGCCCCAGGGGACATTGATCAATGCAAAAAAAGTTTTAAAAACGGCCGTTTTTTCAGGAGCAGTGATTTTAATAATGCTTAAAGTCAAACAATAAAAGTGTAATATCCCTTTAAATTTCGTACCTGGGGGGGTGCCTATAGTATGCCTGTAAAGGGGCGCATGTTTCCTGTGTTTAGAACAGTCTGACAGCAAAATGACATTTTAAAGGAAAAAACCCATTTAAAACTACCCGCGGCTATTGCATTGCCGACAATACACATAGAAGTTCATTGATAAAAACGGCATGGGAATTCCCCAAAGGGGAACCCCGAAACAAAATTAAAAAAAAAAATTACGTGGAAGCCCCCCTAAATTCCATACCAGGCCCCTCAGGTCTGGTATGGACATTAAGGGGAACCCCGGCCAAATTTTTTTTTTAAAAATGACGTGGGGTTCCCCCTAAATTCCATACCAGACCCTTTAGGTCTGGTATGGATTTTAAGGGGAACCCCGCGGCAAAAAAAAAAAAAACGGCGTGCGGTCCCCCCAAAAATACATACCGGACCCTTATTCGAGCACGCAACCTGGCAGGCCGCAGGAAAAGAGGGGGGGACGAGAGTGCGGCCCCCCCTCCTGAACCGTACCAGGCCACATGCCCTCAACATTGGGAGGGTGCTTTGGGGTAGCCCCCCAAAACACCTTGTCCCCATGTTGATGAGGACAAGGGACTCATCCCCACAACCCTGGCCGGTGGTTGTGGGGGTCTGCGGGCAGGGGGCTTATCGGAATCTGGAAGCCCCCTTTAACAAGGGGACCCCCAGATCCCGGCCCCCCCGTGTGAAATGGTAAGGGGGTACTTACCCCTACCATTTCACTAAAAAACTGTCAAAAATGTTAAAAATGACAAGAGACAGTTTTTGACAATTCCTTTATTTAAATGCTTCTTCTTTCTTCTATCTTCCTTCATCTTCTGGTTCTTCTGGCTCTTCTGGTTCTTCCTCCGGCGTTCTCGTCCAGCATCTCCTCCACGGCGTCTTCTATCTTCTTCTCCTCGGGCCGCTCCGCACCCACGGCATGGGAGGGAGGCTCCCGCTCTTCTCTTCTTATTTTCTTCTCTTCTTATCTTCTTCTCTTCTTCATTTTCTTCTCCGGGCTGCTCCGCACCCATGCTGGCATGGAGGGAGGCTCCCACTGTGTGACGGCGCTCCTCGTCTGACAGTTCTTAAATAATGGGGGCGGGGCCACCCGGTGACCCCGCCCCCCTCTGACGCGCGGTGACTTGACGGGACTTCCCTGTGACGTCACGGGGAATGCCACAGGGAAGTCCCGTCATGTCCCGTGCGTCAGAGGGGGGCGGGGTCACCGGGTGGCCCCGTCCCCCGTTATTTAAGAACTGTCAGACGAGGAGCACCGTCACACAGCGGGAGAAGAAAAGAAGAAGAGAAGAGCGGGAGCCTCCCCCATGCCATGGGTGCGGAGCGGCCCAAGGAGAAGAAGATAGAAGACACCGCGGAGGAGATGCTGGACGAGAACGCCGGAGGAAGAACCAGAAGAGCCAGAAGAAACAGAAGAACCAGAAGATGAAGGAAAATAGAAGAAAGAAGAAGCATTTAAATAAAGGAATTGTCAAAAACTGTCTCTTGTCATTTTTAACATTTTTGACAGTTTTTTAGTGAAATGGTTGGGGTAAGTACCCCCTTCCCATTTCACACAGGGGGGGGCCGGGATCTGGGGGTCCCCTTGTTAAAGGGGGCTTCCAGATTCCGATAAGCCCCCCGCCCGCAGACCCCCACAACCACCGGCCAGGGTTGTGGGGATGAGGCCCTTGTCCTCATCAACATGGGGACAAGGTGTTTTGGGGGGCTACCCCAAAGCACACTCCCAATGTTGAGGGCATGTGGCCTGGTACGGTTCAGGAGGGGGGGGCCGCACTCTCGTCCCCCCCTCTTTTCCTGCAGCCTGCCAGGTTGCGTGCTCGGATAAGGGTCTGGTATGGAATTTAGGGGGAACCCCACGTCATTTTTTTAAAAAATTTTGGCCGGGGTTCCCCTTAATATCCATACCAGACCTGAAGGGCCTGGTATGGAATTTAGGGGGACTCCCACGTCATTTTTTTTTTAAATTTTGGTTCGGGGTTCCCCTTTGGGGAATTCCCATGCCGTTTTTATCAATGAACTTCTATGTGTATTGTCGGCAATGCAATAGCTGTGGGTAGTTTTAAATGGGTTTTTCCTTCAAAATGTCATTTTGCTGTCAGACTGTTCTAAACACAGGAAAAATGCGCCCCTTTACAGGCATACTATAGACACCCCCCAGGTACGAAATTTAAAGGGATATTACACTTTTATTGTTTGACTTTAAGCATTATTAAAATCATTGCTCCTGAAAAAACGGCCGTTTTTAAAACTTTTTTTTGCATTGATCCATGTCCCCTGGGGCAGGACTCAGGTCCCCAAACACTTTTTATGACAATAACTTGCATATTAGCCTTTAAAATTAGCACTTTTGATTTCTCCCATAGACTTTTAAAGGCTGTTCCGCGGCATTCGAATTTGCCGCGAACACCCCAAATTGTTCGCTGTTCGGCGAACTTGCGAACAGCCAATGTTCGAGTCGAACATGAGTTCGACTCGAACTCGAAGCTCATCCCTATATATTAGTAACACTATTGAACACAGAGGAGGACCTTGCGTAAAGTATCTTTTATATTCTTGTTTTATATGCTCTGTAATATTTCCTTTAGTTTTTATGTTAGCATTCCTATTGCCAAGATGACTGATGGGCTGAGTTACAGAAGATCAAAGACCAGCTGTCACTGAAAATTTTACCAGGGTCAGATAGTGGACACTACAGCAGGATTCCTGGAGAATGGACAGATATTTAGAAGGACTGCCTCTTATCTATTTTCCATTGGATAGAATGCTAGATGGGTGTTGTGTATGGGTGGGGTCTGAATGCAGTTTAAAAGTGTTCATTGAATGGAAAATTTCCCTCTTGCCTCATGGCTCTCATGCCAGTGAGCCCAGCTAATGATACTGGTCATAGATGATCATAATGTATCATTGATGTTCTTATGTTTCATTTGCTCTGTAACATTATTTTATTTTTTTTTATCATTTTTTTCTCTCTTATTTTTGTTTTTTATTTTTTATTATTCTTTTCTATTGTTTTTGTTATTTTTTTGTTATTTGTTTATTCATTTATTTTATTTTTGTTTTGTTCAGATGGAAATATTCCAAATTGTTAGGTTTAGTCCATCTGAAAGGAGGGTCATTGACTATGCCCTCAATTAGCAGCTGAATATATGGTCATTGGCTATGCCCTCAATTAACAGCTGAATACATTTTGTTTAAGACAAGAGTTGGTATAAAGCCATTTTAGCCACTGCAGTTATTGTAGTTTTTCTTTTTTTTACTTTCATTCAAGTGGAAAAAGTTCCAAAATGTTTAGCTTTTGTCCACCTGAAAGGGGAGTTAGTGCATAGGTCTTAAGGTACTGAAAAATGCATTGTTTTTTCTAGCGTTTAAAATTAGAATTTTTGAGAAGCAACGTTCATGTTCATTTTTTCTTTTTTTGTTCTTACCATGGGGATCCATTTTAGAGTGGGTTCACCCTAAAGAAATCATGCTAGAAAGAGTGAGGAGAGTTTGTCAAGGGCTACTCCAAACGAGCCCTACCTCCCCATAGGAACATTTTTGGACTATTGTGGTACCCAAATAGAGAGTAAAGTGTAAATAAAATTCCAATTTATTTTAATTACAAATAGTAAAATATACAATTTACAACAAGAACAACTTAAGGGTTGTTACAAAGTAGACGAATAAACACACATTAAAATAACAATGAGTAAAGCCCCCATGTGTAGGTGGAGGCACACTGATGTAGTAAAGGACATTTGACCTTAACAGTTTCGCGGGCAATGCCGCTTCCTCGGGAGGCATACAATCATAGCATCTAGGGAAGTAGATAATCAAGATTACATTCATAAAGTGCAAAAGAATAGTAATACATTATAATACATGATAGAATTGGAGTATGTACACATTAGTTGGTTTCATTTATTTATGATCCATACTACTATTTATTAGTGTTAATCTGTTTGGCAAAATTTTATTTTTTTAAACATGTCCTTATTTCTAAACTATATTTTAAAGCAAGTCATAAAATAAAATATGTTTGGACAGGTGACAGAAGCATTGTAACTACTGCACACTCATCAATATGGTGATGCATCCTGGAGTGTTTAATGTTCATAACTTCCTTTTTAATATTCTCTATGAAATAATTATAACCTACTTCAGTACAGCCAGATGGTGCATGAAAATAACATTTTAAACAAGACTATTCAAAGGTGCAAAGGTGTTTCATAGTGCAGTGTATATTGGTCATGCTAGAATTTTATTGCAAGGTATGTCACTATAAGAAAAATGAATTGACCGATAAAATAAATATTAAAGCAAACTTCAGTACAAAGCAAATAAACACAAGAGATCAGCCTGCTAAAGATGCCCAAAGCCTCAGCTACCACAAAGAATGTTCTAATGAAACATCGATAAAGTCATACAAAAGAAGGAATTATTAATGTCAATGCTGATTTCCTAAAGCAATTTACTGTTATTACATTTTCCTTCACTGACATTACACAATATTTTCTTTGACATAAATTATTTAATCAGCAAGCATATCACCAAAATATAAGTTTAAGTAAAAGTGATTGTAAAATATTGAAAGCAAATTACATAAAATTTGGAGAAAGTATTTTAGCTCTCACAGAAGCAATTTTGCTTGTCCGCTACTGAACAGTAAAATTCTATTTTGTTGTTAATAAATAGCTATTCTAAAAAAATGTGACCTGTATTGAATCAAATGCACAGTGATTTTCCAGAGAAAATTACAGGAGAATAATATATGACTTTCACATAACTGCGTGTGCTAAAGACTTTTAAGTTTTTACTACTGTTAGAATACAATTCAACAACTGCAGCTTCATTAAGTATTTCTGCTGAGCTGCTACTTAAAGCTATTGGTCATATCTAGATCCACCTACTTCCGCAAATTGTTCTAGAAATCTTTGGGGACATTCCAGGTACTGGCGCAAATGGAGATGCAAGCCACAGCTTAAAGCAGAAGTAAAGTAGGAAAAAAGCAAAAGAAATCATCTCCCAACTTAAAGTCACCATGTGCTAGTGTGCAATATATACTAACAAAATATATAAAAATTACCTTAAAATGAAGCCCTGCTATGGCAAGCTGTCATCACTGACAGGGCTTCCATCTTCACCTTCTGGGTTCGTGGGCTGTGGTCCTCTGAGTGCCCAAGCCACAATGACGTTACTGTTCACGGCACAAGGCTCTGAGGAAACTGCATGGGTATGCCATTTCTTTCAGAGCGCATACGCTGGTGACGTCACTGGTTGCAGGGAAACTGAATATCTTCTAAATGGTGTGCATTTAGGAGATATTCCTACACTTAAGCTTTATTATAAAATTACCTTTAGGTAGAAGTGTTCATGGGGGGACTTTACTACCACTTTAATGAAACCTGAGTCTCAAGACATAAGCTTTCAAGCATTAAACATGTAAAAGGAAGTAAAAACAATTTAACATGTGTATCTGTAATGCTTGGAATTCCGACACTTAAATTACAACCAAAGGTAGCTTGCTCATTTTAATAAACCCTTATATGAACACCTCAAAGTTACACATGATAAAAAGTATAACAAATTAGATTATGGTTTTCCTACTATTAAGATGCGATTGTGAACTCTAAATCCACCAGCCTTTACTCCTGTGCTTGATATTGCTAGTGATGGTGGGAGGAGTTTGGCAGATGTAGCAAGTAATTTTCTTTCACTGTTCTAGCTTCTGCATCCTCCACAGGGAACTACAGTTTCCATGACTCTTTATGTATCATATGCAGTCTATTTTACATAACACACACCCATCTGTCAATCAATACCTGGGTGTGTGTTATGTAAAACAGAATCAGAACTCAGAACGATCTGAGGTACGTGACTGTCAGAAGCCAAGCAGATGGGAACAGACTCTATAGAGAGAGGTGGGAATGGGTGGAGCCTAGACGGGCATAAGTGGGAGTAGGCAAGACATAGGTGGGAGTGGGCAGGGCAAAACAGGCTGATAATAAGGGGGAGTAAGCCGAGCCTTGGCAGGATTTCTCTGAAGATTGGGATGCCAGGGCTTTTCATGGATGAAAGAGCAACTCCTCCAATGATGCCATGATGGCACATTGTACTTTGTACAGAGTAGCATAACACAAAAGGGGACAACGGAGGCATTTAGAGAAAAAGGAAACATAGTTGTCTCCTGATTACAGGAAATGAACATGGGAAATTTCAGCTGCAGGGGGAAAAGGTAAATATTTGAATACCCTTGCTGTTATTTGAAAAACAACCAGTGAGATATTTAACAGATTACAGATTTACATCAGATATTGTGTTTTTTATTTTGACCATGGTTCTTCTTTGATTTACTGATTGTTGCTGATACAGATTGTTGCAAAGATCAAGATTTTCTAATTGCATTGCACTGCTCACATTACAAATAATTTTAATGACCTCAAGGAAACTCATTATACAGGATATGCAATTTAAACTTCTTCATATAGTACCAGTTAATAACCCATGCTCACACAATTAAAAAAAATGAAAAATGCCATTTACATAAACACTTATGCCCCGTACACATGGTCGGATTTTCCGATGGAAAATGTCCGATCGGAGCGTGTTGTCGGAAATTCCGACCGTGTGTGGGCTCCATCGGACATTTTCCATCGGATTTTCCGACACACAAAGTTGGACAGCAGGAGATAAAATTTTCCGACAACAAAATCCGATCACGTGAATTCCGACCGTGTGTGGCCTGTTCCGACGCACAAAGTGCCACGCATGCTCAGAAGAAATTCCGAGATGGGACAGCTTGTTCTGGTAAACTTAGCGTTCGCAATGGATACAGCACTTTCGTCACGCTGCAATGTTAAAAATGGTTTAATACAGCGCACTCTCTTCTTCTTTATAATGTGACAAGAATTAAGTCGTTTTGCTGCTCATATTTACACACACTTCTCACAAACTTTTATTTGTGTTTTTTTTAGTGGGATTCCCTGAATATATTGTTATTAGTTGTCACATCTGACAGTTTTATATTATTATTATTATTTTTTTTGGATTTTCAGCCTTTTGTTTTCTTTAATGTTTGGATTTTTTCCAAGGCTGATCTTTGTTCAATGTTATTTTTATTTTTACTCCAGAATATTTTTGGGTGTGTTTTGTGTGTCAAGTTACCCCAACACCATTGATATCTTTTATTATTTAATCTCAAGGAGATTGTTTGGTGTTGGTGTCCCTTGTTCATTTCACATTGTATATTTGAAATGTACCTCAATCCTCACAAACTGTCCTTTTTGAAGTAAAACACATAGGAGAGTATAATTCAAAACAAAAATTCCTTTATTAAGGGATCAGAACCAAACAAAGAGGAAGGCAACACTGGATCAACAGGAGAAATTAGCGAAGCCTGGGACCCCCACGGCAGACATCAATTCTTCAACATCAAAATTGGTGGCCTGAGGAGTCCATATGTAAGGGAGGGCAGTCTGGTCCAGAATTCGCAGAGATGCGGATAGCAGCAGATGAAATCTGTGTCCCCAGGCTGTGGTACCACAAGAGGCTGCATCTTTTGGCCGACCAGACTGAACCCAGGGCAATCACTGTCTAGTCTTCCTTTCACGTCTCCTTCCGGGCTGTGGCTGTGCAGTTGGAGATGTGGCAGGAGGAGGAGTAGGACCTGGAGGAGGAGGAGGACTGGGAGGACCTGGAGGAGGACTGGGGGGACCTGGAGGAGAGGGAGGATGAGGAGGAGGACCTGCAGGAGGAGGAGGAGGACCATCACAAAGGCGTGTCTGAGGTGTCATTTGGCCCCTCATACCTTTCTCAAGAGCCTCCAATATGAGGGCCTCACACATGACTTGTTGGCCCTTCTCCATCCTCTGCATTTTATATGCAATTAAGGCAGCAATGTTCTCCTCCATGGTGTGGGGTGCTCCCAGGACCTCTGTAGCCCTCCAAAAGAATCCTATAGCAGCCTCCTCTAGGGCACTCCTCCTACTGCCGCTTTCTCTTTTCAGGGGGGTTGGAGGGACCTGCAGATCAGCCAGCCGGCTCGGCCCGGCCACCCCCTGGCTGAGACTTCCCTGTGTATGAAAAAGGGACATGGTTTTAGTTTTTGCAGCATCAATCACAATCCTAAATTAGTACTCCCAAATAACATCTAGTTAACATCATTGATTGGACAAGCAGAAATATTTAGAGGAATGCTATACTTGGCTCAATCTGGGCTCCTCCACATATCGCCTGGAAGGCCCAGGTTGGGCGTCAGAAGCCTCAGCCGGGGGGGAAGGAAGCGTGGAAGGAAGACTGGAGAGGGATGGCCTGGGTTCAGTCTGGCCTGCCAGAAAGTACAGCCTGTTGTAGTACAACATCCTGGGGACATAGATGTCATCTGCTGCTCCGGATCTCTGTGAATCCAGGACTTTCTTGCGCTCCCTCAGATATGTGCTCCTCAGGCAACCAATTAATATCTTTAAATAAGTGATGTCTGCCGTGGGGATCACCTGCTTCACAATTTCACACAATTGCTCCAGTGCTGCCTTCCTCTTTGCTTGGTTCTTGAAATGGGGGTGGTTAATCTCCCACAAGCATGGCAGCTCCCTTAGCATCTCTAGGAATACTGACATAAAGTCATTATCTTTCAGTAGCATATCCATGTTCACTGCAAGACACAACACAAGACAAAGCCTAATGTCAGACAAAACTCTCCTAATCTTGTTACAATATAGGCCTCAATCTAGAAGCAGTATAGGCACAAGTTTGTCTCTTACCTTCGTTCTTACGATCGGCGCGTCCAATGCTCCTTCCTCCGCTCACAGATTGTACGTAATACGCACGCGTGTTACGCTTTATACACACTGCGCATGCGTGTAACTCCGCCCACCCCTGACGTTCTTTCTAGTCTATTCCCCGCCCCTTTTCATTCGGCGCAGTGGGTGAAGAGCATGATGGCGGAGTTAGAGCAGGTGTGTGCTAATTATAGCAACGAGGAGGAGGAGGAGGAAAGCCCGGATCCAGGCACGTCCCGATCCAGAAGGAGACGTTTTAAGGCCACAAATATGTCCTTTGGGGAGATGTTGGAGATGGTCGACATCATGAGGAAGTCTGACTATGACGGGAAGTATGGGCCTTACCCCAACCCCAACATCAGAAAGGCCAAGATCATGGCGAAAGGGATCAAAAGCCTTCACAGGAATTTCGGGGTACGAAGATCTAAAGATCAGCTCAGGAAGCGGTGGTCGGACCTAAAGTTGAGAGAGCCAGAGCAGTACCGAAAGATCCGGAGAGTGCTGCAAAAAAGTAAGTAGTTGTGCTGTGTTCCTATTCTTTCTGTCTTTATTACGTTCGTGCTGCTCCATATGCTTTTGTTAATTGTAACGTTTAAAAGGGCAACTTTAATGTTCATGGGCCCATTATTCGTTTGTATCAAACATTTTTCTTTCGGCCTCTAGAACACCATTGTTTAGGCCATATGCATTTTTTTTGGGCCTACTTGGATGCCAAATATTTGTTTGTGTAGATGGGTTTGTTACTAGAATGAAATGCAAACTAGATTGTGTGTAAGGAGAGGATACTGAGTAGCTGTTTTCACATCTGGACACTGGAGCACTAGTGTGGGACACCAGAACACCATTTTTATTAGGGGGCCACACAGGTGCTCCAGTGTATACTATAGGGGGGGCTACATCTGTGAAGCTTGTACCAAACAGGTAAAGTATTGCAGCTTGACAAAGGGCAATAAAAAAATACATCTTGGAACTCGGCTAAAATAGACAATTGTACCCCACTTCCAAGCAATGTTTCCTATTTCTAGTTCTGCCATCAAATATCTGTGTGCTAATTATAACATTTTTGTTTTACATAGGGGAGAAAAGACTCTGAGGACACCCCTCATCCGAGGAGACCAGAGACCCCCCACCTCTGGAAGAAGGTGAAATACCGCAAACCCAAGAAGAGCAGGAGGAAGAAGAAGATGTGTTGGAGATTGGCACAGGTGAGTGTCTGCGACCACAGACTCAGGTAAAAGAGATGGATGGTGGCAGATTTTTGAGACCTGTTTTTTTTTATTTATCTCTTTTTAGGTGATCGTGAGGTTGTGGATCCCGAACGCTTTACTTCAGAAAGTGCCCAGATCCTGATCGGGGAGATCACGGGGTGTAATGCCGAACTGCAAAACATCCAGCAAAAAATCCATGGTGTTATTAAAAAAAATAATAACATCATTGATGTTCTGGGGCGAATTTAAACCCCACAAAATCACTTTTTGTATTGTGGTCCAATCTTTTAAATTTTTTTGCAATGTTTTGAAAAGCCAAATTTGGAGGATGCACACAGTGTGCCAACATGTGCTATCTGCCATCACGGGAGATCAATGGACGTGTTTTGGGGGTGCAACCCCTTCCTCAATTATAAAGTAGCGTTGAGGAAGGGCTTGTTCCCCCAAAACACGTCCCTTGATCCCCCCTGATGGCAGATAGCACATGTTGACATTGGGAAATTGGTGTGCATCTTCCAAATTTGGCTTTTCCAGGGGTGACTTCCCCCCATCTGAGTGCTATATCAAACCCAGTTCCTAAATACTGATGTCTGATATAGCCTTCAGGTTTTACCTAATGTGAACTTTGTAAGTTCAAGTTTTTTGGCTTTCTTGTTGGTTTTACACAGGCCTGTTTTATCTGAAATGGACATTTCGATTTTTGATAATGCTACTGCAAAAATTGTTATACAACAAACATGTTGGTTTGTTTTAAAAACCTTTGGTAAATGCACATGTGATTGTGCAGGTATAAAAAAGTGGCTTACTCAAGAATGTGTGGATTATTGTCTCAACACTACAACACTTTTGGGGTGATGTAATAGCTGTTTGATGCAAAAGTGGGGGTTATTTCCTAAGGGCAAATCCTCTTTGCACTACAAGTGCAGTTTCAGTGCAGTTGCAAGTGCACTTGTAGTGAAATGTGTTTGTGCATTTAGGAAATAACAGCCAACAGTGCTTTGTATAAGGTTACCCAATCACAACATTTTCTGCACTCAAAACATTTCTGTCAGGGTCAGCTAAAACAAAAACAAGCAGTAAATGTCCACAAAGATTTTCTTTTTTTTTTATTTGAAAAAGGCTTCACATATTGTCTGGCATATTGATAGCCCCCCTACCCGCAAAGAACTCCAGGTAGCGTAACCGGACATCACGGGCACTCAGGGAGGGCAAGCCAGGACGGCCACTTTCAAGCGCCGTCAGTGTGGTTTGATGTAGGATTCCGGCCTCAGGCCCAACTGAGCCAGCATAGTTGGCCGAATGTTTCCGTAAAAAGTTATGGAGAACACAGCACGCAAGTATTATATGGTTCAGTTTATACTCTGCCATATGGATAGGTGTCAGAAATAGGTGGAACCGGCTGGCCAGGATTCCAAATGTGTTCTCCACCACTCTTCGGGCTCTGGCCAGCCGGTAATTAAAAACCCTCTGTTCCTGGGTGAGGGTCCTCATCGGGAATGGCCGCATCAGGTGGTCCCCCAGCGCAAATGCTTCATCAGCAACGAACACAAATGGGAGTCCTTCCACATTGTCCTCTGGAGCTGGCAAGTCCAAGCTGCCATTCTGGAGACGCCTGTAGAACTCCGTCTGGGCGATGACTCCACCATTGGACATCCGGCCATTCTTCCCCACGTCCACATACAAGAAGTCGTAATTAGCCGACACCACCGCCAACATCACTATACTATTAAACCCCTTGTAATTATAATAGTACGACCCCGAGTTGGGTGGTGGGACGATGTGGACGTGTTTGCCATCAATTGCCCATCCGCAGTTAGGAAAGTCCCACCGCTGGGCAAAGTGGGAGGCCACAGTCTGCCATTCCTGTGGTGTGGAAGGAAACTGTTGAGGAAAAAACAATTAACATTACTATTATTACTCTGAAACATGGCACGCAAATTAGACACAAACATTATGGGGCAACCTCCAGATAGCATTTATTAAGGGGAATTTAACAAGGCCAAAGTATAAGGTACACCTATCATATCCCCCCCCCTCTCATGGGCCATTTCTAGCATTATGGGGTGTGTGGAAATCTTGGACAGGTAACCCTCTTCACTTCTTTGAGAGATGAATGCCTAAATAATGGGTATTACTTTGAACAGCCCCTCCTTAGTTACACTATTGGCAGACCACTGGACAGGTAAGAAGTGTCATAATACAGAGGTATAAATACACACTGTACACATTTGAGGACATTTGGACATTCTACTATTACCTATCAAGATAATAATAGGATACAAAAACTTTAAATAGTACCAATCGAAAGTATACAGGCAGGCCCTTGCACTACATGCTTTGGGGAATTTATCCATAAATCTGAGCACAAAAGAGATGGGTATAGTGTGTATGGGTTTGGCAAAGTCAGCAGATAGATGATTGAGGATAGATAGAGAATTGGGATCAGCTGACTTAGCAGTTGGGGGAGGGAGGGTTACTAAAAATTATTTTGGGACACCACAAAAAAAAGCCTCTGGCACTCTGCCCAAATTTAAATCAAAAATTACATTTCCAAACATTTTAGGGGGTGTTTGGGGTAAAGCACTACTATGGAGCTGATAAAATACATTGTTAAGTGACTACATGAGGTGAATATAGAGGCAGGAGACACCATGCTGGGGAGGTTAGTGAAGGGCAAATATGTATGAAGGACCTAAAATAATAATTACATAAAAACCCAGCATGCATGAGGACAAAGGGGACATTCACAGCATATTACAAGCATGGTAATTAAGGAATGAGGAAAGAAATACAAGATATTATCAAACATTAAAGACAATAAAATGTGATATAAAAGGATAAAAATCTTACCTTCATATACTCCTTCTGCAGGACCTGTATGATGGCAGAACAGGCCTCTGGGATAATGATCCCCAGAGCCTGGGGGGAGATGCCTGTCGAGAACTTCAAGTCCTGCAGACTTCTCCCTGTGGCCAAATACCGCAAGGTAGCGACCAACCTCTGCTCCAGAGTGATGGCTTGCCTCATGCAGGTATCCTGCCTGCTGATATAGGGGGTCAGCGAAGCCAACAAATGGTGAAACACGGGGTCCGTCATCCTGAGAAAGTTCCTGAAATCATCAGGATTATTCTCACGGATCTCACAGAGCAAAGGCATATGAGAGAACTGGTCACGCTGAAGCAACCAATTCTTGGTCCATGAACTCCTCCCCACCCTGTTCATGGACTGGACTTGTGTCAAGGTCAGGACCCCAACAACAAGCCCCCGCACAGCACGAACTCTACGAGGAGTACGCATACGAAACATGGCTAGAAAACAGTCGGCTGCTCAGAACGAAGTAACAGAACGCATTGAAGAACAGCAAGGCCTGTGAAGAGCGACCTGAAAAACAGCAACGAGCAGGCAAGATCACACAGAAAACTCTGATACGAACTGACTGCACGCACTGAAGAGCAGATACAAACCCACAAGCACAAACTGAACGACAGAAAACAATCTGAAAGCCACGAGTCTGAAAAAGCGCGAATCGTCTCTCACCAAACTTTTACTAACACGAGATTAGCAAAAGGAGCCCAAAGGGTGCCGCGCTTGGTTCTGAACCGGCCTTTTCTAGTCTCGTCGTACGTGGTGTACGTGACCGCGTGGTTGGCGATCGGAAATTCCGACAACTTTGTGCGACCGTGTGTAGGCAAAACAAGTTTGAGCCAACATCGGTCTGAAAAAATCCTAGGATTTTGTTGTCGGAATGTCCGAACAAAGTCCGACCGTGTGTACGCCCTATAACTCCACTTTTGCTGAGAAAAAAAAACATTTCCTTCAGAGTGATTTTAACAACCTTTGTCAGTTTGTGTCCATTTGCAAATTGAATGTGAATGAAACTTTATAATTATCAATCAGCTCCTACACTTGCAGGGTTCTAATAAGGAAAGTGGCAGGGTCTGAAAGTCTTTAGACATTATTTCCCTTTGTATCTCACCAAAAATGAATTTTTTGTTGCAGAGGAGGCCCAATCTGACTTGTATCTTAGTGGAGACTTATTGGAAAATCAGTAAGCCAATCAAGCAGGAAATTAAACTTCTGGGGGGCATTTCTTACACCATCTGTGTACAGAACACCTCCACAAATTGCCATAATGCATAGCATTTAACAGAAAATGATAGCACTGCAGGCTGAAAATGAAAGATCATTTATAATAACATTTAAATACAATGTGACTTTTTAGCAATTGTATATGCTATATTAATTTTTTCTATGAAAATGGAGTTACCCTTTAACTTAATAAAGATCCGGGACGTGAGGGGAGGTCAGTGGCTGGTGAGACACTAGCTAGTATCAGAGCCAGATATACATATATATAGGTTACACACGCATATGTTAGAGCGAGAGCGATAATTCTAGCACTAGACCTCCTCTGTAACTCTAAACATGTAACCTGTAAAAAATTTGAAAGCGTCGCCTATGGAGATTTTTAAGTACTGAAGTTTTAGCGATATGCCACAAGTGTGTGCAATTTTAAAGCATGACATGTTAGGTATCTATTTACTCGGCATAACATAATCTTTCAAAGTATACAAAAAAATTGGGCTAACTAGTGTTTTTTTTTATTCATAAAACAGTTTCTTTAAAAAAAAAATGCATTTGAAAAATTGCTGCGCAAATATAATAATAATAAAAAGTTGCAATTACCACCATTTTTTTTCCCTCGGTGTCTGCTAAAACAATATATATATTGTTTGGGAGTTCTGAATATTTTTCTAGCAAAAAATTAAGATTTTTACATGTAGGAGAGAAGTGTCAGAATTCGCCTGGGTGGCAAGGGGTTAATTACCATAAGTAAGTAATGTACAAATATTTTTTATATATTGTATTTTCAAAATCTGTACTCAAGCAGGTGGCTTAATGGACAAATTACTGAAGTTTGAAGTTATAACTTCAAACCAGTAATTTCACAGTAAATAGATAAATAATACATTATTATCTTATAACATAGCATAATAATATAGCTTGATTAAAACAGTACCTTTTCATCAGTAGAAGATTATCATTATCCCTCTTAACTGTGTGAGAAAAACATGGCTTTATGGGTAAATCTTATACCCAGAGGCGTTGCTAGGTGGCAAAAAGACCAGGGGCTTCAGCCCGAAGTCCAAGGCCGGCACGGGGGGGGGGCTCTAGTGACGCTGGGTTTTTTTGGTTGTGCGGAGGGGTTGTGTGGTTGTGTGGCAGGGGTAGGCTGACTTGCTGGTTGCTGCCTGGCTTACCAGTGCCCATCAATGCTGACCGCTAAACTGACCTACCTACCTGACACACACTGACCTACATACACTGACCTACCTGACATACACTGACCTACATACACTGACCTACCTGACACACACACTGACCTACCTGACACACACACACACCTACCTACCTGACACACACACACTGACCTACCTACCTGACATACACTGACCTACATACACTGACCTACAATGACCTACATACAATGACCTACCTGACCCACACTGACCTACACTGACATACACTGACCTACCAACACTGACCTACATACACTGACCTACCTGACCCACACACACTGACCTACATACACTGACCTACCTGACCTACATACACTGACCTACATACACTGACCTACATACAATGACCTACCTGACCCACACACACTGACCTACATACACTGACCTACCTGACCTACATACACTGACCTACATACAATGACCTACCTGACCCACACTGACCTACATACACTGACCCACCCACACTGACCTACCTGACCCGCACTGACCTACATACACTGACCTACCTGACACACACTGATCTACACTGACCTACATGACATACATACACTGACCCACACTGACCCACCCACACTGACCTACATACACTGACCCACCCACACTGACCTACCTGACCCACACTGACCTACATACACTGACCTACCTACCTGACATACACTGACCTACATGACATACATACACTGACCCACACTGACCTACATACAATGACCTACCTGACCCACACTGAGCTACATACACTGACCTACCTGACATACACTGACCTACATACACTGACCTACCTGACACACCCACACTGACCTACCTGACCCACACTGACCTACCTACCTGACATACACTGACCTACCTGACACACACTGACCTACCTGACACACACTGACCTACATACACTGACCTACCTAACCCACACACACTGACCTACCTGACATACACACACTGACCTACCTACCTACCTGACGTACACTGACCTACATACACTGACATACACTGACATACATACACTGACCTACCTGACCCACACACACTGACCTACCTGACACACACACTGACCTACCTGACACACACACACTGACCCACCCACACTGACCTACCTGACCCACACTGACCTACATACACTGACCCACCCACACTGACCTACCTGACCCTCACTGACCTACATACACTGACCTACTTGACATACACTGACCTACCTGACCCACACACACTGACCTACCTACCTGACATACACTGACCTACATACACTGACCTACCTGACATACACTGACCTACCTGACATACACTGACCTACCTGACCCACACACACTGACCTACCTACCTGACATACACTGACCTACCTGACATACACTGACCTACCCACACTGACCTATCTGACCTACACACACTGATCCACACTGACCTACATACACTGACCCACCCATACTGACCTACCCGACATACACTGACCTACCTGACCCACACACACTGAAATACCTGACCCACACTGACCTACATACACTGACCTACCTGACCCACACTGACCTACATACACTGACCTACATACACTGACCCACACACACTGACCTACCTGACCCACACTGACCTACACTGACCTACCTGACCTACCCACACTGACCTACCTGACATACACTGACCTACCTGACCCACACTGACCTACCCGACCCACACACACTGACCCACACTGACCTACCTGACATACACTGACCTACATACACTGACCCACCCACACTGAGCTACCTGACCCACACTGACCTACATACACTGACCTACCTGACATACACTGACCTACCTGACCCACACACACTGACCTACCTGACCCACACACACTGAAATACCTGACATACACTGACCTACCTGACCCACACTGACCTACATACACTGACCTACCTGACCCACCTGACCTACACTGACCTACCTGACCCACACTGACCTACCTGAACCACACTGACCTACATACACTGACCTACCTGACCCACACACTGACCTACCTGACCCACACACACTGAAATACCTGACGTACACCGACCTGCATACACTGACCTACCTGACCCACACTGACCTACATACACTGACCTACCTACACTGACCCACACACACTGACCTACCTGACCCACACACACTGACCTACATACACTGACCCACCCACACTGACCTACCTGACATACACTGACCTACCTGACCCACACGGACCTACATTGACCTACATGCACTGACCTACCTGACATACACTGACCTACCTGACACACACACTGACCTACCTGACATACACACACTGACCTACCTACCTGACATACACACACTGACCTACATACACTGACCTACCTGACATACACTGACCTACATACACTGACCTACCTGACACACACTGACCTACATACACTGACCTACCTGACACACACTGACCTACATACACTGACCTACCTGACCCACACTGACCTACACACACTGAAATACCTGACCCACACTGACCTACATACACTGACCCACACACACTGACCTACCTGACCCACACTGACATACACTGACCTACCTGACCCACACTGACCTACATACACTGACCTACCTGACATACACTGACCTACACACACTGAAATACCTGACCCACACTGACCTACATACACTGACCCACACACACTGACCTACCTGACCTACACTGACCTACCCACACTGACCTAACTGACATACACTGACCTACCTGACCCACACACACTGACCCACACTGACCTACATACACTGACCCACCCACACTGACCTACCTGACATACACTGACCTACATACACTGACCCACCCACACTGACCTACCTGACATGCACTGACCTACATACACTGACCCACCCACACTGACCTACCTGACATACACTGACCTGCATACACTGACCCACCCACACTGACCTACCTGACATACACTGACCTACATACACTGACCTATCTGACCCACACTGACCTACATACACTGACCTGACATACACTGACCTACCTGACCCACACACACTGAAATACCTGACGTACACTGACCTACATACACTGACCAACTTGACCCACACTGACCTACATACACTGACCTACACACACTGACTTACACTGACCTACCCACACTGACTTACCTGACATACACTGACCTACCTGACCCACACACACTGACTGACCTACCTGTGTCCAGGTCCTGCAGCAGCAGCTCAGCCGTGGTGCAGGTGTGTGAGGCAGCCAGAGGAGGAGGAGGAGAGCCGCCCGCCCGAGCGCCAATCGATGTCGCACGGCGGCCAAATTGTGTTCGCTGCCTTCTCCCTCTTCCTGTCACAGCGCGCTGAGATAGGACTGGGCCGCTCCAGTCCAGAAATGGCATGAGAACTAGCGCGGAGGAGGAGGAAGTGCAATCCTCCTCCGCTTTGAATGCCGGGCAGTGTGGGCAGTGACGTCACTGGTTGCTAGCCGCTAGGTGGCTATAGCAACCAGTGACCGAGAGTAGGGGCGGGGGCGGAGCTGGAGCCGGAGCCAGCGCTACCACGGCTCAGTCCGCCCCTGTCCCCTGCATTCTAGGACTGGGACCAGAGACTCGGGGCTATTAGCCCCAGGCTCGGGGCTGTAGCCCCAATAGCCACCCCCTGGTGACGCCTCTGCTTATACCCATAAACCAATGTTTTTTCCTTCTAGTTAAGAGGGCTGGACTGGAAGGGAGTATGTGTCTTTTAGACACATACCCCCTTCTATGACACTGCAGTGAGAGGCTTGCCTCCACTGCAGCATCTTCTTTGGACATAGTATGGATTTACCAAAGATGCTGGTTCCCTCCCATTGACTCATTAGTATATTAGTAACACTATTCAACACTATTGAACACAGAGGAGGACCTTGCGTAAAGTATCTTTTATATTCTTGTTTTATATGCTCTGTAATATTTCCTTTATTTTTTATGTTAGCATTCCTATTGCCAAGATGACTGATGGGCTGAGTTACAGAAGATCAAAGACCAGCTGTCATTGAAAATTTTACCAGGGTCAGATAGTGGTGATTCATGGACAAACGCTGCCCCTAGTGGACACTATAGCAGGCTTCCTGGAGGATGGACAAATATTTAGAAGGACTGCCTCTTATCTATTTTCCATTGGATACAATGCTAGATGGGTGTTGTGTATGGGTCGAGTCTGAATGCAGTTTAAAAGTGTTCATTGAATGGAAAATCTCCCTCTTGCCTCATGGCTCTCATGCCAGTGAGCCCAGCTAATTATACTGGTCATAGAGGATGACCTTACATAATGTACCATTGATGTTCTTGTGTTTCATATGCTCTGTAACATTATTTTATTTTTTTTTTATCATTTTTTTTCTCTCTTATTTTTGTTTTTTATTTTTTATTATTCTTTTCTCTTGTTTTTTTTGTTTATTCATTTATTTTATTTTTGTTTTGTTCAGATGGAAAAATTCCAAATTGTTAGGTTTAGTCCATCTGAAAGGAGGGTCATTGACTATGCCCTCGATTAGCAGCTGAATATATGGTCATTGGCTATGCCCTCAATTAGCAGCTGAATACATTTTGTTTAAGACAAGAGTTGGTATAAAGCCATTTTAGCCGCTGGAGTTATTGTAGTTTTATTTTTTATTTTTTACTTTCATTCAAGTGGAAAAAGTTCCAAAATGTTTAGCTTTGTCCACTTGAAAGAGGAGTTAGTGCATAGGTCTTAAGGTACAGATAAATGCATTGTTTATTCTAGCGTTTAAAATTAGAATTTTTGAGAAGCAATGTTCGCGTTCATTTTTTTTTTTTTTGCTCTTACCATGGGGATCCATTTTAGAGTGGATTCACCCTAAAGAAATCATGCTAGAAAGAGTGAGGAGAGTATGTCAAGGACTACTCCAAATGAGCCCTACCTCCCTATAGGAAAATTGTTGGACTATTGCGGTACCCAAATAAAGAGTAAAGCGTAAATAAAATTCCAACTTATTTGAATTACAAATATACAATTTACAAGAACAACTTAAGGGTTTTTACAAAGTAGACAATTAAACACGCATTTTAATAACAATGAGTCAAGCCCCCATGTGTAGGTGGAGGCACACTGATGTAGTAAAGGACGTTTAACCTCAACAGTTTAGCAGCCAAGGCAGCTTCCTCAGGAGGCGTACAATCATAGCATCTAGGGGGGTAGATAATCAAGATTACATTCATAAAGTGCAAAAGAATAGTAATACATTATAATACATGATAGAATTGGAGTATTTACACATTGTTTAGGCACACTCACCAACAACTGCCCCAACAGGCAAGGAACGGCACATTTGAGACACCCAGATCGGGCTTTCCCCCTGGGGGCAAACACGGGGGGGCTAATAATACAGACTATTGGTAAAAAATATATAGAAAATATATGTTGGTATGGGTACCAAAAAAGTTGGAATATGTTGCTGAAACACACAACGACAATGTGTGTGGGGGTAGGGAGGGCAGGAGGAGAAAGGGGGGAAGAGAAAGAGAAGAGGAGAGAAGGAAAGAAGAGAAAGAAGAGGGAGGGAGGAGGGGAGGAAAAATGGGAAGAGGGGGGGATCAGAAATGGAAGGGAGGGAAAGGAAGGAAGGGAAGGAAAGAAGGGAAGGGGGAGGAAGAGGGGGGCAGGGGGAAGGGAAGGAGGGTGTGGGATGGAGGAGAAGGAGAAGGTGGGTAAGGGAGGTGGGGGGAGGGGGAGAGGGGAAGGGGGCAGGGTGGGGGGGAGGGAAGAAGGAATGAAGGGGTAGAATAGGGAAGAAGAGCAAAGAAGAAAAGACCATCAGTTCCTGCAGTCAGATATAGTATGTGGCGCTAATCAATCCTCAAGTACCAAACTGCAAAAAACAAGATCACCAATGCTGTACCAATCAGTATAGGTACAGTCCTCCTATTACAGATACAGGTGTGTAGCAATAAACCTTACGGCCACTCCAAAAACCGGAAAAACTCAAATTGCTATTACAATAATAATAATAATATATGACTTCTTACTACTAAGTGCACCGTGCTTAAATCTTGAAATTGCCACAGTATAATCCCTGTGTAACAGTATAGACTTGTGAATCTACATATTACACTTACATAAACTCATAAAGTGCTTTGTGCAGAGTGCGATTCCTGATGCGATAACCAAAACACATAGTGATAAGTGACACAGTGTGCAAAATAACATAATTTGTGATTGGAAATACAGCCCAAGAAATTACTAAAGTGCAAAAAATGCAAAAAATTACTAAAGTGCAAAAAATTAATGTAAGGTTCCTCGTGCTGTAAAATCTAGAATGTGTAGTACTCCTCTCTAAAATATAACAATTATTAAAAAAAATTGATTTCAGTGTGCAAAATATTCATAAATAATTATCTGCAACTATGGATGTGAGAAAAAGCACCGCATCACCATATAGAGAGTGATAATAGTGCAATACAGTCATACACACATCCCTGCAATTTGAGATGCAATTCAAACCCCCAACATCCACAATAGGATAATGTGGTCCATAAAAGGTGACAATAGTGCAATACAGTCCACACCAATGTTGTTGTCATGCAAATGTGACTTCTGATGTCCACACAAGAAGGTCTATTATAAAGTGCAAATAAGAGTGACTTGTGCTGTTCTTCTACTTCAATTCTGGTGCACACACCAATTGTTTCCCCCAGTCTCTCACCTCCAGTAGCGGCCCCCAATGGGCCGAATCAGGCAGGTAGATAATGCTTTGGTAGAGAAGATGGGTTTCCTGAAGCGATTCACCTTCCCCGAGGGATGTCTGTGGATCTGGCTCTCCGTCTCGCCTCCCGCCACTCACAGCAATCCTAGAATAGCAATCCCAAGAAGAAAGGAATAGCTCCCATAGTGTAGTAGTTTAAAATGAAATTTATTGTGACAAACATAGTAACTTACATGTAGATAAAAAACGAGCAGTGAAACAGTGTTGGGCTTCTGGGTTCGGCCGTCCCCGGGAAGCGTCGGCACCTGGCTCCTCCTACCCTGACGCGTTGCGTCATACCACGTGACATTCTCAAAGGGATGGGGAGTCCGGTGCCTGATAGCCAGTTTAAATGAGTGCCACTGTCATAGCAACGACTTTAAACAAACATTAGAGACGATCTTCCGTGCATAATAGATACGCTTGGTGGAAGGTATTGGCAATTCATTATATACAAAATACTTCATACATGATCAGTAAAACTAATGTCCTCAAGATAAGTGAAACTATAAGAAGGAGTGAATTTGAAGAATGAAAGTAAACAATCTAATATCCAATCGATATCCATGTTTCCTGTAACTAATACAACATCTACAGCATCTAGTGGTGGCTAAAAATATCTACCACAATCATATGTTATAATAAAACCATGGGGAACGGCAGAAAAACAATGAAAAGGAGGGGGAAGAAAAAAATCTATGTATATCTTGAACAACACTGGTCCAATTCCCCGGACCTAACAATGATACTGATATGCTCAAATGCTCAATAAAAGGCACATTAAAATAAAAAACCCAATATTCACGTAAACAATATCTTTCAAAAAAAATCTCCTCTAGGCTGATTAAAATGAAACTTTCTTCACACAATAATTAAAATCAACCAGATAAAATCTGAGTAGTACCTGACATAAGGTACCATAGTGGGGAATGTTTAATCAGGACAAGGGGCACAATCTACCTATTAATGTCTGACATGGGAATTGTAATATAAAAAAGATTTAAAAATATATAAAAGCATACATATTAAAATCTAGGTACAAATATTATGTGTTGCCATTAAAAATTAGAAATAAAACAATTCAAATCAAATTCTACGTTGTGTCCCGAAGGCGATAAAGTTCGTAATTCATGGATCCATCTGGACTCTGCCTGACTGATTCTAATAATTTTGTTATCGCCCTTCCAATGGGGTTTGTACTTTTCTATTCCACATACTCTCAGTGATGAAGGGTCACTATTATGGTACTCTGCATAGTGTTTAGACTATGCTTAGCAAAGCTTTTTTTGATATTACGTACATGCTCTTTTAGTCTCATCCACAATGCCCTCTTGGTTCTGCAGACATATTGGATACGGCAGGGACACTCCAAAAGATAAATGACTCCTTCACTCCTGCACAAGATAAAGTCCTCTATCTCATAATTTTGTGCCGTGACAGTGGACGTAAAGCTTGATTTTTTCTTCTTGTCTTCTCTCGTATGTCTGCAGGTATAACAGTTTTTACGTGGATAGAACCCCTTACCTTCAAAGAAGGAACATTTTTTCTTTTTCGGGGGGTCTAAAACATTTTTTGCCAAGCGGTCCCTTAATGTCGGGGCTCTCCTATACACAAATTTTGGTGAGTTTGATAAAATAGGGCCTAGATGTCGATCCGTTTTGATGATGTCCCAATATTTTTTGACAATTTTTTCAATTTGCTTGTATTGGATATTGTAATCCATAATAATGGGTACATTATCTTGCTGAATTGAATTTTTTTCCCCATCCTGTATTAGTTTTTCTCTATCCATTAATGTGACATCATTAATTTTTTCTTCAATAAATTTGGCAACGTATCCCTTCTGGACAAACCTTTCTCCGATCATTTTAGCTTGTTCCAGGAATGTTTCTTTCTTAGTACAGTTTCGCCTTAGTCTAACCAACTGACCCTTTGGTATGTTGTCCAACCATATTGAATGGTGACAGCTATCCAGAGGTAGGTAACTGTTCCTGTCTACTGCTTTAAAATACGTCTGGGTGCATAGCTTGATTCCTTCTTTCTTAATTTGGAGATCTAAAAAGTTGATTTTCTCGTCACTGATCTTCCAAGTCAATTTTATGTTTTTATTATTAGTATTAAGATAAAAACAGAAATCGATGAGACTTTCTCTATTTCCACTCCAGATTATAAAAATATCATCAATAAAATGTTTAAAAACTGTCAGCTGTTGTGGTCGATTGCTGTAAAGTGCTTCTTCTTCCCATTCTGACATGTAAAGGTTAGCCACACTGGGCGCATATTTAGCGCCCATCGCAATTCCACATATTTGTTTGTAATAATTGTTATTGTGCCAGAAGTAGTTAGAATCCAAGCTGTATTTCAGGCAGTCTAGTAAAAATCTTCTTTGCTTACATTTCAGGTTACTATACTTTCTTAGGGCCCATTTGGTTGCCTGTATAGCTTCATCATGGTTGATGATTGTGTACAGGGATGAGACATCAGCCGTTGCCAGATATATAGGGCCATCATATAAATAAAAACTTTTGTGCGCTAGCAGTAATTAAATAAATAAAGAGTGCCTAGGAGACACAATGTGTGTGTGAATCCCAGCAAAAATAATAACAACAACAAGTCAATAGAATTATAAATCCAACAAAATATTAGCATATACTGAAAATAAGTAGTCACACATCAAGGCAACTCATAATCAGTCCAAGACAGGATTCAAAAAATAGGTAGAAGGAAAAAAGTCCACTTGTTATATCTCCTCACTGAATCACGGAAAATAATGAGCTATAATGAGCTGAAGAGACTCCTATCGAACGTGAATTGATTGCAGAAAAAGGAGTAAAAGATGTGCGCTTACCCCAATCGTTGGACCTCCTCTCTGGCAAGGTCGTATGGGCTTGCAGATATAGCCCTCTGCAGGGACAGAATGTTGATATCCGGGTCTTGACAGCATGTACCACCGACTCCAATATGGTCTGGACACTCCAACTGCTCCAACATCAGAGGGGGGACTTAGGAGTGGAAGAGTCCATGTTCAAGAAAAAAAACATAAGGAGGAGGACTCCAATAGTGTGATTGGCTGTTCCCAGCTTCCCAGGAGACTCACTGACTGTCTCCTGGGAAGCTGGGAACAGCCAATCACACTATTGGAGTCCTCCTCCTTATGTTTTTTTTCTTGAACATGGACTCTTCCACTCCTAAGTCCCCCCTCTGATGTTGGAGCAGTTGGAGTGTCCAGACCATATTGGAGTCGGTGGTACATGCTGTCAAGACCCGGATATCAACATTCTGTCCCTGCAGAGGGCTATATCTGCAAGCCCATACGACCTTGCCAGAGAGGAGGTCCAACGATTGGGGTAAGCGCACATCTTTTACTCCTTTTTCTGCAATCAATTCACATTCGATAGGAGTCTCTTCAGCTCATTATAGCTCATTATTTTCCGTGATTCAGTGAGGAGATATAACAAGTGGACTTTTTTCCTTCTACCTATTTTTTGAATCCTGTCTTGGACTGATTATGAGTTGCCTTGATGTGTGACTACTTATTTTCAGTATATGCTAATATTTTGTTGGATTTATGATTCTATGCACTTGTTGTTGTTATTATTTTTGCTGGGATTCACACACACATTGTGTCTCCTAGGCACTCTTTATTTATTTAATTACTGCTAGCGCACAAAAGTTTTTATTTATATGTTTATCACTTCATGGATATTTGAAGTTTTTTTTGCAGCTGCATTTTATTTATTTATTTATTTATTTGTCATCACGTATTGCTCATTAGCGCAGGTTTCTTCCATTATTTATATAGGGCCATCACTCAGGGTCACGTCATTGAGGAGATGAATAAGATGTTTAGTGTCTCTCAGATATGATCTCGTCATCTTCACTACTGGCAGTAAAAACCAGTCGATGTATTCACCAATTCTTGCGCCTACCGAGTTGATACCATTCACTATAGGCCTCCCTGGGGGTTTACACTTATCCTTATGGATCTTTAGTAGCGTATAGATTACGGGTATCTTACAAGTTTTCAGCTGTAGGTATAAGGCTTCCTTTTTATTTAGGAGGCCTTTATCTACTCCTTTCTGTATAACCTTTGCCAATCCTTTTTTGTATCTTAACGTTGGATTATTTAATAATAGCTGGTAGGTTTCCTTATCATTGACCTGTCGGTTGAGCTCTTCATTATAGTCATCCTTGGATTGAATGACTATGGCTCCTCCCTTGTCAGCCTGCCTTATTACAATGTCATTTCTTGCTTCTAATTTTTTTATCCCATTTTTTATACTTCTTGAATCCCACACATTTTTCACTTTTAATTCTTGTAGATCTCTTAAAATCATTCTTTTAAAAACTTCTATGTGTCCATCTTTCCCAGTGGGTGGGTTGAAGAGAGATTTATTCCTCAGATTACTGAATACAATTCCATTATTATCTGGTATAGTTGCACCTCTTCTTTCTAATGGGTTACTGATCATGTATTTTTTTATATTAAGACTCCTGATAAATGTATTAATATCCACATATGCATTAAATTTATTAAGGTTCTTCCTTGGGGCGAACTTTAATCCCTTATCAATACTCTAATTTCTTCCGGTGTTAGTTCTACCCCACTAATATTAATAATACCTTCCCCTACTGTTCTCTTTTCCTTTTGTTTTTTGATTCCTGCTCGGCATCCTCTTCTCATTTTTCGTTTTTTGCTTTCTTTTTTTCTACAGATCTTCTCGGGGTGTTCCTTTGGTATTCTCCCCTGTCTTGATCCCTCTGTCCTTCTTGTTTCCTGTCTTCTCTCCTTCTTGTTCTCCTGTCCAGACTGGGGTATGCCTGTCCTGTCTCCATGGAGGATTCTCTTGATATTGGCTTCTCGGAGATTCTTGGTGGCGTTGCTCTAAAAAACGGTAAGGTGTTCTTTCTCTTTCATATCTATCAGTTGTTTTGGATGCCAGGGGGATGTCCCACCATCATCATACCTTTGCAACTGTTCATATCTGTTTTGTGTCAGAATGATATAGTGATTAGGGATGAGCTTCGAGTTCGAGTCAAACTCATGTTCGACTGGAACATTGGCTGTTCGCAAGATCGCCGAACAGCGAACAATTTGGGGTGTTCGCGGCAAATTCGAATGCCGCGGAACACCCTTTAAAGTCTATGGGAGAAATCAAAAGTGCTAATTTTAAAAGCTTATATGCAAGTTATTGTCATAAAAAGTGTTTGGGGACCTGGGTCCTGCCCCAGGGGACATGGATCAATGCAAAAAAAAGTTTTAAAAACGTCCGTTTTTTCAGGAGCAGTGATTTTAATAATGCTTAAAGTCAAACAATAAAAGTGTAATATCCCTTTAAATTTCATAGCTAGGGGGTGTCTATAGTATGCCTGTAAAGGGGCGCATGTTTCCTGTGTTTAGAACAGTCTGACAGCAAAATGACATTTCGAAGGAAAAAACCCATTTAAAACTACTCGCGGCTATTGCATTGCCAGTCCGACAATACACATAGAAGTTCATTGATAAAAACGGCATGGGAATTCCCCACAGGGGAACCCCGAACCAAAATGTAAAAAAAAAAATGACGTGGGGGTCCCCCTAAATTCCATACCAGTCCCTTCAGGTCTGGTATGGATATTAAGGGGAACCCCGGCCAAAATTTAAAAAAAAAATGACGTGGGGGTCCCCCTAAATTCCATACCAGACCCTTCAGGCCTGGTATGGATTTTAAGGGGAACCCCGCACCAAAAAAAAAAAAAAAACGGCGTAGGGTCCCCCCAAAAATTCATACCAGACCCTTATCCGAGCACGCAACCTGGCAGGCCGCAGGAAAAGAGGGGGGGACGAGAGTGCACCCCCCCTCCTGAACCGTACCAGGCCACATGCCCTCAACATTGGGAGGGTGCTTTGGGGTAGCCCCCCAAAACACCTTGTCCCCATGTTGATGAGGACAAGGGCCTCATCCCCACAACCCTGGCCGGTGGTTGTGGGGGTCTGCGGGTGGGGGGCTTATCGGAATCTGGAAGCCCCTTTTAACAACGGGACCCCCAGATCCCGGCCCAAACTCACAAAAATCTTGAATCACCACCTGGTCGACCCATAGTCTCTGGCAAAGGATCTTTAACAGAAAATGCCAGTAAACTAGTTGATATGTTTCTTATGCCACATGCATCAAGTTTGCCCTCCTTTATTAGGGATACCACAGATCTTCTGCGTCACATTGAGGGGGTCCAGGTCCCTCCGGACACCCTCCTCATGGCTATTGATGTCCAAGGCTCTGTACTCAAGCATCCCCCACGAGCAGGGCGTCTGGATGGCTGGCTCATTCCTTATTGAACAAGACCATAATACTTGGCCACTAAACAACTTCATTTTGATACTTCTTGAGTTTATTCTCACTAGGAACTATTTTATTTTTATGAATCAACTATACCTACAAACCCAAGGCATAGCCATGGGCATGTCCTGTGCCCCTTCCTACGCCAATTTTTATCTAGGGGGGTGGGAAAGGACCATTTTTGTAGATGAATCGTTAGAACCATTCTTAAACCATGCGCTTTGTTGGCACAGGTTTATAGATAACCTGTTGGTCATCTGGACGGGCACTGAACAACTTATTGAATGGTTAAATGTTAACCACTTTAATCTCCACTTCATCTTCACCTATGACACTCATAGTATTTCATTCCTGGATATGAAAATCATTAAGAATCCCTCCGGTAAATTGATCACAGATCTATATCGCAAGCCTACAGCAGGCAATACACTTCTTCATGCCTCTAGCTCTCATCCCGGTCCTCTGGTACGCAGTATTTCTTATGCTCCGTACCTGAGACTGAGACGGAGCTGCACAGAGGATGGGGGTTTCTGTTTACAAGCTGATGGCTTACGCACACATCTGCTGGCCTGGGGATATAGTCGTACGAATTTAAGAAAAGCCTTCAATAGAGCCTTTGCTCGTACCCGACAATCGCTTCTTTACAGCCCCCCACATACTAAGCAATCTCTAACTGTCAAAATTATTACAAAATTTTCAATCCATCACAACCATTTGCGCAATCTGTTGTCACAACACTGGCACTTACTTACTGAACATGATATTTTAAAAAAGTATGTAAGATCCACTCCAGAACTGGTCTTCAGAAGAGCCACTTCCCTTAGGGATAAATTCACCCGCAGCCACTATAGGACCTATTCACCTCTATCAGAGGGTCCGAGAGGCACCTTTGAATGTGGAGAATGTCCACATTGCCCATGGATCCAGGAAGGACAAAAATGTATCTTCCCAAATGGAGAGACATTTGTACCTCGACATTATGCCAATTGTGGTACCAGAGGGGTTGCGTACCTGATGGTCTGTGCCTGCAAGGCCTTTAATGTAGGCAAGATCATCAGGGAACTTCGGCAAAGGTTGGGTGATCATCTGTATGCCTCTACCAATGGTAAGCTCACTACGGTGGGCAGCCACATAGGGATCCACCATAGATTTAATTCTGAGTGTGTAAAATTTTTTGTTTTGGATGTGATTCCAGAAGATCCTAGAGGAGGTGATTGGGACCGTAAAATCCTAAGACGAGAGTCTATTTGGATTGAACAGCTCAATGCTCTCACACCTCCAGGCCTTAATGAGGCACATATAAACATTTTTTATAACTCTCTGATGATGTCCTCAAACACCTCTCTCTCTTCTCCAGTCTCTGCTTCCTTCCATGTTTGTGGTCTTTTTTGTGCTCCATATTTAAATTGCTTTCGATATCCTTTAATTTTTCAACTTCTGGTTTACTGATATTATTATGTACCCCTGAAATGTGCTAGTGGTATTTAATGTCCCATTAATGTTTAATTGTTCTTTGTATATTATTTTTCATATGCATTAATTCGCTGTTAGATTTAAATTGGTGATATTTATTTTGTAAGAACAATGTTTTGTAAAAACAAAAAGATTTTTTGTAACCTTATTGTGCATCAAATTGGATTCAGTGTCGGTGTTCTTGCTGGGGGACTGATTCTCTCTTTGATTCTCCCCCAGCTCGATACACCTTTCGCCAATGCTGTATTTTAGATTTATGTCCTTCTCCACCAGCATCACTCCTCATCAGCTGCAAACGGCTTGAGGAGTTCATTCTCACCCTGGTGGCGGGCACCTGTCTCCCCAGCAGGGGCTCAGATTCCCTAATGGGTGGAGCCTCCCCCTGCTTCCCTGTGCTGACGCACAACTAGCGTCCCCAAATATAGGGATGTGTACATGCGCATTTTTGGCTTGCGCATGCACAACAGTGCGGAGTCAGACCCGGTGACGTTGGCACCTGATGTTATGCGGTGCTGTACATATGTCCGGGTTGGGGGTATGTAAGGCGGCCTCACTGGCCACTTTTACACAGACGGAAGACACCTGGGACCTTGCAAAACCAGCTATGTAAAGTGAGTCTTGCTAATTATCAAGAATTTGGAACATAAGTCATCCCTGCCTTATCCTCTCCTCCCTCCAGGCTGATGGTGTTTGGTCTATTAGCTGGGCTCCATTACCTAGTGAGCTCCGCTCTGACCATACACTCCAGGCAGGTTAAGGGGAGGTTATAGGCATTATCTTTATGGTATATATTTTGCTTTATTAGTGTTTCCCCTCCACCCTTTTTTCAGACCTTCCTACATTATTGCTGAACAGTGCTGGCTACTCCTGGGTGTCATAATATTGCTCTTGCCTTTTTCATCTTGTTGGGTGGGTTTTATATTACATTAACCATTTGTTTGTGCACTGTTCCCTGGGTGTCCTGCAGGAACTGATGGTCTTTTCTTCTTTGCTCTTCTTCCCTATTCAACCTCTCCATTCCTTATTCCCTCCCCCCGCCCCCTTCTCCTCTCCCCCTCCCCCACCTCCCTTACCCACCTTCTCCTTCTCCTCCATCCCATGCCCTCCTTCCCTTCCCCCTCCCCCCTCCCCCCCCTCCCCTTTTCCCCTCTTCCCTTCTTTCCTTCCCTTCCTTCCTTTCCCTCCCTTCCATTTCTGGTTTCCCCCCTCTTCCCATTTTCCTCCCCTCCTCCCTTCCCCGGTCCCCCCAAATTATATATTTGATTCTGCTCTTGTTTTAACTTCCAGAGTCCTGGTGAAGCGAGAATCTGGAGAGGTCTCTGGAACATGGATGAAAGATGTTCATTTGGTATGCAGTTTGTCTGTGCTGTACCACACTGCAAATTTGTTCTTACAAATATTCAGGGGAGAAGGGATACATGAAAAAAATTCAGATTAATACTTGCAATATAAGGTTTCTTTTTCTTATGGACAATTTAGTGCTAATGCTGAATCTGTACCCATCAACAAGACTTGTGAAACATTTTGCCGGAGTCTCTCCTGTCATTTATGAATGCAAACGTACTATGAATACATGTGCAATGGGTTGGAGGTTAGGGAAGGAATATAGCCTACCCAACCCTTCAGAACAAGAAATTAAAACTATTTTTTTTTTGAGGGAGGTACTGAAAGAAGGAAATCCTCTTTTTAATTTGTGACATGTATTGGCATAACTGAATTAATATGGTGCAGATACACAGAGGCTGGCACTTATGCATAAGTAAGGTGTCTGTTGGCCAGACTAGAGAGTGCCAGGTGACCCATCAATCGGGTGAAAAATTCTTTGTGGAAATCGAACGTGAAAAATCAAAAGTGCTAATTTAAAAGGCTAATATGCAAGTTATTGTCATAAAAAGTGTTTGGGGACCCGGGTCCTGCCCCAGGGGACATGTATCAATGCAAAAAAGTTTTAAAAACTGACTTTTTTTGGGAGCAGTGATTTTAATAATGCTTAATGTGAAACAATAAAAGTGTAATATTCCTTTAAATATCATGCCTGGTGGATGTCTATAGTATAACTGTAGAGTGGTGCATTTTTCCCGTGTTTAGAACAGTCCCTGCACAAAATGACATTTCTAAAGGAAAAAAGGCAATTTAAAACTGCTTGCAGCTGTAATGTAATGTTGCTCCCCCCCCAGCCCATTAACAGGCCCTTTGGGTCTGGTATGAATATTAAGGTGAACCCTGTCCAAATTTAAAAAAAAAAGGCGTGGGGCCACCAGTCCCTATATAATCTGAACAGCAGCAGTATACAGGCGGTCCCTGGGTTACAAACAAGATAGGGACTGTAGGTTTGTTCCTAAGTTGAATCTGTTTGTAATTTGGAACAGGTACATTTTGTAAGTGTAGCTCCAACCAAAAAATCTATTTTTAAGCTTTTTGGATAACATAGGGAAGGGTTATCATCACCCCTGTAACATTTACTTTGCTGTCTATGCTCCTGTTCAGAAGATTTCACCTTACTTTCTGTCCCAATGACAATTGGATTTTGAAAATTTTGGGTTATTAGGGAAACAAGGATTGGTGATAAAGCATCAGTGGGGAGACACCTTTTTCCCATATTAACTCTTACAGGAGAGAATTTCCCTTCCTAGGGGTAGATTTCCTCTCACTTCCTGTTGTCTCCCTCCGTTTGTAAGTAGGAGTCAATTGTAAATCAGATGTTTGGAAATAGGGGACTGCCTGTATAAACTATACGGCCTGCCCTATACACTCTGCGGAAAATTGGGCCTCAGGTATTGGTGGTACCAGAACACTGTAAGCCCTCACAGTTACTCTTGGGCACTGGAATGGGCCCTGCTGTGAAATATTATATCAAAAATTGTAATTACATGCTCCTGTTAAACAGGGACAGAAAAATTGGGCCTTAGGCGGTGGTGGTGGTGGTGGCACAACACTGTAAAGCCTCACAGATACTTTTGCTGAGCGCAGGAACAGGCCCTGCTTTGAAATATTAGATCAAAAATTGTAATTATGTCCCTGTTAAACAGGGGCAGAAAAATTGGGCCTTAGGCAGTGGTGGTGGTGGTGGCACAACACTGTAAAGCCTCACAGATACTTTTGTTGAGCACCGGTACAGGACCTGCTGTGAAATAATAGATCAAAAATTGTAATTACGTCCCCCTGTTAAACAGGGGCAGAAAAATTGGGCCTTAGACGGTGGTGGTGGTGCCACAACACTGCAACCCCTCACAGATACTCTTGTTGATAGCAGGAATGAGCCCTGCTGTTAAATATTTGATCAAAAACTTGTAATTATGCGCCCCTGTTAAAACAGGGGCAGAAAAATTGGGCCTTAGGTGGTAGTGGTGGTGACCTGAATCAAAAATATTCTTAGAAGCTATCATCATGAAAATTGAGGAGGAATAGGATAGTCACTCGGCATAATAGGATAGTCACTCAGCATATGCAGTCTTCAAGGCATCCCACATCCATAGAAAAATCATTTGGTTACATCAATGGAGTCTGTGGACAAGCACACTCTGTGATCGGTTACAAAGCCTCCAGCAGCACTGAATGCACATTCAGAAAGAACGCTGGATGCAGGACAGGCCAGTAGCTCAATTGCATATTGAGCAAGCTCTAGCCAGTTGTCCATCCTTAAGACCCAGTAACCCAGTTGATGTTCTGGTGGAAAGGTCTCCAAGTCTGATCTTGCCCCTAGATATTCCTGCACCATGTAATTCAGAAACTGGCGATGGTTGCTGGAACTGATCAGACCTCGGCGCTGAGGACTGAAGAATTGCCTGAAGGCATTGGTCAGCCGGCCACCTTCTCTACCGCTCTCTGTGACTGAACAAAGCCTCAGCAACACGTTGTCCAGCACCAGGAAATTGTAACCTCTCAGGCTCTGGAAACGTATTGCACAAAGCTTTCTGCAAGGCCTCCTGAAGATGTTTCATCCTCTGCTCCCTCTGCGAAGGCTGGATAAGTTCTGCAACCTTACCCTTGTAACGTGGATCAAGAAGGGTTTCCAGCCAGTAATGATCCCTCTCCTTGATACCACGAATCCTAGGGTTATTTCGCAGGCTTTGCAGGATCAGGACATGCTGCATAGGTTTGCAGAGGCATTCGATCCTGAGTCCTCTAGATCACTAAGGATCACATGATCATCAACCACCTCCTCCTAGCCACATACAACTCCATGGGTTTCTGGGTACTGAAAACAATCCCTTGAAGACTGCTGCTAATGCTGAGTGTTATCCTCAACCTCCATGCTGACATAACCCTCCTCCTCTTCCTCTTCTTCTTCCTGTGTGATCGGCGGGCCTGCAGGAATACTAATATCTGAATAAAGAGGGCCTTGAGAGGTAAAGAAGTCCTTCTCTTCCTCCCACTGTTCTGCCTCAAGTGCCCTGTCCATTATTCAACGAAGCGTGTGCTCTAACAGGAAGACAAGAGGGACAGTATCACTGATGCATGCACTGCCAACGTTGAGTTCCACCTGGTGGGCATGTCACAAATGAATAGGTTAAGAAGGTCTGCGCTTAGGACGTGTATAAAGGTTGCAGCCTCCCCAAATACCCCCCGTAAGAGTGCTCTAAATTATAAAAGAAAGAGGATGAGAGGGGTGAGTGGCGCTACCTGTGTGCCAAATAGTGATCTGCCAGATCACTCTTTAGTTGCTAAGTAGTTAAAAAACTCAGTGATATTGAGATAAGAATTACAGCAAACCAGTTAACAAAAAAGTGGTAGTGTGATAATTATGATAGCTCACCTACACCAGGAGAAAAATGCTGAAGTCCTCTGAGTGTGGGCATCAATCATACACAGGAAAACTTATCACCAAAAATGTAATTAACCTTTATAAATTAGTGGATCCCATAATACTGTGTACAAATGATAATGAATCCTCTCCTTATATCCATGCATATAAAATCCAAACATAAATTGCATGACAATAGAGTGATCCTCTGCTTATAACAGTACATATAGTGTCCAAACCCTAAATTCAAAATGTATGTAGACCCAAAAAACAAAAAAGAAAAACAAAAAAACAGGAAAAATACAAAAAAAATTGCACCAAAATTAAAAATCGCACCAAAATGCAATTTATCGCAACGTATATAAAAAGCACATAGGTGCATTCATATAGCGTCCAAACCCTGAATTCAAGGTGTATATAACCCCAAAAAGCAAAAAAAACACAAAAAAATTCAAAAAGTCGCACCAAAAAACAGAAAAATTTAAAAAATCGCACAAAAATTTAAAAAATTGCACCAAAATGCAATCACCATATATAAAACATGCTTAAGTGCATTCATCTCAGTGAAAGTGACTGTTCATGCTTAGAAGAGTTGTAGCAGGTGACTTTAGTGCTCACAGAATCTTGACAGGTGACTTGCGTGCTCCCACTCAAGGGTCCCCACTCACCAGCTCCTACTACCCCTGCAGCGGTAATACGCATGTAACTCCTTAAGGTAGGCAGGTAACCACTGGTGTCAACCTCTGCAGTTCCTCGAGTAGCCTTGGGATATCCGAGTTGTAGTAAATGTAAATATTCATAATCCTCATAAAAAAGAGAAATTGGCTCCCATAGTGCAGTATTTCCAGAATATCTGTTTATTAAAAAATGTTAAAAATATATAAAAGCAAATAGACAAAAAAATTCAGTTCATGCAGCGTGATTCCTAATCCCATAAGGGGCTGCACTTGCCGGTACAGAGCATAAGGCGACCAAGCTATGGGTGGGCAGCGTGCACTCCACCTGCGTTCCACCCACTTACTCAGTTTCCTGGAAGTCACGTATGTGCGTAGTGATGCCGTACGCGTTTCATCATAGACGTCTTCAGCAGCGGTGTCCTCCCACTGCACATTACGTATTTTATAAGGGAGAGCGGCTGTAAACCCCGCCCACTTAACTCCGACCCACCCAGCTAGTACTGGAAACAGGAATCCCACACATTACAAAGCAATGTTAAGTAGGTGCCCATCCCGGGGGCAGCCCAGATATAATATGATTTCAGGTAGGTTTACACCATTGATATATATACTAATTGCTCCAGGGTCCCCCTAGTGGCTAAATATATATTCACCTAGTAAGAGGGCAAAACCAGATATTACTCAGTAAATGTATCTAAATAGCCATCTGGCATATCTGTACTCATCTGATTACTCAGGTCCTTCGGACCATGAGATATAAAAAATGGCACAGAGTAAGATTAAAGGATAAGTGTAAGGCTGACTGCAGGTCAGCCTGTTATTGTAGGAGGAGTCAGGCTGCATAAAGCCTGCCCTCCTTCTTCTCCTTCCTATGGTCGTAGGATCTCGTGTTGACAGGTCACTTCCGGGTTAGGGCAGGTCACGGCAGATCACTTCCTGTTTGTGGCTTGCAGGGCGGCAGCATGGTCGGCTGCAAGGTTTTCTGTTTGGATCTCTCTCCCGGTGGTCGTGGCAGGTCTCGGCAGCGTTACCATGCGGCAGGGTCTTGTGTGCTGCGGGCGCAGGGATAGGGGTAGTATTCTTCCATCCGTTTTCACTTTACTCCGGTCAGCTTGGGGTTCAGATAGCACCATGTGTTGGGGTTACAGGTTGGGGGGAGTGTGTTTGGGGGTTTTCAGGAGATGATGGCAGAGTCTCATATGTCACGATGTCCCGCCTCTGTCATTAGCACTGCATAGCACGTTTGTATTCCTGGAATACAGGTAAGCAATCCAATGAAACTTTTTTTTTTTCTAGCAGGGACCCATGTTTGCACAGTTGTAATAGTGTAGGTCATTGCATTTAGTCTTTGGTATTTGGGTCTGCTGTCACCACTGTTAGGTTACAGCATAGGTATGTATGGGCAGGGTCTCCTCTCTCCCTAGCCTCATGGTGATTTCCCCCCCCCCTCCTCAGCTTCGTGTGATGGGTTCCCCCCCTCCTGAGCGCCACATAGTGGGTCGTGTCCCTCCCCGTGGTCTATAGTGTGGGTCTTCAGGGGTTAATTCAGGCTGTGGGGTTGTCATGACACTTGCTCATTGCCGGTCATCTCATGATATTCTGTGGGGGTCCTTTGGGGGCATGCAAATTTCCATTTCTCATGTAATTTTCGGTTTTCCATGTATGTTATGATTTTATGCGATTTACGGTTTCTCATGGAATGCTGGTTCTCATGTATTTTACGGTTTGCATGCGATCTACGATTTCTCCTTCATTTTACGATTTTTATTTTCATGCAATTTACGTTTCTCATGCATTTTACGGTTGTCATGCGATTTATGATTTCTCATTTATTTTACGGTTTTTCATGCAATTCACGGTTTCGCATGCATTTTACGGTTTTCATGCAATTTGCGATTTCTTATTCATTTTACGTTTTTTTTTTTTTTTTTTTTTTCATGCAATTTACGGTTGCTCATGCATATTAGTTTCGTATGCAATTTACAGTTGTTCATGCTTGTGTAATGGAAATTTGTAAGTTCTGTATATAATTGTATTGTATTTTGTATGTATTGCACACTGCCCTCACTGTGCACACAGCACTAATAATGTTTTCAGTACGTTTACATTCTTTTGAGTCCTGATTAGAATAAGCCTGCCTATGTAACTCCCCTTGTTACCATGAACGTACAATTGTAATATTAATGTGATACCTACGTAATCATGTGCATAAAAACCTTCAATTGCGTCATAATAAAGCAGAACAGTAATTTGGAAAGATGCTGAGCGTATCTTTTGTGTCTGTTCCCTACTACAGTAGTTATTATTAATTTGGAACCACTAATCAATATGAGGATAGGAGTTGCCTATCATCAATTCAACCGAGTCAGCATGGCGAGCCAGCCAGGAGGGTATTCCAGGTGACCCTGAGTATCCGAAACGAGGAGCTTGAGACGATCCAGGAATTTCTGATAATCAGCCGGCTGAGGTAAGCCTTTTGCTTACATTTGAGTTATCAGACTTCCTTGATCGGTAAGGCATTTTCGGGACAAAGGGTACCTATTTTACTCCCCTTAATCGAACTGTATTGATTGGTGGTTATATGTTATGTTGTCCCTGTCTATTGTCCATTGGAGTGTTATAGATAAGAAAGGGAAGAATAGTGCTGTTCACAGGTATATGTAGTACATCTGCTAGATAAAGTAGTTTAGAGGCAAGAGGGTATAGGCACAAGTAGAGAAGAGAGAAGACTGGCCAGTCATTATGGGCATTGAATTAAGTAAGGGAATGAAGGGTAAGAGACCCTCAAAAATGCCCAGCGCAAGAGGAGCGCTATATATGAACCAAAGGTGCGGTTCCGCCTATACTGAGCCCCTAGATTAATTGTTAGAGTGGACAGGGATCCACAATGGGTAACTGGGTTACCAAAGGCCATAGGGACTAAGAATCATGCAGAGTAAACAGCTAGAGAAACAGCTATCTATGTAAACAGGATGGATCAAGGGTGACATTAACACTAGACAGAAAGGGACATTTTCATGTTAAGTTGTGGGATGAATTTGGGGTCAGGCACTACAACTAGTAAAATCAGAAACAGAGAAATGAGAGGTAAAACAGAATACTTTATATGTTGTCAGAGAGGGAAGATGGGATGAGCACTCTGGCTCCCCGTCTGATCATAGAAGATAGATATAAAAGTTATTTGAACAAAATAAGGAAAGCAGAATTTAGGCAGGGAAATATTAATGAGAGTTAAAAGAAATTGAGAGAATGATATGCATGTGTTGTGTACAAATGGGAAAAATGTAAGCGATTTTAGAGAGATATTGGTGTATGTGCGAATGCTGGGACCTTTAGTTCTATTGCTTGTGTGTGTCATGTACACAGATGTGACCCCCTCCTTTGTGCTCTCCTGAAAGAATGTCCCTGAGAGGTCAGTGATAAGCTGGAAGGACACAATGTCAATTCCAATTTTTTAGACAAAACATTTATAACAAAATGTGCCGGGTTAACGAATCTAATGGTAAACAATGTGATCACAATTATTTTGAATCTGTTTTCCAAACATGGTAAAATGAAGGTTACATTTAACCGTGTATTACACAAATTGAATATCCTTTGATAGTGGAAACAGTGTATTTTAAAAAGGGAAATTAAGTAAAATTAAGTAATAATGAGTATTAATTTCTAATATGAGTTTAACAATTTTATTAATAATATAGATATATTGAAACTGGTTTAGACAACCTTTGGTTGGAAATGAAATCCAGGTTATTGGGGAAATTTGTAATGAATAGGATTAGTTTGGATTAAGATAACAATTTTGTAATTTTACATTTATACAATAAGCCCTTATTGAGAGAAAAAAAAGATTAAGATGAGGTTGTTATTTTGAATAAAGCTGCCATAATATTTAACAAAGCCAAGATGGATGGAATACATAAGAAGTTCTTCTACAAAAATGAAATTTCAAGGTTCTTGATAATAACTTGATGTGCGGTCCAAGATGTGAGAGTAATAATAAATAAAATTTGGATGTGACAGACCCATCACATCAAGTCCACACACCCTGTTAGGATAGATGCCACCTGCTGCCAGTTGTTTTATAGTTTTTGATGCTTTCTGGTCCATCATACAGATTGTTGATCCTTTTGTTTTATTTATTTTTATTTTTGAAATCCAAAGCAGAATGTGTGGATTGTGAAATAATGTGCCCCTTTTCCTTGTAAGTGCCGTGGTATAAGCAGAAGAATATTTTGGATTTATGGGCATCTCTGCATGACCGCAGGGTATTGTTATCATCTATTATAATATTGCCAGGAAAAAGTTGTCTTTTGAAACATGAAACTGGAGTTCTTACACAAATAGCATGATAGAAAACAAGCTATTGTAATATATTTATGCAAGCTGGACCCAGTAATGAAGGGTTCATCCCGATATATCAGAGCTGCAGCTTTTATGCAAAGGTGCTATTAGACAAAGTTAGATATTGTTTTGGTCAAACATTTAATTTTTAATGGTCCGACATTCTGCGCAGCAAATATACAGCTAACTAAATGTTTGTCTAATGAAAGGTTTAAAATATGAGTTTGTTTATGTACAAATCTAACAATGAAAAATGCGTACATTTGAATCCAGCCACCTTATTGCCTCTATTGGAGGAGGCTGGAGACAAAGGATAACCACATGTATTAAATTGATGACATAGGAATCAGCTGCAATGAGCCCAGTGCGGGAAACACTCCCTGAAGACCCAGATATTTAATTTTTTGTAGATTTGAGTATGCAGTTTATCACCCAGAAGAATACTCTATTCAAAGTCATTGGATCTTTTTTCCCCAGCTCAAGAAGCAGAGCTCCATGTTTTAGCAAAGCCTGTGAGCTATAAAAAGAGTGTATATTTATATAGATAGTCGAGATATAGAGAGCTTTTGGTTTCATTTGAAGGGCCAGAAGTTTGTTTTTACTTCGGCAGGTAAACCAATAAAGCATGCCAAGTTAATTTGATCGGCTGTTTTCAGCCTTCCAGGTTCTTGCTGAGGTAGTCATATTAACTTTCACACATGGAAGCAGACCACGTGACTAAGGATGCTGCATTTACAGCCCCGGACACTTGATGGGTCTTTGCACCTCACAGATTCCACCCTAGTTCTGGCCCAGTATAGCTGGGATTAATAATTCAACTTTAAGGACCCCAGAACGAGAAGAACAAGTGGTTCACAGGGGGCAACTTCTTATGAAACAGGACTTTGGAAAAGGTGATCATTATTGTCTGCCAGCCACTCTTTTCCCTCCAGCTTGACACATGGACCGTGTCATCAGTCACAAGCAGTTATGGCTGCCTTAGTAAATGAGTGTGGGATAGAGCCAGGCTTCTCCACAGTTGTTTTTATAACATACCACTTCTTGTTTTACCTGTTACCAAAGGTGTTACCAAAAGCTGAACATCCCTTCCAGAGATTACAAAAACATATATCCAGATGCCCAAGTTAGGATCTTACGAGTATACATTTTGTCTGTATGGACATGTTTTTTGGATGTCCAGTGGCAAATCCTACTGCAAAGGCCACAGTAAAAAGTGTTATCAGAAGTAGTTTGTAAGTACAGAGTGCCAGAAAGTACAGAGAGTAACAGAGGAAATAATGTTTTATAGGAGAGTCCTTAATGGAAGTTTAGAGGTTTTATTTTTACACCCCCTACTGTCTACAATGTAGCGGACAAAGTAGAGTAAGAAACTAGAAAACTTTTGTCTGAATGTTTTCTTATATTTTATGAAGCCCGTAAGGGGGATGTTGGACTCTCTCCCTATGGGATTTGGTTTGGGAGTGTGTTACTCACTTGCTTATATTTTGTCTCAGCAGCTGAAGGCCTCCTTTCGGATCTCACAGAGAATGTTGCTGATCTTTTAAGGTTTTTTGACAAACTCATTTATGTGTTTTCTCCCCAATTCCAGATCCTAAAAGTTTGGAAGGATCTAAAACTAAAGCCAGGTGACTTGTGGATTGTTAAGAGACATTTATATATAAGGAAATGTTTGGAGACTCAATACAGCATCTATTTCATGTACAGTTTTTGCAAAACGTGAAGGAAAAGTCACCTGGATCCACACCAGACACTGCAAAAATGACTAAATTAAAGAAATCTCTGTTTGATTTGTTTCCCTCTTGTGATCACAGTCTAGGGTACTTTTTGATTAAATTACTTTAATTGTAAGGGATATATATATTTGAAAAGTAGTTTAGCCATGTTGAAGTCATATTTTGTCTTTTGTACGTCTTCCATTTTATGTAGAATTGTCTGTGTTTACATATGCTGATAAGTCAGCATGCTCACAATTCAGCTAGAAGGCCATTCTGGCCACAGGAGTGTACAGCCAGTACTCTGTAAATATGTCTTATCAATCATTTGTTTTTCACAATGAAAAGTCATTTTGTAATGAAAAAGTTGCTCAGCTATTATTTTCTCCACAATGGAGTTTTTTTGCCTCTTTGGCCAGGACTACCTCCACCTAAGCGTGAGGAGGTTCCAGGTTAAAGGTGATAGCAGGTATGGTTAGTGATCAAAATATTGATCAAAAGAGGGGAGACTGTAATGGAAATTTGTAAGTTCTGTATATAATTGTATTGTATTTTGTATGTATTGCACACTGCCCTCACTGTGCACACAGCACTAATAATGTTTTCAGTACGTTTACATTCTTTTGAGTCCTGATTAGAATAAGCCTGCCTATGTAACTCCCCTTGTTACCATGAACGTACAATTGTAATATTAATGTGATACCTACGTAATCATGTGCATAAAAACCTTCAATTGCGTCATAATAAAGCAGAACAGTAATTTGGAAAGATGCTGAGCGTATCTTTTGTGTCTGTTCCCTACTGCAGTAGTTATTATTAATTTGGAACCACTAATCAATATGAGGATAGGAGTTGCCTATCATCAATTCAACCGAGTCACTTGTTACGGTTTCTCGTGCTTTTTTACAGTTTCTCATGTGATTACGGTTTTTTATGCATTTTACGGTTGCCCGTGCATTTTACGGGTTCTCATGCAATTTTTTCAGTTTCTCATGCTATTATGTTTTTCATGCGATTTTCAGTGTTCTCATGCAATTTTACAATGTTCTCAGGCAATTTTACAGTGTTCTCATGCATTTACGGTTGTCATATGATTTCTCATTTATTTTACGGTTTCGCATGCATTTTACGGTTTTCATGCGATTTGCGATTTCTTATTCATTTTACGGTTTTTCATGCAATTTATGGTTGCTCATGCATATTATTTTCGTATGCAATTTATGGTTTTTCATGCTTGTTACGGTTTCTCATGTGATTACAGTTTTTCATGCATTTTACGGTTGCCCGTGCAATTTTTTACAGTTTCTCATACTATTACGTTTTTCATGCGATTTACAGTGTTCTCATGCAACTTTTGCGGTTGTCATGTGATTTATGATTTCTCATTTATTTTACGGTTTTTCATGCAATTCACGGTTTCGCATGCATTTTACGGTTTTCATGCGATTTGCGATTTCTTATTCATTTTACGTTTTTTCATGCAATTTACGGTTGCTCATGCATATTAGTTTCGTATGCAATTTACGTTTTTTTCATGCTTTTTTACAGTTTCTCATGTGATTATGGTTTTTATGCATTTTACAGTTGCCAGTGCAATTTACAGTTTTCTCATGCAATTACGTTTCATGCAATTTACAGTGTTCTCATGCAATTTTTCAGTGTTCTCATGCAATTTTTCAGTATTCTCATGCAATTTTTCAGTGTTCTCATGCAAGTTTTTCAGTGTTCTCATGCAAGTTTTTCAGTGTTCTCATGCAATTTGTCACTTCTTATGCCTATTCATGTTTTTTCCTATTTTCTTTGTTTCATATATTCCTCATGTTTTTCCATGCTTCTCGTTTTTTCCGTGCTTTTCTTGTTTTCCCGTGCTTTTCTTGTTTTTCCTGTGCTTTTCTCGCTTTCTCGTGCTTCTCTCGCTTTCTCGTGCTTCTCTCGTTTCCCCGTGCTTCTCTCGTTTTCCCGTGCTTCTCTCGTTTCCCCATGTCTCTTACGTTCATGTCATATGTTTTATGTCACAGCCTTTCGTTCGCTGCATTACCGTTAGCTAGTGCTCACATTCAGGGTCAGTCACGTTTACAGATCCGTACAGGCTGAGGTTTCGTTTTTAATTGATTGTTGTCCCACAATCTTCTCGCCTGTTTTCCATACGTCATACGTGCACGTTCACCATTACACCTTTACTACTACCCACCACGGTCTGTGGGTACTTTAGCCTTGAGTGTTCGTTTTTAATTTTCCTGTCTTGGCGTGGCAGGTTGCTCGGGCTCGCTCACTGCATACAGTAGGGGGTGTCGTCATTAGGTTCATTTTTTACGCTCTTGGTCTTGTCATTTCTGCACTCACATCTTCATACTTGTCAGGTTTTAGGGGTGTTATGTTTTGGGCTGGTTATTTGTAATGTTATCTGATTGTTTTCATACAGCTGAATTGTTTCATGTTCTACCACTGCAGATTACCCGTCACGTCTATGGGTTTAACAGATTGAGGTGATCGTTTTTAATTGGCTTGTTCGGTGGCAAGTCTTCTCATCTGTTCTTACGTTGCTTATGTATTTCGTACAAACTTACGTTTCTCATGCAAATTACGTTTCTTATGCAAATTACGTTTCTCATGTAATTTATGTGTTCTCATGTTATTTACGTTCCTCATGTTATTTACATTTTCATGCTATTTACGTTCCTCATGCAATTTTATGTTTTTCATATAATTTTATGCTTCTCATGCAATTTGTTGTTTCTATGTTAAACTCACTTTTATGTTTCTCTCGTTTTTTCCAGGTTTCTCATGTTTTCCCAAGGTTACTCTCGTTCTCATGTTCATCACACGTTCATTAATTCACGTTCTCATGCTACTGGTATTTCGCAAGTAGTTTACAGTTTCTGGCAGCCTCGGTTTTTAGGCTGCTCACTTTTCGTAAGCTCGCACTATACATGGGTTTCGTTCCTTCACGTAGCTTTCGTTCCTGGTGCAGGTTTTCTCAGTATGCTCATGTTTCTCTCGTAGTTCATGTTGCTGTCCCAGTGGTGTGTCACTTACACAAAAATAGGTTACCCAGGGGACTGTGGTTCCTCCTTATCCATGCACACGACCTTTTGTTGCCTAGCTACTCTTGGCTAGGGTTGGCAAAGCATGGAACTATTGGTTAGTCAGCCATGGCAGCTCCAGCAGCTTTTACGGGCTCAGGGGTTTTTGTGGGTTCTGAATTTTCTCAGTCCCTAGGCCAGTATCAGCAGGCTTCCTACTTGGTTCGGTTTTTGCCTCTTTTAACTCATATCGGCACAGCAGTGTCGGGGCGTATCTGATTGGGACTCAGCGTTTCATGTCGTTAGTAGACCCGGACAGGTTTTCTTTATTTGCTGTGCATTCTATTAAAGCCATCCTCAGGGTTCCTGAAAGTAGCCCTCCTGCTGTGATCAGCAGACTTCTCATCATGGGTCATATTTTCCGTATCGTATCTATCACATTCCCATGGTCTCCTTCGTGTTGGGTACTAGCTCGGTGCTCAAGGCAGGCCTATACCCGGGGTTGGGTCATAAGGGACAGGAGCAGTTCTGCATATTTGTGCCTGGGACTTCAGCCGTATTGGGTAAGTGCAGGTCGTCTTGTTCTCTGGGTTGGCCCAGAGCCATTTTAGAGATACCACAAGCGGTTGGTATTTGGTAGATTATACGTAATTTCAGTGGGCTATAATTTGGCTTCATATTCATCCTACTGGTCATTTTTGCCCCCTTTTAGGCATACTGACCATTTGACCAGGGCACAACTCAGGTCTATGTTCTTTGTTGCTTTTTGTTCCTTTGTACACTATCCACAGATTGACTCCGAGTACAAGTGTAAGGCTGACTGCAGGTCAGCCTGTTATTGTAGGAGGAGTCAGGCTGCATAAAGCCTGCCCTCCTTCTTCTCCTTCCTATGGTCGTAGGATCTCGTGTCCCACCCACCCATTCCCTTTTTTTCTTTTCTTTTTTCATTTTATTTCAATTCATACTTGGGTATGCCCCCTTTTAGGCATACTGACCATTTGACCAGGGCACAACTCAGGTCTATGTTCTTTGTTGCTTTTTGTTCCTTTGTACACTATCCACAGATTGACTCCGAGTACAATGTGAAAATAGAAATAAAACTAAACATAAAAATAAAATAAAGATACATATAGAAATATTAAAATAAAAAAGTGCCCATGCACGCGGCGCCGGGATAGCCATACATAGCCAGCCGACATTCAGACCTGTTGGATGTTTAACGAAATTCCCCCCTGATGTTGGACACTTAGTTCATCCTTGACCCAACTGCAGGGGTGAGGGGAGAAGTTTTTTTGCATTTTTTGTTTTTCTTTCCCCCTCCCCATCCTGGCTCTAAGCTGAAATGGAAAATCATTTTGGCCGGACTCATGTGTTTATTTATTTTTTTTTATCCACCAACGTGCCTGGTTATACCTATGTTGAGGTTTTGTTTCCTGGACACATCTTTCCTTCACCATTTTAGGAGTGGAAAGAACTTTTTAGTGGGCTTGTCTGTCCTTGTTAGAGGACGACAGCCTCACGATTTAATATGGGACCACTGAATTCCCAGAGGTCATTGACCAACGTTACATCACAAGACGTTACATTGCTTATATGTTTTGAGATTCTTTATGACACGCTGATAAACAGTGTGTCGGTACTATGTTCTAACTTTCTACTCTTTTCTTTTTTCTCTCTTGCTTTCTACTTAAGTGCACTCCATACTCCGAACCAGGTGGTCCCCCCTAAGAGAACCAGGATCTTGGATGAGACGATGGAAAGCTACAACAGGCAAGTGAAATCTATCAAGCCACAATGTTGAGTACCCCGTCACCCAAATTCACTGTAGTCTCCCATAATGTGCAGGGCATAAACTCTCCAACCAAAACGGCAAAGGCTTGCCACCAATGGTGGTGCTCTTACAGGAGACCCATTTTTCCCAGACTTCGGCACCCAAATACCTTAATGCCAGATACCCAACGTGTTACCTCTCCAATGGCCCAGAGAAAAAGGGAGGAGTCGCAATTTGCATTGCTAAACGCGTACCCTTTACCCCTGACATGGTCATAAGAGATAAAGAAGGGAGATACGTTATGCTGTTAGGGAGAATTAACGAACTGGACGTAACCTTAGTCTCCTACTATGCTCCTAACGGGGGACAGGTAAAGTTTATTGAAACCATGTTAGTGACACTAATCCCACATGCAAAGGGCCAGACCATAATAGGCAGGGACAGCAACATACCTTTGGACCAAGCCCTGGACAGGTCTAATCCATACAAACCAGTTTTGAAACACACTCCGAAGCAGGGCTGTAAATTGGCCAGGCTGGCACACTTCTACAACTTAATAAATATCTGGAGAGAGCTCCACCCGATCACTAAAGATTGTACGCATTACTCTCACGTACATAAAACCTACTCCTGAATCGATTATGTTTTCACCTTATCGCACCTGCTCCCATCGATTAAATCAGCCAAAATATTGGCCATGGCGTGGTCTGATCGTTCCCCGATGCAAATCTGCTTATCAGATCTGGGGACGAAACGAAAACCAGCGACTTGGCGCCTTAATGCCTTAATGATCCTATTATATTCTCTGAAATTGAAAAAGCCATAGGCCAATACTTTGCCGAAAATCGTGCCACCGATACGACCCTGAGCATCAATTGGGCAGCGCACAAAGCCACGATTCACGGCCACTGAATCCAATTAGCCTCTAGGACCAAACGCATACACGCACAAACAATTCAACAACAGGAGACTGATCTACAGGCCCTTATGCTTGAGCAGAAGAAAAACCCCCAGTTAGATTTAAGACACAAAATAGATGCAGTGCGCACGGCTTTAAATCTTAGCTTTATTACCAAAGCGGAGAAGCAACTCCACTGGTCTAGACACCGATTCTACACCTTGGGAGACAAGCCAAATACCCTATTAGCTAAGATACTCACTCCTCGCCCGTATAACCCAGCCCTACCAAAACTAAGTTTGAGCGACGGTAAACTAACCCAGAACCCACAACTGGTGGTACAGAAATTCTGCACCTTCTATTTTAAATTATACACCTCTCCAAATGCATTCCCTGTAATTCTAGCCGATAAGTACTTTAGGGACATATCTATACCCAAGGTGGCAAACGATCATATTGAGCTGATGGAGGGAGATTTTACAGAGGGCGAAGTCAAAGAGGCTATCAAGAGCCTAAACCCCTCAAAGGCACCTGGTCTTGATGGTTTCTCAGGTCACTTTTACAAGAAATTCTCAGAGTTGTTGGTTCCCCAATTATGCTCCTTTTTTAATGACCTGAAGAGAGGCTCAGCATTGGCAAAACATGAGAATGCTGCCATTATTCATGTCATCCCTAAACCTGGGAAAGACCTCGGAGATTGTTCCAATTATTGCCCAATATCATTAATTAATGTAGATCTTAAATTGATTACCAAAGTTTTGGCAAACCGAATGAATACCTTCCTATCCAGTTATATCCATCTGGAACAGGTGGGGTTTGTGCCCAATCGCCAGGCACCAGATCAGACTCGGCGATTAATAGATGTCATATCAGTGGTTCAGTCCAACTGGGACAATCATGGACCCAGGAGGAGCATGTTATCACTAGACCTTTGTAAGGCCTTCGACTCTCTGTCATGGGATTACCTATTTTATGCACTAAAAGGCTACGGGTTTGGCCAAAATTTTTTAGGGGTGCTGCGGACCCTTTATAGCAAGGATATGCAATTAGCGGACCTCCAGGTTTTGCAAAACTACAAGTCTCATCATGCCTCTGCCTCTGGGTGTCATGCTTGTGGCTGTCAGAGTCTTGCTATGCCTCATGGGATTTGTAGTTCTGCAACAGCTGGAGGTCTGCTAATTGCATATCCCTGCTTTATAGCATACCCTCAGCAAAAACCAGGTCAAGGGATACATGTCACCTCAAATACATATCCATAGAGGAACTCGACAAGGGTGTCCTTTGTCCCCCATCCTTTTCTTATGGGCCCTGGAACCCTTATGCCGCGTACACACGAGCGGACTTTACGGCAGACTTGCCCGGCTGACTTTTCGACGGACTTTTCGACGGACTTTACGACGGACTTTACGACGGACTTTACGACGGACTTTACGACGGACTTTACGACGGACTTTACGACGGACTTTACGACGGACTTTACGACGGACTTTCTGAATGAACGGACTTGCCTACACACAATCCACCAAAGTCCGTCGAATTCGTACGTGATGACGTACGACAGGACTAAAACAAGGAAGTTCATAGCCAGTAGCCAATAGCTGCCCTAACGTGGCTTTTTGCCCGTCGAACTAGCATACAGACGAGCGGACTTTTCGACCGGACTAGATTTTGACGGATTGATTTAAAACATGTTTCAAATCTAAGTCCGTCCAACTTTTGAGAAAACAAAGTCCGCTGGAGCCCACACACAATCGAATTGTCCGAAGAAGTCCCGTCTGCCGGGCAAAGTCTGCCATAAAGTCCACTCGTGTGTACGCGGCATTAGCTATCAAAATCAGGAGTCACCCTGATATAAAAGGCATACATTGTGGAGAGCTCGAGCACAAGTGTGCTATGTTTGCTGATGAGCTCCTTTCATCCCCGGTCACGTCACTACCATATATTGCGCCACTTCTCCATTATCTCAGGTCTTTCCATCAACCACTCGAAATGGGTCACCCTTAACCTATCACTAGACGCGAATACAGTAGCACAACTACAAACCTCATTCCCATTTAAATGGCAGACAGAAGCCCTCCCATACTTAGGTATCTTCCTGACCCCCACTCTAGATAAGTTGTATTGGGCAAACTATCCCCCTCTTTAAAACAAGATGATGGCTGATCTCCAACGTTGGGGCACTAATCCTCCATCGTGATTCGGTAGACTGCACGCAATTAAGATGAATCTACTGCCGAGGTTACTTTACCTATTCAGAACACTGCTGATATCCATTTGCATGCCAGATTTACGCAAATACCAAAACAAGGTCTTAAAATTCATATGGGGGAACAAGAGATGTCGGGTGAATAAATGCACCCTTTATACTCCTAAGTCGGGGGGAGGCCTGGAAGGCCCGGATTTAGCTAAATATTTCTATGCAGCACAATTGGCACAGCTAATTTGCTTTCACTCCACAACACCCCCCGTCCATCTGGATGAAAATTGAATCAACCTTGAATCCTACTAAGCCAATCAATCACCTGATGTGGTTGAAACCAAAGGACAGACCAATTATGATGTGTCCCACACTATCATTCTCACTGAACTTATGGGACAGACTGTCAAAATCTCATAAATTCAAGTCCCCACACACTCCCTTGGCCCCCCTAGTGGGCAACCCAGATTACACCCTAGGTCTCAATTCCCAGTCCCTTTCTTGGTGGACAAACAAGGGCCTGATATGTATAGCTGTCCTCTGTGATCATATGGGGATTCTTGGTGTGCTGGCAAATATCTACATATGGGGATTCTAACGCAAGGATCCCTTCAAGAGAAGTACCTCCTCCCAAATTCAGAAATCTTTCATTATATGCAAATAGCGAGTTTCCTGCACTCCTTGCAACACGCAGCCGATATAACCAAGTCCACCCCAATGGAGTATTTATGTAGATCCATTGATAAGCACAATGGCTTCATCTCCAAAATCTATAGTATACTGACATCTGCTTCAGAAAAAAATGTTTTACATGAAGAAGTGGGAACAAGACATGGGTGAGACACTCACTCTTGCTGAATGATCCACAACATCGCAGTGTGCGTCAAAATCATACATAAATACCTCATCGATTGAAGAAAATTACAAGATTTTGCTTAGATGGTACATGGTACCAACAAGAATAGCCTCGTTTGTTCCAGGGGCCTCTCCCTCCTGTTTTCGAGGGTGCGGTCTGGAAGGAACGATGTTTCATATATGGTGGGCCTGCCCCAAGGTGAAACGTTTTTGGATCCACCTTTACAATTTCATCTTTTCACTTACACAGGTGAATTTACTTAAATCTCCACAACAAGCTCTTCTGGGACGTCCGGTAGAAGGCACCCCCAAACAAGCAGGGAGACTTGTAGCCTTCATTTTTACGGCAGCCATCATAGCAATTGCCAGATCATGGAAGACACCCTCGATCCCTTTCGACTTGGTTAGAAATAAGTTGACATGGATCATGGTAAATGAACACCTTTCGGCGATCCTACAGGACAAACGAGCCCAATTTGACAAGGTGTGGGAACCCTGGATAAGATATTTGTCAGACCCACGGTGAGATATCAGGGATTCACTAAATCAATCTTATGGAGTGCACCTCTCTTTTCTTTCTGAAATTTCTCTCTTCTTACCTCTATTCTTTCCCTTTTTCTCCATATGGAGTCGTTTGTGGTCTTGACAATCCCCCCCCCCCCCAGTGGGGTGTGGGGGAAAGGGGGGATTGGGTGATAATTATAATTGCCTCTTAGACTACAGAAATGTTAATTGGTTGTTTTAGTGTTTAGTCGTTTCCGGAATTGCAATATAATAACAGATGTGCTGGCCGGAAGTTAATAACTCGTTTTTCTGTGAAGATTTTGTTGCATACTTATATTGAGATATGGCAAATTGTTTATGCCAAAATGTCAAACATGTTTTGCAACTTTCAATAAAAACCATTGAAATACAAAAATAAAATAAAAATAAAATTGTTTTATCCAGAGGGCAGCAGATAAAGAGCGTTACCTATTGAACCTAGATCAGCAATAACCTGGCATACCTAAAATCAGCTGGTTACCCAGACCCTTAAAGCAAGAGGGGTTGACTACGGGTACCAGGAGGGCAGCCCATATAATGTTGTAAAAATCTAGGAGTTAAATACTTAAAAAATAATACATTTTTTTTTTAAACTGAACCTTACTGGGTGTGTGCACCAGCTGATAACTCTGGAACCCACCCCACAAGACATGGACTACATGAAGAGGGGTATGGTAGTAGGCCCTCTATATAATCCCAACACTTCAGCATGGGGGGTAAGAATGAGAGCACCCACTCACCCATGCTGGGTGGGCATAATATTAGTAACCCATCTAAAATAGGGCCCTCTATGATTGGTATAATGGTCAGCACAGATGGCCAGCATTCCTGTATACCCCATGATAAATGTAATACCATGATCTAGGATAGGGGTAACCACATCCCAGGCAGTATCTGAGGGATGTGGGGTGGGCATCCAATCCCCCACCTACTTAAAAAGTTTCTCTACACACCCCTAACTAGTATGTATATATAACAGCCCCCCCAAGCTAGGGGCAATGCCCCAAATTATAGTTCATAAGGGGGATAGTGCAGAAGTAATATGTGTCTCTAAAATAGAAACCATACTGCAATATACCAGAATCAAGGATTAGCTATAAAGCAGTTGAGGTCTATATCCAGGTTGAGGCCCTTGGGGGCAAGGGACCCCAACCGGTAGATCCAAGCTGTTTCATTTTGGGATACTAGAGTGGTTTTATTTTTTCCTCACCAGTGATCTTTGATGAAGTCAATCACATAGAAAATTAACCCAGTGGGGTCCCTGTGATGTACCTCATCAAAGTGGCATGATAGATTGTGTTTCGGGAAGCCCTTCCGTATGGTTTTGATATGCTCCCGTATGCGTACACAAAGTGGGTGGGTATTTCTGCCCACATACTGAAGGTGACACGGGCATTCAATTACGTAAGTAACATGGGTGCTGTGACATGTAATTAGTTCCCTTATCCGGTATTCTCTACGGTCAACTTTTGGCTTAAAGGTTTCCCTTTTGCGAGGTTGTTTTTTGCTCACTCTACATGCCAGACACCTCTGGCATTTATAGAAGCCCTTCATTTCTGGAAAGATTTTAATTGTTTTAGGTGGATTGACTACATTGTGGACTAAGTGGTCCCGAAGGGTAAGTGCTCTCCTTTAAATAAACTTTGGCTTGTTAGGCAATATTTGTGAGAGGATATGGTCCTCCTTCAATATAGGCCAGTATTTTTTCAGGATATGCTCAAAGGCCTTGTATTGAGTATTAAACCCTGTAATAAAGGCCATCTCCATTTTGTTTTCTTTTCTAATTGATTTATTAAGGAGAGTGATTCTGTCCATGCTCGCTATATTAATCTTCAATTTTTCCAGATGTTCTCGCCTGTATCCTTTTTCAAGGAACCGTTCAATTAGAATATCAGCCTGTAACTGGAAGTCTTCTATTGTGTCACAGTTTCTCCGCAGCCTGAGCAGTTGACCCTTGGTTATATTCCCTTTCCACTTCGGATGGTAACAGCTGGACATCGGGATGTACCCATTTTGATCGGTTGCCTTGTCCTGGTACATAATCTTTTCCCTCTTTTGAAGATCTTCAAATCCAGTTAATCGATCTTATGATTGCTCCATTTACCAGAAAAAGTGAGGCCATATCTATTGTCGATCAGACCATTCAAAAATTCCTCAAACGATTCAGCTGTACTGTCCCATAGTATAATAAGGTCATCTATATACCTACGATACAACTTTAATTGGGGAAGCTTCTTTGCATAAACATACTGCTCCTCCCACATGTTCATGAGGAGGTTAGCTACGCTCGGGGCATAGCGTGCCCCCATTGCTACTCCTTTCGTTTGAACGTAGAAATTCTGATCATACCAAAAATAGTTGCATCCCATAGCGAGCTGTAAGCTTTCAAGGATGTAATTGATCTGCTCCTGTGTTATGGCTGTATGTTCATGTAAGGCTTTCTCCAACCCCAACAGGCCATTCTTCTGAACTATACTTGTGTATAAGGAATTTAAGTCAATAGTGGCTAGCAAGTAACCCTCAGCCCCACTTATCTGTTGGAGATCCCCTATAAGTTGAAGACTTTCACGTAGATAAGATGTCCCTTTTTGTACCAGTGGTTTGAGATATTTGTCAAGGTACTCCCCCAGTCTTGAGAACACAGAATTTATCCCACTGATAATTGGTCTTCCGGGTGGCTTAGGTAGCCTTTTGTGGATCTTCGGGGAGTAGTAAATAAATAGGGTCTTCGTAGAGTTGGATACCAGGTATTTGGCTTGCTTGGCATTCAATATTCCGATCTCCTTTCCTTTCTTTACAAAGGCTTTCAGTTTTTTCTCATAGGTCAATTTAGGGTTACCCTTAGGCTTTTTATAAGTATGTTCCATTTTCAGTAAGTTCTTCATTTCTTCTTCATAGTCACGCTTATTTAAAATTACCAGTCCCCCCCTGTCTGCTGGGCATATAGCAACCTCATTCCTTTTACTGAATTCTTTGATAGTCTTCCACACATTTTTAGTTTTTGTGTCCTCTCTTGCAAGTTTGGCTAGGTCATCTTCAACCATTTTTTTTAAAAGATCCCATACATTGATTGCCAGGTGTTTTGGGGTTGAATATAGATTTGTTTCTCAAATTAGTTTGTAAATATGCTGGCTCATCCCTTAGAGCCGGTTCACACTGCGATGACTTGTCAGGCGACTTAGCCGCCTGACAAGTAGCATCCCATTCTGTACAATGGAACCGCTCTAATCGGAGAGACGCAAGTCGCTCCGACTTAGAAAAAGGTCCCTCTACTACTTTGGGGGCGACTTGAGGCAACTTGCATTGACTTCTATATAGAAGTTGTTTTGCAAGTCGCCGCTGCTGTCGTGTTCAAGTCGCCTGAGGCAGTCGTGCTGCAAGTCGTGCTGCCTCAGTGTGAACCGACTCCCATTCTACTTTAATCTTTATTTAATAAAAAGTGTTTCTTTATATTGAGTTTCCTCATACATTTTTGCAGGTCAATGAAGACTTCAAATTTATCCAGGGGTTTGTATGTCGCTGAGGTTATATATTCCTTTCTGTAATGTTCTCTTCGTCGTTTTCTTCCTCCCTCCCCTGCTTCCTCTTGTCTGTTTCCTCTTTCTTGGTTTCTCTGCATGGGTGCCATGTCTCTTCCTTGGCTCCTGTCCCAGTATGCCATTGGGTGGGGATAATCTCCGTGATCCTGGGGTCCATCTAGTGCTTGGGCATCCATCCCTCTGTGGTATCCACCTTGTGGGCCCCCTCTGTTCCCATTCGTTCCTCTCCATCCATTGCTCCTGTAAGGCACACAAGCTTTCCATCCTCCTGGTGGTCTTTCTCGTGGGCCCCCCTGGGAAAAACTTTATGTTCTCTAAGATCTCTTCCATATTGGGGTCCTCTTTCATCCCTAGGGTTTCTCCCATAATGGGGGTACATATCGTACTGGTTACCCCTCCTTAATGGTGAGAAACTGTTGTATGTAGATATATTGTACCTTGGTGACATGGGAGCTCTAGACTCAAGGGGTTCCTGATAGTTGACTCTCCTTGGTTCTATTCTCTCTTGATGCCAATTTGCTGGTCCGGATATAACACGGTTCCCTCGTGTTATATTAGTGCGATTGGGTTGCTGGGGTGTATTTAATAGTGGTCCCACCAATGTAGTTTCTATAATTCCATCTGGGTTATCGTCCATCATTGTATCCTCCAGATCCTCAGTGGGATCTCCTAGGGCTACTTGCCATTTATAAACATGAAGTGTTGTTATAGTCCAGGATGTCTCTTTTAAATTTTTTCTGTTTTTTTTGCTTGTATATCAGTATCATATTTCTTTATTATCTCTTGAAGTTCTTTTTCTTTATCCTTATATTCTTTATGGTTGGTGAATGGTAATAGCCTCAGTTTATACTGTCTTCTTTTAACAATGTTTTGTAATAATTCATTTTCACACTTATTAAAGAAGGAGTACCATTCCTCCATAAGTTCAGCATCATCTATGCTGTCATTAGGGTTCAAAGCCCATCTAAGTCTTCTAGGGGTCATCTTTTCTCTGACATATGTTTCTAGTGTGGCTACATCCCACCACACCCTAAGTTGTTTCTCCATAGTATGCCTTAATTGTTTCATTAAGCTATGCATATCTTGTGTGTTGGTGAATAGTTCTTGGCTGAAGATACCCACTATGTCTACATTCCTATTGTTCATATAACCAAAGATGTCCATAGCTGCAGGCCAATATTCACACCCTAAGGTGATCAGAGCAAGTAAATAGGTTAAGAAGGTCTGTGCTTAGGATGTGTATGAAGGTTGCAGCCTCCCCAAATACCCCCCCCCCCCGTAAGAGGGCTCTAAATTATAAAAGAAAGAGGATGAGAGGGGTGAGTAGTGCTACCTGTGTGCCAAATAGTGATCTGCCACATCACTCTTTCATGGCTAAGTAGTTAAAAAACTCAGTGATATTGTGATAAGAATTACAGCAAACTAGTTAACAAAAAGTGGTAGTGTGATAATTATGATAGCTCGCCTACATCAGTAGATAAATGCTAAATCCCTCTGAGTGTGGGCATCAATACTACACAGGAAAACTTATCACCAAAAATGTAATTAACCTTTATAAATTAGTGGATCCCATAATACTGTGTTCAAATGATAATTAATCCTAGGGATGAGCTGAACACCCCCGGTTCGGTTCGCACCAGAACCTGCGAACAGACCGAAAAATTTGCATGAACGTTAGAACTCCATTGACGTCTATGGGCCCCAAACATTCGAAATCAAAAGTGCTCATTTTAAAGGTTAATTTTTATGGTATCGTCCTAAAAAGGGTTTGGGAACCCGGGTCCTGCCCCAGGGGACATGTATTAATGCAAAAAAACCTTTTAAAAACTACAGTTTTTTCGGGAGCAGTGATTTTAATGATGCTTAAAGTAAAAAAAAAAAGTGAAATATTCCTTTTAAATATCGTACCTAGGGGGTGTCTATAGTATGCCTGTAAATTGGCACGTGTTTCTCGTGCTTAGAACAGTCCCTGCACAAAATTACATTTTTAAAGGAAAAAAGTCATTTAAAACTGTTTGCGGCTTTAATGTAATGTTCTGGCAATATGGATGAAAATCAGTGAGACAAATGGCATGGGTACCCTCCAGTCCATTACCAGGCCCTTTGGGTCCTGTATGGATATTAAGGGGAACCCCGCACCCAAATTAAAAAAAGGAAAGGCTTGGGGCCTCCAGGCCCTATATACTCTGAACAGCAGTATACAGGCGGAGCAAACAAGACTGGGACTGTAGGTTTGTTGTTAAGTAGAATCTGTTTGTAATTTTGAACTGGTACATTTTTAAAGTGTAGCTCCAGCCAAAAAATCTGTTTTTAAGCTTTTTGGAAAACCTAGGGAATGGTTATCACCCCTGCGACATTTGTTTTGCTGTCTGTGCTCCTCTTCAGAAGATTTCACCTCACTTTTTGTCCCAATGACAAATGTTTTTTGAAAATTTTGGGTTTTTAGTGAAACAAGGATTGGAGATAAAGCATCAGTGGAAAGGAGGAATTTTTTTCCCATAGTAACTTTTACAGGAGAGAATTTCCCTTCCTATGGGGTAGATTTCATCTCACTTCCTGTTGTCTCCTTCTGTTTGCAAGTAGCAGTTGTTTGTAAGTTGGATGTTTGAAAGTAGGGGCCTGCTCTATATACTCAGCAGAAATTTGGGCCTTAGGTGTTGTTGTGGCCTCAACACTGTAAGCCCTCACAGGGCCCTGCTGTGAAATATTAGATCAAGAATTGTAATTACATGCCCCTGTTGAACAGGGCCAGAAAAATTGGGCCTTTGGTGATGGTGCTGGTGCCACAACACTGTAAGTCCTTACAGTTACTCTTGGTGGGCGCTGGAAGGGGCCCTGCTGTGAAATATTAGATCAAGAAATGAAATTACAAGCCCCTGTTGAACAGGGGCTTAAAAATTGGGCCTTTGGTGGTTGTGCTGGTGCCACAACACTGTATGTCCTTACAGTTAATCTTGGTGGCCGCAGAAACGGGCCCTGCTGTGAAATATTTAATCAAGATTTGTAGTTACATGCCCCTGTTGAACAGGGGCTGAAAGATTGGGCCTTTGGTGGTGGTGGTGGTGGTGGTGCTGGTGCCACAACACTGGAAGTCCTCACAGTTAATTTTGGTGGGCGCAGAAACGGGCCCTGCTGTGAAATATTAGATCAAGAATTCTAATTACATGTCCCTGTTGAACAGGGGCTGAAAAATTGGGCCTTAGGCACTGGTGCTGGTGCCACAACACTGCAACCCCTCACAGATACTCTAGTTGGAGTGCAGGAACTAGCCCTGCTGCAAAGAATTGCATCAAAAATTGTAATTACATGCCCCTGTTAAACAGGGGCTGAAAAATTGGGCACTGGTGGCGGCGCCCAGAACCAAAAATGTTCTTACAAGCTATCAGCATGATCATTGAGTAGGAAGAGGATAATTACTCAGCATAACAGGATAGTCACTCAGCATAGGCAGTCTTTGAAGGGATCTGACATTTCAAAAAAAATTATTCGTTACATCAGCATCAGGTGCTTGGTAGCTGGTGGTGATCCAAGACTGATTCATTTTTATGAAGGTCAGTCGATCGACCGAGTCGGTGGACAGACGCACCCTGTGATCGGTTACAAAGCCTCCAGCAGCACTGAATGTGCGTTCCGAAAGAACGCTGGATGCAGGACAGGCCAGTAGCTCAATTGCATACTGTGCAAGCTCTGGCCAGTGATCCATCCTCTAGACCCAGTAACCCAGAGGATTTTCGGTGGGAAAGGTGTCCAAGTCAGATCTTGCCCATTGGTATTCCTGCACCATGTAAAAGAGACGCTGGCAATGGTTGCTGGAACCGATCATACCTGGGAGCTGCGGATTAAAAAATTGTCTGAACGCATCGGTCAGACGGCCACCTTCTCCACCGCTCCTTCTTTGACTGACCAAAGCCTCAGCAACACGTTGTCCAGAAACAGGAGTTTGTAACCTCCCAGTCTCTGGGAACGTTTTGCACAGACCTTTCTGCAAGGCCTCCCGAAGATGTTTCATACTCTGCTCCTTCTGTGATGGCAAGATAAGGTCCGCAACCTTACCCTTGTAATGTGGATCAAGGAGGGTTGCCAGCCAGTAACGATCCCTCTCCTTGATACCACGAATACGAGGATCCTTACACAGGCTTTGCAGGATTAGGGAGGCCATGCAACGTAGGTTTGCTGAGGCATTCGGTCCAGAGTCCTCTGGGTCACTAAGGATGACATGGTCCGCAGCCACCTCTTCCCAGCCACGTACAAGTCCATGTGTTTCTTGGGACTGATCCCTTTAAAGACTGCTGCTGATGCTGAGTGCCAGGCTCCACTTCCATATTGACACAATCCTCCTCCCCCTCCTCCTTGTCCTCTTCCTGTGTGATTGGCGGGCACGCAGGAACACTGTCTGGATAAAGGGGGCCTTGAGAGCTAAGGAAGTCCTCCTCTTCCTGCCTCTGTTCTGCCTCAAGTGCCCTGTCCATTATTCCACGCAGCGTGTGCTCCAACAGGGGGACAGTGTCACTGATGCATGCACTGTCACTGCTCACCATCCTCATGGCCTCAAATGGTGACAGGACAGTGCATGCATCCCTGATCATGGCCCACTGGCGTGGGGAAAAAAAAAAACAAGCTCCCCTGAACCTGTCCTGGTGCCATAGTTGCACAGGTACTCATTGATGGCCCTCTGCTGCATGTGCAGCCTCGTAGCCTCCTCAAATGGTGACAGGACAGTGCATGAATCCCTGATCATGGCCCAATGGTGTGGGAAAAAAAAACAAGGTCCCCTGACCTTGTCCTGGTTCCATAGTCACATAGGTACTCATTGATGGCCCTCTGCTGCGTGTGCAGCCGCTGCAGCATGGCCTATGTTCAGTTCCACCTGGTGGGCATGTCACAGATTAGGAGGTTCTTGGGCAGGTTAAACTCCTTTTAGAGGTCTTCCATGCCTGCTGGACCATGAGTCAGCGGTAATATGCACCTTACCACTGACCGCCCTGTCCAGCGAGGCCAAAACATTGCCTTCCACATGCCAGTAGAGAGCCGGAATCCCCTTCCGTGAGAAAAAGTGGCGCTTGGGTACCTGCCACTGAGGAACCGCACATTCCACAAACTCACGGAAGGGGGCAGAGTCTATCAAATGAAAAGGTAGCAGTTGAAGTGCTAGCAATTTTGCCAAGCTAGCATTCAACCACTGGGCATGTGGATGGCTGGGAGCGAACTTCTTTCTGCGGTGCAGCAGCTGGGACAGGGAAATTTTCCTGGTACAATCTGACATCGGTGTACCGACAGCAGATTGCCCACAAGTACTTGGCTGTGACACACCTAATTCTACACCTTCATTCCTCTCAGTGCAGGTCTCAGAGAGTACTGAAGGTATAGTGGGGTTGGAGATCTCAGCTAATGAGGAGCAAGGAGAGGTCCTCTTTGTTCTTTGGTGTGTGTCTTTTAGATACGCTTGCCAAGGAACTGCATGGCAGGTCAACATATGTCTGGTCAAGCATGTGGTGCCCAAGCTGGAGATGTTTTGGCCACGAGAGATACGCTTGAGACAGATGTTGCAAATAGCAGTGGTGCGATCTGATGCACTCGTCTCAAAAAAGGCCCACACCAAAGAACTTTTGGAATAACACGCAGAGACAGCAGCGCCCTGCTCATGCGGAGCTTTGCGGTGTGATGCAGTCAGTGTGCTGCCCTTAGGCTGGCCCCTGGAGGGCATCCTGCCTCGTTGGTGATGTGCCTCCTCCTCCTCCTCTCTCTTATCAGGCACCCACGTTGAGGCAGTGACATCATCATCCCTCCCTCCTCATCACTGGAGCAAACCTGGCAGTATGCTGCAGCAGGGGGAGCATGACTGCCAGATTGCTGTCCTTCTTGGGAACCCCCTCTGTCCGTGCTCACGTTACTGCCTTCATCTAGCTCAGTATCATCCTCAGAGCCTTCTAAACACTGAGCATCCTCCTGGAGCATGTACCCAACACTGTGGTCAAACAGTTCGAGGGCTCCTCAGGAGGACATGGTGGGGCTAGGGAAGGAGTCACTGATGCCATTGAGCCGAGGGAAGAGGCCGCGTTGGCAGCTGCTTTGCCAGACAAAGTACCCTGAGCATGGGTGAGAGAGAATGAGGAGGATGAGGACGGCTTGGTCATCCACTCAACCAAGTCTTCTCCTTGTTGGCCTTCCAGACATACTAATGACCTGCAGTGAGATGTAGCTGCACTAAGCTGGGACACACACACACACACACATACACACACACACACACACACACACACACACACACACACACACACACACACACACACACACTGCAGCTAGCAAGATCAACTGCCTGCCTGTATTATGAGCCACCAATCTTCTACAGGTAGCTTTAGATGAACACTGCAGAGGTCGCACTACACTAACTTGTGTCTTTAGCTGAACACTGTGCAGAGGACGCACTACACCAACGTTAAAATAATGCAGCTGCCTGCGGTAGTGATAGGATCAGGAAAACACCACCAAATTTCTACAGATAGCTTTAGCTGAACACTGTGAAGAGGACGCACTAGACTAACGTTAAAAAAAAATGTAGCTGCCTGCGGTAGTGATAGAGGCAGGAAAACACCACCAACCTTCTACAGATAGCTTTAGCTGAACACTGTGAAGAGGACGCACTACACTAACGTTAAAATAATGTAGCTGCCTGCGGTAGTGATAGGATCAGGAAAACACCACCAACCTTCTACAGATAGCTTTAGCTGAAAACTGTGCAGAGGTCGCACTACACTAACTTGTAGCTTTAGCTGAACACTGTTCAGAGGATGCACTACACTAACTTGTAGTTTTAGCTGAACTCTGTACACTACACTAACTTGTAGCTTTAGCTGAACACTGTGAGAAGGACGCACTACACTAACTTGTAGCTTTAGCTAAACACTGTACACTACACTAACTTGTAGCTTTAGCTGAACACTGTACACTATACTAACTTGTAGCTTTAGCTGAACACTGTTCAGAGGATGCACTACACTAACTTGTAGCTTTAGCTGAACACTGTGCACTGCACTAACTTGTAGCTTTAGCTGAACACTGTGCAGAAGTCACACTAAACTAACTTGTAGCTTTAGCTGAACACTGTTCAGAGGACGCACTACACTAACTTGTAGCTTTAGCTGAACACTGTCAGGAGGACGCACTACACTAACTTGTAGCTTTAGCTGAACACTGTGCAGAGGTCACACTAAACTAACTTGTAGCTTTAGCTGAACACTGTTCAGAGGACGCACTGCAATAACTTGTAGCTTTAGCTGACACTGTGAGGAGGTCACACTAAACTAACTTGTAGCTTTAGCTGAACACAGTTCAGAGGACGCGCTACACTAACTTGTAGCTTTAGCTGAACACTGTGAGGAGGACGCACTACACTAACTTGTAGCTTTAGCTGAACACTGTGCAGAGGTCGCACTACACTAACTTGTAGCTTTAGCTGAACACTGTGAAGAGGACGCACTAGACTAACGTTAAAAAAATGTAGCTGCCTGCGGTAGTGATAGAGGCAGGAAAACACCACCAACCTTCTACAGATAGCTTTAGCTGAACACTGTGCAGAGGACGCACAACACTAACGTTAAAATAATGTAGCTGCTTGCGGTAGTGATAGGATCAGGAAAACACCACCAACCTTCTACAGGTAGCTGTAGCTGAAAACTGTGCAGAGGTCGCACTAGACTAACGTGCAAATAATGTAGCTGCCTGCGGTAGTGATAGGATCAGGAAAACACCACCAACCTTCTACAGATAGCTTTAGCTGAACACTGTGCAGAGGACGCACAACACTAACGTTAAAATAATGTAGCTGCTTGCGGTAGTGATAGGATCAGGAAAACACCACCAACCTTCTACAGGTAGCTGTAGCTGAAAACTGTGCAGAGGTCGCACTACACTAACTTGTAGCTTTAGCTGAACACTGTTCAGAGGATGCACTACACTAACTTGTAGTTTTAGCTGAACACTGTACACTACACTAACTTGTAGCTTTAGCTGAACACTGTGAGAAGGACGCACTACACTAACTTGTAGCTTTAGCTAAACACTGTACACTACACTAACTTGTAGCTTTAGCTGAACACTGTGCACTATACTAACTTGTAGCTTTAGCTGAACACTGTTCAGAGGATGCACTACACTAACTTGTAGCTTTAGCTGAACACTGTGCAGAGGTCGCACTACACTAACTTGTAGCTTTAGCTGAACACTGTTCAGGCGATGCACTACACTAACTTGTAGCTTTAGCTGAACACTGTGCACTGCACTAACTTGTAGCTTTAGCTGAACACTGTGAGGAGGACGCACTACACTAACTTGTAGCTTTAGCTGAACACTGTGCAGAGGTCACACTAAACTAACTTGTAGCTTTAGCTGAACACTGTTCAGAGGACGCACTACACTAACTTGTAGCTTTAGCTGAACACTGTCAGGAGGACGCACTACACTAACTTGTAGCTTTAGCTGAACACTGTGCAGAGGTCACACTAAACTAACTTGTAGCTTTAGCTGAACACTGTGAGGAGGACGCACTACACTAACTTGTAGCTTTAGCTGACACTGTTCAGAGGACGCACTACACAAACTTGTAGCTTTAGCTGACACTGTTCAGAGGACGCACTACACTAACTTGTAGCTTTAGCTGAACACTGTTCAGAGGACACACTACACTAACTTGTAGCTTTAGCTGAACACTGTGAGGAGGACGCACTACACTAACTTGTAGCTTTAGCTGAACACTGTTCAGAGGACGCACTACACTAACTTGTAGTTTTAGCTGAACACTGTGAGGAGGTCACACTAAACTAACTTGTAGCTTTAGCTGAACACTGTGAGGAGGACGCACTACACTAACTTGTAGCTTTAGCTGAACACTGTGCAGAGGTCACACTAAACTAACTTGTAGCTTTAGCTGAACACTGTTCAGAGGTTGCACTACACTAACTTGTAGTTTTAGCTGAACACTGTGAGGAGGTCACACTAAACTAACTTGTAGCTTTAGCTGAACACTGTGAGGAGGACGCACTACACTAACTTGTAGCTTTAGCTGAACACTGTGCAGAGGTCACACTAAACTAACTTGTAGCTTTAGCTGAACACTGTTCAGAGGTTGCACTACACTAACTTGTAGTTTTAGCTGAACACTGTGAGGAGGTCACACTAAACTAACTTGTAGCTTTAGCTGAACACTGTGAGGAGGACGCACTACACTAACTTGTAGCTTTAGCTGAACACTGTGCAGAGGTCACACTAACTGTAAATAGTCTAGCTGCCTGACTGTGGTACTGATAGGATCAAAAGAACATCAGCAATTTTCTTCAGGTAGCTGTAAATACTGTAACAACACAAGCCTGCCTGTCAGTAGGAAGATAACAGGAACGAATCTAGCTAAACTGAACACAGTGTGTATGTATGTGTGTGTGTGTGTGTGTGTGTGTGTGTATATGTATATGTATATGTGTGTATATATATATATATATATATATATATATATATATATATATATATATATATATACACACACAACACCTGGGATGCATATATATACACAATACACTGTATGTGCAGCTAACTGACTGACTGTCCTGTCTAATCTATCTAACTTAAATCAAATGACACTGTCTCTCTCTCTGTCTATCTCTCTCTCCTGTCAAGCTGGAACACACTACACAAGGCCACCGTGTAGGTGGCCTTATATAGTGTGGGGCGTGTTCTAAACCCCCTGAGCCATAATTGGCCAAAGCCACCCTGGCTTTGGCCAATTACAGCTCTCTCTACAGACGGCACTGTGATTGGCCAAGCATGCGGGTCATAGTGCATGCTTGGCCAATCATCAGCCAGTAATGCACTGCGATGCTGCAGTGAATTATGGGCCGTGACGCGCCACATGAATTTGGCGTGAACGGCCCATATCGTTCGCAATTCGGCGAACGATCGATCAGCCGATGTTCGAGTCGAACATGGGTTCAACTCAAACACGAAGCTCATCCCTAATGAATCCTCTCCTTATATCAATGCATATAAAACCCAAACATAAATTGCATGACAATAGAATGATCCTTTGCTTATAACAGTACATATAGTGTCCAAACACTAAATTTAAATTGTGTAGCTCCAGAAAACAAAAACCAAAAAACAGGAAAAATACAAAAAAATCGCACCAAAATTAAAAATCGCACCGTATACAAAAAGCACATAGGTGCATTCATATAGTGTCCAAACCCTGAATTCAAGGTGTATATAAACCCAAAAAGCAACAAAACAAAAAAATGCAAAAAGTTGCACCAAAAAACAGAAAAAATGCATAATTTATCGCACCATATATAGAAAGCACATAAGTGCATTCATTCCCGTGAAAGTGACTGTTCGTGCTTAGAAGAATTGTAGCGGGTGACTCACAAAATCTTGACAGGTGACTTGCGTGCTCCCCCCTGCAGGGGTAATACGCATGTAACTCCTTAAGCTAGGCAGGTAACCACTGGTGTCAACCTCTGCAGTTCCTCAAGCAGCCTTGGGATATCCGAGTTGTAGTAAACGTAATTATTCATAATCCTCATAAAAAAGAGAAAATGGCTCCCATAAATTCAGTTCATGCAGCGTGATTGCTAATCCCATAAGGGGCTGCACCTGCCACTACAGAGCATAAGGTGACCGAGCTATGGGTGGGCAGCATGCACTCCACCTGCGTTCCACCCACTCACCCAGTTTCCTGGAAGTCACGTGATGTGCATAATGACGCCGTACATGTTTCGTCATAGATGTCTTCAGCAGCGGTGTCCTCCCACTGCACATCACGTATTTTATAAGGGAGAGCAGCTGTAAACCCCGCCCACTTAACTCAAACCTGCCCAGATAGTACTGGAAACAGGAAAAGCAGACCAGCTTTATTGCTAACATTATTGTGATAGACACATTGGCGTCCTTTTTTTTTTCCCCCCAGAACCAGCAACATGCACATGCGCAGTAATAACAAAAAACAGCAGAGACGCGCAGGGGAGCGTGCACGCAGGCTGTAGATGTCTTCCATGGTTTGTTTTATGCATCACGTGTCTTTGCGTAGCTTTGGCGCGTCCATGTTACTATGGAAATAGTTGCATGAGGACCTGAACGTCTTCTAAGGCCACATTAAAGTTGTATCTCCAAGTTATTACCGGGGACTGGGGAATTCGGCTACAGAATTCATCTGCTATATTCACATTCACCTGGGTACCATTCCTATGAGAAACATCAATACTACCACCTACTATCCTGAGGACAGCTGCAAGTTCCCATTGGAGTTTTATGAGGATCCCAGTGTCCAGTTCCATTGGTTGCTCATACAACACAAGCCTGTTTGACCTACAGAACATATGTTCTCGTGGGTTCAAACTTTCTGGTAAGCCTCCACAAGTTTGGTGGTAGCATTTTTCACTCCAAGATCACATTTTGTTCACGTTATGATTTTCGCATGAAGTTTTTGTATTTATTTATTTATATGGGATTTAGAATTACATTTTGACCAAAAATGTTTTTAATTTTTTTTCACTTGGACTTTTCCTTGGACACTTATTACCAGTCACTGGGTTTACTCGTATTTGTATTTTCATTTTAGTTTTTTCTTATTAGTGATTTTTGGGGTTCATTACCCATTTGTTTCAAATTTATTGTTGCCTTATGCTTCACATATAAGCGCTACACCTTTTGTATCCATTGTCGCATACATCCATTCCTGGCTGAAGCTGGCATGGCGTCAACCACCTCTGAGCCTGCATCTGCAGAGCTGACAGAATCTCTGCCCTAGTGTGACTCCTTTCCCCTAAGCAGACCAACTCAAGCACCGCATGGCATCTTATTGCCTAAGTGCTTGCGTAGCCCCTTGAACGCCTATGGAGCACCGCTGGTTCAGAGGAGAAATCTGCAGAGGAAGAGGCCATAGAGGATGAAGAAGAGGATGGGGTGGAGGAGAGAGCTGTGGCAGAATCACCACTAGCATTTTGGGGGCATGGTGATGGAACAAGCTCCAACAATACTGAACCCTGTCCTGCATCCTTCCCAGCTGCCAGCAGAGTTACCCAGTGTGCCATAAAAGAAAGGTAACCCTGTCCATGCCTGCTGGACCATGAGTCAGCAGTAATATGCATCTTACTGCTGACCGCCCTGTCCAACGAGGCCAAGACATTGCCTTCCACATGCTGGTAGAGAGCTGTGAAAAAAAGGCATTTGGGAACCTGCCACTGATGTACAGCACAATCCACAAATTCATGAAAGGAGGCAGAGTTTACCAGCTGAAAAGGCAGTATTTGCAGTGCTAGCAATTTGGCCAAGCTAGCATTCAGATGCTGAGCATGTGGATGGCTGGGACCAAATTTCTTTTGACGGTTTAGCAACTGGGGTAGGGAAATTTGCCTGCTAAAATCAGTTGGAGGTGTACTGATAGCATATTGGCTGCAAGTACTTGGGACACCTATTGCTATACCTTCATTCCCCTCAGTGCAGGTTTCTGAGAGGACTGGAGGTATAGTGGGGTTGGAGAACCCAGCTGATGAGGAGGAAGGAGAGGTATTGTGTACACCACCAGAAGTCTAATAGCAACTATGGGTGCACTGTATTGTGTACTGTGTGCACCACCAGAAAAGCAGTAGCACTAGCAACTGCACTAGGGGTGCACGGTACTGTGTACACCAACAGAAGTTTAATAACAACTATGGGTGCAAAGTATGTATTGTATACAACACCAGGAAAGTAGTAGCAACTGCACTAGGGGTGCACGTTACTGTGTACACCAACAGAAGTTTAATAACAACTATGGGCGCACTGTATGTATTGTGTACACCACCAGGAAAGTAGTAGCAACTGCACTAGGGGTGCACGGTACTGTGTACACCAACAGAAGTATAATAACAACTATGGGTGCACTGTATGTATTGTGTACACCACCAGGAAAGTAATAGCAACTGCACTAGGGGTGCACGTTACTGTGTACACCAACAGAAGTTTAATAACAACTATGGGTGCACTGTATGTATTGTGTACCCCACCAGGAAAGTAGTAGCAACTGCACTAGGGGTGCACGGTACTGTGTACACCAAAAGAAGTTTAATAACAACTATGGGTGCACTGTATTTATTGTGTACACCACCAGGAAAGTAATAGCAACTGCACTAGGGGTGCACGGTACTGTGTACACCAACAGAAGTTTAATAACAACTATGGGTGCACTGTATGTATTGTGTACACCACCAGCAAAGTAGTAGCAACTGCACTAGGGGTGCACGGTACTGTGTACACCAACAGAAGTATAATAACAACTATGGGTACACTGTATGTATTGTGTACACCACCAGGAAAGTAGCAGCAACTGCACTAGGGGTGCACAGTACTATGAACACCAAAAGAAGTTTAATAACAACTATGGGTGCACTGTATGTATTGTGTACACCACCAGGAAAGTTGTAGCAACTGCACTAGGGGTGCATGGTACTGTGTACACCAACAGAAGTTTAATAACAACTATGGGTACACTGTATGCATTGTGTACACCACCAGGAAAGTAGTAGCAACTGCACTAGGGGTGCACGATACTGTGTACATCAACAGGAGTGTAATAACAACTATATGTGTACTGTATTGACCACCAGAAAAGTATGAGCAACTGCACTATGGGTGCACAGCACTGTATACTGTGTACACCGCCTGAAGTATATTAGAAACAGTACACCAGGAACAGCCTGCAGTCAGATATAGCTAAACTGGATACAGTGGATATATAGAAGTGTGTGTATATATATATATATATATATATATATATATATATATATATATATATATATATATATAAGAGTTGTATATCTATTAAATACACTGCAGCTAGCTGAATCACCTGCCTGCCAGAAGTAAATTAGAAACAGTACACCAGGAACGGCCTGCAGTGAGATATAGCTAAACTGTATGCAGTGGATATATATATATATATATATATATATATATATATATATATATATATATATATATATATGTATATATGTATGTGTGTTAAATACCCTGCAGCTAACTGAATCACCTTCCTGCCTGAAGTATATTAGAAACAGTACACCAGGAATAGGGATGAGCCGAACACCTTCCGGTTCGGTTCGCACCAGAACTTGTGAACGGACCGAAACTGCACGAACGTTAGAACCCCATTGAAATCTATGGGACTCGAACGGTCGAAATCAAAAGTGCTCATTTTAAAGGCTAATTTGCATGGTATTGTCCTAAAAAGGGTTTGGGGACCAGGGCCCTGCCCTAGGGGACATGTATCAATGCAAAAGAAAGTTTTAAAAACGGCCTTTTTTTCGGGAGCAGTGATTTTAATGATGCTTAAAGTGAAAAAAAAAGTGAAATATTCATTTACATATCGTACCTGGGGGGTGTCTATGGTATGCCTGTAAAGTGGCATGTGTTTCCCGTGCTTAGAATAGTCCCTGCACAAAATGACATTTTTAAAGGAATAAAAGTCATTTAAAACTGCTTCCGGCTTTAATGTAATGTCGGGTCCCGGTAATATGGATGAAAATCAGTGAGACAAATGGCATGGGTACCCCCCCAGTCCATTACAAGGCCCTTTGAGTCTTGTATGGATATTAAGGGGAACTCCGCACCCAAATTAAAAAAAGGAAAGGCATGGGAGCCCCCAGGCCCTATATACTCTGAACAGCAGTATACAGGTGGAGCAAACAAGACAGGGACTGTAGATTTGTTGTTAAGTAGAATCTGTTTGTAATTTAGAACTGGTACATTTTTAAAGTGTTTAGCTCCAGCCAAAAAAATCTATTTTAAGCTTTTTGGAAAACATAGGGAAGGGTTATCACCCCTGTAACATTTGTTTTGCTGTCTGTGCTCCTCTTCAGAAGATTTCACCTCACTTTCTGTCCCAATGACAAATGTTTTTTGAAAATTTGGGGTTTTTAGTGAAACAAGGATTGGTGATAAAGCATCAGTGGAAAGGAGAAACGTTTTTCCCATATTAACTCTTATGCCCCGTACACACGGTCGGATTTTCCAATGGAAAATGTGCGATCGGAGCGTGTTGTTGGATATTCCGACCGTGTGTGGGCTCCATTGGACTTTTTCCATTGGATTTTCCAACACACAAAGTTTGAGAGCAGGCTATAAAATTTTCTGGCAACAAAATCCGATCGCGTCAATTCCGACCGTGTGTGGCCAGTTCCGACGCACAAAGTGCCACGCATGCTCAGAAGAAATTCTGAGATGGATACAGCACTTTCGTCATGCTGCAATGTTTTAAATAGTTTAATACAGCGCACTCTCTTCATCTTTATAATGTGAGAAGAATGAAGTAGTTTTGCTGCTCATATTCACACAGACTTCTCACAAACTTATTTCTTTATTATTTATCGGGATTCCCTCAATATATTTTAATTTGTCACATCTGACCAAATTTCTTTTTGGTTATTTTTAATTTTTTTTTTCAAGGATGTTTTTTGTTTTTTTTTGGGTTTGTATTTTTTTAAGGCTGTTTTTTTTATTTTTGTTTTTTTGTGTTTTACTCCATAATATTTTTGTGTGTGTTTTGTGTGTCAAGTTACCACAACACCATTATTATCTTGTATTATTTAATCTCAAGGAGATTGTTTGGTGTTGGTGTCTCCTTTTAATTTCACATTGTATTTTTGAAATGTACCTGCCTCCTCACAAACAAACTGTCATTTTTGAAGGAAAACACACATAAGCAAGTATAATTGAAACAAAAATTCCTTTATTAAGGGCTCAGAACCAAACAAAGAGGGAGGAAACGCTGGAGAAACAGCAGAAGTTGGCAAAGCCTTTGACCCCAGGGTAGACATCAATTATTTTACTGCAAAATTGGTGGCCTGAGGAGTCCATATGTAAGGGAGTGCAGTCTGGTCCAGAAGTCCCAGAGATCATGAAAGCAGCAGATGACATCTATGTCCCCAGGCTGTGGTACTACAAGAGCCTGCATCTTTTGCCAGACCAGACTGGACCCAGGGTCATCACTCTCTGGTCTTCCTCCCACGCTTCCTTCCTGGCTGTGGCTCTGGTGTTGGAGATGTGGCAGGAGGAGGAGTAGGACCTGGAGGAGGAGGAGGACCATGTGTGAGGTCACAAATGTGGGTAGCACATGTTATTTGGCCCCTCAACCCCTTATTGAGAGCTTCCAAAATTAGGAACTCACACAGGAGTCGTTGGCCCTCCTCCATCTGCATAATTTTTCAGGCAGTTATGCCAGCAAAGTCCTCTTCCACACTGTGGGGGGTTCTCAGGGCCTCTGTATCCTTCCAAAAGAGACCTATGGCAGCCTCCTCCAGGTTACTCCTCTTCCTGCCACTTTGTCTTTGAATGTGTAGGGGAGGGACCTGGGTATCAGGCAGCCTGCTTGGCCTGATAACCTCCTGGCTGAGATTTCTCTGTGTATGAAAAAGGGACATGGTTTTAGTTTTTGCTTCATCAATCACAATCAGAAATTAGTACTCCAAACTAACATCTAGTTAACATCTAGTTAACATCATTGATTGGACAACCATAAATAGGAATGCTATACCTGGCTCAAGCTGGGCTCCTCCACATGTTGTTGCCTGGAAGGCCCAGGTTGGGCGTCAGAAGCCTCAGCTGGGGGGAAGGAAGCGTGGAAGGAAGAGTGGAGAGTGCTGGCCTGGGTTCAGTCTGACCTGCCAGAAAATGCAGTCTTTCATAGTACCACAGCCTGGGGACATAGATGTCATCTGCAGCTCCTGATCTCTGGGAATCCTGGACCTTCTTGTGCTCTCTTAGATAACTATTCCTCAGGCCACCAATTAGAACCTTCAAATAGATGATGTCTGCCATGGGGATCACCGTCTTTACAAATTGCAGCAAATTTCAGAATGTCAACTTGTGCTACCTGCCATCACGGGGGATCAATGGACGCGTTTTGGGGGTGCAACCCCTTCCTCAATAATAAAGTAGCTGTGAGGAAGGGGTTGCACCCCCAAAACACGTCCCTTGATCCCCCGTGATGGCAGGTAGCACAAGTTGACATTCTGAAATTTGTGTGCATCTTCAAAATTTGGCTTTTCCTGTTATATCTTAAATGGACATTTCTACTTTTTCTAATGTGACCCCAAAAATTGTTATACAACAAACATGTTGGTTTGTTTAAAAAACCTTTTGTAAATGCACATGTGATTGTGCTGGTATTAAAAAGATTGATAATCAAGATTGTGTGGATTATTATCTAAACGCTCCAACACTTTTGTGGTGCTCTAATTGGTGTTTTCTGAGACAATGGCTGTTATTTCCTGAGGGCAAATCCACTTTGCACTACAAGTGCAGTTTCAAGTGCACTTGTAGTCAAAGTGTCTTTGCCTTTAGTAAATAACACCCAACAGTGCTTTGTAAGGTTACACGATCATGCCATTTTCAGGACTCACCACATTTCTGTCAGGGTCAGCTAAAACAAACACAAGCAGTAAATGTCACCAAAGACTTGAGTAGTTTTTTTTTATTTGAAAAAGGTATCAGACATTGTCTGGCATATTGATAGCCCCCTACCCGCAAACAATTCTTAGCCGGACATCACGGGCACTCAGGGGGGGCAAGCCAGGACGGCCACTTTCAAGCGCCGTCAAGGTTGGTTCATTTGGAATTGCAGCCTCAGGCCCAACTATACGCCCAACTATGCCATAGCATAGTTGGCAGAATGTTGCCGTAAAAAGTTGTGTAGAACACAGCACGCCAGGATAATATGATTCAGTTTATACTCCGCCATATGTATGGGTGTAAGAAATAGGCGGAACCGGATGGCCATGATTCCAAACGTGTTCTCCACCACTCTTCTGGCTCTGGCCAGCCGGTAATTAAAAACCCTCTGGTCCGGGATGAGGGTCCTCATCGGGAATGGCCGCATAAGATGGTCCCCCAGCGCAATTGCTTCATCCGCAACAAAGACGAATGGGAGTCCTTCCACATTGTCTTCTGGAGGTGGCAAGTCCAAGCTGCCATTCTGGAGACACCTGTAGAACTCCGTCTGGGCAATGACTCCACCATCAGACATCTGGCCATTCTTCTCCACGTCCACATACAGGAACTCATAAGTAGCCGACACCACCGCCAACATCACAATACTATTGAACCCCTTATAATTATAATAGTATGACCCCGAGTTGGGTGGTGGGACGATGTGGATGTGTTTCCCATCAATTGCCCCTCCGCAGTTAGGAAAGTCCCACCGCTGGGCAAAGTGGGAGGCCACAGTCTGCCATTCCTGTGGCATGGAAGGAAACTGTGGAGTCAAAACAAAAAAAATAGTCATTTTGCACATAAACAGGGAAAGCAGATTAGACACAAACATTCTTGGCCAACATCAAGCTAACATTTATTTGAGGGAGCTTTTAAAGACCAAAGAATAAGGTACACCTATCAGATTCCCCCTCCCCCCCTCTCACGGGCCATCTCTAACATTATAGGGGGGGAGCTCTTGGATGGGTAACCCTCTCCACTTCATTGAGAGATGAATGCCTAAATAATGGGTATTACTTTAAACATCCCCTCCTTAGTTACACTATTGGCAGCCCACTGGACAGGTAAGAAGTGTCATAAGACAAAGATATAAATACACACTGTACACATTTTAGCACATTTGGACATTCTGCTATTACCTAGCAAGATAATAATAGGATACAAAAACTTTAAACTGTACCATTTGAAAGTATACAGGCAGGCCCTTGCACTACATGCTTTGGGGAATTCATCCATAAATCTGACCACTAAAGAGATGGGTATAGTATGTATGGGTTTGGCTAAGTCAGATGATTGAGGATAGAGAATTGGTATCAGCTGACTTAGCAGTTGGGGGGAGGGAGAGTTAAAAATTATTTGGGGACCCCCAAAAAAAGCCTCTGGAACTCCGCATGAATTTTAAGCAACAATCACATTTCAAAACATTTTAGGGGGTATTTAGGGTAAAGCACTACTATGGAGCTGATCAAATACATTGTTAAGTGACTACATGAGGTGAATATAGGGCTAGGAGACCATGCTGGGGAGGTTAGTGAAGGAAAATATGTATGAAGGAGAAAAAAAATAATTGCATAAAAATCCAGCATGCATGAGAACAAAGGGGACATTCACAGCATATTACAATCATGGTAATTAGGGAATGAGGGGAATGAGGAAAGAAATACAATATATTATTAAACATTATATACAATAAAATGTGATGTTAAAGGATAAAAATCTTACCTTAATATACTCCTTCTGCAGGACCTGGATGATGGCAGAACAGGTATCCGGGATAATGATCCCCAGAGCCTGGGGGGAGATGCCTGTTTAGAACTTCAAGTCCTGCAGGCTTCTTCCCGTCGCCAAGTACCGCAGGGTGGCGACGAGCCTCTGCTCCAGAGTGATGGCTTGCCTCATGCAGGTATCCTGCCTGCTGATATAGGGGGTCAGCAAAGCCAACATCAGTGAAATATGGGGTCCGTCATCCGGAGAAAGTTCCTGAAATCATCAGGATTATTCTCACGGATCTCACGGAGCAAAGGCATATGACAGAACTGGTCATGCTGAAGCAACCAATTCTTGGTCCATGAACTCCTCCCCACCCTGTTCATTGACTGGGCTTGTGTCAAGGTAAGGACCCCAACACCAAGCCCCCGCACAGCACGAGCTCTACGAGGAGTACGTATACGCAACATGGCTAGAAAATGGTCGGCTGCTCAGAACGAAGTAACAGAACGCACTGAAGAACAGCAAGGCCTGTGAAGAGCGACCTGAAAAACAGTAACGAATGAACAAGAAAACAATGAACAAAGTCACGCGTAGCCTGCTGCACGCACTGAAAAGCATATACAAACCCACAAGCACAAACTGAACAGCAGAAAACGATCTGAAAACCATGAGTCTGAAAAAGCGCGAATCGTCTCTCACCAAACTTTTACTAACATGAGATTAGCAAAAGAAGCCCAAAGGGTGCAGCGCTTGGTTCTGAAATGGCCTTTTCCAGTCTCCTCGTACGTGGTGTACGTCACCGTGTTCTTGGAGATCGGAAATTCTGGCAACGTGCGACCGTGTGTACACAAAACAAGTTTGAGCCAACATCCGTCGGAAAAAATCCATGGATTCTGTTGTCGGAATGTCCGATCAATGTCCGATCATGTGTAGGGGGCATTAGAGGAGAGAATTTCCCTTCCTAGGGGTAGATTTCATCTCACTTCCTGTTGTCTCCTTCCATTTGCAAGTAGGAGTCGTTTGTAAGTTGGATGTTTGAAAGTAGGGGCCTGCCCTATATACTCTGCAGAAATTTGGGCCTTAGGTGTTGGTGTTGCCACAACACTGTAAGACCTCACAGTTACTCTTGGTGGGCACAGGAACGGGCCCTGCTGTGAAATATTAGATCAAGAATTGTAATTACATGCCCCTGTTGAACAGGGTCAGAAAAATTGGGCCTTTGGTGGTGGTGGTGGTGCCACAACACTGTAAGTCCTCACAGTTACTCTTGGTGGGCGCAGAAACCGGCCCTGCTGTGAAATATTAGATCAAGAATTGTAATTACATGTCCCTGTTGAAAAGGGGGCAGAAAAATTGGGCCTTAGGCACTGGTACCACAACACTGCAACCCCTCACAGATACTCTAGTTGGAGCGCAGCAATGAGCCCTCCTGCAAAATATTGCATCAAAAATTGTAATTACACGCCCCTGTTAAACAGGGGCTGAAAAATTGGGCCTTAGGCACTGGTGCTGGTGCCACAACACTGCAACCCCTCACAGATACTCTAGTTGGAGCACAGGAATGAGCCCTGCTGCAAAGTATTGCATCAAAAATTGTAATTACACGTTAGGGGCTGAAAAATTGGGCCTTAGGCACTGGTGCTGGTGCCACAACACTGCAACCCCTCACAAATACTCTAGCTGAGCACAGCAAATAAACCTACTTGCAAAATATTGCATCAAAAATTGTAATTACACGACCCTGCTAAACAGGGGCTGAAAAATTGGGCCTTAGCCACTGGTGGAGGCGCCCAGAACCAAAAATATTCTTACAAGCTATCAGCTTGATCATTGACGAGGAAAAGGATAGTCACTCACCATCACAGGATAGTCACTCAGCATCAGCATAGGCAGTCTTGAAGGGATCTGACATTTCAAAAAAAATTATTCGGTTACATCAGCATCAGGTGCTTGGTAGCTGGTGGTGATCTAAGACTGATTCATTTTTATGAAGGTCAGTCGATCGACCGAGTTGGTGGACAAAGCCTGTGATTGGTTACAAAGCCTCCAGCAGCACTGAATGTGCGTTCCGAAAGAACGCTGGATGCAGGACAGGCCAGTAGCTCAATTGCATACTGTGCAAGCTCTGGCCAGTGATCCATCGTCAAGACCCAGTAACCCAGAGGATTTTCGGTGGGAAAGGTGTCCAAGTCAGATCTTGCCCCTAGGTATTCCTGCATCATGTAAAACAGACGCTGGCGATGGTTGCTGGAACCGATCATACCTTGGGGCTGCGGACTAAAAAATTGTCTGAACGCATCGGTCAGACAGCCACCTTCTCCACCACTCCTTCTTTGACTGACCGAAGCCTCAGCAACACGTTGTCCAGGAACAGGAGTTTGTAACCTCCCAGTCTCTGGGAACGTGTTGCACAGACCTTTCTGCAAGGCCTCCCAAAGATGTTTCATACTCTGCTCCCTCTGCGATGGCAAGATAAGGTCCGCAACCTTACCCTTGTAATGTGGATCAAGGAGGGTTGCCAGCCAGTAACGATCCCTCTCCTTGAAACCACGAATACGAGGATCCTTCCGCAGGCTTTGCAGGATCAGGGAGGCCATGCAGCGTAGGTTTGCTGAGGAATTCGGTCCGGAGTCCTCTGGGTCACAAAGGACAACATGATCGGCAGCCACCTCCTCCCAGCCACGTACAAGTCCATGGGTTTCTTGGGACTGTAAATGATCCCTTGAAGACTGCTGCTGATGCTGAGTGCTAGGCTCCACCTCCATGCTGACACAATGGCACAATCCTCCTCCTCCTCCTCCTCTTCCTGCGGGCACGCAGGAACACTGTCTGGATAAAGTAGGCCTTGAGAGCTAAGAAAGTCCTCCTCTTCCTGCCTCTGTCCTGCCTCAAGTGCCCTGTCCATTATTCCACGCAGCGTGTGCTCCAACAGGTGGACAAGGGGGACAGTGTCACTGATGCATGCACTGTCACTGCTCACCATCCTTGTGGCCTCCTTAAATGGTGACTGGCCAGTTCATGCATCCCTGATCATGGCCCACTGGTATGGGAAAAAAAAAACAAGGTCCCCTGACCCTGTCCTGGTCCCATAGTCACATAGGTACTCATTGATGGCACTCTGCTGCATGTGCAACCGCTGCAGCATGGCCAATGTTCAGTTCCACCTAGTGGGCATGTCACAGATTAGGCGGTACTTGGGCAGGTTAAATTCCTTTTGGAGGTCAGCCATCCGAGCACTGGCATTATATGACCAGCGGAAATGCACACAGACTTTCCTGGCCTGCCTCAGGACATCCTGTAAGCCTGGCTACCTGCCCAAGAACCGCTGCACCACCAAGTTAAGGACATGAGCCAAAAAGGGCACATGGGTCAGTTGTCCCAGTCGGAGGGCAGAGAGGAGGTTAGTGCCATTTTCGCAAACCACCATTCCTGGCTTAAGCTGGCATGGCATCAACTACCCCTGCAGAGCTGACAGAACCTCTGTCCCAGTGTGGCTCCTGTCCCCCAAGCACACCAGCTCAAGCACCGCATGGCATCTTTTGGCCTGTGTACTTGCGTAGCCCCTTGAACGCCTACGGAGCACCACTGGTTCTGAGGACAAAGCACAGGAAGAGGCCATGGAGGAAGAAGAAGAGGAGGGGTGGAGGAGAGAGGTGTGGCAGAATTACCAGTAGTAGCATTTTGGAGGCATGGTGGTGGAACAACCTCCAACACTACTGCACCTTGTCCTGCATCCTTCCCAGCTGCCAGAAGAGTCACCCAATGCGCCGTGAAACTTAGGTAATGTCCCTGTCCATGCCTGCTGGACCATGAGTCAGCAGTTATATGCACCTTACTGCTGACCGCCCATTCCAGTGAGGCCAGGACATTGCCTTCCACGTGACGGTAGAGAGCCGGAATCACCTTTCATGAGAAAAAGTGGCATTTATGAACCTGCCACTGAGGAACCGCACATTCCACGAACTCACAGAAGGGGGCAGAGTCTACCAACTGAAAAGGTAGCAGTTGAAGTGCTAGCAATTTTGCCAAGCTAGCATTTAACGGCTGGGCATGTGGATGGCTGGGAGCGAACTTCTTTCTGCGGTGCAGCAGCTGGGGCAGGGAAATTTGCTGTGATAGAATCTGACGTTGGTGTACTGATAGCAGATTGCCCGCAAGGTATAGTGGGGTTGGAGATCTCAGCTGATGAGGAGCAAGGAGAGGTCCTCTTTGTTCTTTGGTGTGGGTCTTTTAGGTACGCTTGCCAACGAACTGCATGACAGGTCAACATATGTTTGGTCAAGCATGTGGTGCCCAAGCAGGAGATGTTTTGGTCACGCGAGATATGCTTGAGACATATGTTGCAAATATGTGATCGAACAATAAGACTAAAATCATAAAATACGTGAACCAAGTCTCTGATTTGTTGTACTTATTGAAGCAGCGCTGTAATTCATAGGCGCAGATTAATGTGAGGCACAGGAGGTTTAAATAGTCCACACATCTTACAGTATATGTTGCAAATAGCAGCGGTGCAATCTGATGCACTCGTCTCAAAAAAGGCCCACACCAAAGAACTTTTGGAATAACGCACAGAGCCCTGCACATGCGGAGCTCTGCGGTGTGATGCAGTCAGTGTGCTGCCCTTAAGTTGGCCCCTGGAGGTCATCCTGCCTCGTTGGTGATGTGCCTTCTCCTCCTCCTCCTCTCTCCTATCAGGCACCCACGTGGAGTCAGTGACCTCATCATCCTCTCCCTCCTCATCATTGGAGCAAACCTGGCAGTATGCTGCAGCAGGGAGAACATGACTGCCAGATTGCTGTCCTTCTTGAGCACCCCTCTGTCTGGGCTCACTTTACTGCCTTCCTCTGCCTTCCTCTAGGTGAGTACCATCATCGGAGCCTTCAAAACACTGGGCATCCTCCTGGAGCATGTGCCCAACACTGTGGTCAAACAGTTTGGCGGACTCCTCAGGAGGACATGGTTGGGCTAGGGAAGGAGTGACTGATGCCATTGAGCCGAGGGAAGAGGCAGCGCTGGCAGCTGCTTTGCCAGACAAAGTACCCTGAGCATGGGTGAGAGAGGATGAGGAGGATGAGGACGGCTTGGTCATCCACTCAACCAAGTCTTCCGCATGTTGCGGCTCAACACGGCCAGCTGCTGAAAAAAAGGCAAAGTGTGTCCCACAGCCACGTGCTGATGAGGATGCACCGTGTCCAGGACCAGCACTGTTGCCTCTAGACACAGAGCCTGCTTGCCCTCTTTTTTTGGCTTGTGACTGTCTGCCTCTCCTTGTTGGCCTTCCAGATATACTATTGGCCTGCAGTGAGATGTAGCTGCAAAAAACTGGGATGTATATATGTACCGATTATACTGCAGCTAGCAGAATCAACTGCCTGCCTATATTATTATTAGTATGAGAACACCTGCACCTGGCTTCAGGTAGCTATACTGTAGGTGCAACTGTGCAGGGTACACAGTACACTAACTGGAAATACTTCAAGAGCCTGCCTGTGCTATTAATAGGATCAGAAGAAGCACGCAAGCAACTGGCTTCAGGTAGCTATACTGTAGGTGCAACTGTGCAGAGTTTCACAGTGCACTAACTGTAAATACTTCAAGAGCCTGCCTGTGCTATTATTGGATCAGAAGAAGCACACAAGCACCTGTCTTCAGGTAGCTATACTGTAGGTGCAACTGTGCATGGTACACAGTACACTAACTGGAAATACTTCAAGAGCCTGCCTGTGCTATTAATAGGATCAGAAGAAGCACACAAGCACCTGGCTTCAGGTAGATATACTGTAGGTGCAGCTGTGCAGGGTACACAGTATACTAACTGGAAATACTTCAAGAGCCTGCCTGTGATATTATTAGAATCAGAAGCAGCACAACAAACACCTGGCTTCAGGTAGCTATACTGTAGGTGCAACTGTGCAGGGTTACACAGTACACTAACTTTAAATTCTTCAAGAGCCTGCCTGTGCTATTAATAGGATCAGAAGAAGCACAACAAGCACCTGGCTTCAGGTAGCTATACTGTAGGTGTAACTGTGCAGGGTACACAGTACACTAACTGTAAATACTTCAAGAGCCTGCCTGTGCTATTATTAGGATCAGAAGAAGCACACAAGCACCTGGCTTCATGTAGCTATACTGTAGGTGCAACTGTGCAGGGTTACACAGTACACTAACTGTAAATACTTCAAGAGCCTGCCTGTGCTATTAATAGGATCAGAAGAAGCACACAAGCACCTGGCTTCAGGTAGATATACTGTAGGTGCAGCTGTGCAGGGTACACAGTACACTAACTGGAAATACTTCAAGAGCCTGCCTGTGATATTATTAGAATCAGAAGCAGCACAACAAGCACCTGGCTTCAGGTAGCTATACTGTAGGTGCAACTGTGCAGGGTACACAGTACACTAACTGGACATACTTCAAGAGCCTGCCTGTGATATTATTAGAATCAGAAGCAGCACAACAAGCACCTGGCTTCAGGTAGCTATACTGTAGGTGCAACTGTGCAAAGTTACACAGTACACTAACTGTAAATTCTTCAAGAGCCTGCCTGTGCTATTAATAGGTTTAGAAGAAGCACAACAAGCACCTAGCATCAGGTAGCTATACTGTAGGTGTAACTGTGCAGGGTACACAGTACACTAACTGTAAATACTTCAAGAGCCTGCCTGTGCTATTATTAGGATCAGAAGAAACACACAAGCACCTGGCTTCATGTAGCTATACTGTAGATGCAACTGTGCAGGGTTACACAATACACTAACTGTAAATACTTCAAGAGCCTGCCTGTGCTATTAATAGGATCAGAAGAAGCACACAAGCACCTGGCTTCAGGTAGCTATACTGTAGGTGCAACTGTGCAGGGTACGCAGTACACTAACTGGACATACTTCAAGAGCCTGCCTGTGATATTATTAGAATCAGAAGCAGCACAACAAGCACCTGGCTTCAGGTAGCTATACTGTAGGTGCAACTGTGCAGGGTACGCAGTACACTAACTGGACATACTTCAAGAGCCTACCTGTGATATTATTAGAATCAGAAGCAGCACAACAAGCACCTGGCTTCAGGTAGCTATACTGTAGGTGCAACTGTGCAGGGTTACACAGTACACTAACTTTAAATTCTTCAAGAGCCTGCCTGTGCTATTAATAGGATCAAAAGAAGCACAACAAGCACCTAGCTTCGGGTAGCTATACTGTAGGTGCAACTGTGCAGGGTACACAGTACACTAACTGGAAATACTTCAAGAGCCTGCCTGTGTTATTAATAGGATCAGAAGAAGCACACAAGCACCTGGCTTCATGTAGCTATACTGTAGGTGCAACTGTGCAGGGTTACACAGTACACTAACTGTAAATACTTCAAGAGCCTGCCTGTGCTATTAATAGGATCAGAAGAAGCACACAAGCACCTGGCTTCAGGTAGGTATAATGTAGGTGCAACTGTGCAGGGTACACAGTACACTAACTGGAAATACTTCAAGAGCCTGCCTGTGTTATTAATAGGATCAGAAGAAGCACACAAGCCCCTGGCTTCAGGTAGCTATACCGTAGTTGCAACTGTGCAGGGTTACACAGTAAACTAACTGTAAATACTTCAAGAGCCTCTCGTGCTATTAATAGGATAAGAAGAAGCATACAAGCACCTGGCTTCAGGTAGCTATACTGTAGGTGCAACTGTGCAGGGTACACAGTACACTAACTGGAAATACTTTAAGAGCCTCCCTGTGCTATTAATAGGATTGGAAGAAGCACACAAGCAGCTGGCTTCATGTAGCTATACTGTAGGTGCAACTGTGCAGGGTTACACAATACACTAACTGTAAATACTTCAAGAGCCTGCCTGTGCTATTAATAGGATCAGAAGAAGCACAACAAGCACCTGGCTTCAGGTAGCTATACTGTAGGTGCAACTGTGCAGGGTACACAGTACACTATCTGGAAATACTTCAAGAGCCTGCCTGTGCTATTAATAGGATCAGAAGAAGCACACAAGGACCTGGCTTCAGGTAGCTATACTGTAGGTGCAACTGTGCAGGGTTACACCGTACACTAACTGTAAATACTTCAAGAGCCTGCCTGTGCTATTAATAGGATCAGAAGAAGCACACAAGCACCTGGCTTCAGGTAGATATACTGTAGGTGCAGCTGTGCAGGGTACACAGTACACTAACTGGAAATACTTCAAGAGCCTGCCTGTGATATTATTAGAATCAGAAGCAGCACAACAAGCACCTGGCTTCAGGTAGCTATACTGTAGGTGCAACTGTGCAGGGTACGCAGTACACTAACTGGACATACTTCAAGAGCCTGCCTGTGATATTATTAGAATCAGAAGCAGCACAACAAGCACCTGGCTTCAGGTAGCTATACTGTAGGTGCAACTGTGCAAAGTTACACAGTACACTAACTTTAAATTCTTCAAGAGCCTGCCTGTGCTATTAATAGGTTTAGAAGAAGCACAACAAGCACCTAGCTTCAGGTAGCTATACTGTAGGTGTAACTGTGCAGGGTACACAGTACACTAACTGTAAATACTTCAAGAGCCTGCCTGTGCTATTATTAGGATCAGAAGAAGCACACAAGCACCTGGCTTCATGTAGCTATACTGTAGGTGCAACTGTGCAGGGTTACACAGTACACTAACTGTAAATACTTCAAGAGCCTGCCTGTGCTATTAATAGGATCAGAAGAAGCACACAAGCACCTGGCTTCAGGTAGCTATACTGTAGGTGCAACTGTGCAGGGTACGCAGTACACTAACTGGACATACTTCAAGAGCCTGCCTGTGATATTATTAGAATCAGAAGCAGCACAACAAGCACCTGGCTTCAGGTAGCTATACTGTAGGTGCAACTGTGCAGGGTACGCAGTACACTAACTGGACATACTTCAAGAGCCTACCTGTGATATTATTAGAATCAGAAGCAGCACAACAAGCACCTGGCTTCAGGTAGCTATACTGTAGGTGCAACTGTGCAGGGTTACACAGTACACTAACTTTAAATTCTTCAAGAGCCTGCCTGTGCTATTAATAGGATCAAAAGAAGCACAACAAGCACCTAGCTTCGGGTAGCTATACTGTAGGTGCAACTGTGCAGGGTACACAGTACACTAACTGGAAATACTTCAAGAGCCTGCCTGTGTTATTAATAGGATCAGAAGAAGCACACAAGCACCTGGCTTCATGTAGCTATACTGTAGGTGCAACTGTGCAGGGTTACACAGTACACTAACTGTAAATACTTCAAGAGCCTGCCTGTGCTATTAATAGGATCAGAAGAAGCACACAAGCACCTGGCTTCAGGTAGGTATAATGTAGGTGCAACTGTGCAGGGTACACAGTACACTAACTGGAAATACTTCAAGAGCCTGCCTGTGTTATTAATAGGATCAGAAGAAGCACACAAGCCCCTGGCTTCAGGTAGCTATACCGTAGTTGCAACTGTGCAGGGTTACACAGTAAACTAACTGTAAATACTTCAAGAGCCTCTCGTGCTATTAATAGGATAAGAAGAAGCATACAAGCACCTGGCTTCAGGTAGCTATACTGTAGGTGCAACTGTGCAGGGTACACAGTACACTAACTGGAAATACTTTAAGAGCCTCCCTGTGCTATTAATAGGATTGGAAGAAGCACACAAGCAGCTGGCTTCATGTAGCTATACTGTAGGTGCAACTGTGCAGGGTTACACAATACACTAACTGTAAATACTTCAAGAGCCTGCCTGTGCTATTAATAGGATCAGAAGAAGCACAACAAGCACCTGGCTTCAGGTAGCTATACTGTAGGTGCAACTGTGCAGGGTACACAGTACACTATCTGGAAATACTTCAAGAGCCTGCCTGTGCTATTAATAGGATCAGAAGAAGCACACAAGGACCTGGCTTCAGGTAGCTATACTGTAGGTGCAACTGTGCAGGGTTACACCGTACACTAACTGTAAATACTTCAAGAGCCTGCCTGTGCTATTAATAGGATCAGAAGAAGCACACAAGCACCTGGCTTCAGGTAGCTATACTGTAGGTGCAACTGTGCAGGGTACACAGTACACTAACTGGACATACTTCAAGAGCCTGCCTGTGATATTATTAGAATCAGAAGCAGCACAACAAGTACCTGGCTTCAGGTAGCTATACTGTAGGTGCAACTGTGCAAAGTTACACAGTACACTAACTGTAAATTCTTCAAGAGCCTGCCTGTGCTATTAATAGGTTTAGAAGAAGCACAACAAGCACCTAGCATCAGGTAGCTATACTGTAGGTGTAACTGTGCAGGGTACACAGTACACTAACTGTAAATACTTCAAGAGCCTGCCTGTGCTATTATTAGGATCAGAAGAAACACACAAGCACCTGGCTTCATGTAGCTATACTGTAGATGCAACTGTGCAGGGTTACACAATACACTAACTGTAAATACTTCAAGAGCCTGCCTGTGCTATTAATAGGATCAGAAGAAGCACACAAGCACCTGGCTTCAGGTAGCTATACTGTAGGTGCAACTCTGCAGGGTACGCAGTACACTAACTGGACATACTTTAAGAGCCTGCCTGTGATATTATTAGAATCAGAAGCAGCACAACAAGCACCTGGCTTCAGGTAGCTATACTGTAGGTGCAACTGTGCAGGGTTACACAGTACACTAACTTTAAATTCTTCAAGAGCCTGCCTGTGCTATTAATAGGATCAGAAGAAGCACAACAAGCACCTAGCTTCAGGTAGCTATGCTGTAGGTGTAACTGTGCAGGGTACACAGTACACTAACTGTAAATACTTCAAGAGCCTGCCTGTGCTATTATTAGGATCAGAAGAAGCACACAAGCACCTGGCTTCATGTAGCTATACTGTAGATGCAACTGTGCAGGGTTACACAGTACACTAACTGTAAATACTTCAAGAGCCTGCCTGTGCTATTTATAGGATCAGAAGAAGCACACAAGCACCTGGCTTCAGGTAGATATACTGTAGGTGCAGCTGTGCAGGGTACACAGTACACTAACTGGAAATACTTCAAGAGCCTGCCTGTGATATTATTAGAATCAGAAGCAGCACAACAAGCACCTGGCTTCAGGTAGCTATACTGTCGGTGCAACTGTGCAGGGTACGCAGTACACTAACTGGACATACTTCAAGAGCCTACCTGTGATATTATTAGAATCAGAAGCAGCACAACAAGCACCTGGCTTCAGGTAGCTATACTGTAGGTGCAACTGTGCAGGGTTACACAGTACACTAACTTTAAATTCTTCAAGAGCCTGCTTGTGCTATTAATAGGATCAGAAGAAGCACAACAAGCACCTAGCTTCAGGTAGCTATACTGTAGGTGTAACTGCTCAGGGAACACAGTACACTAACTGTAAATACTTCAAGAGCCTGCCTGTGCTATTATTAGGATCAGAAGAAGCACACAAGCACCTGGCTTCATGTAGCTATACTGTAGATGCAACTGTGCAGGGTTACACAGTACACTAACTGTAAATACTTCAAGAGCCTGCCTGTGCTATTAATAGGATCAGAAGAAGCACACAAGCACCTGGCTTCAGGTAGATATACTGTAGGTGCAGCTGTGCAGGGTACACAGTACACTAACTGGAAATACTTCAAGAGCCTGCCTGTGATATTATTAGAATCAGAAGCAGCACAACAAGCACCTGGCTTCAGGTAGCTATACTGTAGGTGCAACTGTGCAGGGTTACACAGTACACTAACTTTAAATTCTTCAAGAGCCTGCCTGTGCTATTAATAGGATCAAAAGAAGCACAACAAGCACCTAGCTTCGGGTAGCTATACTGTAGGTGCAACTGTGCAGGGTATACAGTACACTAACTAGAAATACTTCAAGAGCCTGCCTGTGTTATTAATAGGATCAGAAGAAGCACACAAGCACCTGGCTTCATGTAGCTATACTGTAGGTGCAACTGTGCAGGGTACACAGTACACTAACTGGACATACTTCAAGAGCCTGCCTGTGATATTATTAGAATCAGAAGCAGCACAACAAGCACCTGGCTTCAGGTAGCTATACTGTAGGTGCAACTGTGCAGGGTTACACAGTACACTAACTTTAAATTCTTCAAGAGCCTGCCTGTGCTATTAATAGGATCAGAAGAAGCACAACAAGCACCTAGCTTTAGGTAGCTATACTGTAGGTGCAACTGTGCAGGTTTACACAGTACAATAACTGGAAATACTTCAAGAGCCTGCCTGTGCTATTACTAAGATCAGAAGAAGCACACAAGCACCTGGCTTCATGTAGCTATACTGTAGGTGCAACTGTGCAGGGTTACACAGTACACTAACTGTAAATACTTCAAGAGCCTGCCTGTGCTATTAATAGGATCAGAAGAAGCACACAAGCACCTGGCTTCAGGTAGGTATACTGTAGGTGCAACTGTGCAGGGTACACAGTACACTAACTGGAAATACTTCAAGAGCCTGCCTGTGTTTTTAATAGGATCAGAAGAAGCACACAAGCCCCTGGCTTCAGGTAGCTATACCATAGTTGCAACTGTGCAGGGTTACACAGTAAACTAACTGTAAATACTTCAAGAGCCTCTCGTGCTATTAATAGGATAAGAAGAAGCACACAAGCACCTGGCTTCAGGTAGCTATACTGTAGGTGCAACTGTGCAGGGTACACAGTACACTAACTGGAAATACTTTAAGAGCCTCCCTGTGCTATTAATAGGATTGGAAGAAGCACACAAGCAGCTGGCTTCATGTAGCTATACTGTAGGTGCAACTGTGCAGGGTTACACAATACACTAACTGTAAATACTTCAAGAGCCTGCCTGTGCTATTAATAGGATCAGAAGAAGCACACAAGGACCTGGCTTCAGGTAGCTATACTGTAGGTGCAACTGTGCAGGGTTACACCGTACACTAACTGTAAAAACTTCAAGAGCCTGCCTGTGCTATTAATAGGATCAGAATAAGCACACAAGCACCTGTCTTCAGGTAGCTATACTGTAGGTGCAACTGTGCAGGGTTACACAGTACACTAACTGGAAATACTGTAAAAACACCTGCCTGCCTATCAGTATATTAGGATAATAACAGGAACGGATCTAGCTAAACTGAATACAGTATATATATATATATATATATATATATATATATATATATATAACACCTGGGATGCATATATATATATACAATACATTGTAAGTGCAGCTAACTGACTCGACCTGCCTATTCTATCTAACTTAAGACAAAAGTGAAGAGAGAGATAATGCTCTCTCTGACATAGTGGGATTTTGGAGGGAGATAATGTGTCTGTTAGTGGTGACACATTACTGACACACTAGTGGTGTGGTGTTAGTGGTGACACACTGATGCCGCTGTGTGCTTTACTTGGTTTGCATTTAGTCTATGACAGGGGGATTTGGACGTCCCTGCCTCAGAGGGCGGAGCTATTCATCCGCCCTTGTATGCCCTTGACGCTCGCCAGCTTGATGTGGGCAATGCGCGCGCATCTCCTTAGGGAGTGCGCGCACATCTCTGCAGGGACGTCCGGACCAGAAGTGATGCCGGAGGTCGTTTGCGACCTTTTCACTTCCGGTGGGACAGTGCAAACTTAAGATTGGGATGCGGGAGTGCTGTCGAACAGACACACTCTGCGATCCCCCATCGGAATTGGCGAGTACTGGCTGTCCTTGCCAAGATCAGGATTTTATAACCGCTTGGCACTCCAACTATAGGTAAGCTTTATGCTCTTATGCCCCTATTATTGCACGTGAATGCTGGTGAATTGTGCTATGTTTTGCTCTGGGGGGTTGTTTATTGGCCTATGTGATCATGTACCTGCTACGCTTTGGCGTGTTAACGTGTCCCTGTTTCACTATTGGGCCATTATTGATCCACAGTTTCTTACCAGATGGACTGGATGTCATATCTTCTGACACCCTCCACTGCTGACACTCTAATTATATTTGTTTTAACTGTAGAGGGCATTCTTTACTTTAATATTGGTTTAGACACCCTGGCAATTATTAGACCTCTTCAAGTTTACATTCTAATATACTTATATATTCTTTATTATTTAATCAGTAATTTCCTTTCACAAGTGATGCTTGACTTCTGATGTCGACCTCTATATAGCTTGACATTATGTATAGCATATTGCTACATAGGAGGGTGAACTTTTTAGTCTACCCCTTATATTTATATTTTTGCCCACCTGAAAATATAATGTGGGGCAATTGACACAGCATCCTTTTTGGATCTTTATATAGATCTCTATTTGGAAGGAAACAATAACTAAGGAATTTCCCCTTTATCATATTTTGTGACAGACTTCTGCCTATTACTCTGCGCGGTCCAGTTCCCCTGTCAGCGTTACCCACTGGGATCTGGCACCCATGGGTATTCTGCTCCAGGTGATGTACTAGGGGACATCTGGCAATGGTGGTGGCTGTCTTTTGTCCTTTCGACTTGCAATAGACTAGGTGAGCATAATTATTATTTTCCTGCCATGCTTTATGTACTATGGTCTTTATTTGCTGATGGCCATTATGCATTTACATTTTTAATAATTAATTGTTCTTTATACAATCTTAAATAAATCAGTGATGTCCTTTATGCCCTGATGAAGCAAAATTATAAGCGAAACATGTCGGCTGACTGATCACAAATGATTTCTGAACATAAGCTATTGTATGGTCATCTTGACGCTTACTTGCTATGTTTGTAATGAATATATACTTTTTATATTTTCAAATAAAATGTATACTTTTATTAATCCGTGCTGGATTGGCTCACCACTAACAGACACATTATCTCCCTCCAAAATCCCACTATATCAGAGAAAGCATTATCTCTCTCTTCACTTTTGTCTCACATTTAGGGATTGGGAGTCTCGTCTCTGTTTTTCCCTGTCAATAGCCCAACCATTTATTGTCATAAACTCTATCTAACTTAAATCAAATGACACTGTCTGTCTCTCTATCTCTCTCCACCGCAACACACTACACAAGGCCACCATACAGGTGGCCTTATATAGTGTGGGGCGTGTACTAAACCCCCTGAGCCATAATTTGCCAAAGTCTCCCTGGCTTTGGCCAATTACAGCTCTCTGTACGCATGGCACTGTGATTGGCCAAGCATGTGGGTCATAGTGCATGCTTGGCCAATTATCAGCCAGGACTGCACTGCGATGCCGCAGTGAATTATGGGCCGTGACGCGCCACTCGAATTTGGTGCGAAAGGCCCATAACGTTCGTAATTCAGCGAACGACCGAACACACGATGTGCGTTCGACTCGAACACGAAGCTCATCCCTAACCAGGAACAGACTGCAGTCAGATCTAGCTAAACTGGATAGAGTGGAGATATATATATATATATATATATATATATATATATATATATATATATATATATATATATATACAAGACTGTCTGTGTATATATATATATATAATAAATACACTGCAGCTAACTGAATAATCTGCTTGCCTGCCTGCTCAATCTAAATGATACTCTCTCTCTGTCAATGCCAACGACACACTACACGAGGCCGATGTGCAGGCGGCCTTATATAGTGTGGGGCGTGGACTTAGTCCCCCTGAGCCATGATTAGCAAAAGGCACCCTGCCTTTGGCCAATTATCGCTCTCTTATCTGAGGGCACTGTGATTGGCCAAAGCATGCAGGTCATGGTGCATGCTCTGGCCAATCATCATACAGCAATGCACTGTGCTTCCACAGTGCATTATGGGCCGTTACGCACCGCTCGAATTTGGCGTGAATGGCCCATAATGTTTGGTTCTTGACAGATGGGTGAACAGCCAATGTTCGAGTCGAACTCATGTTCGACCCAAACAGAAAGCTCATCCCTAGTGCTGAGTATACACTGAATCAAGTGCAATCATTGTACCAGTGGCTTTCTCCCAGAGATGGGTGGAAACAGAATGAGGTTTATTCAGGACACTTAATTCTGAGGAATTACCAAAAGAGGAGGGATGTATTCAGCACTATATTGGGGGGAATAGGAGCTGGGATGGGTGTTAATATTGAAGTGGACATCAGTATCCTGAGGAACAAACTCTCAGCCACAGCTTCAGAAATAAGCAGTTTAACAACTTCAGCCCGGAAGGATTTACCCCCTTCCTGACCAGAGCACTTTTTACAATTTGGCACTGCGTCGCTTTAACTGCTAATTGCGCGGTCATGCAATGCTGTACCCAAACGAAATGTGCGTCCTTTTCTTCCCACAAATATAGCTTTCTTTTGATGGTATTTGATCACCTCTGTGGTTTTTATTTTTTGCACTATAAACGGAAAAAGACCGAAAATTTTGAAAAAAAATGATATTTTCTACTTTTTGTTATATAAAAAATCCAATAAACTCAATTTTAGTCATACATTTAGGCCAAAATGTATTTGGCCACATGTCTTTGGTAAAAAAAATGTCAATAAGCGTATATTTATTGGTTTGCGCAAAAGTTATAGCGTCTACAAACTAGGGTACATTTTCTGGAATTTACACAGCTTTTAGTTTATGACTGCCTTTGTCATTTCTTGAGGTGCTAAAATGGCAGGGCAGTACAAACCACCCCCCAAATGACCCCATTTTGGAAAGTAGACACCCCAAGGAAATTGCTGAGAGGCATGTTGAGCCCATTGAATATTATTTTTTTTGTCCCAAGTGATTGAATAATGACAAAAAAAAAATTACAAAAAGTCGTCACTAAATGATATATTGCTCACACAGGCCTTGGGCATATGTGGAATTGCACCCCAAAATACATTCAGCTGCTTCTCCTAAGTACGGGGATACCACATGTGTGGGATTTCACTCTTCACTATCTATCACAGTTTTGAAGGCCATAAAATGCCCAGATGGCACAAAACCCCCCCAAATGACCCAATTTTGGAAAGTAGACACCCCAAGCTATTTGCTGAGAGGCATGTTGAGTCCATGGAATATTTTATATTTTGACACAAGTTGCGGGAAAGTGACAATTTTTTTTCTTGCACAAAGTTGTCACTAAGTGATATATTGCTCACACAGGCCATGGGCATATGTGGAATTGCACCCCAAAATACATTTAGCTGCTTCTCCTGAGTATGGGGATACCACATGTGTGGGACTTTTTGGGAGCCTAGCCGCGTACGGGGCCCCGAAAAACCAATCACCGCCTTTAGGATTTTTAAGGGCGTAAATTTTTTATTTCACTCTTCACTGCCTATCACAGTTTCGGAGGCCATGGAATGCCCAGATGGCACAACCGCCCCCCCAAATGACCCCATTTTAGAAAGTAGACAACCCAAGCTATTTGCTGAGTATTTGCAGCTCTCATTTGTTTTTGAAAAGAAAGACAAGAAAAAAATTTTTTTTTCTTTATTCAATTTTCAAAACTTTGTGACAAAAAGTGAGGTCTGCAAAATACTCACTATACTTCTCAGCAAATAGCTTGGGGTGTCTACTTTCCTAAATAGGGTCATTTGGGGGGGTTTGTGCCACCTGGGCATTCCATGGCCTCCGAAACTGTGATAGGCAGTGAAGAGTGAAATCAAAAATTTACGCCCTTAGAAAGCCTGAAGGCGGTGCCTTGGTTTCGGGTCCCATACGCGGCTAGGCACACATGTGGTATCCCCGTACTCAGGAGAAGCAACAGAATGTATTTTGGGGTGTAATTTTACATATTCCCATGGCATGTTTGACCAATATATCATTTAGTGACAACTTTGTGCAAAAAAAAATTTGTCTTTTTCCCGCAACTTGTGTCACAATATAAAATATTCCATAGACTCGACATGCCTCTCAGCGAATAGCTTGGGGTGCCTACTTTACAAAATGGGGTCATTTGGGGGGGGATTTGAACTGTCCTGGCATTTTATGCACAACAGTTAGAAGCTTATGTCACACATCACCCACTCTTCTAACCACTTGAAGACAAAGCCCTTTCTGACACTTTTTGTTTACATGAAAAAATTATTTTTTTGCAAGAAAATTACTTTGAACCCCCAAACATTATATATTTTTTTAAAGCAAATGCCCTACAGATTAAAATGGTGGGTGTTTCATTTTTTGTTCACACAGTATTTGCGCAGCGATTTTTCAACTGCATTTTTTTTGGAAAAAACACACTTTTTTAAAATTTAATGCACTAAAACACACTATATTGCCCAAATGTTTGATGAGATAAAAAGATGATCTTAGGCTGAGTACATGGATACCAAACATGACGTGCTTTAAAATTGCGCACAAACGTGCAGTGGTAACAAACTAAATACATTTTTAAAAGCCTTTAAAAGCCTTTACAGGTTACCACTTTAGATTTACAGAGGAGGTCTACTGCTAAAATTACTGCCCTCGATCTGACCTTCGCGGTGATACCTTACATGCATGGTGCAATTGCTGTTTACATTTGACGCCAGACCGACGCTTGCGTTCACCTTAGCATGAGAGCAGGGGGGGACAGGGGTGCTTTTTTTTTTTTTATTCTTTATTATTTTTTTTCTTTTTTATCTTATTTTTAAACTGTTCCTTTCATTTTTTTTAAATCATTTTTATTGTTATCTCAGGGAATGTAAATATCCCCTATGATAGCAATAGGTAGTGACAGGCACTCTTTTTTTGAAAAAATTGGGGTCTGTTAGACCCTAGATCTCTCCTCTGCCCTCAAAGCATCTGACCACACCAAGATTGGTGTGATAAAATGCTTTCCCAATGGCGCTGTTTACATCCGGCGAAATCTAAGTCATGAAATGCTCGTAGCTTCCGGTTTCTTGGGCCATAGAGATGTTTGGAGCCACTCTGGTCTCTGATCAGCTCTATGGTCAGCTGGCTGAATCACCGGCTGCATTCTCAGGTTCCCTGTTGAGACAGGAGAGCCAGAGAAAAACACGGAAGACGGTGGGGGGATTCCCTCCCACTGCTTGTAAAAGCAGTCTAGAGGCTAATTAGCTGCTAGGATTGCTTTTACATGAAAGCCGACCACTGGCTGAAAAGAATGATACCAAGATGATACCTAAACCTGCAGGCATCATTCTGGTATAACCACTCAAAGTCATGAATGGCGTACCTGAAGACAAAAAAATGGTTAACAATAAAACACAGTAAACGGTAAAGTATAAAAAATTGCATACCTGAAAAGCAAACATGATAAAACATAATAACAATAAAACATTGCAGAATAGAATACAGTAAAAAAGAGCAGAACAATAGAGAGAGAATAGAGAGAGAGAGAACAATAAATCCACAACTATTTTTTTTTAAGTTATATATTTTTTTGTGTTTTTTTTTTTTTACCCTTTTTTTGTAACTGTAATTTTTATAACTTTAACCGGTTCCAGGTTCGGGTCTCTCAAAATGTGATGGCATCTTGGGAGACCCTGTGAAAGTGTGCCTAGTCTATTCAATGCTGTACCCTACACTAATACTCAACTAGTGAATGGTAGCGTTCAAAACATTCACCAATGCAAAGACCAGGATTGTCAGGACTGGAGGGAAAATAATAGCGGGGTTCACGCCTATATCCGCACTTGCTGCAGACACGACATCTTTTTTGGGCAGTCGTTGGGTAGGGGTACTCGGGAGGGCATAAAGAAAATGCCTCTCATGCAGCCGACTGCAATTGGTTGGGGATGTGAATGAGGGAAGTACGGGTGCTGCAGAAGTGGTGGGTTCCCAATTATTAGGATTGGCAAATGCAGCAGGAAGCGCATTATGGGCACGACGGGCCTGTGTTTGTCTTCTTCTTGGTGGCAGTGGGACACTACTTGTGCTTGCCACCTCACCAGCTTGAACTGCACTTATGGGACTTGCCACGTCACCAAGTGTTACTGCAGTGCTGGTTTGACTACGACTGGGGTGCACTAGGCCGCTGGTGCTTGCCAGTTCACCAAAACTCTACCAAAAAAACTGTTAGCGACCGCAGGGATCAGGCCTGACTCTGTGAACGCTGCAGTTATGTGTTTAGTGTTTTGTAAGTGACAGTGATCAATCGATACTGCACTTGGGTGGGCTGTGCCAGGCGGAGAGGCAAAACGCAGGTGCTAGCAGGTATCTGGGCTGATCCCGCTAACACTGCATTTTTGGGAACCCTAAACTGCTGGGGACACTAGTATAGATCTGATCGGATCAGATATTGATCCGTTCAGATACTATCTCACTAAAAGAGGTGTACGGTGCGTGCGTGGGTGTTATCGCTACTGGCACTAACCTGACGCTGCCTGGGGTTGGTGCTTGCCAGTTCACCAAAACGCTACCAAAAAAACTGTTAGCGATCGCAGGCATCACGCCTGACTCTGCGAAAGCTGCAGTTATGTGTGTTTAGTGTTTTGTAAATGACAGTGATCGATCGATACTGCACTTGGGTGGGCTGGGCTGGGCCGGGCGGAGGGGCAAAAGGCAGGTGCTAGTAGGTATCTGGGCTGATGCCGCTAACACTTTTGGAACCCTAAACTGCTGGGGACACTAGTATAGATCTGATCCATTCAGATATTGATCCGTTCAGATACTATACCACTAAGGGAGGTGTATGGTACGTGCGTGGGTGTTAGCGGTACTGGCGCTAACCTGACGCTGCCTGGGGCGACACAGACCCTATCTGACCTTAAAACCTAAGTTATATCACCGTCGGGCAATTAGGGGGCTAAACCTTTATTAGGTAATAAACGGCGGGTGCCCTAACACTATAAAAAATAAACGAACTAACCAGCGTCACCCGTAACAGTTATACGGAGATCACTGGTGAAAGGGTTAACTAGGGGGCAATCAAGGGGTTAAAATCTTTATTAGGTAGTATATGGGGGTCCCTGACGCTATAAAACGCTGACGGCGAACCTAAATATTTACCTCCCTAACTAGCGTCACCAGTGACACTAATATAGCGAGCAGAAAAATGATCGCTTAGTGACACTGGCGACGGGGGGTGATCAAGGGGTTAAAACTTTATTAGGGGGGGTTAGGGGGGTATCCTAGACCTAAAGGGGGCTAACACTAACTGCCTACCACACTAACTGTCACAAACTGACACCAATGCAGTAATCAGAAAAAAATAAAAAACTGCTTGTTGTAATGTGTGCCTGGCATGTTCTACTGTGTGTGTGTGTGTGTTTGTGCACTCTTCTCTCCTCGGCGCTGGAACGGAAAATACCGATCCGAGGAGAAATGACATCATTTCCTCTGCTGCTGTTTACTATACAGCAGCAGAGGAAGAATTTGATTGGCTGGGAGCGATCGCGAGGGGGGGGCACAAATGGATGGTCTCCCCCTCACCTTTCATCGCTCCCAGACACAAGCCGACCGCCTCGGGCACCGGGGGGTCTGATCAAAACCCCCGCCCGCGGGAGGCAGATCACGTACCAGGTACGTGATTTTGCCTGCCCATGCCATTCTGCCGCAGTATATCTGCGTTAGGCGGTCGGCAACTGGTTAAAAGTGCTCATTAAATGGAAAATCTCCCTCTTGCCTCATGCCTCGCATGCCAGCAAGCCCAGCTGACGATACTGATCATGGAACTCAGTCAAGTGATTGCCAGACCGTTGTTCCTAATTTTTACAGACAGTCTACTGACTGGAATGGTACCAGCTGATTGGAAAAAAGCCAATGTAGCACCAATATTTAAAAAGGGCCCAAAATACATCCCTGGGAATTACAGACCAGTTAGCCTAACATCAATAGTATGTAAACTCTTGGAGGGGATGATAAGGGACTATATACAAGATTTTAGTTAGGAGAACGGTATCATTAGCAGTAATCAGCATGGATTCATGAAGAATCGTTCTTGCCAAACCAATCTACTAACCTTCTATGAGGAGGTGAGTTGCCATCTAGATAAAGGAAGGCCCGTAGACGTGGTGTATCTGGATTTTACAAAAGCATTTGACACAGTTCCCCATAAACGTTTACTGTACAAAATAAGGTCCGTTGGCATGGACCATAGGGTGAGTACATGGATTGAAAACTGGCTACAAGGGCGAGTTCAGAGGGTGGTGATAAATGGGGAGTACTCGGAATGGTCAGGGGTGGGTAGTGGGGTTCCCCAGGGTTCTGTGCTGGGACCAATCCTATTTAATTTGTTCATAAACGACCTGGAGGATGGGATACACAGTTCAATCTCTGTATTTGCAGACGATACTAAGCTAAGCAGGGCAATAACTTCTCCGCAGGATGTGGAAACCTTGCAAAAAGATCTGAACAAATTAATGGGGTGGGCAAGTACATGGCAGATGAGGTTCAATGTAGAAAAATGTAAAATAATGCATTTGGGTGGCAAAAATATGAATGCAATCTATACACTGGGGGGAGAACCTCTGGTGGAATCTAGGATGGAAAAGGACCTGGGGGTCCTAGTAGATGATAGGCTCAGCAATGGCATGCAATGCCAAGCTGCTGCTAACAAAGCAAACAGAATATTGGCATGCATTAAAAAGGGGATCAACTCCAGAGATAAAACGATAATTCTCCCACTCTACAAGACTCTGGTCCGGCCGCACCTAGAGTATGCTGTCCAGTTCTGGGCACCAGTCCTCAGGAAGGATGTACTGGAAAGCTAATAAAGGGTCTGGAGGATCTTAGTTATGAGGAAAGGTTGCGAGCACTGAACTTATTCTCTCTGGAGAAGAGACACTTGAGAGGGGGTATGATTTCAATATACAAATACCGTACTGGTGACCCTACAATAGAAATAAAACTTTTTCACAAAAGAGAGTTTAACAAAACTCGTGTCCACTCATTAAAATTAGAAGAAAAGAGGTTTAACCTTAAACTACGTAGAGGGTTCTTTACTGTAAGAGCGGCAAGGATGTGGAATTCCCTTCCACAGGCGGTGGTCTCAGCGGGGAGCATCGGTAGTTTCAAGAAACTATTAGATAAGCACCTAAATGAACGCAGCATACAGGGATATACAATGTAATACTGACACAATCACACATAGGTTGGACTTGATGGACTTGTGTCTTTTTTAGTTTCATCGTTTTTTATTAAGATTTTCATATTAACAACAATAAATCAGTACATCCGTATACAGTTACAAGTATCATTCCTTAGTTCTTTCTGTAAATGCATCCAACACGTAATTCTACATATCACTGTGCATACTTTATATTATCTTTTAACTGAGTCAAATTGAGTATTTTAAACTTTTTTCTTATATTGACAAGGATAGGACGGGGACTAGGAGTCTCCCCCCGAGACACCTCACCTGGGAACAAACTGTGTCCGGGGAGGTACCCCCCCTCCCATATTCAGTAGTATATTCAAGTTGATAGAACAATTGTTTCTTGGGATTCCCAATTTTACTCCATATTTTTTGTATTATAAATACTTATGTGTAAGGGTGCGAGTTAACATAGAATTGCTAAAGATGCTCAACATCAAAAAAATGAAATCAAGTGTACGGATAAGTGTTTAAGCTTTCACTTAACGAACCAATACAGAATTTAAAAAAAATGAAAAAACAAAACAAAAACTATAGAAATTATAAAATAAAGAAACGCAAAACCAACCATAAAACTGCAGTGACAACATCTTACCACCAAATAATAGTATAGCTAGTATGTCTATACCAGATTATCAATGAAAAGTCTCTGGAAGTCTTGCGCACCATGGAGCCCATTCACTCTGTAATTTTGCCATTGAATTAACTAAATAGGCGAAAAATTTTTCATAAAGGTGGTGAGTATTCACTCTGTGTATTACTTCATTAATATTTGGTATAATATCTGATTTCCATTTTGAAGTGATAAATAAACGTGCTGCTATCAATATATGAATAGTTATACGTCTATACTTTATAGGTATATTATCTATTCCTAAGTTGAGAAGAGCTAATGCAGGAGTGGGGGAAAGGACAGTTCCAATGATTTTTGCTAGTAGAGAGAAAACCGAATTCCAGAAGCTTCTCACGGATTTACATTCCCACAATATGTGGAATATCATTCCCTTAATGCCACAATTCTGCCAGCATAGTATTTCGGAACTATTAAAGATTTGTGAGATTCTCATTGGTGTTAGGTAGCTTCTATATAACAATTTAAGGGACATGTCCCAGTGATTAGTACAGTGGGAATATAAATGGTTAGCTTGAATAGCTTTGTTCCATTCAGTTAAAGCAAATTTACTCTTAAAGTCTCTTTCCCAGTTTAGCATGCCAACAGTTTTAGTTTGACTGTGCATATTTTGCAAATTTTTGTAGAACCATGAAAGGCCTTTAGTTTTGTTGAAAGAGGTGGTTAGATATGTCCACACTCCAGGACTATGGCTAAGAAAGGAGTTTGGGTATTTGATATGATAGTGGTGCAGCTGGATAGTTGCGTATGTAGGTGTTGCTGGACTTTGAACTTTGAATTGTGTATATGTCATATTTTTCAAAAAGCTTTTTTCGTTTGTTTTTAAGGAAGGGATAAGGTATTCGAACATGCCTAAGGTAATTACTCTCTTTTGTACGGCTTTGCTGCTATCAGCTTGTGCATTAAATGTTTTCCATGCTTTGACCGTTGCATTTATAGAGGGAAAGTTGGGATAAAATAATGGTCTGTTTGTTAATGTGGCTAATAGAAATGATGGTAGGTCTCTGTGTTGTACTATTGCTTTTTCTATTTGCACCCACAATTTGTCTGTTGTCTGGTTGAACCAAGATTTAGCCTGGTCCAGTAGCGCTGCTACGTAGTAGTTGCGTAGGTTGGGGAAACCCGTTCCACCTTTCTGTCTTTGTTTTTGTAGCGTAGAATATGAAAGTCTTGCTATTTTACCAGCCCATACAAATTTCCTTAGTAGTCTATCAGTTGTAATAAAAAAGTGATCAGGCAAGATGATAGGGATAGTGTGGAAATAATATAATATTTTTGGCAGGACAGTCATTTTAAAAGCGGCTTCCTCCCTATCCATGAGAATTCGTGTGAGGAGATATGTTCAAGATATGTCATTTTTTATTGTGTTTAACAAGGAAGGGTAGTTATGGTCATACACAGAGCTAGAAGGGTAGGAAAGATTTATCCCTAAATACTTCAAATATTTATGAGCCCACAAAAAAGGGAATTCAGATTTTAACTTTTTAAGATTAGGGTTATTAATGTGTATAGGGAGAATCGAAGATTTGCTGATATTAAGTTTATAATATAAGATTTTCCCAAAATCACTAAGAATTTGTTGAGTTCTGTCAAGAGATGTGGCTGGTGAGGTTATCGTCAATACCACGTCATCAGCAAATAATCCTATCCTGTGATCTATGTCTGATACTTTAATGCCCTTGATGTGAATGTCCTTTCTGATGGCCTCCGCCAGGGGTTCCATCACCAGTGAAAAAATCAGTGGCGATAGGGGACAGCCCTGGCGGGTCCCATTTGTTATATGGAATTTGTCAGACATGGCATTAGAGGTATAAACTTGTTCAGTTGGGACTGTATAGAGTGCTGAGATAGATGAAAAGATAGGACCTTTAAGACCGAACTTAGCGAGTGCCGCTAATAGATACCCCCAGTGGACCCGATCGAATGCCTTTTCGGTTTGGGGAGGGCTACTATAATGGCTTGGAGCATTTCTTCCGGAAATAAGCTGTCAGTAGTGGCTTTTTGGAAAATCTTATTCATATATGGAACTAAAATACTGGAGAAGGCTTTATAATACTCTGCCGAGAAGCCGTCGGCACCTGGTGATTTGTTGTGGGGTAGGGATTGAACAGCTTGAGCAATTTCTTTATCTGATATTGCAGAATTTAAATAACTTAATTGGTCACTATTTAGGGAAGGAAGATTAACTGATTGGAGAAAAGCATTAATCCTTATGTCGGTGAGTTGTGTCGTTGAGGGGTCTTCTTTCAAATTGTATAGTTGTTTATAGTATCTACAGAATGCATTTGCTATATCCTTGGGGTGGTATACTGCTTGTGACGTAATAGGATCTATAATATGGGAAGTTTAGATTTCTGTTGTTTTTTGCGAATATAGGCCGCTAAAAATTTGCCAGCCTTGTTTCCTTGGGTATAGTGTGTAGCTTTAAATTTTTGCAAATGAAGCTGAAGCTGAGTTAACTCTGTGTTTATCTGGGAGGAAGGGTTTGCTTTGTGCTGTTGTTCGAGAGATGTGAGTTTAGCCATTAATGTGGTGAATGTTTTTATTTTTCCTCTTTTTTTCCCGTGATACTGTTTGCAAGAGTAAGCCTCTACTGAATGCTTTGTGCGCACACCACAACGTGAAAATATTCGTATCCGGAGTGTCATTAAATTGAAAGAACTCTTTGATCCGATCACGCAAACCATCCCTGTGTTTAGGATTATTCAGAATTGATATGTTGTTTCACCACAGATGTATAGGTGACGCTGCATTTTTTTCTTTAATCGAAAGGCAAACGGGAGCGTGAACAGACCAAGTAATTGGATGGATTTTAGCGGATAATGCATTGTTAAGACAAGCTAGGTCAGCTACAAATAAGTTGATTCTTGAATTAGACTTATGAGGAGCTGAGTAGTAAGTAAAATCTCTTTCTCCTTAATTGATGCAGCGCCATACATCATACAGATTAGAAGAGTGTGAAAAGGATTGGAGTTCAGTACGCATAGATTTTTGTGGCGATGAACAGTCTAGTTGTTTGTTAGGAACACAGTTGAAATCCCCACAATACAATACTAAGCCTTTTTTGATGTTCTCAACCTTTTTTTTGAGGGCATTCAAAAAATATAATTGTCTGCAATTCGGAGCATATATATTAATGATAGTATACATGGTATTGTTTAATTCGCAAACTAGTATAATATATCTTCCTGCGTTATCACTTACTATATCTTGCAATTTAAATGCTACAGTCTGGTTAATAGCTATCAGCATGCCTCTTTTTTTCTTTGGGCCTGAAGCCGTGAAAATATGAGGAAATTTTTTGTCCTTGCATATAGGGTGTTTCTGCTGGACAAAATGAGTTTCTTGGATGCATAACAGATCGCTCTTTAAAGATTTTGCTTGCTGCCACATAGCTCTCCTTTTGAAGACCATGAGCGTTTATAGTCACAAAATTAAGAACCATTGGTCTGTAGGGAAAAATTCTTATGTGTAGATGCGTTCAAAACTTGAGTTGTGAAGTAGTATATGAAGGTACCTGTGATTAAAGTTGTTGTGACCTTGAGTGAAGGGTGCTCGTTTAAAAGAAGTGTCTGCACAGAAGAATTAGACTCCAGATTGTTGTCCTCAGATTTGCCGTGGGCGGTTGTCGGTGGTAGAATAAAAAAGAAAAAGTGAAAAACGTCAACATTCAAACAAAAAACAAAACATAAAAAAGTGAGGAAATCTTCCTTGGAGTGCGAGTAAAATCGCATAGGAACACCTGGGGGTACAGGCTCCTAATAGCCAGCTTCGACCCTTGATCTAGGTGAGCAAACATCAAGTATGTTGTTATTTCTGATGTATGAGAAAACAGTCAAGTGTCGTTGCCTGATTTCCATTCTGGGGATATACCTCTAGGGGTTTTGGTAGTGAGGGTATCATCTTCTTCAGTTGAGAGAAGCCCCCATTTTCTTGTAAGTAGGAGACCCTCTTCCAGAGATCTAATGGCATATGTACGACCATCTTTAGTTACAAGGAGTTTCGTGGGAAAGCCCCAAGAATATGGAAGTTTGTTAATACGTAGTAACTTCGTTAGCGTTACTAACTTTTTTCTTGCCAGCATTGTGTGCTGGGAGAGATCAGCATAAATAGCAATACCCGAGTAAGGATTGGGTAATGGGGAGTTTTGTCTTGCAAAACGCATTAAGTCGTCTTTGACATGGAAAAAGTGTATGCGAGCTATGACGTCACAAGGTATTTTTTCTGGTAGATATTGCGGCTTAGGTAGTCTATGGGCCTACAGTAATTTCCCCGTTTGGCGTGTCTGGGAGTAGGTCTTGAATTAGTTGCTAAATCCGCCATTTTGTTTTTTAGGGCTTCCAACTCCTCATCTTTTTCATTATGGGCGTCCACTAATTCGTTTTGTGCTGTTGTAAATTCTGCCATCTTGTCCTCCACGTGGCTAACTCTCTCCCCAATTTCAGTGATATCGGTTTTTAATTGTGATATGCAGTCCATGAGATCCCTGTGCATGGACCCCCGCAATGAGACCAGCATCTCTTTCATTGTAGTGTCACTTAGGGGCTGTCCAGACGTTGGGAACTCCTGAATCTGATCAATAAACTCAGTAGTGCTGTTATGGGATGTATAGTCCTCCTCATTTCTTTCCCCTGCATAGGTATGGGCAGAGGAACGCTTAGGGGCTGCTTTTTGTGGGCTCTGAGATGGGGTCTTGCAGGTGGATGAGCTGCTGCTGTGGCCTGGAGAGAAAGACGGGGGTCTGATATTGTCTCTCCTATTCCCTCTGGAGTCAGTCTGCCTGGCGTGCTGCTGCCTGTGAACGGCGGCGCCATCTTGGATCTCCGGCGTGCTAGCCGAGGGATAAAAGTCCGTCAGTTTACGGGGTCCCCCTGGGGGTTTTCTCTTACCCATCGCTGGATCAATACTGCAGGGTTCTCTGGTGCTTTCGGTGTGTGTCTGCCGGCTATGATAGTCGCCATGTACGGGCCGGTGCATCTGGCTAACACGGAGCTCTCTCCTTATGCGGCCATCTCCTTCGGCTGCTGGCCACGCCCGGACTTGTGTCTTTTTTCAACCTCACCTACTATGTAACTATGTAACTATGTAACTATGTCATAGAGGACATCCTTACGTAACGTATCGTTGATGTACTTGTGTTTCATATGCTCTGTAACATTTTCTTATAGTATTTTATGTTAGCATTCCTATTTTCTTGGGAAATAAATAAGACCCTTGTTTATATAAGCAGTGTGTTTATTTTCATAGCTGACCTTATTATTGTACTATCACCAGTAACATTATCAGAGCTTTGCCAGACTAGATAACTAAGGGAATAGACAAGTTAATACATATTTATAATAAATAGGGGGAATACATAAGCACCTAGGGATGAGCGGAACACCCCCCCCGGTTCGGTTCGCACTAGAACTTGCGAACAGGCAAAAAAATTGTGTGAACATCGTTAAAGTCTATGGAACATCAACATAAAAAAAATCAAGTGCTTTAAAAACTGAAGTTTTTTCAGGAGCAGTGATTTTAATAATGCTTAAAGTGAAACAATAAAAATGAAATATTCCTTTAAATATTGTGCCTAGGGGGTATTCTTAGCGTGCCTATAAAGTAGGGCATCTTTTCTGTGTTTAGAACAGTACCATAGTACCACATTTCTTTTCTAAAGAAAAAAATTTAATTCAAAACTGCTTGCGGCTGTAATGAATTGTCAGATCCCGGCAATATAGATAAAAATCAATGAAAAAAAATGGCATGGGACCACCTCAGTCTATTACCAGGCCCTTTGGGTATGAATATTAAGGGGAACCCCGCACCAAAATTTAAAAAAATTGCAAAATCCAAACCAGGCTATCCAGGTTTGGTTATGGATATTAAGGGGAATCCTACACCAAAATTTAAAAAAAAATGGCATGAGGTTCCCCCTAAAATCCATACCAGACCCTTATTCGAGCATGCAACCTCGCAGGCCGCAGGAAAAGGGGGGGCAAGAGAGCACCCCCCTCCTGAACCATACCAGGCCACATGCCCTCAACATGGGGGTCACTGACCTCTTTGGTTTTTTCACATGATTGTCAGCTTATCGGGCACCCTTAATCCTTCCTGTTCTGTTTTTTTTTAAGATATATATTGTAAGTACTTTTGAGGCTATGTTAGCCCTACCTTAACATGGTTGGACAATCTGACTTATTCAGATTGTCCACCAATATTATGAAATTTATATTTTTCCTTCTCTTACATTGCCAGGCCCCCTTTTTTTGCCCCCTGCAGCCACTCTATTTGCGACTGGGGACTTTGAGTTCACTTCCGGGGGACCGTTCCGTTCGCCTGCCGTGAGCCACCGGTAGGTACCCAACATCTATTGGAATGGGAGGTGGGGCTCTGGGGTGGCCTGATGGGCGGGGGGGCGTTCCCTTCAGCGGGATTCTGGGGCGGTCGCTTGCCCTGGCAATTACTTTTGTGGGGCGACTTTTGGCCATGTCCAGCTGCGTTTGACTGTCATCTGTAATTGTTATGTCCATACATATATTGTTATATTTTTTCTGATTATCTATTTCCTTTACTCAGAATTTATGACACTACTACAGGTATAACCAATTGTCCCTGAAGAAGCCAATGTTGGCGAAACATGTAGGAATACAATACCTGTGAACAAGACCTGCTGTTACACCATTAGCTGGTTCTTGTATTACTGTTGAACATGCTGGCTCTGTATTTCTCCCCTTATTGTTTGATTGCACCCTTATTGTGTATACTCTTTTTGTATACCTTTTTTAACTTGCTTGTTAAAAAAATACAATACTTTCTTAAACTATTGTGTTATTGTACAATATCCAGTTTCCTGGCACCGCTATAATCCCCTTATCCTCTCCTTACTATTGTTATGAGAATGTCATATGGTCAGATGAAACCAAAGTAGAACTGTTTGGTAGAAACACAACTCGTCGTGTTTGGAGGAGAGAGAATGCTGAGTTGCAACCAAAGAACACCATACCTACTGTGAAGCATGGGGGTGGCAACATCATGCTTTGGGGCTTTTTCTCTGCAAAGGGAACGGGACGACTGATCCATGTACATGAAATAATAAATGGGACCATGTATCGTGAGATTTTGAGTGCAAACCTCCTCCCATTAGCAAGGGCATTGAAGATGAAACGTGGCTGGGTCTTTCAGCATGACAATGATCCCAAACACACTGCCCGGGCAATGAAGGAGTGGCTTCGTAAGAAGCATTTCAAGGTCCTGGAGTGGCCTAGCCAGTCTCCAGATCTCAACCCCATAGAAAACCTTTGGAGGGAGTAGAAAATCCGTGTTGCCCAGGAACAGCCCCAAAACATCACTACTCTAGAGGAGATCGGCATGGAGGAATGGGCCAAGACCAGCAACAGTGTGTGACAACCTTGTGAAGACTTACAGAAAACGTTTGATTTTTGTCATTGCCAACAAAGGATATATAACAAAGTATTGAGATGAACTTTTGATATTGACCAAATACTTATTTTCCACCATAATTTGCAAATAAATTCTTTCAAAAATCAGACAATGTGATTGTCTGGATTTGTTTCCACATTTTGTCTCTCATAGTTAAGGTATACCTATGATGACAATTACAGGCCCCTCTCATCTTTTTAAGTGATAGAACTTGCACAATTGGTGGCTGACTAAACATTTTTTTGCCCCACTGTATTTATTTCAGAGCATATTTAGCTCCCATGGCCACTCCCCTAATTTGGTTGTAATGGATGCCCTCATGCCAAAAATAATTGTTTGACATGGCTAGATTCAGGGCTTCTAACAGGAATTCTTTTTGTTCTCTCTTAAGATCAGATTTACAGTCTAGTGCTCTCCTAGTGGTGGATATTACATCCTGTTGTCTCAAATTTGTGTACAGTGATTCAACGTCTATTGTGGCGATAAACATATTATCATTGATTTCAATGTCTCTTAAGATGTTCATAAGATGTTTACTGTCTCTCAAAAAGGACAGGTAGGTTTGTACAATGGGCTGCAAAAAACAGTCCATGTACTCGCCTATTCGAGAGAACACAGAGTTTATATCACTTATAATGGGTCTCCCAGGTGGACACTCCTTGTTTTTGTGAATTTTTGGTAGTCGGTATATTACAGGTAATCTGGGAGTGTCTGGAACAAGTTACCTGGCTTCTTTCTTAGTTAAAATCCCTTTATGTTGAGCCTGCTTGATGATCCTTTTTAGAGAGGCTTTAGGTTTATTGGTCAGATTAGCTTTTTATATGTATGTATTCATGTCTCCAACCAATTTAACTCTTTACTATATTCTTCCCTCTTAAGCACCACAATTCATCCCCCTTCATCTGTCATTCTTATTGCTATGTGTTTCCTTTTTTCTAAGGCTTTGATACCTTTTTGTACGTTACCTTTCCTCCTTCCAATCTTAGTTTGAATCAATCGAATATCCTGCTCTATAATGACTTTAAAAACATCAAATAAATTATTGGAAGATTTCTTTGGGTTAAAGTTGGAATGATTTCTCAAACCACTATCTTGAAAGACCCTGGTATCAATATTTCCTATAGCTGGTTTGTCTGCAAAATGTTTCTTGATATTTAATTTTCTTACAAATTTTTCAGTGTCAATAAAAGCATCAAACTTATTAAACCCTATATCTGGAGCATATTTTAGACCCAAGTATAGCACTTTCAATTCATTGGTGGTGAAAATTTCACCACTAAGATTGAAGATGCCCTGCCTATTGGTCTCTCTTTATTTTTGTTCTTCCTTCCCCTCTGGAGTGTCTCTTTGTACTACATGTTGCCACTGGGGTGTCTTGCGTTGTTGCCATTGGTGATTCTGGTGGGTATCCTGATTATAATTTGGCCAGGGCTAGTTCTTGTAGTAGCCACCCCTCCCTCCACCCTGGTAACCTGGCTGTCCCTTGCTGTAATCCCAACCACCCCTTCTGGATGGATCCCCATGCCCTCTCCTGAGAAAACCCCTTTTGGGCTGGTTACCTCTATAAGGTTCATTGTATGGTTGTAAGGGTTGTAACCAATTATGGGTAGGTACACCATAACTCGTGTTCTTATCCAATTCATAGTGCTCATATTGATTACTTTCTTCATTGGGATATTGGTTAAATGAGGTCTAGGTGTACCTCCACCCCCTCTACCCCTAACTTTGGGTCTGGGCTGATTACCCCTCATGGCAGGTATTGAATAAGAGTTACCCCTCATAACAGGCATTGAATAAGAGTTGGGTTCTACGAATTTGTGCAAGGCCAAGGTCAAAAGTTGTGAAGACTCTGCAGCAGAATTCTGGGGTACGCCGCTCCAAAGACCAATTAAGGAAACGCTGGTCCGACCTTAAACTGAGGGAGCTGGATCAGTACAGAAGAATAAATAAAGTGCTTCAAAAAAGTAAGTATTTGTCATGTGTTCCTATTCTGATTATTAACTTGCATGCTGCTCCATGTGCTTTTCTTTACTGTTGTACAGTTTTAAATGGCTACTTTCATGTTCGTGGACACAGTAATCGTTCATAGGAAACATTGTTCGTAGGAAACATTGTTTGAAAATATATACAATGTATTTAGTTGATACAGGGTTTTAGCTACATTTTGGTCTTGCTAATTTGTCTTATTAAAAGAAGTTTAGGACATTGTTGTCTAGATGTCTTTGAAACTTGAATGAATTGCAAACTTGATTCAGTGGAATGTAAGGAGAGGATACTCAGCAGCTGTTTACATATCTGGACTCAGGAGCATTAGTGTGGGATACCAGAGCACATTTTTTAGGGTAACCCACACAGGTGCTCCAGTGGATGCGTGGGGTGTCTCCATCTGTGAAACTTGGCCAAAAAAGGTAATTTTTCCAGCTTGGTAAAAAAGGGAATTTTAATCATGTCTTCAACTTGGATTTCTTCCCAAACAGACAATTGTACACCACTTCAAAGCAATGTTTCATATTCATATTTCTGGACTCAAATATCTGTGTGCTAAGTATACCTTGTGTTTCATTCTCATAGTGGAGAAAAGACTCAGACAGCAGTCAGAGGATACCAGGGACCCCTGACATTGCCAACCTGATTGGCAAATTAGCCCAAGCCCCCCCGAGGATGTTGAGGAAGGAGAGGTGGAGGAAGTGGGCGAGATGTGCACCCCACCAGGTGAGTGTCTGACACCTCAGCTTCAGGTAATCTATGTATGCCTGCATATTTCTAAATACATGTTTTTCATCAATTTTAGGTGATGTGCTGGTTGTGGAAGGGGAAGCGGTGGAACCATTTTCAAGCGACAGTACCCAAAGACTCATTGGCCAGATCATGGCCTGGAATGGAGAGATCGATGGAATGTGCAATCGCCTGGACATCATGTGCAATCACCTGGACATCATGCAGCAGGAAATGAAGAACATGATCAATGTTTTGGGGATAATTTAATCCCTTTTTCCCTAAAATGAAATTGATTATGTTCTTCATTTCCTTTTTAGATGACCACATTAAGTGCTTTTAATTTTTTACAATTTTAAAAGCCAAATTTTGAAGATGCACACTGTGTGTCAACATGTGCTATCTGCCATCAGGGGATCTCGATGTACGGGTTTTGTGGGTGCAACCCCTTCCTCATAATGCTAGTAGGTGAGAGGAAGGGATTGCACCCACAAAACATCATTGATCCCCCATGATGGGAGATAGCACATATTAACATTACCCATTTGGAATCCCAATTTGTGTGCATCTTCAGAATTTGACTTTTACAGGGGTGACATCACCCCATCTGATTTTTGGCAATATCAAGACATTTTTGACACGATAATATCTGATATTGCCTTCATTTTCTGGATGTTGAACTTTGTAAGTTCCAGAGTTGTGTGTATGTTATGTTTTAAAACATGCCTGTTTGTAGGAAAAAAAAAGTTTAAAAAAAAATAATTGTTAAAAAAATAATTATGTATTTTTTTTTTAAATTATAAACGCACATATGAATGTGCACAGATTAAAAAGTTTGCTAATCAACAATGTGTGGCTTCTTCTTTCAATGCTCAATACCAGTTTTGTAAGTAATTTCGTGTTTACAGTGACAATGGGGCTTATTTACTAAAGGAAAATCCACTTGGCACTACAAGTGCACTAGGAGTGCACTAGGAGAACCTAGGAGACAGCCAAAAAGAAAAGCAAGCAATAAATAAATTTTGAGATTTTATCTGATCATTATTTTTTTATTAATAAAAATCAGACATTATCTGGCATTACAATGCCCCCCCTACCCGTAAAATAATTAACATATTTCTCCCTAACTTCATGGGCGATTTGGGGGGCCAAGCCAGTATGGCCAGTATCCAGGCCCGTCAGAGGATTGTCTGTAAGTCCGGCCTCAGGCCCAACTGATGCTATATAATTTCTTGAATTTTTTCTTTAAAAATTGTGCAGGATGCAGCATGCTAGGACAATATGATTAAGTTTGTAGTCCACCATATGGATTGCTGTCAGAAACAGGCGGAACTGACTGGCCATTATCCCGAAGGCATTCTCCACAACTCTTCTCACTCTTGCCAGCTGGTAGTTAAAAACCCTCCTCTCCAGGGCGAGGGTCCTTGGGGGGAATGGCCTCATCAGGTGCCAGCCCAGACCAAAGGCTTCATCTGCAATGAAGACAAAGGGGAGTCCTTCCACGTTATCCGCATCAGGTGGCAATCCTAGGTCACCACTCCGGAGACGATGGTAGAACTCCACCTGGGCAAAGACTCCTCCATTCGACATCCGGCCATTCTTCCCCATGTCTACATACAGAAATTCATATTGTTCCGACACCACCGCCATTAACACAATACTATGAAACTCTTATAAGGCCCACTTATCAGATTCCTCACCCCCTCTGATGGCCCATTGATAAAATTTAAGGGGGGGGGCTTATAAATTAATTTAAGGACACACATACCATTTGAACACATTTTGAGGGGGGCTTCTAAATTAATTTAAGGACACCCATACCATTTGGGCACATTTTAAGGGGGCTTATAAATTAATTTAAGGACACACATACCATTTGGACACATTTTAGGGGGGCTTATAAATTAATTTAATTTAAAGACACACATAACATTTGAAAACATTTTGAGGGGGGCCTATAAATTAATTTAAGGAAACACATACCATTTGGACACATTTTAAGGGGGGGCTTAGAAATTAATTTAAGGACACGTACCATTTGGACACATTTTAGGGGGGCTTATAAATTAATTTAAGGACACACATACTTTTTGGACACATTTTAAGGCTGTGTTTAGGGTAAAGCACTACAATGGAGCTGACAAAATACATTGTTAAGTGACTAGACTAGGTGTATATGGGCCCAGGATAGCATGCTGGGGGGGTTAGTGAAGGCAAATAGGCATAAAGGACAAAAAAGGAGCATTAAAAGATTACAGCATGCATGAGGACAAAGGGGACACAGCAAGCATCATAGCCTAAAGTGCGCATGCGCCGGGTGATGAGATGTACAGAACGCACTGTCATGGCAGAAGCTGACGGCGCCAACTTGAAAAGGGGAATGATTTGTACATGAGTAGATACTACTCGTGTACAAGCTACTGATACTACTTGTGTACAAGTGTACTTATGTACTCGTGTACAAGCGATTGATTATTCACGCAATCCACTGATAACTAATATTTGCTATTATTATTATTCATAGCATCAGTCAAGCATCATTCAGGTTCTTTTTTCCCTCTGTTATCCTGTCCCTATTGGCTCACACGGATGCCAGGGACACTCAGTGGATTGCGTGAATAATCAATCGCTCTTCACCTGGGAGCTCTAGAGGTGTTAGTCCCATGGCAGGCTTTATGTGGATGTTATATCTTATTACACCTTTCCAATCTTCCGATTGAAATGACTGTGTTGCCAATTTGCCACACTTTTTATAGCCAATGCTACCAGTATCTACTCGTGTACAAATTGTTCCCCTTTTCAAGATAGCGCCGCCAAATGTGAGAAACATGTTGAGTGGTATCTATTGAGTGGCATCTTTTCCTCCAATGATCCAATGTGTTTTTTTTATAACACTTGATGTGGATATTGATATTTTTTATCTTGTTATGTTGTTTGTATTAATTGCTAAATAAAAAACTTTTTTATGGATACTTCTAGAATGTCTATTTACCCTTTACTATAAACACCTTAAAAGCCCCGGGGTTTGTCTACCCCAATTTCCCCCTTGTCTTAAACAGAACGCACTGAAGAACAGCAAGGCCTGTGAAGCGCGAGCTGAAAATCAGCAACGAGAGGACAAGAATGCACTGAATGAACAAATGCTAACTGACTACACGCATTGAAAAGCAGATACAAACCCCACAAGCACAAACTGAACAACAGTTAAACGATCTGAAAAAAACATGAGTCTGAAAAGCGAGAATCTTCTCTCACCAAACTTCTACTAACACGAGGTAAACACGAGATTAGCAGAAGAAGCCCAAAGGGTGGCACACTTGCTATTGCACTTCCGTTTTATAGTCCCGTCGTACCTGGTGTACGTCACCGCAGACTTTTGTTGTGATTGGGTGTAGGAAAGTCCTTTGGGGTTGAGTCCGACGAAAAGTCCGCTCGTGTGTACACGTCATCGTTTTTGTAATTTAATTTTCCTTCTAGAAATAATCAGGTCCAATAGATTTTGTTCTCATAAATAAAAAAAAACATACCATTTACCCTCCAGTTCTGGATCTGAAAGTCCATCATTAGGATCAAGATCCCACCAAAGACGTCTGGGGGTCATTTTACTTTTACCATATTGTTCCAAGGTGGCTATAGCCCACCATACATGAATTTTCTTATCCATCACATTTTTTAAAGCTTTAATATTTTATTCTAATGCCCCGTACACCCGATTAGATTTTCCAACAAAAAATGTTGGATGGGAGCTTGTTGGCGGAAAGTTCGACCATGTGTATGCTCCATCGGACATTGGTTGCTGGACTTTCTGCCAACAAATGTTGGCTAGCATGTTCTCAAATTTTCCAACAACAAATGTTTGTTGTCAGATTTTCTGATCGTATGTACACAAGTCTGTCGGACAAAAGTCCAAAGTACAAACACGCATGCTTGGAATGACGCATCACTATTGAACTTCCTTTTTATCAGCCATCGTACGTCTTGTACATCACTACGCTCGTAATTGTTGGCCAACATTTGTGTGACTGTGTGTATGCAAGACAAGTTGGAGCCAACATCCTTCGGACAAAAATCCATGGTTTTGTTGTCGGAAAGTCTGATCATGTGTACAGGGCATTAGTCCTTATTTGCCAAATTTTGCACCATGGAGAAAATAACATTCATGTCGGTGGGTCTGTTACTCATATAATCCAAAATATCCATTGCTCCAGGTATTAATCTCCTCTCAGGTGATAATAAATGTGAAAAAAAGAAAAGAACACTCAGGTTCAGACATTTTTAGAAAAATTGGATAGGGACACCAAACACAAAAAGGTAAAAAAGTATCAGAGAGATCTGTAGGACCATAGAGAGCATGTTGTTTATAAATGACAGGAGGAATCAGGGGAATTGGCTCTGGTTTAGTCTGCTGACTCTACACCTGAAAGAAATGAGAGGGTAGAACCTAACTCTTAGTCAACACCTGTTATGATGGGTAACTCTTATTCAACACCTGCCATGAGGGGTAATCAGCCCAGACCCATAGTTAGGGGTAGAGGGGGTGAAGGTACACCAAGGCCTCCATTTAATCCATATTCCAATGAAGAAAGGAATCAATATGAGCACTATGAATCGGATAGGAACACGAGTTATGGTGTACCTACCCATAACTGGTTACAACCCTTACAACCATACAATGAACCTTATAGAGGTAACCAGCCCAATAGGGGTTTTTAATGGAGAGGACATGGGGATCCACCCAGAAGGGGTGGTTGGGATTACAGCAGAGGACAGCCGGGTTACCGGGGTGGGGGAGAGGTGGCTACTACCAGAACCAGCCCTGGCCCTATTATCATCGGGATACCCACCAGAATCACCAGGGTTCCCCGCAATGGCAACAACGTGAGACACCCCAGTGGCAACATGGAGTACAAAGAGACACTCCAGAGGTAAGAGAGGAGGAAGGAAGAACAAAAAGAAAGAGAGACCAATAGGCAGGGGCATCTTCAATCTTAGTGGTAAAATTTTCACCACCAATGAATTGAAAGTGCGAGAGTTGGGCCTAAAATATGCTCCAGATATAGAGTTTAGTAAGTTTGATGCTTTTATTGGCACTGAAAAATTTGTAAGAATTTTAACTATCAAGAAACATTTTGCAGACAAACCAACTATAGGAAATATTGATAACAGGGTCTTTCAAGATAGTGGTTTGAGGAATCATTCCACATTTAACCCAAATAAATCTTCCACTCATTTTTGGAAGTTTAAAAAGCCATGGTAGAGCAGGATATTAGATTGATTTAAACTAAGATTGGAAGGAGGAAAGGTAACTTACAAAAAGGTATCGAAGCCTTAGAAAAGAGGAAAAATATAGCAATAAGAATGGCAGACAAAGGGAAGGGAATTGTGGTGCTTAAGGGGGAAGAATATAGTAAAGAGTTAAATAGATTGGTTGGAGACATGAATACATATAAAAAACCTAAAGGTAATCCAACCAATAAACTCAAAACTTCTCTAAAAAGGATTGTCAAGCAGGCACAACGTAAAGGGACTTTGTTCCAGATGCTCCCAGATTACCTGTAATATACCAACTACCAAAGATTCACAAAAACAAGGAGTGTCCACCTGGCCTATTATAAGTGGTATAAACTCTGTGTTCTCTCAAATAGGCAAGTACGTGGACTGTTTTTTGCAGCCCATTGTACAAACCTACCTGTCCTTTTTGAGAGACAGTAAACATCTTATTAACATCTTAAGAGACATTGAAATCAATGATAATATGTTTATCGCCACAATAGACGTTGAATCACTGTACACCAATTTGAGACAACAGGATGTAATATCCACCACTAGGAGAGCACTAGACTGTAAATCTGATCTTAAGAGAGAACAAAAAGAATTCCTGTTAGAAGCTCTGAATCTAGCCATGTCAAACAATTATTTTTGGCAAGAGAGCATCCATTACAACCAAATTAGGGGAGTGGCCATGGGAGCTAAATATGCTCCAAGTGTGGCCAATATAGTAATGAGTCAATGGGAGGAAACCAGCATCTTTGGTAAATCCATACCAGAAGTATCTTTGTATAAAAGATACATTGATGACATCATCATATTATGGGATGGTACAGAAGAAAGTTTAAAAGTATTTATATTGAATATTAATAATAATTGCTATGGACTCAAGTTCACCGGTAGTTGGGATCTATATGAACATAGTTTCCTGGATTTGGTTTTGATAAAACGTGATGGGTTTATAAACACCAAAAGCTTTTTTAAGGAGACAGATAGGAATAGTTACATACCTACAAAAAGTTGCTATCATCCCAAGTGGTTGAGGGGGATCTCAAAAGGTCAGCTGATGCGCATTTGATGCAATTGTGATAGTATGGGCGATTATCTACAACGGTCTAACATGGTCGTGAATACGTTTAAAGAAAAAGGGTATCACGAGCAGATATTGGCACCCAAATAAAAACAGGTAATGGAAATAGATAGAAGGACATTATTGGAGGATAAACCCAAAAAGAGCAAAACCAGTAAACATCTGACCTTCCTAACCAACTTTAACCAAGACTACTAAAATACTAGAGCGTATTGTGAACAAACACTGGCCATTATTACTGAGGGATAAAACATTAACTAATATAATCCCCAGGTGTCTACAATTCATCTATCATAGAACACTAAATTTAAGGATCCTCCTAAAAAGAGAGTTACTTTTTTAGATAAAACTGGCTTTTTTTATTGCCAGAAGTGTAAAGCATGTCAAACTTTAAGGAAAAATAAGAGATAGATAGGTTTAGATCATTTAGCACAGGGAAGGAATATAGTATTGAGAGGTTCATTGCATGCAAATCTACTCATGTCACCTATATGGTGGTCTGCCCTTGTGGGTTGCAATACATTGGACGTACCATGAGACAATTAAGTACAAGAAATAATGAACATCTCAATAATATAAAGAAAGGGTTCCCTAAGCATAGCCTTTCAAACCACTTCAGGGTGCATTATAATGAGGATCCAAGTCTAGCCACCTTTTTTGGCATTGATAGGGTAGAACCCCATTGGAGAGGAGAAAACATGACCCAAAGGATATCTAAAAATTAAACTGAATGGATTTTTAGATTAAATACACTTAATTCGGTATCAATGTTGATATAAATTTAAACTGTTTTTTGTCTAACAATTAAGTTGGAATTTATCTAGTAATATATAATCATATTGTACAAGGTAATCCATATCAAATTCAATCTAATTAATATTATGCAATATGGGAAACTGTTCCCTAAAAATTGGGGTAAGGCTATATCACGAATCACCACATGATGGAGCCATTATTAATTACACTCATTGGTAAATCTAATGGTGGTAAATCTAATTTTGGAATGGAAAAGACCTCTTGTCTCCACTAGGTGTCGTATGCAAAGTATATGTAATAATAAAGTAACAATTTGCAAATGACATTTTTAGTATATCAATTTAATTTAGTATAGATTAGTTTTTTGTAATTGGGTCAAATAGTATATTCCTTTTTTAAGTATTAGGAAATTGTTCATGCATTTTAAGGATTGAATTGGATATCCTTTATTGGGCGGCAGTATATAACCATTGGAGGTAATGTGTCCAGACATGTGACTCCTGATGATGTCAGACATGCTGACGAAATGTGTTGGGTGTGGTCGAGTGTGACACATCACTTCCACCCATAGTGGAATACAGGTGGAGCACACCACAGCATCCCCACGTCCACTTGTTCTTTTAGACTTTGTACACTTGTCAAAGTGTTTTTAGTGCTGAATTTTAATAAAACACTGACGTACTTCACCATGGGAGACTGCTCCGTTTTCATTTTTCGATCCTGTTGTCCTGAAGATTTGGAGGGTATCCTTTTTTGATGATCGATTGGAGGCTCCATTGCCGGGTACCGTGATGGATCATGGGAACATCTTGCACCCTAATGCTGTATATGACTTCTGTAATGGGGGTCATGTATATCTGGTGAGTAGACTGAGTGATCAGTGTTGGTGGAGGAAGTTTTACAGACACTTGTTTGTTGGGATCTACGAGATCACTGCATATTGGAAATTATTTGACACATTATTGGACTTTATTTATACATTTTTTCTTTGGACATTACACAATTTTTGCTATCCACCAGAATATTGGGTGGTCATTTCTATGATCATTCATTTGCACTTTATAGCTGTTCAGCACATTTGTATAGCATTTTGGTACCATAATTTTTATAGAATGATTCTGTGTCAAGATGCAATGGAGCCCTTTTACGTCTTTTCAATATTCTATTGAGTATATCAAGAAAACAATACTATGCTCTGTTATGCATATTGTGCAAGATGCTGAATGCTAGACATGTAGGTTTCATTTAGATTTGTTCTTTGGACAAAAAACTGAAAATTGTATACTCACCTTTCCGTAATTCTCCTTTCCTGTCGCATCTTCATGGCAGCATACACTTTGGGTTGTGACTCCACCCCCACAACCTGATAGGACCACATAGCTATAAATTGATGAGAAGGCACCTGCCCCAGTATTCTCTGTATATATATATATCACCTCAGAAGGGTGGGCAATTGTATGCTGCAATGAAGATGCAACAGGAAAGGAAAATTACGGAAAGGTGAGTATACAATTTTCCGTTTTCCTGTCGCATCATGGCAGCATACACTTTGGGGAGTAACTCACCAGACTGGGTGGGATTGCAAAGTAGGTTTTTTGACAAGGAATAGAAGAGTTGGCCTGGATACGGCCTTCCCGAAATCTACTGCTGATGGGCATGCAGCATACACCTTATAATGGGATATAAAGGTGTTTCTGGAAGACCAGATGGCCGCTGTACAAATGGTTTCCGCTGAGACTCTACAGAAGGCTGCCCACGAAGCAGCCACTGCCCTGGTAGAGTGCGCCCTCAAGCCCTCCGGAATCTGTAAGGTGCTCAAGGAGTAGGCCTTCTTAACCAACCATGAGGCGATGGTACGGGCTGATGCCGCTTGGCCTCTTTTTAAAGCCGTGTGGGATGATTAGGAGGTTTTCCGATTTCCTAAAAGGCTTGGTTGCTGACAGATATTGCAAAATGTTGCCCCTGACATCCAGTGAATGAGGGACACCCTGATCCGTGACAAGGGCCGGAAGATTGATCTCCTGATTAAAGTGGAATGAAGAGGAGACTTTCGGGATAAAACGATCCGAAGGCTTCAAGACTAGCCTGTCCGGGTAGATGATCAGGTACGGCTCTCTGGCTAGCAGGGCTTGCATCTCTGAGACTCTCTTTGCTAGGGATGAGCCGAACACCCCCCTGTTCGGTTCACACCAGAACATGCGAACAGGAAAAAAGTTTGTTCGAACACGCGAACACCGTTAAAGTCTATGGGACACAAACATGAATAATCAAAAGTGCTAATTTTAAAGGCTTATATGCAAGTTATTGTCGTATAAAGTGTTTGGGGACCTGGGTCCTGCCCCAGGGGACATGGATCAATGCAAAAAAAAGTTTTAAAAACGGACGTTTTTTCAGGAGCAGTGATTTTAATAATGCTTAAAGCCAAACAATAAAAGTGTAATATCCCTTTAAGTTTCGTAGCTGGGGGGTGTCTATAGTATGCCTGTAAAGGGGCGCATGTTTCCTGTGTTTAGAACAGTCTGACAGCAAATTGACATTTCGAAGGAAAAAAGCCATTTAAAACTACTCACGGCTATTGCATTGCCGGTCCGAGAATACACATAGAAGTTCATTGATAAAAACGGCATGGGAATTCCCCACAGGGGAACCCCGAACCAAAATAAATAAAAAAAAAAAATGACGTGGGGGTCCTCCTAAATTCCATACCAGGCCCTTCAGGTCTGGTATGTATATTAAGGGAAACCCCGGCCAAAATTTTAAAAAAAATGACGTGGGGGTCCCCTTAAATTCCATACTAGACCCTTCAGGTCTGGTACCGATTTTAAGGGGAACCCCGAGCCAAAAAAAAAACTGCGTGGGGTCCCCCCAAAAATCCATACCAGACCCTTATCCGAGCACACAACCTGGCAGGCCACAGGAAAAGAGGGGGGACGAGAGAGCACCCCCCTCCTGAACTGTACCAGGCCACATGCCCTCAACATTGGGAGGGTGCTTTGGGGTAGCCCCCCAAAACACCTTGTCCCCATGTTGATGAGGACAAGGGCCTCATCCCCACAACCCTGGCCGGTGATTGTGGGGGTCTGCGGGTGGGGGGCTTATCAGAATCTGGAAGCCCCCTTTAACAAGGGGACCCCCAGATCCTGGCCCCCCCTGTGTGAAATAGTAGGGGGTACCCTACCATTTCACTAAAAAACTGTCAAAAATGTTAAAAATGACAAGAGACAGTTTTTGACAATTCCTTTATTTAAATGCTTCTTCTTTCTTCTTTCTTCTATCTTCCTTCTTCTTCTACTTCTTCTTCTGGTTGTTCTGGCTCTTCTGGTTCTTCCTCCAGCATCTCCTCCGCGGCATCTTCTATCTTCTTTTCCTCGGGCCGCTCCGCACCCATGGCATGGGGGGAGGCTCCTGCTCTTCTCTTCATCTTCTTCTCTTCTTCATCTTCTTCTTCATCTTCTTCTTTTCTTCTCTTCTTCTCTTCTTCATTTTCTTCTCCGGGCCGCTCCGCATCCATGCTGGCATGGAGGGAGGCTCCCGCTGTGTGACGACGTCTCCTCGTCGGACGATTCTTAAATAATTGGGGGTGGGGCCACCCGGTGACCCCGCCCCCCTCTGACGCACGGTGACTTGACGGGACTTCCCTGTGACGTCACGGGGAATGCCACAGGGAAGTCCCGTCATGTCCTGTGCATCAGAGGGGGGCGGGGTCACCGGGTGGCCCCACCCCCCATTATTTAAGAACCGTCAGACGAGGAGACGACGTCACACAGCGGGAGCCTCCCTCCATGCCAGCATGGATGCGGAGCGGCCCGGAGAAGAAAATGAAGACGAGAAGAAGAGAAGAAGAGAAGAAGAGAAGAAGATGAAGAAGAAGATGAAGAAGAGAAGAGAAGAAGATGAAGAGAAGAGCGGGACCCTCCCCCATGCCATGGGTGCAGAGCGGCCCGAGGAGAAGAAGATAGAAGACGCCATGGAGGAGATGCTGGACGAGAACGCCGGAGGAAGAACCAGAAGAGCCAGAAGAACCAGAAGAAGAAGAAGATGAAGGAAGATAGAAGAAAGAAGAAGCATTTAAATAAAGGAATTGTCAAAAACTGTCTCTTGTCATTTTTAACATTTTTGACAGTTTTTTAGTGAAATGGTAGGGGTACTTTTGTACCGCCTTACCATTTCACACAGGGGGGCCAGGATCTGGGGGTCCCCTTGTTAAAGGGGGCTTCCAGATTCCGATAAGCCCCCCGCCCGCAGACCCCCACAACCACCGGCTAGGGTTGTGGGGATGAGGGCCTTGTCCTCATCAACATGGGGACAAGGTGTTTTGGGGGCTACCCCAAAGCACCCTCCCAATGTTGAGGGCATGTGGCCTGGTACGGTTCAGGAGGGGGGGCGCTCTCTTGTCCCCCCTCTTTTCCTGCGGCCTGCCAAATTGCGTGCTCGGATAAGGGTCTGGTGTGGATTTTTGGGGGGACCCCACGCCGTTTTTTTTTTGGTGCGGGGTTCCCCTTAAAATCCATACCAGACCCTTGGTATGGAATTTAGGGGGACCCCCACGTCATTTTGTTTTTTAAATTTTGGCAGGGGTTCCCCTTAATATCCATACCAGACCTGAAGGGCCTGGTATGGAATTTAGGGGGGCCCCCACGTCATTTTTTTAAAAAAATTTTGGTTCGGGGTTCCCCTGTGGGGAATTCCCATGCCGTTTTTATTAATGAACTTCTGTGTATTGTCGGACCGGCAATGCAATAGCCGCGAATAATTTTAAATGACTTTTTTTCCTTTGAAATATCATTTTGCTGTCAGACTGTTCTAAAAATGGGAAACATGCGCCCCTTTACAGGCATACTATAGACACCACCTAGCTATGAAATTTAAAGGGATATTACACTTTTATTGTTTGACTTTAAGCATTATTAAAATCACTGCTCCTGAAAAAATTGTCCGTTTTTAAAACTTTTTTTTGCATTGATCCATGTCCCCTGGGGCAGGACCCGGGTCCCCAAACACTTTTTATGACAATAACTTGCATATAAGCCTTTAAAATTAGCACTTTTTATTTCTCCCATAGACTTTTAAAGGGTGTTCCGCGGCATTCGAATTTGCCGCGAACACCCCAAATTGTTCGCTGTTCGGCGAACTTGCGAACAGCCAATGTTTGAGTCGAACATGAGTTCGACTCGAACTCGAAGCTCATCCCTACTCTTTGCTGATGTTATAGCAATTAGGAAGGAGACCTTTAGCGTTAGGTCCCAAAGGGAGATGTTTTTGAGTGGGAAGAACGGCTCTTTGGATAAGACTTCCAAGACCGTTGAGAGGTCCCAGGCCGGAAATGAAGGCTTCCTTGGGGGGCCTTAGTTTTAGACAGTCCTTTTGGAATTGAATAACAAGGGGATTAAGGGCCCACTTGACTCCTGTCAAGATGGAGATGGCTGATACTTGCAGTTTCAGGGTGCTGGACCCAAGATCTTTCTCCAGGCCTGATTGGAGGAACTCGACAACTTGAGACACTGATGGAGAAGAAGAGTCCCAACCTTGCTCATGAGTAAAGGTAACAAACCTTTCCCATATCCTTCTGTAGGTGTTATTAGTGGTAGACTTTCTAGCCTGGAGTAAATTATCCACTACTTTCTGAGAGCAGCCTTGGTCTAGGAATCTAGTCCTCTCAGCCTCCAGGCCGTTAGATGTAGCTTCTCCAGGTTCGGGTGAAGCAGCTGGCCCTGAGCCAATAAGTCTGCCAATACCGGGAGGGGGAGTGGGTCCGCTGTGTTCAGCTGTAGGAGGGTAGTGAACCAAGGCCTCCGTGGCCAAAAGGGAATGACAGCCACCACTAGAGCTGCAGAATGCTTGAGCCTCAGAAGGAACTTGAGGGGAGTTGGTGGGAAAAAAGTAGCCGAGGCGAAAGTTCCAGGGGTGTTGGAGATATGAGGGTGAATGCTTGGGGGCTCAGAGACCACTCGTTGTTGGAAACAAAGGTTCTGCTGAGTGAATCCACCAGAGATTCTGAACGCCTGGAATGTAAGCCGCCCTCAGATCCAGAAGGTTCAGTTGTGCCCATTGCATCACCGGGCAGACCTCCTGCATCATAGAGATGCTCCTGGTGCCCCCCTGCCTGTTGATGTAGGCTACTGCCACTTTGTTGTCCATCTTTAGAAGAACTTGTTTCCCTCTCAGGTGCTGAAGGCCAAGAGGGCCTGAAAGGCTGCCTTCATTTCCAGTATGTTTGAGACAGAATCCTGGGTTCTGAAATGTCGGTGGCCTTGAGCCGCGTAATGTAGATAGTGCGCCCCCCAACCTTCCAGGCTGGCATCCAAAGTCACTACTTCCTGATGGGGGGTGAATATCTGTTTGCATCTCCTGAGGTTGCAAGGATGCGTCCACCACTGCAGTGATAGGCTGGCCTCCTCCGAGATGTAAATCGGTTGGGACATGGACAAACCGTCCCACTGGCGCAGGAAAGAGGTTTGAAGGGGTCTCGAATTCCATTGCGCCCACCGGACCATTGGGATGGTCACTGACAGAGAGCCTAGAAGACTGAGGCATGCTCTGGCTGGTAAGGATGGTGCTGAGATTGATTTTCTTACTCTCTGAATTAATGGAGGTATCTTCTCTAGTGGCAGCTCCACTGTATTTGCTTGGGTATCCAAGATCCAATTTATAGCTATGTGGTCCTATCAGGTTGTGGGGGCAGAGTCACAACCCAAAGTGTATACTGCCATGATGAGACAGGAAATGTAATTTTCTTGGTGGATTGAACTAGCATCTGAAAATATTGAATCATTCCAATTCAAATCCATCTATAACATATCGAATATATAGAAATCATCTGGAAAAAGTGTAACATTTTTTGAATCCACCCAGACCAACAAATATATGAAATTGATGCCGAAGATAAAAAAAAACTAAAAACTAATCGATCACATAACAAATATAACAAATCAAAATTCTTTAATGAATGGATGCATCTGTAATGAAACAAAAATTTATGGACTTTGGCGATCTTTGTACCCCATACATCCACAAATGGGAAATAAGGTACAACTTTGTGTGCTTTGGTGAAGGAAAGTGGTATGCTATTGAAGATTTATGGGCCAGTTGAATTGATAAGAACAAGGGTACAAACTACTGTCCAGGTGGTAAAGGATCCCAGTTCTACTGAATAAATTCTACCTCCAAGTTTCAAGATGTGTTGGAGGCGCCATAAAGAACCAGGCACACTCCTATATATTTTCTGACAATGACCTCTAGTATGTCAGTTCTGGACAGGAGTCAGGAATTTAGTCTTCCAATTGACTTATGTAGATCTTGGTACAGCCACCCTAGCCTACCTGCTACATGTATTGCCCCTATGTCTCTACAGAAATCCACTGACTGTTCACTTACTGAATCCAGCCCCTGTCTGTATTCCTAATTTATGGAGGCAAACATCCCCGCTGACCTTAAGCCACAAGTTCACTAGACCAATGGCAAATAAATCCATGGAGATTCTAACAGATATGTTTCAAAACAGGGAGGGCAAATTTAGGGACACCTGGCTACCATGGATGGCCAACACATGCTCTTCTCGATAACTTGATTTAATGCCTGAAAACTCCAAGCTCCAATTGAAAAATCCTTCTACATCATTAGCTGAGAATCACTCTTGGGCACCCACTCTTTCTGCAGGTCTCCCTTGAGGGGGGGGGGGGTAGAAGAAAGGACAGAGAACATTTTTTTTTATTCTCTGTCCCTCCCATCTGCCTATTCTTCTTATCATTTCTCCACATCCCACCAGCTCATCCCTCCTTTTCCCATTCCCCTTTTTGTTTTTTTTTATTCTGTTTTGTCCCTACAATGTTTTGACTTTTGATTTTTCTCCCTGTTCTCATTATATTCATAATGTGAAAACAAATACATTTTTCTGTTCCAGACATCTTTCTATGTTTCACTGTCCTAACTGAAATTTTTGAGTCCTAATTATCAAGTGTATTAGACGTTTGTAACATTCATATGGAAACCTGTGGGGCACCGCATCCTAGTGTATCCCTGTTCATATATTACCCCGTATGAACCTACAGATTCTGATGCTGCACTCTTATGGGAGCACTCTGCTTGTGTATAAACCTGTATGTCTATGACAGCAATGTGTGTTTGTGTCAGAAACCATGAAATCAAGCCGAGACAGAAGTGCAGTTAAATCACACTTGTTTAATAATAAAAGTAAAAAGAACAAACATAGTCAAAACATAGCCAAAGTCCAGTAACCAGAACGGATAGTTAGCCAAGCCAGAAGTCAGGGATCTATGTAGTGGAACAGTAAGCAGGATCTGGAGCCAGAAGGGATGTCAGCAAAGCAAGTCTTGAACAGAATCGCAGGAGATAGTTTCTGTGATGTTTGACCGAGGTAAAGGCAGAGATCCTCTGGACTGGATGTCTTAAGTAGGCAGAACTGATAGGATATCATCAACAGCTGAGTAACTGTGGAGAGATAGGAGCTGGCAATTGGCCGACAGCTGAGCGGTCAGCTGAGAGAAGGGCTGAGCCTAGCCCTGACAGTTTGTGATGCTTTTGCATGATTTGCATCATTGATCTGGAACAGCCTTTGTAAAAAAAGAAAACAATACTACATTTTAAAACTGCAGACATCATATTAGTTTGTGATGAAGAAAATGGGTTAAAGTGTGACTGATTGGAAACATTGGATGGAAATTTTAAAGTTGTATTAAAAATACATTATTAGATCAATGACAGTAATCTACCATAAACCACAATGAAAATAACTCTATATTTTAACAACTGATGTTAATTATGCCTGTTTAATAGAATATGGTAGGTTCTCCTTGGTAAAATATACGGTACATAAGAGTTTGCACAAACTATGTTTTGTGTGACCTTGTCATATAAGTGAAGTTCATGAAGTTCATGAAAGAAGCATGTATCTAAAAAAAAAAGCAAGGGAATGCTTACCTTTTCTGATACCTGTGCTGCTGAACTCTGATCCATTCCATGCAGGTCCTCTGAAGCCTGCTGAAAAAAGGGCTTCTAGGTATGCCAATCCCCTGGGTTTCTCTGCAGCTCTTAATGGTTCCACCCGCTGACCACGATGACATATAGTGTCTCCTTTAATGATGTGAAGTCATCAGGGTTAGGGATGAGCCGCACACCCCTTTGTTCGGTTCACACCAGAACTTGGACATCCTGCCTCATTGGAGTTGTGCCTCCTCCTCCGCACTTTCCTCCTCTCTTCTCTCAGGCATCCAAGCACACTCAGTGACCTTATCATCCCCTCCCTCCCTGTCACTGGAGCAAACTTGGCAGTATTCTGCAGCTGGGGAAACATGACTGCCAGTTTCTTGTCCTTCTGTGGCACCCCCTCTCTCTAGGCTCACGTTACTCTCTTCCTCAACCTATGAACCAACATCGGAGCCTTCAAATCACTACGCATCCTCCAGCAGCATATAACCGACACTGTGGTTGAATAATTCTGGGGACTCCTCCGTGCATGATGGTGCAACTACAGAAGGAGTGACTGTGGACAAGGAGCCGGTGGAACAGGCCACTTTGGCAGCTGTATTGGAAGGCAAACTACTCTGAGCGTGGGTGACAGAGGATGAGGAGGTTGAGGACGGCTTTGTTATCCATTCCACCAACTCTTCTGTATGTTGTGGCTCAATAATACGGCCAGCAGCAGCAAAAAAGGACAAGCGTGCCCCACGGCAACCTGCAGAGGATGCACCATATCCATGAACACCACTGTTGACTGTCGACACAGAGTGTCAGGAAAGGTTCTCTCCGCTGGTAATATCAGCCATTTGGCTTGCAGTACTGAGGCCCACCAGCAGGTGTCTTCTGGCAGTCTGTCAGAAGAAATTTTCCCTGCTGGTATTATGTCATCTTTTGACCGCAGTACTGGCATCCACCAGCGGAGGGATCCTGGCAGTGTGGAGCAGGTATTACCTTCTGCAATCAGGCTTCACCTGACCTCGTTAGCAGCTATTGTATCTGGTATATGACAGAATACCAGGGCCATCCCTGACGGAAGTGGCTGCACAGGGGAACCATTTTGATTCAGTTTGGTTGCAAACATGAATGCCGATGAGGTTATTTATTTGGCATCTGAAAGTGGTAATTATGCCGCCAGGCTTTGAAAGGATGGTCTAGTGACCAATTGTTTGCAACTATACGTTTGGCTCACTCCCTGGTCGATCGGGTTATATATTGTTTGGGGAGGTGCAGCCTTTGATCAAGATCTGTACTGAGCTGGCCCTGCCCTGTATTCCAGAGGGCCATGATGATTTCACTCCTCCTTTTGATATGAATCAGGTTGTATCCCTTGTATGGCTTTTTGAAGATGATCCTGACGATTTTTGTGAGCACTGCTCAGCCTGTTCCCCACAGGTGATTGCTGAGTGCATTGTGTCTGCTCAGTCTTTTGTTAGACAGGGAGATTTAAAAGCACAGTTTGTACAACCTATACTTTCAGCATGGTCTGACATGGTGCAATCAGCTCCAGCCAAACAAACCACCTCTGCCACCAAACACCAGCCTACCCAAATGTATGTTTCCTCATCACCCATGTCAATCTCAGTTGCAGCTCAGTATACGCTGCTCCCAGCCAAATACTCATATCCGGTCTCTGATCCCTGTACCTATCCTGCATTCAACCCACCTGCCTCTTCTCAGCTGCCTACAAACCCACAGGAACTTCCCCCAGCTACTGTTACCTCTTCTCTACCATATTCCAATCCTCCTTTCCAGTCTGCTGCACCCCTCACCTACAGAGCTTCAGTGGCTAAGCCAAAGAAAAAACAAAAGTTTTTTCCAACCAAGACGGTCCTGCCAGTAACCCAACATGCCTCTGCACCAGCTAATCTGATCCAGTCTGACATCCCAGTGCTTGCAATCCAGTCTGACGTCCCAGTGCTTGCTATCCAGCCTGACGTCCCAGTGCTTGCTATCCAGCCTGACGTCCCAGTGCTTGCTATCCAGCCTGACGTCCCAATGCTTGCAACCCAGTCTGACGTCCCAATGCTTGCAACCCAGTCTGACGTCCCAATGCTTGCAACCCAGTCTGACGTCCCAGTGCTTGCTATCCAGTCTGACGTCCCAGTGCATGTTATCCAGTTTGATGTCCTGATGTCCGCTTTCCAGCCTGATGTCCTGGTACCCGCCTTCCAGCCTGAAGCGCCAGAGTTCCAGCCTGAAGCGCCAGAATTCCAGCCTGAGGTGCCAGTGTTCTAGCCTGAGGTGCCAGTGTTCCAGCCTGAGGGGCCAGTGTTCCAGCCTGAGGTGCCAGTGTTCCAGTCGGAGGTGCCAGTGTTCCAGTCGGAGGTGCCAGTGTTCCAGTCGGAGGTGCCAGTGTTCCAGCCTGAGGGCCAGTGTTCCAGCCTGAGGTAACAGTGTTCCAGCCTGAGGTGCCAGTGTTCCAGCCGGAGGTGCCAGTGTTCCAGCTGGAGGTGCCAGTGCCTACTTTCCAGCCTAATGAGCCCGCTTTCCAGTCTGATGTGCCCGCATTCCAGCCTGATGAGTCAGCTCTCCAGCCTGATGTGCTCGCCTTCCAGCCTGATGTGCTCGCCTTCCAGCCTGATGTGCCCACATTCCAGCCTGATGTGCCTGCTTTCCAGCCTGATGTGCCCAGCTTTCAGCCTTATGAGCCTGCTTTCTAGCCTGAGGTGCCCACATTCCAGCCTGTTGTGTTCCTGTCTGCTGCCCAGCCTGATGTGTTCCTGTCTGCTGTCCAGCCTGAGGTGCCAGTGTTCCAGTCGGAGGTGCCAGTGTTTCAGCCAGAGGTGCCAGTGTTCCAGCCGGAGGTGCCAGTGCCTACTTTCCAGCCTGATGAGCCCGCTTTCCAGTCTGATGTGCCCGCCTTCCAGCCTGATGTGCCCGCTCTCCAGCCTGATGTGCCCGCTCTCCAGCCTGATGAGCCCGCTCTCCAGCCTGATGTGCCCGCCTTCCAGCCTGATGTGCCCACCTTCCAGCCTGCTGTGCCTCCTTCCCAGCCTGTTGCGCCTGCCTCCCAGGCTGATGCGCCTGCTTTCCAGCCTGATGTGCCTGCTTTCTAGCCTTATGTGCCCGCCTTCTAGCCTGATGAGCCCGCTTTCCAACCTGATGAGCCCACTTTCCAGCCTGAGGTGCCCGCATTCCAGCTTGTTGTGTTCCTGTCTGCTGCCCAGCCCAATGTGTTCCTGCCTGCTGCCCAGCCTGATGTGTTCCTGTCTGCTGTCCAGCCTGATGTGCCACTGTCTGCTGCCCAGCCTGATGACCCAAAGCTTGCTGCCCAGCCTGATGACCTGGAGCTTTCTGCCCAGCCTGACGACCCGGAGCTTGCTGCCCAGCCTGTGCCCATGCCCACTGCCCAGCTTGATATGGCTCTGCCCGCTGCCCAGCTTGAAGAGCCCATGCCCACTGCCCAGCTTAATGTGCATGTTCCTGCTATCCCGCTTGATGTGCCTGCTGCCCCACTTGGTGGGCCTGCTGCCCAGATTGAAGTGCCCATGCCTGCTGCCCAGCTTTAAGTGCATGTGCCTGCTGCCCAGCTTGAAGTGCCCGTGCCTGCTGGCCAGCTTGAAGTGCCCGTGCCTGCTGCCCAGCTTGAAGTGCCCATGCCTGCTGCCTAGCTTGATGTGCCTGCTACCCAGCTTGATGTGCCCGTGCCTGCTTCCCAGCTAGAAGTGCCCCTGCCTGCTGCCCAGCTTGAAGTGCCTGCTGCCCAGCTTGAAATGCCCGTGCCTGCTGCCCAGATGAAGTGCCCGTGCCTGCTGTCCAGCTTGAAGTGCAGTGCCTACTGCCCAGCTTGATGTGCCCGCTGCCCAGCTTGAAGTATCCGTACCCGCTGCCCAGCTTGAAGTGGCCGCGCCCGCTGCCCAGCTTGAAGTGCCCGCTGCCCAGCTTGAAGTGCCTGTGCCCGCTGCCCCGCTTGATGTGCCTGCTGCCCCGCTTGATGTGCCCACGCCTGTTGCCCAGCTTAATGTGCCTGTTGCCCAGTTTGATGTGCCTGCCGCCCAGCTCAATGTGCCTGCTACTCAGCTTGAGGTTCCTGTGCCTGCTAGCCAGCTTAACGTACCTATTGCCCAATTTGATGTGACTTTGCCCGCTGCCTGGCCTGACGCCATGGACTTTCCCCAGCAATGGCTAGTTAGAGTGTTCCGAGGTCGCTCCTTCGAGGGGGGGGTACTGTCAGGAAAGGTTCTCTCCGCTGGTAATATCAGCTATTTAGCGTGCAGTACTAAGGCCCACCGGCAGGTGTCTCCTGGCAGTTTGCAGCTGTCAGAAGAGCTTTTCCCTGCTGGTATTATGTCATCTTTTTACCGCAGTACTGGCGTCCATCAGCGGAGGGATCCTGGCAGTGTGGAGCAGGTATTACCTTCTGCAATCAGGCTTCACCTGACCTCGTTAGCAGCTATTGTATAAATACCCGGCAAGTGCATACTCATCTTGCCCTGGTATTGTCCTTGTGCCCTGACCTGCAGCCTGTTTACCTGTGATGCCTGATTCCTGTATTCCGTATCCTGAATCTGTTATATCTGTTCCTGTATCCCTGGATCTTTGCCCTGCAGCCTGTTCCCTTCCATCTTGTTCCCTATCTGTTTACTCCTGGCCCCCCATCTACTGATCTCCTGTTTATGACCATGGCCTGGCTTGACTATGATTCTGGTACTCCCTTTTGCTACATATGCTGGTTGGTTTATTATCACTGTTTGAGTGTTTGGTTTGTTCACTCTGTTTGTATTGGTGGTGTGTTCACATGTATATGCATTTACCTTAATAAACTTACTTTCACATATGTTACTTTACTTACTTACACGTTCACTCTGTTGCAGTCCACGCAGTTCTGGTCTTATCTTGTAAATGACACAGAGGCTGCTTGCCCTCTTTTAGTGGCCTGTGAGCGTCTGCCTCTCCTCGGTGGCCTTCCGGATATGATTAATTTTTTGTTTTGCAACACAACACCACACTGTATTAGATACTGTGTACACCGCCTTAAGTGTATTAGAAAGTATACACCACTGATTGTACTGTATATATAGGCTACACTGAATGCAGTGTGTGTATGTATATATATATATATATATATATATATATATATATATATATATATATATATATATATATATATATATATTGTACAGGATGACGTGGCTAGGTCCTGGAAGGATGCTATGTTTCCCCTCTGTTTGGACTGTGAGCCCTTTAAGGGAACAAAAAGGGGTTAACTCACCTGTCAGAGGAAGTGGGTTTAAAACAAGACAGGAAGTTATAGATGGGCGTGGAGGAGTGTAGAGGAGAATGTGGATGGTGTTTTTGTGTGCAGCAACAAAAGTGAACAGCAGTGTCCTGCCTGGAAGCTTCCTGGCAGGGGAAGCTACCTGCAACAGAAACCAAGGACTGTTTAACTGCGATAGCAGTTCTGGACTTTGCAAGTCGGTGAGACTGGAATCTTTTTCTTTTGTTTTTGCTGCTGTAAAGCTATTTAAGTTCAATAAACCTCCTTTTGAGTGAAAAGCCTATGTCCTGCGATCTAGCTGGTGCCCCGAACTTTAATATTTATATATATATATATATATATATATATATATATATATATATATATATATTTTAATACACCACCCGAAGTGTATTAGAAACAGTACACAGTGTATTAGATACGGTGTACACCGCCTGCGCTGTATTAGAAACTGTACATTGGCTGCACTGTATTGTATACTGTGTACACCACCAGAAGTGGAGTAGAAACTGTACACACTGTATTAGATACTGTGTACACTGCCTGCACTATATTAGAAACTGTACAATGGCTGCACTGTAGTGTATACTGTGTACAACTGCACATATGCCATGTACACCGCCTGGACTAAATATTTTATTATATTTTTTATGTGACAACACTGAAGAAATTACACTTTGCTACAATGTAAAGTAGAGAGTGTACAGCTTGTATAACAGTGTAAATTTGCTGTCCCCCTCAAAATAACTCAACAAACAGCCATTATTGTCTAAACTGCAGGCAACAAAAATGAGTACACCCATAAGTGAAAATGTCCATATTGGTCATTTTCCCTCCCTGGTATCATGTGACTCATTAGTGTTACAAGGTCTCAGGTGTAAATGGGGCACAGGTCTGTTTAATTTGGTGGTATTATTATTATACAGGATTTACATAGTGCCAACAGTTTACGCAGTGCTTTACAACATTAGGGCAGACAGTCCAATACAATACAATTCAATACAGGAGGAATCAGAGGGCCCTGCTCGTTAGAGCTTACAATCTAGGAGGGAGGGTCAAGTTATACAAAAGGGTAACAGCTGTGGGGGATGAGCTAATGGAGAAAATAGTGCAGTTGTTAGATGGAGGCAGGATAGGCTTCTCTGAAGAGGAAAGTTTTCAGGGATCGCCTAAAATACTGGTCACTGGAAGTTCAAGATGACATCTCATGGCAAACAACTCTCTGAGGATATGAAAAAAAGAATTGTTGCTCCAGCACAGTGGCCAAGACCATACAGCAGCTTAACAGGACTGGTTCCACTCAGAACAGGCATCGCCATGGTCGACCAAGGAAGTTGAGTGCACGTACTCAGAGTCATATCCAGAGGTTGTCTTTGGGAAATAGACATATGAGTGCTGCCAGCATTGCTGCAGAGGTTAAAGGGGTGGGGGCTCAGCCTGTCAGTGCTCAGACCATACGCCGCACACTGCATCAAATTGGCTGAAGACAAGCAGACTAAGGATATGGATTACTGGAACCATGTCCTGTGGTCTGATGAGACCAATATAAACTTGTTTAGTTCAGATGGTGTCAAGTGTGTGTCACAGCAACCAGGTGAGGAGTACAAAGACTAGTGTGTCTTGCCTACATTCAAGCATGGTGGTGGGGGTGTCAGGGTCTGGGACTGCATGAGTGCTGCTGGCACTGGGGAGCTACAGTTTATTAAGGGAACCATGAATGCCAACATGTACTGTGACATACTGAAGCAGAGCATGATCCCCTCCCTTTGGAGACTGGGCCACAGGGCAGTATTCCAACAGGATAACGACCCCAAACACACCTCCAAGGTGACCACTGCCTTGCTAAAGAAGCTGAGGGTAAAGGTGAAGGACTGGCCAAGCATGTCTCCAGACCTAAACCCTATTGGGCATCTGTGGGGCATCCTCAAATGGAAGGTGGAGGAGCGCAAGGTCTCTAACATCCACCAGCTCCGTGATGTCATCCTGGACATGTGGAAGAGGACTCCTGTGAAGCTCTGGTGAACTCCATGTCCAAGAGGGTTAAGGCAGTGCTGGAAAATAATGGTGGCCACACAAAATATTGACACTTTGAGCCCAATTTGGACATTTTCACTTGGGGTGTACTCACTTTTGTTGCCAGTGGTTTAGATATTAATGGCTGTGTGTTGAGTTATTTTGAGGGGACAGCAAATTTACACTGTTATACAACCGACCTTGACGTGTCAACGTCATATCCAGCGCACTCCGCGCTTGGTGCCAAGGGATGTCCCAGTGCGGGAGCGCACTCTTTCCACCTCACGCTGTGCCGTGGATGGGTGGTCGCCCACTGGAGCTGTTTGCTGCTTTGGTGTGATCCTGCTCCCCCTTTATGACACTACGTGATACACATGACGCTGGCAGGGACACACCCACACTGGGGTTTATCCAGCCTGGAGCGGACAGGCGGCTCACAGCATGCTCTCACCACTAGGAACGGACCTTTACCGGTCCAATCCCTATATCACAGCACAGGTAACTGGGGACTTTTCCCCCATATGCAACACACACACACACACACATACACTCTCATATACACACACAGTCATAAACACTTCTACTCACAAACATACACTTACATACTCACATCCTACACATTTAATCACACTCTCATACCTACACACACATATGATTTGATTCACTCCACCATCACTGGTTAGCACCTCAAATTCATTTCTAGGTATATTCATATACATTATCATACACATACATACATACATACATTTATATACACAATCTTCAACTCACTGTATATACACACTAATTGACCTCTCTCATCATCTTCTATTAGCTATTTGATCATTGTATTTGCACTATTATTAGTATAGTTATTCAACCCTTTTTTCTCTCACACAGAATGTGGTAGACAACAATTTCACACATATTTTGCACCATACCTCCGTGCTGTGGCCATCAGACCTGCTCCATGGCTGTATTTCCCTCTCTTTTTTTAGGAGGTCTCCCGCCTCAACTCCGGGTGAGACCACTTATACCGAGCTACCAAATTACCCCATATTTGGAGCTGACCCTATTTCTTGGGCTGCTTTGTAAGTAGCACTGAAATTGCTCTTTTCTTTATTTTTTAAGGTAGACTGCATTTTCATAGATCATAGTTCATCTAGTTATCAATTTCAATAATTATTAATTTATTTACTTTGTAGTTCAATCTATGCATCCAACTCCTGACGATTTGCAAAAGGCCATGAAACGCGTAGAGTGTTCATCCAGGGATGCCAAGTTAAGCTTGCCCCAACAACTGTAACAGAACATCATGCTTATTGTTCACATTTATTATGCTAAATTATGTATCTATTATCTGTATATCCTTGATTCTTCCTATGACTTTTATTTTCTGTCACAAATCATCTTTAGTAACTCATTAATTAATTATTTATTATTAAATGTATTATTATAATATCAATTATGTTGATTGATTTTTTTATGATTATATTATATATATCATAAATGTTTTATTCGTTTTTCATCTAATCATGTGCCTGAATAATACTACCATGAACTACCCCTAGGGGCTTGTGACATTCAATTCATTTATAGTTTTATTTATATATTATTTATATATATTATTATATACATCCACATGCCTCATCTAAAGTCCCACCCCTTCAAATCCCCCCCCCCCATTTTTTACACATACAGTATCTCACAAAAGTGAGTACACCCCTCACATTTTTGTAAATATTTTATTATAGTTTTCATGTGACAACACTGAAGAAATTACACTTTGCTACAATGTAAGTAATGAGTATACAGTTTGTATAACAGTGTAAATTTGCTGTCCCCTCAAAATAACTTAACACACAGCCATTAATGTTTAAACCGCTGGCAACAAAAGTGAGTACACCCCTAAGTGAAAATGTCCAAATTGGGCCCAATTAGCAATTTTCCCTGCCCAGTGTATGTGACGCATTAGTGTTACAAGTTCTCAGGTGTGAATGGGGCCAGTATGTTAAATTTGGTGGTATAGCTCTCACTCTCATACTGGTCACTGGAAGTTCAACATGGCACCTCATGGCAAAGAACTCTGAGGATCTGAAAAAAAAGAATTGTTGCTCTACATAAAGATGGCCTAGGCTATAAGAAGATTGCCAAGACCCTCAAACCTCGAGCTGTAGCATGGTGGCCAAGACCATACAGCGGTTTAACCGGACAGGTTCCATTCAGAACAGGCCTGGCCATGGTCGACCATAGAAGTTGAGTGCACATGCTCAGCATCATATCCAGAGGTTGTCTTTGGGAAATAGATGTATGAGTGCTGCTAGCATTACTGCAGAGGTTGAAAGGGTGGGGGGGTCAGTCTGTCAGTGCTCAGACCATATGCCGCACACTGCATCAATTTGGTCTGCATGGCTGTCATCCCAGGAGGAGGAGTAGAAGAGGACTCCAGTGGCACCCTGTGAAGCTCTGGTGAACTCCATGCCCAAGAGGGTTAAGGCAGTGCTGGAAAATAATGGTGGCCACACAAAATATTGACACTTTGGGCCCAATTTGGACATTTTCACTTAGGGGTGTACTCACTTTTGTTGCCTGCAGTTTAGACATTAATGTCTGTGTGTTCAGTTATTTTGAGGGGACAGCAAATTTACACTATTATACAATCTGCACACTTACTACTTTTACATCATAGCAAAGTGTCATTTCTTCAATGTTGTCACATGAAAAGATATTATAAAATATTTACAAAAATGTGAGGGGTGTACTCACTTTTTTAAAATACTGTGTATATATATATATATATATATATATATATATATATATATATATATATATATATATATACATACATACATATACATATACATATACATACATACATACATACATATACACACACACACACACACACACACACACACACACACCGCCTGCACTGTATTAGAAGCTGTACACACTGTATTAGACACTGTGAAGAGAAAGGAGAGCAAATGGCAAAGTCTTTGCTTGCATTGTGCCACATCCAGTATTCAAGAAAAAGAGAAAGGTTTCCCCTAAGTGAACTTTTAAGGCAACTAATAGTATCACATGTACAGATGTGTAGGTATAGTAATAGAAAAAAACTTTAATAATAATTTCTACATAGTTAAAAATTTATATCAGAATGAAATATTAATTTATCTAGACAAAGTCAGCTAGTATTACCGTGCTGAAACACCCAATGCGTTTCGGAGTACAGTTTAATCCCTCTTCAGGGGTGCATAGAAAGGAGAGATTCATCTATAGCATCATTGAAAATATATATATTCAATTTCACATGTAAAAGATTACAGTCATGTTACATAAAATACCAAACATTTTAATAGACAACTTACATAGTGTTGAAGAGCAGGGTGATTTTCAATATTTCATTATATGAACATTAAAAAGCTAAGTAGATAACACGAAGAACTGTGCCGATGGGGTTGCTCTCTCAAGGCCTATGGGCATCAAACAAAGCAGATAAAGAATCTGTACACAACAGATTTGTTATTGTAAATGTCGTCCCCGGGGGAGAAAGTAATCTCCTTACTTTTCCAAGGCAGCAGAGTGACCAGAAGGATATACTGAGGCCAGAATGTGGAAACCCCTAAAAATGAAAACATCATACTAAATTAGAGCTCCAAAAAAGGAGCAGATAGACAATGCATCTTGATGTGGATACAAATAGCTGCATATAGGGGTAAAAAATAATGAGGTACCTGAGTGTTGTGGATGCATGCAAACAAAAAGCAGCAGAGGAAACCACAAGTAGTTGGAGGACGAATTTACAGCAACTGTGGAGATGGTAGAAAGGTATCTGTCAATTAGACGTAAATTTATAATAATAGATATGTAAGTCAAAGGCAGGGGGATATAAAAATGTGTTATATCCATATTTGATACTACCTTAATTGGGAGTGTAACATATTGCATAGTAATGACAAATGCAAGATAAAAATATGCATATATATTTATATGTCAGGGGTATATTAATTGACACTTGTAGTGATGATAAAAAAAAGTATTTATATAATACATGCCAAATGGGCAAAAAATAAGTGCATTGTCATGGCAGTGGAAGAAACAATATGCTCCATATAATACAGTATGTTCATGGAATATATATATATAACTGAGGTATTGATTTAGTTAAAGGGTACTGAGGCAAAAATAAATAGCAAGGTTTAATTGCCAAAGGTCCGCTGATGTTGTAAAAGTTTACCCAAAGTATACAGGAAAATATAACGTAGCCAAAAGTACAGTAGCATTAATCTGGTTTGTACTATAACCTGGCCAAAAGTAGCATTAATCTGTTTTTACCATAATGTAGCCAAAAGTAGCATTAATCTAGTTTTTACCTTGTTTGGAGAGTAGTTGTAGAAGCCAGCCGCACACCCCACACCACATCAGAGGATGGCACCCTGGATCATGTAAGAGGAGTTCAGCAGTGTGGACAGTAGAAAAAGGCATTATTCCAATTGTTGTTTTAGCTTTCAAATTAATGTATAAAGCGCATAAAAGATATGAATTACAGATTTAAAGTACTTGAAAAATGTCTTTACATTTTAGATAAAACAGTTTGTGGCAAATTTAGATATTACTGATTATTTTGAATAGAATATATTGTTATCAATTATGATTAATTCTCAAATCTATAGCAGAAATAAAGTTTGAAAGTAAAGCCTTGTACAGTCAAATGAGTGGCACAAAATAACCAAAGCACAAAAATATTAAACTGTTCAGATACAAAATAAAGAATCAGACCCCCAGCACTTCCTGCTCAGAAGTTGCCTAGGCTTTTCAGATTCATTTTGAGAGATCGCTTTTGACAGTTTAGGGGTTTGGACAATTTACAGTGGCTTAGACAACTTCTGACCAGTGAGTTTTGGGGAATCCATTTTATAAGTATCTGCACAATATAAGGTTTTTTGCATTGTTGCATGTTGCCTATTTTGGTGCCACTCACTGAATTGTATTTACTTTTAAAATGTATAAAAAAGTACTGTGATATAAAAGCTTTAGAACTGCAAAATTAATCATATTTTTAATAAAACGTGCATGCAAATTGTAATCAATCTTCACAACAATGTAATATGTTGGTATTCATCGATTATAATAACAAATAATTCTATCCCAATCCAGAGTTGTCCAGAGACATATTTTATACAAAAAAATGTCAATCCCCTCTAGCATATGGTAGCAAAGATGCCTTAAGTCTAGCTATAAGAAGAAATAGCATACTTTTATTGTGCTGTCAATGTGAAATATATTATTAAATTTCATTCTGTAAGTGTCTTATGCTTCATTCATCACAACTTGCATTACAACTTTCATTCCACATTTCCCAAAAGGACAATATCTAGAGAACTAATATCAGGTAAATTTGCAAAGTTAGCTCATGCTGTCAGTAAGGAGAAACATAACAAAACATAAAAAAGGAAAATACAATGTGATCCCATTCCTTTATAAAAGGCTTTAAAATAAGTTGGGTCAAGTTTTAAGTTTTCTTTTTGACTTTCTGAAACAGTTCATTTCACTTTTCTCCTTAGTAACAGTTTTGATCAAGTAGTATTTTTTACTATAGTAGTAATATAGTAAAAAAAAAAAACACACACACATGCACTCACATATAAGTTCTTGCCCTTCCACATACATAAGGAAAATAGAAACAAAGTGCAGCGCTCACTACGGGGAACTTGTAAGTCCTTGTGGAATTCATAATCAGGTTCTCAGGCTCAAAGTGTCCTCCCACACTGCAGACATGAGTAAACAAGGAATGGGAGCCAGCAACTCTAATACCGAAAATTTAAATGAAGGCTACAGAGGAATGACATAGGAGAGCTAACGCAAGAGGTCACAGGTTAGGGATGGTCCCGATGTTCTAATCGAACGCAAGTTCGACTCGAACATTGGGTGTTCATTTGTTCGCAGACGAACCAAACATATGGGGCGTTCGCAGCAAATTTGAGTGCTGCAGAGTGCCCCATAATGCACTTTGAGATCGCAGTGCATTGACAGCTGCTGATTGGCCAAAGCATGCACCTGACCTGCATGCTTTGGCCAATCACAGCGCAATCTGCTGTGAGAGCCATGATTGGCCAATCATGGCTCAGGGAGCTAAGTCCACGCCCCACACTATATAAGGCTGCTTACACTGTGGCCGTATATAGTGTAATACGTGGAGGAGATTGAGAGAATTTGAGCTAGATTAGGCAGGTTAGTTAGTGGCGCGCAGACAGTTTAATATATATATATATATATATATATATACACATACACAGTATCTCACAAAAGTGAGTCCACCCCTCAAATTTTTGTAAATATTTTATTATATCTTTTCATGTGACAATACTGAAGAAATGACACTTTGCTACAATGTAAACTAGGGATGGGCCGAACACCCCCCGGTTCGGTTCACACCAGAACATGCGAACAGGCAAAACATTTGTTCAAACGCGCAAACACCGTTAAAGTCTATGGGAAACGAACAGGAAAAATCAAAAGTGCTAATTTTAAAGGCTTATATGCATGGTATTGTCTTAAAAAGTGGTTGGGGTCCCGGGTCCTGCCCCATGGGACATGTATCAATGCAAAAAAAAAAAAAATGTGTGAAAATGGTAAAAAAAACACAATACACGCCTTGGGACAAGTCCTTTATTTAAAAAATAAAACTGTCCCACTGAGTCGTCTTCTTCTTCTCGCGCTCTGATGGACCGAAAAAGAAAAAAAAAAGCCGCACGTCACCTACAATCTGCCTCCATGACCGGCCGCTCTCAGGTGACAGCTCTTTTATTACTAAGGGCGGGGACACACTATGACATCGCCAGTGACCCCTTCCCCCTCTGATGCATGGGGACATCCCTGTGGCCTTCACGTAGCATCAGAGGGGGGCCGGGCCACCCGGTCACCCCTGCCTCTGACGCACAGGGACATCCCTATGGCTTCCCCGTAGCGTCAGAGGGGGCGGGGTCACCCGGTTACGTAGCTGCGAGTACTTTTAAATTACTTTTTTTCCCTTTAGAAATGTCATTTGTCTCTCAGACTGTTGTAAACACGGGAAACATGCGCCACTTTACAGGCATACTATAGACATCCCCCAGGTATGAAATTTAAAGGAATATTACACTTTTATTGTTTCACTTTAAGCATGATTAAAATCACTGCTCCCAAAAAAATGTCCGTTTTTTAAACTTTTTTGTATTGATACATGTCCCTGGGGCAGGACCCAGGTCCCAAAACACTTTTTATGACAATACCATGCACATAAGCCTTTAAAATTAGCACTTTTGATTTCTCCCATAGACTTTTAAAGGGTGTTCTGCGGCTTTCAAATTTGCCGCAAACACCCCAAATTGTTCATTATTTGGTGAACAGGTGAACACCCGATGTTCGAGTCGAACTTACATTTGCCTCGAACATCGGGACCATCCCTAATGTAAAGTAGTGAGTGTACAACTTGTATAACAGAGTGAATTTGCTGTCCCCTCAAAATAACTCAACACACAGCCATTAATGTCTAAACCACTGGCAACAAAAGTGAGTACACCCGTAAGTGAAATTGTCCAAATTGTGCCCAATTAGCCATTTTTCCTCCCCCGTGTCATGTAACTCGTTAGTGTTACAAGGTCTCAGGTGTGAATGGGGAGAAGGTCTGTTTCATTTGTTGTTATTGCTCTCATTCTCTCATACTGGTCACTGGAAGTTCAACATGGCACCTCATGGCAAAGAACTCTCTAAAGATCTGAAAAAAAGAATTGTTGCTCTACATAAAGATGGCCTAGGATATAAGAAGATTGCCAAGACCCTGAAACTGAGCTGCAGCATGGTGGCCAAGACCATACAGCAGTTTAGCAGGACAGGTTCCACTCAGAACAGGCATCGCCATAGTCGACCAAAGAGGTTGAGAGCATGTGCTCAGCATTATATCCAGAGGTTGTCTTTGGGAAATAGACGTATGAGTGCTGCCAGCATTGCTGCAGAGGTTGAAGGGGTGGGGGGTCAGCCTGTCAGTGCTCAGACCATACGCCACACACTGCATCAAATTGGTCTGCATGGCTGTCGTCCCAGAAGTTAGCCTCTTCTAAAGATGATGCACAAAAAAGCCCACAAACAGTTTGCTGAAGACAAGCAGACTAAGGGCATGGATTACTGGATCCATGTCCTGTGATCGGATGAGACCAAGATAAGCTTATTTGGTTCAGATGGTGTCAAGCGTGTGTGGCAGAAACCAGTTGAATAGAACAAAAATAAGTGTGTCTACAGTCAAGCATGTTGGTGGGAATGTCATGGTCTGGGCTGCAAGAGTGCTGCCGGCACTGGAGAGCTACAGTTCATTGAGGGAACCGTGAATGCCAACATGTACTGTGACATTCTGAAGCAGAGCATGATCCCCCCTTCAGAGACTGGGCTGCAGGGCAATATTCCAACATGGTAACGACCCCAAAAACACCTCCAAGATGACCACTGCCTTTCTAAAGAAGCTGAGGGTAAAAGTGATGGACTGGCCAAGCATGTCTCCAGACCTAAACCCTATTGAGTATCTGTGGGGCATCCTCAAATGGAAGGTGGAGAAACACAAGGTCTCTAACATCCACCAGCTCTGTTATGTCATCATGGAGGAGTGGAAGGGGACTCCAGTGGCAACCTGTGAAGCTCTGGTGAACTCCATGCCCAAGAGTAACCCTCTTGGGCATGGAGTTCACCAGAGCTTCACAGGTTGCCACTAGAGTCCCCTTCCACTCCTCCATGATGACATAACAGAGCTGGTGAATGAAAATCATGGTGGCCACATAAAATGATGTACAATAATGGTGGCCACACAAAATATTGACACTTTGGGCCCAATTTGGACATTTTCACTTAGGGGTGTATTCACTTTTGTTGCCAGCGGTTTAGACATTAATGGTGTGTGTTGAGTTATTTTGAGGGGACAGCAAATTTACACTGTTATACAAGCTGTAGACGTATAATAAAATATCTACAAAAATGTGAGGGGTGTACTCACTTTTGTGAGATACTGTGTATATATATTATACATATATATATATATATATATATATATATATATATATATATATATATTATACACACACAGTGTATTCAGTGTAGACTATATCTATCTATCTATCTATCTATCTATCTATCTATCTATCTATCTATCTATCTATCTATCTATCTATCTATCTATCTATCTATCTATACAGAGAGATATAGATAGATTATATATATATATATATCTATATATCTCTATCTATATCTATCTATATCTATATCTATATAGATATATATATATATATATATATATATATATATATACACACAGTACAGGCAGTGTATTAATAGATAGATATCTATATCTAGTATATAGTAGTATATATATTCATATACAGTGCATTCAGTGTAGACTATTTATACTATATATATATATATATATATATATATATATATATATATATATATTTATACAGTGCAGTCAGTGTAAAGTATATGATACAGTGCATTAAAGTGGTACAGTGGACCCTTTGGGTCTGGTATAGATTTTAAGGGAAACTCCATGCCAAATTAAAAAAAAAAAACAGTAGGGGGTTCCCCCAAAATCCATACCAGGGCCTTTGGGTCTGGCATAGATTTTAAGGGGAACTCCATACCAAATGTTTTTTTTAAAAATGGCAAAATCCATACCAGACCCTTATCCGAGCAAGCAGCCTGGCAGGCCAGGAAGGGGGGGATGAGCGAGAGTCCCCTCCTGAACCATACCAGGCCACTTGCTCTCAACATGGGGAGGGTGCTTTGGGGTCCCCCAAAGCACCTTATTCCCATGTTGATGGGGACAAGGGCTTCTTCCCAACAACCCTGGCTATTGGTTGTCAGGGTCTGCGGGCGGGGGGCTTATTGAAATCTGGAAGCCCCCTTAAACAAGATCCCACCCACACCTCTGGGAATGGGTATTGGGTACATTGTACCCCTACCCATTCACCAAAAAAGTATCAAAAAGTTGATACTTTAACTTTAATAACTGATAATAACTTGATAACAATGATAACTTTATTAAAAAAGAAAAAAAAAGTGTCCATCCATCTTCAATCGCGCCACCCAATGGACCCAAAAAAAATTTTAAAAAAAAAGCTCTGCCTCAATGGGGGGCCTCCCGGCGACTGCTGCCACTTGACTGTGACAGCTGTTAGATAGGCAAGGGCAGGGCCACCCCATGATGTAACCGAGTGACACCACCCCCTTTTGAAATCATGTGATGTCAGAGGGGGTGGGGTCATCCGGTTGCGTCAGTGGGTGTCCCCTCCCTTGCCTATATAAAGACTGTCAAAGCCAAAAGACACTTTTTTTTTTATTCTACTATTATTCACGTCCGCCGGGCGGCGGAATTGACGATAGATGTACATCGCAGGACACTTTTTTCTTTTTTAATAAAGGAATTGTCAAAAACTGTCTATTGTGGTTTTTACTTTTTGACAATTTTTTGGTGAATGGGTAGGGGTACAATGTACCCGATACCCATTCACATAGGGGGAGGTGGAATCTGGGGGCCCCCTTGTTAAAAGGGGGCTTCCAGATTCTGATAAGCCCCCACCTGCAGACCCCGACAACCAATGGTCAGGCTTGTCAGGAAGAGGCTCTTGTCCCCATCAACTGGGGACAAGGTGCTTTGGGGGGACCCCAAAGCACACTCCCCATGTTGAGGGCATGTGGTCTGGTATGGTTCATCATGTCCTCTAGGCTGCAGGCTCAGATAAGGGTCTGGTATGGATTTTGGGGGGACCCCCATTTTTTAAATTTTTTTTTACATTTTGGCATGGAGTTTCTCTTAAAATCCATACCAGCTAATTACAATGTTTGTATCAATGGTTTTGTTATGATATATGTTTAAACATCAAATTCATTAGATAATTATCTTTACCTTAAAGGGGTTGTAAAGGTATGAATTTTTTCACCTTAATGCATTCTATGCATTAAGGTGAAAAAACTTTTGAAAATACCGCCGCCCCCAGCCCCCCCGTTTTACTTACCTGACCCCTCGAAATTTGGCTGCTCGTTCACGTCCTCGATTCCGCTGCTCAGCCTGGCCGCTGATTGGCTACAGTGGATGGATTGGAAGCAGCGCAGCCATTGGCTCGCGCTGCTGTCAATCACATCCAATGACGCGGCGTGCTGGGGGCGGGGCCGAGTGATACAGCGAGCGGCTATAGCCGCCGGCTGTATCACGGGAACGCGCCCGCAATAACTAACCACCATGCGAGGGAGCTCGCATGAAGGTGGTTAATTATTGCGGGGAGGAGCTGAGACAGCCGCCGAGGGACCCCAGAAGAGCAGGTTTTGGGCCACTCTGTGCAGAACGAGCTGCACAGTGAAGGTAAGTATAACATGTTTGTTATTTTTAAAAAATAAAAAAAATACCTTTACAACCCCTTTAAATAAGTATTGGTTAAAATACCAAACTCTGTGCATTGTATAACATTTTGTCCATGCATTTTTAAAGTGTAATCTTGAAGGTCTATTTGTTTGAGAAGAGATCACATGTGTTGAATCAAAACCTAGTTTGTTTTCATAATCTGTAAAGTCACGGAACGCTATTTACTAAGCCATCATAAAGTGTTAAGACATGGAATTTTTGTAAAAAGAGCTTGTGGTAACATTTCTCATCATTTATATCACCCATATATTTGAAGTTATATTTTTTTATATCACCGATTATATTTGATATATATATATATATATATCTATCTATCTATTTTAGCACATCACTGTATTCATTTTTGTCTTCAAACTAGCATGGATAAACAAATTTGAATTATTTGGTTGATTTGTGGAAAGACGTGAAAATCTCCGTAACCATAGATTTTTGAATATTTCCATAAAAATAATACTGTTAATATTTCAGTATAAACATCTGACAACATGCATCATAGAAAAAGGTAGGAAAAGGAAAGAAGGGGAGGGACTAAGGGAAAGAAAAATAAGGGATGGGTGAAGAAAGGGGGGGGAAAGGGGGTCAGGATGCCACAGTTCTTTCCCATGACCACAAGGGACCCATCTCAGTCTCAGGAATGTAATAAGATCCTTATTGTCCTAATCCCAAGAGATAATTTTTTCCATGCAGAGTCTATTACTGGGGTGCAGGCAGAGATCAGAGCATGGCAAATTACTTTTTTAATTTGTCTAAAAGAACTAGGAATCATGAATAAAAAAGTAATGTAAGGAATCTTAGGGATGTGATCACCAGTCAACTTGTGGTAAGTTTGAAAAATATGTCTCAGTAGATCATTTTTAACTGTTAGGTCACTTAGAATTTGCAGAGATAAGATGGGAGTGTGGTATGTCATGAAGAATACAGAAGAGTATTGAAGGGTATAACGGCTGCTTTAATGAAGAAATAAGTGCACTAATCTGATACCAAACAAATGGTAATAATGATAATAAAAAAATGATTACTATCTTAACCACACATAAATAAACTGGTACTCATTTGAACATATATGTGAATACAAATTTACATTGAAAAAAACACCCTGTAAAAAAATGAAATAATCTTTCAAGAAAAAATTGTCCATACATAAGTCTAAAAAAACTCTTATAGAAAGAGTTAGCAACATCAACACTCAATTCTGTGATAGGAAAAACTATGATGAAATATCAATATTCCTAATGCCATCCAGGTAAACACGGTGTTAAAAATCCCTTCACCACAAACACTCGCCTCTTACCAGAAATAGTAGATCTCAGGTAATAGAGATCACATGCGCTTGCTTAATTTCCAATGGACTCAGCGGTCAGGCTGGAGGAGAGATCTGATTCATGGGTGGTGATGTTAGTGACTCCAAGGTAACTAATGCTTAGGAATCTGGGAGCAATACTCCCAATATGTGCGGAGAGAAGAGGAAAGCCTCATACACTGATATGTTTAAAATATTTATTTTAAAAATGTAGTATACACTTACAAATAAGCAGCTTAATGTCAGCATAAAACAAACACGGAGGTGGTCGGCCCCAGCCTGCTCGTGCAGGGTGACGTCACTCCATGGGATAACGACTGTGCTAGAAAATAAAGATATAATTTATTTACACAGAAAGAAATGTTTGCTATTAATCGAATATAACAAAATATGGGGGCGTGGCCAGGCAGCTAATGTAGTCGGACGTGCACTCGGTTCTCTCCGCCGCAACTTCGTACTTTTATCCTGATGACACATCACACAGCCTCGCACAACAGACCTGCCGGTTCCCGTTCAACCCCTATTGCATTACCCTGCAATCAGAGTCAAGATTGTGGCACAATGTCAGCCAAAAAAAGGCAGAACTTGTCACTGGCCACGGACAGCATGGCCCAAAATGGCGCTCAAGCACACCGCTCGGCCAACGATCTTCATAGAGAAGCTGCAGAGAAGCTGTTCTCTAAATCCCTTCTAATTGACCAGGCAGCTGTACCGGGGACACCAGGGGGGTCATTTGGTGGGAGCTCCGAAGCGGATGACACAGTGCCCCTGGATGATGCGTGTGGATCCGGTTTCACATGGAACACAGCGAGTACTCCAGAGGGAGAATCTACTAGGCCCCAAGCACATATCAGGGAAATAGGTAAAGAACACTGCGCTCTGAAAAACAAAAGTGAATAAGCAGCAGCATACGTTATGACAAACAACTAAGAATAAAATTCAAAAATGCAGCGCTAAACAGTGTTGAAACTATGAGTAAAAAGTGAAACATACATGAGTCCATATGTGGGGTATTAGTAGAAGAATGTGATAAAAAACATAAGTCCAAAATGTAAAGTAGTGGATAAATAGAGTGTTAACTCATGTCCATACACCGGAGGCAGGACGAAAATGAATGGTTGGAGACCCAAAGAACTGATGAGTGTAGTGTAGATCCATAGGGCTGGGCTAGCATCGATGGTGTTAGACATCAAATAAGTACTCTTACCAAAAGAGGTGGACTCCCCTGTCAGCGACATGAAGTCAATCAGGCAATGCCCAAGTTGAAGACCATTGGTTCGAAACGCTTTGGGCGGTACCCCTTCTCCATGCTGCTTTCGTTATTAATCTTGTGATCACCATTTTATTGTTTGTGGTTTTTTAGCAATAAAAATCCCCCGTTTTTACCTGCACTATGCGGAAGCGGTGATTTTTTTCTCTTACATAATCTCTGGACAAGAGTACCTTTCTTCTGGATGACTGGTGTTGTTTTGCCACTCTACACCTTGAAATCTCCATCCTTATCACCCTTCGAATGTTCCTTGGTGTTCCTGCTGCTTGAAGTTTATCCTGCCTGTTTCAACACTCTGGATCTTCCTCTTCCAGCCCGATGGGGCTCATTGCCTTATTGACTCCATGTCGCTGACAGGGGACATAAGTACATACTCATAAGCACATATCAGCCCTGATGCCGACACTGAGCCCTCACTTAGAGATATCTTTACGGCTATAACCTCATGCAATGCCTCCCTGACAAACTTGACAACCGAGATAAAAGGGGTAAAAGCTGAGATCTCCTTCTTGAGACAAGATACACAAAAACTAAGGAAAAGAGCATCAGCATTAGAGGGCAGAATCAGCTCCATAGAGGATGATATGGCGGCCATGCAATGAGATCTCACTTACAACAACCATCTCCTAACACAGCACTCCTCTCGTTTAGAAAATAGAATGAGACGAAATAGTATCAGAATGATTGGCTACCAGAAAGGATTGAAGGAAAGAACCCAGTGGAATTCATTGAAAAATGGCTGGTGGCTGCTTTTGGGAAAGATGTGTTTACTCCTGTGTTCTCTGTAGAACGGGCACACAGAGTGCCTGCAAGGCCCCTGCCTCCTGGAGCCCCTCCAAGACCCTTCCTATTCAAACTTCTTCACTATAAAGGACAGAGATGCAATCCTGTATAATGCCAGGATCAAACCTGAAGCTTTCAAAATAGATGAATTACAGAAGCAACGCACTAAGTTTCTTGATGTCAAACGGAGACTCAGATCCCTTGATCTGAAATATGCTATGCTATATCCTGCTCGCCTTAGAGTGGAAGCACTGGGCTCAGTGCATTTCTTTGATCAACCATCTGCGGCTACACACTGGCTGGATAGAGAGGAACAATCCATTCGGGAAGCTCGCAATTGGCACTCTAATCCTCATGATGGATGCAGTATTGTTTTCAGAGGCTTTTCTCTCTTTGTTTTCTGTCCCCCTCCCCTTTTTTTTTTCTTCTTCTTTTAATTTTTTAAACTACACATGCTAAGGTGGAGAAAGCCATTGATGCCTGGATCTATAATTCCTTCCGGCCTACTTGTTCCTGCTGTTGAGAAGTTGTTAAGACACTATGTGCACTTCCACTGTTGCCCCCGAGAAGGTCCATTTCAGACCTACTGTTGCCCTTTGGCAACACAGTTTGGCCATGTTGGCCTGTTTGATTTTGTTATTTTTTCTCAGTGACTACTCCACCTCGGATTTTATAACAGTACTATTTTTGCAACTCGGTGCTATACCCAATACATACAAGTCTGTTTTGCTCCATTTCTTAGAGTTATGTTGCTGATTGGGTCTACCAATATTTAATTGCCATTTCTTCAAAGGTCATTCGGGACAATGGTTTCCTATACTCTGCTTGTATACTTATATACCTGATTATTTTGCATTTCTATCTGAGTACACCCTCGATAATACTTTTATGCTAATTCTATGTCCAAGGTAACCAGAATCTTGTCCTGGAGTGTTCGGGGATTAAATAGTCCTGTTGAACGGTTGGCTGTGCTTCACACAATCAAGCGCATTGATGCGGATGTGATTTGCTTGCAGGAGACTCACTTCCCCTCGACTTCAACTCCTCAATTTGCTATATGACAATTTGGGCATCAATACCATGCTACTTACTCGGTATACTCGAGGGGGGTGAGTTTCCTGGTGAAAAAGGGTACTAAATTTTCATCTGCAGAAGTGAAAATTGACCCAGATGGTAGATATATTTTTCTCTCTTTTTCCCTGTATGGCACTAAATGTATAATAGCGGATCTGTACATTCTGCCTCCATTCTCAGCCAGTGTACTAAAAAAATTAGCAGAACTCATGTCTCGTTTCCCGGGTATGCCGATCTTGGTCATGGGAGATTTTAATAATTATATTGATTATGATAGGGACAAGCTGCATATCCGGGGGGAGACGAGCCGCAGAGGCATCAGGGTATCACCCCTTTTGCTCGCCTCCTCTTAGAGATGGGTCTTTCTGATCTCTGGAGAATGCGCAATCGGGAGGCCAAGGTGTATTCATGTCAATCTGCTTCGGTGGGGAGATTGTCTAGAATTGACATGGAGCTTGGGAATGACATCCTGCTTCCACTGGTGGATTCTTCACAATACCACACGAGACAGGTGTCAGACCACTCCCCATTTTCAATAGATCTACGGTTGGGAGCGGTTAAAAGTAATACTATGTGGAAACTCAACCCCTTCTGGCTGGCGCTTTTATCGGATCCGGACCCAATATCAGAGTCACTTACTCAGTTTTTCAGACAATAATATAATATTGATTCCACAACTATTGATGTGGTTTGGGAAACAGCAAAAGCATATCTAGGAGGACAGTTTATCCAAGTGATCTCTAAGATCAAAACCTCCACTAAACAATGGGAGCAGTCAGTATTGGAGGAAGCCCATAGGTCGGAAATAAATTATATAGCTAACCCCACAGATGACAAGAAAAGGTTGTGGATGGTGGCCCAATCCATGCTTGGGGACTTATCTTTACAGCTGGCAGAAAACAAAAGATTCTTTTTACAACAAAGCCACTTTGAGGAGGGTGAAGGTACAGGCCATATGTTAGCAATGCTGACCCAATGGGTGTGTCATGCTACACCACCAAATCCATCATGGATGTATTTAAATTATTTTTCCAAGATGTATACTCCTCAAAGGTCCAACCTTCACAGGACGATATTTGCTTTTTTAGACAAATATCCCATTCCATGTCTATCTGACTCAGATTCAACCTTACTCAGTGCCCCTTTGAAAGAGGAAGAATTGTTGGAAGCCTTAGCTCACACACAAAATAGCAGAGCACCTGGGGCGGATGGACTCCCTGCGGAATTGTATAAAAGGTACACATCACAATTCATCCCAATCCTCTTAAAAGTTTACAACCAGGCTTTTATAACAGGATCTCTCCCCGCATCTATGAATGAGGCCATCATTGTAGTACTTTTAAAACCTGGTAAAGATGCCCTATCACCGGATTCATATAGGCCTATATCCTTACTAGGGATGAGCCGAACACCCCCCGGTTCGGTTCGCACCAGAACCCGCGAACGGACCGCAAGTTCGCACGAACGTTAGAACCCCATTGACGTCTATGGGACTCGAACGTTCGAAATCAAAAGTGCTCATTTTAAAGGCTAATTTGCATGGTATTGTCCTAAAAAGGGTTTGGGGACCCGGGTCCTACCCCAGGGGACATGTATCAATGCAAAAAAAACTTTTAAAAACGGCCGTTTTTTCGGGAGCAGTGATTTTAATGATGCTTAAAGTAAAAAAAAAAAAGTGAAATATTCCTTTAAATATCGTACCTGGGGGGTGTCTATAGTATGCCTGTAAAGTGACGCGTGTTTCCCATGTTTAGAACAGTCCCTGCACCAAATGTCATTTTTAAAGGAAAAAATCTCATTTAAAACTGCTTGCGGGTTTAATGTCGTGTCGGGTCATGGCAATATGGATGAAAATCAGTGAGACAAACGGCATGGGTACCCCCCAGTCCATTACTAGGCCCTTTGGGTCTTGTATGGATATTAAGGGGAACCCCGCACCCAAATTAAAATAAGGAAAGGTCCCTATATACTCTGAACAGCAGTATTCAGGCGGTGCAAACAAGACAGGGACTGTAGGTTTGTTGTTAAGTAGAATCTGTTTGTAATTTTGAACATTTTTAATGTGTTTAGCTCCAGCCAAAAAATCTTTTCTAAGCTTTTTGGAAAACATAGGGAAGGGTTATCACCCCTGTGACATTTGTTTTGCGTCTTTCCTCCTCTTCAGAAGATTTCACCTCACTTTTTTGTCCCAATGAAAAATGTTTTTTGAAAATTTGGGTTTTTTTGTGGAACAAGGATTGGAAAGCATCAGTGGAAAGGAGAAATTGTTTTCCCATATTAACTCTTACAGGAGAGAATTTCCCTTCCTTAGGGGTAGATTTCATCTCACTTCCTGTTGTCTCCTTCCGTTTGCAAGTAGGAGTCGTTTGTAAGTTAGATGTTTGAAAGTAGGGTCCTGCCCTATATACTCAGCAGAAATTTGGGCCTTAGGTGTTGCTGTGGCCAAAACACTGTAAGCCCTCACAGGGCCCTGCTGTGAAATATTAGATCAAGAATTGTAATTACATGCCCCTGTTGAACAGGAGCTGAAAAATTAGGCCTTAGGCACTGGTGCTGGTGCCACAACACTGCAACCCCTCACAGACACTCTAGTTGGAACGCAGGAACGAGCCCTGCTGCAAAGTATTGCATCAAAAATTGTAATTACACGCCCCTGTTAGACAGGGGCAGAAAAATTGGGTCTTAGGCACTGGTGCTGGTGCCACAACACTGCAACCCCTCACAGACACTCTAGTTGAAACGCAGGAACAAGCCCTGCTGCAAAGTATTGCATCAAAAATTGTAATTACACGCCCCTGTTAGACAGGGGCTGAAAAATTGGGTCTTAGGCACTGGTGCTGGTGCCACAACACTGCAACCCCTCACAGACACTCTAGTTGGAATGCAGGAACGAGCCCTGATGCAAAGTATTACATCAAAAATTGTAATTACACGCCCCTGTTAAACAGGGGCTGAAAAATTGTGCCTTAGGCACTGGTGGTGGCGCCCAGAACCAAAAATGTTCTTACAAGCTATCAGCGTGATGATTGAGGAGGAAGAGGATAATTACTCAGGGATAGTCACTCAGCATCAGCATAGGCAGTCTTTGAAGGGATCTGAGATTTCAAAAAAAATTATTCGGTTACATCTGCATCAGGTGCTTGGTAGCTGGTGGTGATCCAAGACTGATTCATTTTTATGAAGGTCAGCCGATCGACCGAGTCGGTGGACAGACGCACCCTGTGATCGGTTACCACGCCTCCAGCAGCACTGAATGTGCGTTCCGAAAGAACGCTGGATGCAGGACAGGCCAGTAGCTCAATTGCATACTGTGCAAGCTCTGGCCAGTGATCCATCCTCAAGACCCAGTAACCCAGAGGATTTTCGGTGGGAAAGGTGTCCAAGTCTGATCTTGCCCCTAGGTATTCCTGCACCATGTAAAACAGACGCTGGCGATGGTTGCTGGAACCGATCATACCTTGGGGCTGCGGACCAAAAAATTGTCTGAACGCATCGGTCAGACGGCCACCTTCTCCACCGCTCCTTCTTTGACTGACCGAAGCCTCAGCAACACGTTGTCCAGAAACAGGAGTTTGTAACCTCCCAGTCTCTGGGAACGCGTTGCACAGACCTTTCTGCAAGGCCTCCCGAAGATGTTTCATCCTCTGCTCCCTCTGCGATGGCAAGATAAGGTCCGCAACCTTACCCTTGTAACGTGGATCAAGGAGGGTTGCCAGCCAGTATTGGTCCTTCTCCTTGATACCACGAATACGAGGATCCTTACGCAGGCTTTGCAGGATCAGGGAGGCCATGCAGCGTAGGTTTGCTGAGGCATTCGGTCCGGAGTCCTCTGGGTCACTAAGGACAACAACGTCCGCAGCCACCTCCTCCCAGCCACGTACAAGTCCATGTGTTCCTTGGGACTGATCCCTTAAAGACTGCTGATGCTGAGTGCCAGGCTCCACCTCCATACTGACACAATCTTCCTCCTCCTCCTCCTCCTCCTCCTCGTCCTCTTCCTGTGTGATCGGCGGGCACGCAGGAACACTGTCTGGATAAAGGGGGCCTTGAGAGCTAAGGAAGTCCTCCTCTTCCTGCCTCTGTTCTGCCTCAAGTGCCCTGTCCATTATTCCACGCAGCGTGTGCTCCAACAGGTGGACAAGGGGGACAGTGTCACTGATGCATGCACTGTCAGTGCTCACCATCCTCGTGGCCTCCTCGAATGGTGACAGGACAGTGCATGCATCCCTGATCATGGCCCACTGGCGTGGGGAAAAAAAACCAAGGTCCCCTGACCCTGTCCTGGTGCCATAGTCGCACAGGTACTCATTGATGGCCCTCTGCTGCGTGTGCAGCCGCTGCAGCATGGCCAACGTCGAGTTCCACCTGGTGGGCATGTCACAGATTAGGCGGTTCTTGGGCAGGTTAAACTCCTTTTGGAGGTCCGTCAGCCGAGCACTGGCATTATATGACCGGCGGAAATGCACACAGACTTTCCTGGCCTGCCTCAGGACATCCTGTAAGCCCGGGTACCTGCCCAAGAACCGCTGCACCACCAAGTTAAGGACGTGAGCCAAACAGGGCACATGGGTCAGTTGTCCCTGTCGGAGGGCAGAGAGGAGGTTGGTGCCATTGTCGCAAACCACCATTCCTGCCTTAAGTTGGCGTGGCGTCAACCACCTCTGAACCTGCCCCTGCAGAGCTGACAGAACCTCTGCCCCAGTGTGGCTCCTGTCCCCCAAGCACACCAGCTCAAGCACCGCATGGCATCTTTTGGCCTGCGTACTTGCGTAGCCCCTTGAACGCCTACGGAGCACCGCTGGTTCCGAGGAAGAGGCCATGGAGGAAGAAGAAGAGGAGGGGGTGGAGGAGAGAGGTGTGTCACAATCAGCATTTTGGAGGCGTGGTGGCGGAACAACCTCCAACACTACTGCACCTTGTCCTGCATCCTTCCCAGCTGCCAGCAGAGTCACCCAATGCGCCGTGAAACTTAAGTAACGTCCCTGTCCATGCCTGCTGGACCATGAGTCAGCGGTAATATGCACCTTACCGCTGACCGCCCTGTCCAGCGAGGCATGGACATTGCCTTCCACATGCCGGTAGAGAGCCGGAATCGCCTTCCGTGAGAAAAAGTGGCGTTTGGGTACCTGCCACTGAGGAACCGCACATTCCACAAACTCACGGAAGGGGGCAGAGTCTACCAACTGAAAAGGCAGCAGTTGAAGTGCTAGCAATTTTGCCAAGCTAGCATTCAACCGCTGGGCATGTGGATGGCTGGGAGCAAACTTCTTTCGGCGGTGCAGCAGCTGGGGCAGGGAAATTTGCCTGGTACAATCTGACGTCGGTGTACCAAAAGCAGATTGCCCATAAGTACTTGGCTGTGACACACCTAATTCTACACCTTCATTCCTCTCACTGCAGGTCGCAGAGAGGACTGAAGGTCTAGTGGGGTTGGAAATCTCAGCTGATGAGGAGCAAGGAGAGATCGTCTTTGTTCTTTGGTGTGGGTCTTTTAGATACGCTTGCCAACGAACTGCATGGCAGGTCAACATATGTCTGGTCAAGCATGTGGTACCCAAGCGGGAGATGTTTTGGCCACGCGAGATACGCTTAAGACATATGTTGCAAATAGCAGCGGTGCGATCTGATGCACTCGTCTCAAAAAAGGCCCACACCAAAGAACTTTTTGAATAACGCGCAGAGACTGCAGCGCCCTGCACATGTGGAGCTTTGGGGTGTGATGCAGTCAATGTGCTGCCCTTAGGCTGGCCCCTGGAGGGCATCCTGCCTAGTTGGTGATGTGCCACCTCCTCCTCCTCCTCCTCCTCCTCCTCCTCCTCTCTCCTATCAGGCACCCACGTTGAGTCAGTGACCTCATCATCCCCTCCCTCCTCATCACTGGAGCAAACCTGGCAGTATGCTGCAGCAGGGGGAGCATGACTGCCAGATTGCTGTCCTTCTTGGGCACCCCCTCTGTCCGTGCTCATGTTACTGCCTTCATTGAGCTCAGTATCATCATCAGAGCCTTCCAAACGCTGGGCATCCTCCTGGAGCATGTACCCAACACTGTGGTCAAACAGTTCGAGGGAATCCTCATGAGGACATGGTGGAGCTAGGGAAGGAGTCACTGATGACATTGAGCTGAGGGAAGAGGCCGCTGCTTTGCCAGACAAAGCACCCTGGGCATGGGTGAGAGAGGATGAGGAGGATGAGGACGGCTTGGTCATCCACTCGACCAAGTCTTCCGCATGTTGCGGCTCAACACGGCCAGCTGCCGAAAAAAAGGCCAAGCGTGTCCCATGGCCACGTGCTGATGAGGATGCACCGTCTCCACGACCAGCACTAGACACAGAGCCTGCTTGCCCTCTCTTATTGGCTTGTGACTGTCTGCCTCTCCTTCTTGGCCTTCCAGACATACTAATGGCCTGTAGCTGCACTAAGCTGGGATAGAACACCTGTAATTTTCTTCAGGTAGCTTTATATACTGTAACCAGACAAGCCTGCCTGTCAGTAGGAAGATAACAGGAACGGATCTAGCTGAACACTGTGAGCAGGACGTACTGCACTAAATGTATATAGCAGGAACGGATCTAGCTGAACACTGTGAGCAGGACGCACTGCACTGAATGTAAATACCAGGAACGGATCTAGCTGAACACTGTGAGCAGGACGCACTGCACTGAATGTAAATAGCAAGAACGGATCTAGCTGAACACTGTGAGCAGGACGCACTGCACTGAATGTAAATAGTCTAGCTGCCTGACCGTGGTACTAATAGGATCAAAAAGAACACCTGTAATTTTCTTCAGGTAGCTTTATATACTGTAACCAGACAAGCCTGCCTGTCAGTAGGAAGATAACAGGAACGGATCTAGCTGAACACTGTGAGCAGGACGTACTGCACTAAATGTATATAGCAGGAACGGATCTAGCTGAACACTGTGAGCAGGACGCACTGCACTAAATGTAAATAGCAGGAACGGATCTAGCTGAACACTGTGAGCAGGACGCACTGCACTGAATGTAAATAGCAGGAACGGATCTAGCTGAACACTGTGAGCAGGACGCACTGCACTGAATGTAAATAGCAGGAACGGATCTAGCTGAACACTGTGAGCAGGACGCACTGCACTGAATGTAAATAGCAGGAACGGATCTAGCTGAACACTGTGAGCAGGACGCACTGCACTAAATGTAAATACCAGGAACGGATCTAGCTGAACACTGTGAGCAGGACGCACTGCACTGAATGTAAATAGCAGGAACGGATCTAGCTGAACACTGTGAGCAGGACGCACTGCACTAAATGTAAATACCAGGAACGGATCTAGCTGAACACTGTGAGCAGGACGCACTGCACTGAATGTAAATAGCAGGAACGGATCTAGCTGAACACTGTGAGCAGGACGCACTGCACTAAATGTAAATACCAGGAACGGATCTAGCTGAACACTGTGAGCAGGACGCACTGCACTGAATGTAAATAGCAGGAACGGATGTAGCTGAACACTGTGAGCAGGACGCACTGCACTAAATGTAAATACCAGGAACGGATCTAGCTGAACACTGTGAGCAGGACGCACTGCACTGAATGTAAATACCAGGAACGGATCTAGCTGAACACTGTGAGCAGGATGCACTGCACTGAATGTAAATAGTCTAGCTGCCTGACCGTGGTACTAATAGGATCAAAAAGAACACCTGTAATTTTCTTAAGGTAGCTTTATATACTGTAACCAGACAAGCCTGCCTGTCAGTAGGAAGATAACAGGAACGGATCTAGCTGAACACTGTGAGCAGGACACACTGTACTAAATGTAAATAGTCTAGCTGCCTGACCGTGGTACTAATAGGATCAAAAAGAACACCTGTAATTTTCTTCAGGTAGCTTTATATACTGTAACCAGACAAGCCTGCCTGTCAGTAGGAAGATAACAGGAACGGATCTAGCTGAACACTGTGAGCAGGACGTACTGCACTAAATGTATATAGCAGGAACGGATCTAGCTGAACACTGTGAGCAGGACGCACTGCACTGAATGTAAATAGCAGGAACGGATCTAGCTGAACACTGTGAGCAGGACGCACTGCACTGAATGTAAATAGCAGGAACGGATCTAGCTGAACACTGTGAGCAGGACGCACTGCACTAAATGTAAATACCAGGAACGGATCTAGCTGAACACTGTGAGCAGGACGCACTGCACTGAATGTAAATAGCAGGAACGGATCTAGCTGAACACTGTGAGCAGGACGCACTGCACTGAATGTAAATAGCAGGAACGGATCTAGCTGAACACTGTGAGCAGGACGCACTGCACTGAATGTAAATAGCAGGAACGGATCTAGCTGAACACTGTGAGCAGGACGCACTGCACTGAATGTAAATAGCAGGAACGGATCTAGCTGAACACTGTGAGCAGGACGCACTGCACTGAATGTAAATAGCAGGAACGGATCTAGCTGAACACTGTGAGCAGGACGCACTGCACTGAATGTAAATAGCAGGAACGGATCTAGCTGAACACTGTGAGCAGGACACACTGCACTAAATGTAAATAGTCTAGATAGAAGATAACAGGAACGGATCTAGCTAAACTGAATACAGTGTATATATATATATGCAACACCTGGGATGCATATATATACACAATACACTGTAAGTGCAGCTAACTGACTGACTGTTCTGCCTAATCTATCTAACTCAAATCAAATGACACTGTCTCTCTCTCTCTCTATCTCTCAGCACACCGGAACACACACTACACAGGGCCGCCGTGCAGGCGGCCTTATATAGTGTGGGGTGTGTACTAAATCCCCTGAGCCATAATTGGCCAAAGCCACCCTGGCTTTGGCCAATTACAGCTCTCTCTACTGACGGCGCTGTGATTGGCCAAGCATGCGGGTCATAGTGCATGCTTGGCCAATCATCAGCCAGCAATGCACTGCGATGCCGCAGTGAATTATGGGCCGTGACGCGCCACACGAATTTGGCGCGAACGGCCCATATCGTTCGCAATTCGACGGACGGTCGAACAGCCGATGTTCGAGTCGAACATGGGTTCGACTCGAACACGAAGCTCATCCCTAATCCTTACTTACGTTTAATGTCAAGCTGTTGGCCAGGGTACTGGCCAATAGGTTGGCTAAATGTATTCAGAAGATCATTCAAAGAGACCAGTCCGGTTTTATACCTACAAGATCTACCTCTCAAAACCTACATAGATTATTTCTGAATCTACAAATTCCTACAGATAATCCAGTTAATAGGACCATCTTCTCTTTGGACGCCGCTAAAGCGTTCGACAGCGTGGAATGGCCCTATTTATGGGAAGTATTGGCTGGTGTCGGTACACGTTTTTTAAAATGGGTTCAACTATTATATAGTCTCCCGACAGCGAGAATGCGTATTAATGAGGAATTGTCAACCCCTTTCAGGCTACATAGGAGGCATCCCTAAGATTCCTTACATTACTTTTTTATTCATGATTCCTAGTTCTTTTAGACAAATTAAAAAAGTAATTTGCCATGCTCTGATCTCTGCCTGCACCCCAGTAATAGACTCTGCATGGAAAAAATTATCTCTTGGGATTAGGACAATAGGGATCTTATTACATTCCTGAGACTGAGATGGGTGCCTTGTGGTCATGGGAAAGAACTGTGGTTTCCTGACCCCCTTTCCCCCCCTTTCTTCACCCATCCCTTATTTTTCTTCCCCTTAGTCCCTCCCCTTCTTTCCTTTTCCTACCTTTTTCTATGATGCATGTTGTCAGATGTTTATACTGAAATATTAACAGTATTATTTTTATGGAAATAAAATGGGGAGATTGTCTAGAATTGACATGGTGCTTGGGAATGACATCCTGCTTCCACTGGTGGATTCTTCACAATACCACACGAGACAGGTGTCAGACCACTCCCCATTTTCAATAGATCTACGGTTGGGAGCGGTTAAAAGTAATACTATGTGGAAACTCAACCCCTTCTGGCTGGCGCTTTTATTGGATCCGGACCCAATATCAGAGTCACTTACTCAGTTTTTCAGACATAATATTGATTCCACAACTATTGATATGGTTTGGGAAACGGCAAAAGCATATCTAGGAGGACAGTTTATCCAAGTGATCTCCAAGATCAAAACCTCCACTAAACAATGGGAGCAGTCAGTATTGGAGGAAGCCCATAGGTCGGAAATAAATTATATAGCTAACCCCACAGATGACAAGAAAAGGTCGTGGATGGTGGCCCAATCCATGCTTGGGGACTTATCTTTACAGCTGGCAGAAAACAAAAGATTCTTTTTACAACAAAGCAACTTTGAGGAGGGTGAAGGTACAGGCCATATGTTAGCAATGCTGACCCAATGGGTGTGTCATGCTACACCACCAAATCCATCATGGATGTATTTAAATTATTTTTCCAAGATGTATACTCCTCAAAGGTCCAACCTTCACAGGACGATATTTGCTTTTTTAGACAAATATCCCATTCCATGTCTATCTGACTCAGATTCAGCCTTACTCAGTGCCCCTTTGAAAGAGGAAGAATTGTTGGAAGCCTTAGCTCACACACAAAATAGCAGAGCACCTGGGGCGGTGGACTCCATGCGGAAGTGTATAAAAAGGTACACATCACAATTCATCCCAATCCTCTTAAAAGTTTACAACCAGGCTTTTATAACAGGATCTCTCCCCGCATCTATGAATGAGGCCATCATTGTAGTACTTTTAAAACCTGGTAAAGATGCCCTATCACCGGATTCATATAGGCCTATATCCTTACTTGCGTTTGATGTCAAGCTGTTGGCCAGGGTACTGGCCAATAGGTTGGCTAAATGTATTCAGAAGATCATTCAAAGAGACCAGTCCGGTTTTATACCTACAAGATCTACCTCTCAAAACCTACATAGATTATTTCTGAATCTACAAATTCCTACAGATAATCCAGTTAATAGGGCCATCTTCTCTTTGGACGCCGCTAAAGCGTTCGACAGCGTGGAATGGCCCTATTTATGGGAAGTATTGGCTGGTGTCGGTACACCTTTTTTAAAATGGGTTCAACTATTATATAGTCTCCCGACAGCGAGAATGCGTATTAATGAGGAATTGTCAACCCCTTTCAGGCTACATGGAGGCACGCGGCAGGGGTGCCCATTGTCACCCCTGTTTGCCCTCGCCTTGGAAACCTTGGCCATACATACAAGGACTTCACAGGATATTACGGGGTTCCAACGTGGACCTTGACAGGACGTAATATCTTTGTACGCAGACAACACACTGATTTACTTAGGTGACACTGACAGCTCTCTGAAAAATGTTATGGCTCTGATGGCTGACTTCAGGAAGCTGTCAGGATTTAGCATTAATTGGAACAAATCAGTGCTTATGCCCTTAGTTCCTTTGACCAAACCCTTGCCTGACTGTGCTAAGAAAATAGTATTTGAGGAATTTCGATACCTAGGCATACAAGTAACGTCTGACCCTAACAAATGTCTCGAACTGAATGTGACCCCCTTACTTAAAAAATTTAGAAATGCTTGTCATGGAAAAAATTACCCCTTACGGTTACAGGAAGAGTTAACTTAACTAAAATGATATGGGCCCCTCAACTTATTTACATATTTCACAACTCCTCGATATGGATAACACATAAATGGTTTTCTCAAATAGATACTCAGTTTAGAGATTTAATATGGGGAATTAAACCTGTACGTATTAGTCTGAATTCCCTACAGTTACCTAAAGATTAGGGCGGAATGGCGGTACCACATGCCAGATACTATTTTATAGCCTCACAGATACAACATTTGAGTAATTGGGGGGGGAATAGACTCTGCAGATCCAATTAGGTCTTTACTCGTTCCAAAGGACTCAAATTTTTCTGCCCTATCCTACTTGGATGCAGGTCTTGTACATATGTCAGGCTCCCTTCCCTCAATCAAATTACTGAATACTCTATGGAAATATATCAGGACTCATTTCAAAATAAGGGGGATATTTTCCTTCAATTCCCCTATGGAGGAACATTTACTTTAAAGAACTCTTCAAACTTGAGGATTTTCATGCATGGGAAGAAGCAGGCATTCACTATATAGCACAATTGTATACCGGATCTATCCTCAAATCCTTCTCGTAGATCAGAGACGAATTCTCCCTCCACAATAATCAATTCTATAAATATCTCCAATGCAATCCAATGTGAGAGTAGAATATCATCTCTGGCCCAGTCATCACATCCTTTGATGACAGATGTCCTGCTGACAGATGAGAAGAGGGGCATAATATCCAGGGTATACACCAGGTTGATTAATCTTACCCATGACGCTAGTACGCTACCCTGTAGACGAGGTTGGGAAAAAGATTTGGGATCTATCGATGGAGAGTTATGGGATTTGTGTATGACATCTGCCCCCTTGGTATCAGTATCTGCTTCACAAAGATTATCTCATTTATATTTACTGCATAGGGTATACAGAACACCAACTAGACTACATAAATGGGGACTAAGAAACACTATTGTGCCCAAAGCGATGTGGACAACATGGTGATCTATTACATATGTTGTGGAAGTGCCCAAAGCTCTTCAGGTATTGGCAGTATGTCCTTACCACTATGGCAAGTGTGTACCAGTTTCCATTACCACAGGATCCGGTGGTGTGCCTGCTTGGTGCTCTGGAGATCCCCTCTCTCTCACCGAGCGGTCACATTGCTGTATTACATCTGTTATTTATTGCACGCAAAGCCATTGCGAGACACTGGATAACCCCGAGAATACCATCGGGTAGGCAATGGGTGGAACAGGTGAATAGATTGCTTATTTGTGAGAAGCTTACTTATCAACACCGTAATGTTCTGAAAAAATGTTGTACAATGTGGCAACCATGGTTGGATACTCCAGGTTTAGGCCCAACCCAGTTGGTGATGGACAGACTTTTACAAATGTAGGTTTAGGACTAAGGGAGCTCGAGTAGATTATAGATGGGTAAAATGCATAAATATGAAGAAATCTGGGTGAAACACCGAGGTGGAGATACCATACTCCTTTTTAAAAAAATATAATTGTTTAAATAAGTTTATTCCCCCATGGGGTACAGTTATTTTACTTTTCTTCTAGTCTATCTGTTAATCTACAGATATGTTGATTAGTTATGCTTAGGACCAAGTTGTAGAGTTCACTTAAGTGAGTGGCATAAAATCGCTATCTATATACTCATAAAGGTATATGCTGTCTTACTCCTGCAAAAGTATTCAATGACTGAGTATGTCTGTACCCGGGTCTGTAATTATTAATATGCACATTCTCTAACTGTACGTATATTTCCTGATCTTGTTCAATAAACTGTTCTCTGATTTAAAAAAAAAAATATAACAAAATATAAAGTAGCTGGTAAAACTTTAAAAGCAGTGATGTTACAAATACAATACAAAGTGTTGCCAATGTATGGAGACAATTACAGAAAGAGAAAGTTATAGATAAAGAAATAATGTTTGTATGTCACACAGACAACCTTACATTGCCATTGTGCACAGAGATCAAGAGAGTGGGGGTCTGTGTCTTGCTATTTTTTTTATATCTGCCAGCCCTTTACCCATTTACTTCCACCCATCCAGATAGAGACACTCCCATTCACATATCTTAAGGGCGGTTCGCGCCAGAACTCTCAAACATCGCAAAAGTTTGGTCCCGAACCATGAACCCCATTGAAGTCTATGGGACCCTAATTTGGAAAATCAAAAGTTCCCATTTTGAAGGCTTATATGCAAGTTATTGGCCATAAAAAGGGCATGGGGGCCTGGGTACTGCACTGGGGAACATGTATCAATGCAAAAAAAGTTTTAAAGATCGTTTTTTTTAAAGGAGCAGGGATTTTAATTATGCTTAAAGTGAAACAATACAAATGAAAAATGCCTTTAAATATGGTGTATGGAGGGTCCCCTTAGTCTGCCAGTGAGTTGTAGATTTTATACAGGGCTCTGCTCTGGAGGGGATCAAGATAAGAAGAAAGGGGGTGAAGGGATCTCTGCCCATGGTGCCCCTGGAGTAGGGGAGAATGGCAGACAAGCCCCGGAGCACAGTGCGCAGAGGAGTAAGATTCGTCCTAGAGGATAGAATGGTTGACCCGGAGGGACGATATCTGTTCCTGAAGGGTAAAATTAATGAAGAAAAATACTCTCTGGCAAATATCTATTGTCCTAATACTAACCCAATAAAATACACAATTAATATCATAAAGATTCATGGATTTCAAGAAAGGGCACACTATATTGGGTAGAGATTTTAACTTCTATATGATTCCAGGGATAGACAGTACGTCCAGTGCACAGAGGACTGGGAGCGTATCACGGAAGGTTATAAAAAAGACTCTATTCCAAAATCAACTAATAGACCTGTGGCGAACACAGAATACAAAATGTCAAAATTATACGTTCCAATCCTCTGTGCACGGGACGTTCTCAAGAATAGATTTCTTTTTGATAGACCACAGACTGCTCGAAACAGTTGTCAAAACTTAAATTAAGATCAAAGTTTTCTGACCATGCGCCGGTAATGATGAGAATTAAGACCAAGGGAAAGTTGAATAGAACAACTCCCTTGAGACTAAATGAAGAGTTACTACAGGACAAGGAAGTAGAAGAGAGGATTAAGCAGGAACTGGAATGGTATTTTAAAACTAATGACATGGAAGAAATATCGGAGGCCACACTGTGGGAGGCCCATAAGGCATATGTCAGAAGTATGCTGATTCAGTTAGGAACAGAAAGAACAAAGGGGAGAATAAGGAGAAAGAATAGTTTGATAAAAGATATCACCGAGTTAGAACAGCATCATAGGAAAACAGGAAATTCAGAAAAGATGGCAACCCTTATTAGCAGAAGAGAGGAACTGAAAGAACTAGTTGAGCAAGATACAAGGTCAAGGTATAATAAGATTAAAAAGGAAAGGTATCTGTGGGGAAATAAAATTGCCAAACCCCTCGATAGGATGTTAAAAAATAAATAACAGCAAACTATGAAACACAAATGTGTGGCGCTAATGGAATATGCTAGGAATCTTAATAAGTGAATGTAGTGTCACAATTGTGATAGTGACATTCAAAACACAAAAAGCAAACATATATCAAAAAATGTATGTGAGTAATAATAGCCACAGGGGTACTGTAGCTCATAGATCTAAAGGTCATAAACTATGTTGGTGACAAAAATGTGTCTGTAAATCACACTGAATGTGACATCAAAGGTACAAAACCAAAACAATAAAATAAAGTAATTAGTGAGTATAGCCTCAAATTAAACATTAATATATACCAAGTAGAAGTGCCATCATCCAGGTTTGAAATGAGAGGATAGAGGAGTGGAGGCGCGGAGGCAATTGCTGCCACTTGCCTACTCGCGCATACATGCCTGAAAATTGGAGTTGGACTATAAATTGGTAATAAATTACAGTTGATAAATCATTAAATATATAAATTTTAATGAATACATTACAAAAATACAAAAATATACAGACAATATTAAAAACAGTTGTATACACCAGTGTTTCTCAACTCCAGTCCTCAAGGCGCCCCAACAGGTCATGTTTTCAGGCTTTCCATTATTTTGCACAGATGATTTGATTAGTTTCACTGCCTTAGTAATTACCACAGCTGTTTCATCTGAGGGAAATCCTGAAAACATGAACTGTTGGGGCGCCTTGAGGACTGGAGTTGAGAAACACTGGTATACACCACAATTAAAAAGATTACTAACGGGCAACCCCGTAAAGTTTCTGTTGGGGAGGGGTATACATGAGATTCCTCAACCGGTTTTGTAGTAAAAACCGCTTCTTCAGGAGGGGTGGTCTATAAAACAATCAATATTTTTATAACAATATGCAAAATACAGCAAAATAATGTTAAAACAACCTGATACATTAAATGATATCAAAGTAGAAGACTAGCTCACCCACTCAAACTGAGTCAGTGAAACGATAGGACCCAAACAAATCCCCCCATGGCAGGCACGGGGGATTGTAGAAAAAGAATCTGATTGATGGATAATAAAAAATAAAAATATAGAAACTACGGATGTTTTGGGGTGCACACCCAGATTTGATAGGTTAATGAACTGAGTGAGGGGGTAAAAGAGTGATGGCGTGAGGATTAGTGCAGAGGGGAGGGGGGAAGGGAAAAGGGGGAGTGAGGGGTGGTGGTTAGGGATGGGGAGAAGGGAGGACGAAGGAATAAGGAAGCGGGGTAGTGAGGGGGATCAGGAAAAGAGAGGGGGGAAAGGGGAGGAAAGGAGGGAGGGGGAGGGAATAGGGGGAGGTGGGAGTGGAGGGAAGGAAAATAAGGAAGGGAAGGAAAAGGGGGGAGGAGGGGAGGGATGGGAACAGACATGGAGGAGAGGGAGGGAAATGGGGAGAAAAGGAGGGGGAAGGGACAGGGAAGAGAGGGGGGAGAAAGAAAGGGGGGAAGGGGGAAGGGGGGAGAAAGAAAGGGGGGAAGGGGGAAGGGGGTAGAGGGGAGGGGGGGGGAGTGCCACAAGAAATCCATGACACATCCAATTGATCAAAAAGATAACATTGTATAAAAACATAAGGATGCTATAACTCACCAGAAATTTAGCTGACCAATTGTAAATGCATGGGCTGGATATTCCAAAGTACGGTATGTAACAGTAATAATGAGATAAAGGTTACTCCCGGAGTCAAACAATGGACATTTAAAGTTAGGGATGCAGTGGAGCTGATGCTTGATATATAAGGTCCCAGAGTGACATGATAGTCTGTAAAATACAATAGTTGGATAAGATCAAAACGCTAAAGGTTAGGAGCCAGGAGGGGTGAGGGAGGGAGAGACAGGGGAGGAAAAAGGGGAGGGAAAAAGGGGAATGCGGACGGTACAAGGGATATGGGGAAGAAAGAGGCACATCCCTGCACCACTCACAAGAGCACACCAACTTTTAGATGAACAAAAAGGGGGGGTCTCCGGTGCTCCGCAGCATGTGATGTCTAAGGTAAATAGTACAATGGTAGCTATAATAGCACATTAACATAAGGCAGGTAAATTCTAGAATGAGGAGGCAGCCATCCTCAGAGGGTGTCCATTACCTCTGTTGATAATCAATGTTGAGAAGAGGTTGGGGAACAGGGATAGGTGAAGGGTTATGGTGGGAGTGCTGGGAGGTTTCATATCTTAGAGCAAAAAATATTAAAAGTAAGATAGCACCCAGTAAAATCCGTAAAGTCCCACCCACTCCTGCCTCACACATCCCCCTAATCCCATTAGTGGGAATGTACCAATGCCGGAAAAAATTACGCCTAACGTGCAAATTTGTTGACCATGGACAAAAAAACTTCACTGTTAAAGACAAAACATACACCATAAAAGACTTTTATAATTGCTCCAGTGAATACGTGGTGTATTGCCTGACCTGCCCATGTGGTCTCTTTTATGTGGGCAGGACCATACGCCCCCTACGCCAACGTTTTGGCGAACACAGGCGTTTCATGGAAAAGGGCTGGAACACACACAGTGTCCCTCTTCATTTTTTGAAGGAACACCAAAAATCTACCATGGGCCTCAGAGTCTGGATCATCGAGGCCATGCCCAGAGGTCTTCCTGTTGCAGAACGCTTTAAACGCCTGGGTCAGCAGGAGGCCTACTGGATATATTCATTGGGTACTCTCTCGCCAGGGGGACTCAATGAAGAATTGAAGAATTAGAAACACATTCTTTGTTGTAGTTTACTTTTCTCCCCCCCCTTCCCCTTTCGAATCATACATTCGTTCTTCACTTTCTTAGTATATATTATATTATATTATATTATATTATATTATATTATATTATATTATATTATATTATATTATATTATATTATATTTATATATATATATATATATATATATATATATATATATATATATATATATATATATATATATATATATATATATATATATATATATATATATATATATATACCTTGCCCATCACTATACAAACCATGAAGTTTATGTAGAAGTTTTTTACAACATAAAAATACCCCCATTATCCTTTGCTGTCGTATCATCCAGTCACCTGAGGGACCGCTGTCCCCTCATGGACCCAGAAAGCAACTCCACCGTTCTATATAACAACTTCACCCCCCTCTTCCACAGAGGCGCCTCCACACCGCTACCACAGTTGGTGCCTCCACACCCCTCCTTTTTTCAACAACCTTTAGATGAGATGATCTACCGTGACAGCTCAGCATGGAGAATCTGTTTATGCTCACACAGCGGTCTGCCAAAGACAGCTATATGAGCTCCCCAACCCTGTCAGCGTCAGGTCACACCACCGTGGGCGGCGTCTGACGTCACAGGGTCTGTTTACCCACACTGCGCAGGTGCACGGTGCTGTGCTGCTGCGCAAGCGCGTGCTGATGCAACCTAAGGACAGGAGGGTTCAGGACAATACAGTGCAAGCAGGGATAAGAGCTTCCTGCCAGGGTAAACATGTGTCCGCCAGGGGGAGAAAGGGCAAGGGTAACTGCAGAATCTAATGACCGCTGAGGGGAGGGGCACAGCGAGTCTTCTTAACAGCAAAGCATTATACTATGAAATAGAAAAAACATAATGAAAAACTATAAGTGATGGATGTATAAACTTCTCGGGATATAACACCCAGAATGTCACCAATCCTAACACAAATATTGGGTTCAATCACATAGGTGAAGTGACATTAGGAGATCTCGACAATAATTAAGGTATCAAAACCCACTCAATTCCCATGGTGTTGATGAAGGTAGGTAGGTATGGGAATGAGGGGAAGGGGAAGCAGGAGGGAAGGGAAAAAGGGGAAAGAGGAAGGAAAAGAAGGGGGATGAGGATGGTTGGAGCAATTCACAAAAAGGGTTTGTACGACACCATCTTGTTGAGGCCAGGGGGAAGAGTGGCATTGAGCCGCTCTATCTATAATGTTTCCCTCTGCAGGATTATACGGTCCAAATCGCCCCCCCCTGGGGTTAGGTTGCATTCCTCGAGGACTGAAAACTGAACAACAGAAGTATCATATCTATGGTAGAGTCCAATCTGTCTACCAATCGTGGTCAGTTTACCACTCTCGGAATAATAGAGGTGGTCACCAATCCTCTGCCTCAATTCTCGAATGGTCTTTCTAACGTAAAAGGCCTTGCAGGTACAAAACATCAAATAACCCCTCTGGTGCCACAGTCTGCAAAAGTCTGTGGGGTAAAGAGTTCCTCATTGGGTAAAACAAGCTGTTTCCCCTCGCGAACCCAGGGACAGTGGGGACAGTCACCACATCTACATGTGCCATTGGGTCCTCTCTTAGGGGGCTTGGCAGATGTATAGAGGTCAGTTGGTCACCTAGGGAACATGCCCTGCCGCACATGTTTACCCCAGATATTGTGCTCGGCGAGTAGGTGCCAGTTGCTAGATAGAATGGTTCGAAGTACATTGTGATGAGCTGAGTATGTGGTAATAAACCTTACAGGGTCGTTTGAAGAGGGGGGTTTTGGACGATTGAATAGTAGGGAGTTTCGGGGGCTTGAAGAGGCTTTATTAAAAGCATTTCTAAGATTAGTGGGAGAGTATCCTCGCAGTAAGAGTCGTTCACGTAACACCTTGACCTGAATCCTAAAATCACTTTCAAGCGTACAGTTTCTGCGCAGCCGCAGGTATTGTGCGTAAGGTATACTGCGCACCAGTGATCTGGGGTGAGCACTGGTGGCATATAATAAAGTATTGCCAGCCGTGGGGCTACGGTAAAGATCAGTACCCAGGGTGCCATCTTGTTGTTTGATTATATTAAGATCTAGAAACAAAATCTGATCAGTGTCAATTTTGAAAGTGAATTTGAGGTTGAGGTCATTGTCGTCCAACTCGTAAAGGAAGTCCAAAACTTTGTCCTTCGACCCAGTCCATACCAAAAATAGATTGTCTATAAAACGATACCACAGCAGGGTGTCATCAAAAAAATCTGTGTACCTATCATCCAAATGGACGTACCTCTCCCAACCCCCTAGGTAAAGATATGCATAAGCTGGAGCACATGATGTCCCCATGGCAACTCCTTGGGTCTGCAAAAACAACTGATCGTTGAAGGTGAAGTAATTTTTCGTTAGAATGAACTGTAAAAATTATTAAGAGGCCATGTGGTGGTATCTTGCTTGAAAAGAACGGATCCAGCCATCCGTACGCCCCGCTTGTGGGGGATACTGGAGTAAAGCTCCTCAATATCAACTGCCACATGCAGGGCGTCAGGAGGGATCTGGATCCCCTCCAGACATTGCAACAGGTCTTTGGTGTCCCTGATGTATGAAGGGAGGCTGCGTACATGAGGCATCAACGAACTTACTTGCGTTGTCAGTTAAGGAACCTATCCCCGAAACTGTGGGTCTCCCTGGGGAGTCTGGACATTTTTGTGAGTTTTGGGGAGGGAATAAAAGGTGGGAACACAAGGGAACTTGGAGACCAGGAACTCAAGAGTATCCTTGTCAATGAGGCCTGTGAGGAAGGCCTCAGTGCAAAGGATCTGGAGTTCCTGGGCAAAGGATGACACATGGGATTGAGTGATGGGTTGATACCAATTATGATTATTGAGAATGGTCAAACACATAGATTGGTATTGATTATGCACCATTAAGATGATGTTACCGCCTTTTATCTGACTGTTTGAGGACGACATGAGAGTGCCTTTGCAAAGATTTGAGTGCTTTAATTTGACTTTGATCAAGATTAGAGGAAAAGTCAGGCCAATGTTGTTTTTTAAGGTCTCTAATGGTGGCTTGAAGGAATGCCCAAATCTCAGGGCAGGTATTTAAGTCTGGGAATCTACATGAGCGTACTCGAAAGGATTTAGGTAGTGATGCGCTATTAGAAGTGACAGTGTGACCAGGTGCATTTGAGTGGGTGCTCTGTGGGGAAGCATGATGGAATGAGGTCCTCTGAGAGGGGATACTCTGAAAGGAACCACTCAGAGACTGAGTGCCCTGAGGGGGGCCAGAGTCCTCAATTGCTTCCTCATCATAAAGGAGCATGAGGTCCCGGAGCGCCCTGGACTCCTCCATGCTGAAATGCCTAGTACGCTCCGTGAGCTCACGCTCCAAATTTAGATTAAAAAGAAAAAAAAATGCGCTTGGAAAAGAAAAGGAAGCTGCGGTTATAAGTGTGGCACACTAAATACAAGATAATAAACAAAAACCGCGCTAAAATAGTGAATAAAAAATAAAAATAAAATATGTAATCTTAATAGAGTCCGTGCAGTCCCATATGAATGTCCACAAAAAATGAGAAAGGTGGAATATTTATACGTGAATAGCATAAGATTTCATCCAATGTGATAAATGGTGAACGGCAATGGAGCTGGAAACACCAAAATAATGCGCTTACCAGACGTAAGCCAAATAAGAGCGAGTGGCTCAAACCCAGCCTGGGCCTTTAAAATGATGTTGCAGCCGAGTCAGGATGATCACACTCGTCTCATGTGTCCAGTCCACAAAGATTTATATTCAAAAAATATATAACACAAACATAGCGTAATACTGATATATGAAAAACTCAAAAAGTGAAATAAAGTGCAACACTCAAAAGGATTAATCATAAGTATCATATATCATCCAAAGTTGACATAGCAACTATGGATGGTGAGTGAGTGTCATGCAATCATGCACAAAGGTGAAATAGGGAGAAATAGGTAAGTAGAATTGCAACACCCAATCTCTATTTAACATTCAGGGAATGCTAAACTGTACCAAATCACCCTATAATTTTTAATCAATATGAACGTGAAAAAAAAGGAAAAAAGCAGAACCCTTAACAAATAGCACATCGCATGCACGTGCTGCTTACCAGATGAAAAATTCAAACAGGCAAAGTGTCACACAACTCAACGTGTAAATAGGATAGGAACACACCAGCGAATCCTAGGGATATTCAGCTTACCGGACATCTTCAAAGAGTGGGCAAGTGGGATAAGGCACACACAGGCTCCTATCCGGAGTAGCGTAAACGCGTCCTGGCCGGTCAAGTCCAAGCTCAGCGGTACATATGAAGTAAAAATGCCAAATAGCATAATACTGTATAATCCAATTTATTCAAATAGAAATTGCACTTACATAAAAGAAGTTTAAAAACAGCAGAAAGTTGGAGCCGGCCAGCACTCAAACAATACTCCCGTCCTCACAGGGCAAACGTGGTGACGTCAGCACGTCCCTTCCAGACGCGTTTCGTCACACGCTGAGAGTTTTCAATGGGGAACGGGAAGCATGCTGAGCCACCACGTTAAATACACACACCAAGCCTCGCCCTGAGTTCCGTAAGAGGAAACACACGGCGCCATCTTGGATGTGGGCAACTATATACTGTAATGCCAGAAACTGGAACCAGCGAACAGTCAGAAGCCCTCAAATTAAATGTAGCGTCAAAAAGAACATATATGTGCATACATCATTGCAAGATGTGCTCATTCATATTTAAAATACCATCTATATAAAAAAGTAAATAAATAATATAGCCTGGCAAAGGGTAATGGATAAACAATCAAAGTCTGACTCTGGAAATCAAAAGCATTATATCCCCCACAGTGTTACCCATGCCACATGGGTCTCGATAGTAAGTACATTGTCTATGCAATTAGAATGTAAAAGGTAGGGATAAGTTTAAGAATAAAAATGGGAATTAAAATTAATATAAATCTATCCATACTTATGTAAACCATAAATTGTATCTTTGAGGTGGTTGTGTGTGGCTCGGTTTAAGATACCCTGCCTAATTTATGGTTTACATAAGTATGGATAGATTTATATTAATTTTAATTCCCATTTTTATTCTTAAACTTATCCCTACATTCTAATTGCATAGACAATGTACTTACTATCGAGACCCATGTGGCATGGGTAACACTGTGGGGGATATAATGCTTTTGATTTCCAGAGTCAGATTTTGATTGTTTATCCATTACCCTTTGCCAGGCTATATTATTTATTTACTTTTTTATATAGATGGTATTTTAAATATGTTTGAGCACATCTTGCAATGATGTATGCACATATATTTTCTTTTTGACGCTACATTTAATTTGAGGGCTTCTGACTGTTTGCTGGTTCCAGTTTCTGGCATTACAGTATATAGTTGCCCACATCCAAGATGGCGCCGTGTGTTTCCTCTTACGGAACTCAGGGCGAGGCTTGGTGTGTGTATTTAACGTGGTGGCTCAGCATGCTTCCCGTTCCCCATTGAAAACTCTCAGCGTGTGACGAAACGCGTCTGGAAGGGACGTGCTGACGTCACCACGTTTGCCCTGTGAGGACGGGAGTATTGTTTGAGTGCCGGCCGGCTCCAACTTTCTGCTGTTTTTAAACTTCTTTTATGTAAGTGCAATTTCTATTTGAATAAATTGGATTATACAGTATTATGCTATTGGGCATTTTTACTTCATATGTACCGCTGAGCTTGGACTTGACTGGCCAGGATGCGTTTACGCTACTCCGGATAGGAGCCTGTGTGTGCCTTATCCCACTTGCCCACTCTTTGAAGATGTCCGGTAAGCTGAATATCCCCTAGGATTCGCTGGTGTGTTCCTATCCTATTTACACGTTGAGTTGTGTGACACTTTGCCTGTTTGAATTTTTCATCTGGTAAGCAGCACGTGCATGCGATGTGCTATTTGTTAAGGGTTCTGCTTTTTTCCTTTTTTTTCACGTTCATATTGATTAAAAATTATAGGGTGATTTGGTACAGTTTAGCATTCCCTGAATGTTAAATAGAGATTGGGTGTTGCAATTCTACTTACCTATTTCTCCCTATTTCACCTTTGTGCATGATTGCATGACACTCACTCACCATCCATAGTTGCTATGTCAACTTTGGATGATATATGATACTTATGATTAATCCTTTTGAGTGTTGCACTTTATTTCACTTTTTGAGTTTTTCATATATCAGTATTACGCTATGTTTGTGTTATATATTTTTTGGATATAAATCTTTGTGGACTGGACACATGAGACGAGTGTGATCATCCTGACTCGGCTGCAACATCATTTTAAAGGCCCAGGCTGGGTTTGAGCCACTCGCTCTTATTTGGCTTACGTCTGGTAAGCGCATTATTTTGGTGTTTCCAGCTCCATTGCCGTTCACCATTTATCACATTGGATGAAATCTTATGCTATTCACGTATAAATATTCCACCTTTCTCATTTTTTGTGGACATTCATATGGGACTGCACGGACTCTATTAAGATTACATATTTTATTTTTATTTTTTATTCACTATTTTAGGTGCAGTTTTTGTTTATTACCAAATTTAGATTAGTCCGATCGGTGTCAAAGATAAACCTGAAACTGAGATTGCGTGCGAATAGATACAAGTCCTTGATGGTCTCAGTAACTTTGAGAGCATCCAAGGGAAAGAAACCTAAGCCTAATTGAAGTAACGAGGTTTCCTCGTCAGTCAACTGATAGGGGGTGAGGTTTGTGATGTTGAGGTTGGTGTCACATTGGGAATGTTTTGTGAAGGTTGTGTTGGTTTCAGTACGTATGTGTCTAGATTCCCCTGCTGTTTCTTCAGGTCTAAAAAAATTAGATCTTCATTAATCTTGGTGTACTTATTGGTCATGAGGGCTGAACTGAGGACTTTCGGAATAGTGGCGTGTAGGGTAGAGTGACCCACAGCCCCTTCCAGAGGGGTAGTGGTATCTGTTGGAGTTTGTATAGGGAGTGCACGTGCAGATTTGGGACCTTTTGGGCCTTTTTTATCCTTCTTGGGATTGGCTGGTGGGGTACCCCCGCCGTAACGTAGTGTTTTTCGCGAGGAATTGGTTGCTGGTGTGGCAGTCGAATGAACATTACTTTGGAAGGAGAGAGTTGATGATAAAGACGAATCAGATATCAACTTCCAGAGTGGGGTTCCTTGCGGCACTAACCCGAGGGGGACCCCTTCTGCCTGGGTTCCTCCCAGACCATCGGTAGGCATAGCCCTCAGTGAAAGCTATCCTATCTTTACTAAATTTGGTTTGCTTTTTGACAATGATATCCTTGTTTATTATCTCTTAACGGTCTTTAAGCTCTTTCCACTTAGTTTTGAAAGTTGTATTATCTACTGTTTTATAGACCACCCCTCCTGAAGAAGTGTTTTTTACCGCAAAACCGGTTGAGGAATTTCATGTATACCCCTCCCCAACAGAAACTTTACGGGGTTAGTAATCTTGTTAATTGTGGTGTATACAACTGTTTTTAATATTGTCTGTATATCTTTGTATTTTTGTGATGTATTCATTAAAATGTATATATTTTTGATTTATCAACTGTAATTTATTACCAAGTGCCGAGATAGTCCAACTTAAATTTTCAGGCGTATACGCACGAGTAGGCAAGTGGCAGCAATTGCCTCCGTGCCTCCACTCCTCTATCCTCTCAAAAAATAAAATAAATAAAAGGCGGGATCAACAAACCATAGGTGAATGATCCTGTAAATCACAATGACATGACTATGCAAGGGTGAGTGAAAGAATGAGGTTAAAAATACTGCGTGTCTGACAGGCTGAAATACTAAATATCATAAACATAAGCAAACAATGACATTTGGGTCTAATGTTGTACATCTATAGTCCATATCAATCTGCAAGATGAGGGTTCATGGAAATGAAGACATGGTGCTGTTGATATTTATAATCTTAAATGCTTCTCAAGATGGTATTAGAAGTGCGCTGATGTATAAGACACTATCTTCAAGTAAAGAAAGATGAAATGCCCTTACCAGAAGTGGTGGACTCACAGGCCGTTGGCGGTAAGTCAAATATGCTTATACCGCCAAGAGGTGAAGGTAGATCTAATTCCAATAGATCAGATGTGCTTAGTAGAGAGGGAGAGCCTGGGGACTTACTCGCCACCGGAGGAGATGGACTAAGCCCGGACTTCCAGCTGTCTTGGTTTCCTGTCCAGGGTCTGACTTGAATCGTCAACCGAGCTCCACTCAATCAGCGACAGTTCCTGTGATTGGTTAAAGGTGGTTTTCAGCGGTCCTGGCATTAGTCAGTACCTGTCTCCTGTGTTCATCTCTAAACACAAAGGAAAGGAGAAATGGTACATAACACATCAGGGATAGCAGAAACCTTTCAAGAATACTATGCAAAGTTATGCGCTATAAATAAGAATGAATCACCTGAGCAAAAAAATAAAAGAAAGGTTAAAATGAAATATTTTTTAGAAGAGTCAGATTTGATTGAAATCTCAGAAGTGCAAAGAAGTGAGTTGGAAAAAACAGTGACAGAGGAAGAGATTAGGAAAATATTAAAGAGAAATATAAAGAAATATAAAGAGAAACTCCCCTGGGTAAGAGTCCAGGCATGAATGGCCTAACAACACAATACTACAAAAAGTTTGGAGATGTCCTGGTCCCCAAATTGTGCACATACATTAACGGGATAGGTACAAAGTGGGAAATAAGGAAGGAGGCTCTAGAGGCGGCCATAGCCATAATACCGAAAGAGGGAAAGGATACTACACTTTGTTCAAGTTATATTGAATGAGGACATTAAGTTGTTTGTCAAGGTAATGGCGGGAAGATTGAGACCACTAATGAGTGAGCTAATACACACTGACCAGACTGGATTCATACCCAGAAGAGAATGCCATGACAATGGAATCAGGACACTGCTGGTGACGCACGTAATAAGGGAGTCTGGGACCCCCGGTCTACTCCTGTCGATAGATGCTGAAAAAGCATTTGACAGGGTAGACTGGGGGTTCATGGGAGAGGCACTGGAGAGGAGGGGTATAGGAAGTAGATTTATGAAGTGCCCAGGCACACTTTATGAGCACCCCACTGCAAGGGTGAAAATGAATGGCCTCAAGACCTTTTGAGATGTATAATGGTACCAGACAGTGGTGCCCACTATAACAGGATGGGCTTAAGATGGGAGAAGAGCAACATAAGTTGGCCGCATACGTCGATGATGTTCTGTTCTTTGTGACCTGCCCGAGGATAACCCTGCCCAATTTATTGAAAAAACTGAAACAATATGGAGAGTGTTAGAACTGTAAAATAAACCCGACAAAGTCTGAGATTCTGAATTTGGGCATCCCCTTAGAGGAGGCATTGATATATCAGAAGGAATTCCCATTTATTTGGAGAGAGAAAGAGCTAAAATTCCTAGGGGTTAAGATCACAACGCACATGAATACGTATCAATCAAACTTCCCGCCATTACTGAATGAAGTTAAGAAGGATCTGAGCAAGTTAGCGTCAAGACATGTGTCCTGGTTGGGGAGAATTAATTTATTTAAAATGATCCTTTTACCAAAGATCGTGTACCAATTTCAGATGCTGCCGATACCTCTCCCACAAGCATATTTTAAAACATGGAAAGCAATACTCCTTAGATACATTTGGAAGGAGAAAAAAAAGAATAAGCTTAAAAATACTAACCAGAGACAAAAAGAGGGGGGTCTGGGAGTCCCAGACCTAGTGAACTATCATAGAGCAGCCCTCCTCGCTCGGGTTATTGACTGGGCAAAAAATAATAATAATAAAAGATGGGTGGAACTGGAAAACACAATTAGCAAGACAGAGTTGGGGAAATCAATTTGGGTGCCATCACATTTGAGGAACATAGGAAAGAAAACACACAAAATGACACTGAAAGCACTATAAATTTGGTATATGATACACAAATAAGAAAAATGGAGATACAACTCCCCATGTATGGCACTGAAAGACACAGAATATTTTCCATTAGGGAAAAGTAATTTATTTGGAAACTGGATTAAAAAACAGAATGCAAAATTAAAGGATATAATGGTGAAGGGAAGGTTGTGTACATATCAAGAGTTAAAACAAAAAGATGATTTAATGGTGATGGCGGTATTCCCACCTAAAACACTTATTTAACTCACTCCCTCAACCAGTGAGGTCTGCAGATAATCTGCTGCCATTGGAGAAATTTTGCACAGAAGATGCAAAAAGAAGGGGGATATTGGTAATGTATAAAATCTTGATGGAAGGGAATGGGATGGGGAAACCGCCATACATTAGCAAATGGGAAAGGGAATTAGGGGCACAGGTGAATGAGTTGGAATGGAGAAAAATTATTATTAATTATATAAGTTTGGCGTTTGTAACATCACAAAATAGTAATATGATAGAAAGTAGTTTTAAAAGTTTAGCACAGTGGTATATAACTCCAGATAAGGCCCATAAGTTTCAAAAAGAGACTTCACAGCGCTGTTGGAGGGGATGCGGAGAACAGGGAACCATGTCACATATTTGGTGGACATGTCCCAAAATCAAACAATTTTGTAAAGAAATAATACAGAAAACAAAAGATGTAACAAAAAAGGAAGTCCAAGAAGATCCGTGGGAATGTTTATTCCACCGAACTAAAATGTCAGTCAAACAATATATGAAAACCCTGGTCCCCCACTCCTTAACGCAGCCAAAAGTCTCATCCCCAAATACTGGCAAGACCCAGAAAGCCCCATGATGAGGAGTTGGAGCAACAGGGTGGACGATATCTATAATATGGAGTATTTTAGATTTAGTGGGGAGGAGGGTTGGGCAGGTTTCGAAGAAAAATGGAAGGATTGGCATAGATTTAAACAGACAATGAAGTTTGCAGAAATGCTTGGAGCTTGAATAGTTCAGATTAGTACATTAAAAAGAGGAAAGAGATACTAGACCCAGATCCAGAGCAGAGGAGGGGGGGGTCAGGAGGGGTTTCGAGGAAAATGGTCTGTCCCAATTGGAAAGCAGGATTGTGCGAGACAGAAATAAAGTTATTAAGCTTGACGCAATCCTGTATATGTATTTTTGTTTGTAAAGAATAATAATAATAGTAATAAAACAAATTGAAGAAAAAAAAAGAAGCCCCAAAACTAGCTTTTCCATGAGACTGTAAGCTACCACAATATTTAAAGGTGTTACATAAATTTCTCAATAAGGTGTACGCAACATATTGTGCTCCCTCTGCAAGGGTAAGATGAGTTCTGAGACTCTTTGTAACGGTGGTCAAGGAGGGTTGCCAACCAATAATGATCCTTCTCCTTGATGCCACGAATTCTCGGGTCCTTTCGCAGGCTTTGAAGAAGTCTACTCCAGCAGAAACACAAAAGGGATTGTGTCACTGATGCATGCATTGTCATGGCTCACCATCCTTGTCCCCTCCTCAAATGGTGACAGTACAGTGCATGCATCCTTTGTGAGCAGCCATTAGCATGGGGGGAAAAAAGATGAGCTGCCCTGAGCCTGTCCTTGTGCCATACTCACACAGGTACTCGTTGAGCAGTAGATCCCTGTCATGTCACTAGGCAGAACAGGTAAATTCCTTGTTTACAAAAGCATCTCCCTGTTCTTTCGCTCCATGACACGATAGCGGGCCCCCGGTGGACATCGAGTCTGCGGGACTCGCGGACACGGTCATGGAGTATGCGGCGGGTACATGCCCACAATGCCGTGATTTAAAGGGGATGTACCTGTACGCCCATTTGCCCAGTTGTGCCATTGTGCCGATGTATATCGTCGTGTGCTGGTCGGCATGTAGTTAAACACTGCACTACAATATACTGACACACTACACTATGCTCACTATGCTAACACTACACTCAGAGTCACAATATATGAACACACTAACTCGCTAATACCAAACTGAGCCCTGCTCTAGCGATCTCCACTCCAATAACACTACAAAAGATTTCTATGGAAATCATGCCTAGAACTTAAAGGAGAAGTACAGCCAAAGCTTGTTTGGTTGTACTTCTCCTATGGATCACAGGAGTGCAGTTCCTTTTGCACTCCTGTGACCGGTTTTCAGCAGAGAGCAGGCTGAAGTCCACTCTTTGCTGACACCACAGAAGTCGGTCCAGGCTCCGCACCATCACGACTACAGAGTCAAGATTTGCCAGATCCCTGGACTGATCCCTAGACTGTCACCTGGCTCAGCCTCTCAGCGAGAGACTAAGCCGGCTGTCCCTGCCCCTTCACAGCTCATCGCTCAGTGCTCCATTGAGTGAGGAGGGGGCAGAGCAGAGAGCTGTGACTGACAGTAGCCAGTTCTCTGCTCAAGGAGCTGTAAGAACCAAGCAATCGGCGGTGTTCGATCGCTCGATTCTCAGTGTAGAGCTGCTGGGGGACAGATGCAGCATCGGACCAATGCTGCATCCACCTAGGTAAGTATGATTCTTAAAAAAAAAAACTAAACCCATACTTCTCCTTTAAGGGAATCTAAAACAGGAAAACAAGACTTAAATATCATTGAGCATCTACAGGAATATAAGTATTACAATGTTTAGTCAAAACAATGTTTCATGACTCGTGAAAGATTTCAGAGTCCAAGAACATTAACCACTTAAGGACCAGAAGGATTTGCCTCCTTAATGACCAGGCCATTTTTTAGCGATAGGGCACTGTGTCACTTTAATTGACAATTACACGGTCGTGCGACGCTGTACCCTAACAAAATCAATGTTCTGTTTTTCCCCACAAATAGAGATTTCTTATGGTGGTATTTGATCACCTCTTCGGTTTTTATTTTTTGCACTATAAACAAAACAAAGAGCGACAATTTTGAAAAAAATTTTTTTTTTACTTTTTGCTATAATACATATCCAAAAAAATATATAAAATAACAAATGTATTCATCAGTTTACGCTGATATATATTCTTCTACATATTTTTGGTAAAAAAAAATTGTAATAGGCGTATATTGATTGGTTTGCACAAAAGTTATCGCATCTACAAACTATGGGATAGATTTAGGGACTTTTATTTCTATTGTTTCTACTGGTTATGGCGGCGATCTGCAATTTTTACCGGGATTGGGACATTGTGGCAGATAAATCTGACCCCAAATGACATTTTTTGGAGACCAGCGACATTATTACATTGATCAGTGCTATAAAAATGCGATTGCGGGCAGACATCTCCCGCAGCATGCAGCGGGCGCGAGAGCACGCCGTCAGTGCCGCGTGCCCAACCGCAGCTGGGCTTGCACAAGCCGACGTACAATGACGGCGGTTCGTGCAGGAGAGTCGACCTGCCACAGTACCGCGGCGGGCGGTCATTAAGTGGTTAAACACATGGCAGTGAAAACAGTAGAACAGCAAAGAAAAGCACATGGGCCAGCAAGAAAGAAACTAGAACACAGAAAAAATACTTACTTACGTTAGTTAGATTTTATTTTGAACATGTAAAAAAAACATAAAAAATAAGAGAAGTAATCATTCAGTAGTAGACAATCACAAAAAAATAGTTACAAAAGAAGAAGACAAAAAAAATAAATAATAATAATAATAATAATAATAATAATGTCAACTTCTCCTTAGAACTTTCTTTATCTTCCTATACTGTTCTTCCTCTCTCAACTTAAGGTCTGACCATCGTTTTCTCAACTGTTCCTTGTTTCTTCGGGCCCCGAACTTCTTGTGCAAACTTCTCATAACTTTCTCCATGATCCTATCCTTTCGTGCATTTGGCTTTCTGTAGGGTCTAGGGATGAGCCAAACACCCCCTGGTTCAGTTTGCGGTAGAACATGCGAACTGACAAAAGTTTAACATGCAAACACTGTTGAAGTCTATGGGACCCGAACATGAAAAATCAAAAGTGCTAATTTTAAAGGCTAATATGCAGGTTATTGTCAAAAAAAATGTTTGGGGACACGGGTCATGCCCAGGGGACATGTATCAAAGCAAAAAAAAGTTTTAAAAATGGGCGTTTTTTCGGGAGCAGCGAGTTTAATAATGCTTAAAGTGAAACAATAAGAGTGAAATAATATATATAAAACACAAAGCGCTGTGATGCTAAATAGCTGATAATTACACATAAAACCAAGTGAGGCTGCTATCAAAAGAGAGTATTTTCAGAGTCACTTAAAAAGAATAAATAATGATATTTGAAGCGCTTCACAATGTGCATGAAAATGAATAGATAAGAATAAATATAAATAGTCAAATAAATCCAGCGGTGAGTAAAAATTCCTAAAAAATCCAGCAATCATAATAGTGTAGAATTATAAAAAATTAGTGACACCAAATGTGTAAAAAAATTCACATAAAAAATCCACATAAAAATAAATATATAGGGATGTATTCAGAAGGTTCAATTATACAGGTGTAGAATCCTGATTGGTATAGAGCTTTTGATCACTAGCAAAGCTGTTTAAAAACACTTGCTTAATCAAGGTGCTCATTGACCTTCATAGTAACAATGTGCTTTTTGCTTCTATTCACAACCAATGTGAGAATCATAAACAGGCAGATAAGAGAAAAAAAACAATCATTGTGCAATAGTTAGGATACCAAGGTACACAGGCAAACTTCAATCAACTCACGTGTGCCTTATAATGATAAGGCATATGCAGGTTTTACTATAGCAGTCAGCCGCCTTAGACAGGATAAATAAAAGTAGGTTTTAACAGGATTGAAGTTTATGCAGGAAGCAGGATGATGTTAAACTCATGCTGTAGCCATGACAACCACTCTGCTGTTGTGCTATAAAGCTGAGTCCGTCAGAGCTTGTATTATCCTTGAAAAAGTCACGTGACTGTGATGTAACGCGTGGGAGGAGCCAAGGACGCTCTGTGCAGATCAGCAGTATCCCACACTGTACTGCACTGAATCTGCTCCTGTCTAAGGCGGCTGACTGCTATAGTAAAACCTGCATATGCCTTATCATTATAAGGCACACGTGAGTTGATTGAAGTTTGCCTGTGTACCTTGGTATCCTAACTATTTCACAATGATTGTTTTTTTCTCTTATCTGCCTGTTTATGATTCTCACATTGGTTGTGAATAGAAGCAAAAAGCACATTGTTACTATGAAGGTCAATGAGCACCTTGATTAAGCAAGTGTTTTTTAAACAGCTTTGCTAGTGATCAAAAGCTCTATACCAATCAGGATTCTACACCTGTATAATTGAATACATCCCTATATATTTATTTTTATGTGGATTTTTTATGGTTCAATTAGTTTTTATTAATTTTAGACAGGATTATAACAAAAGAAGAAATAATAATACAATTAGAGACCTGACATGAAATCACTTGGTTTACCCAGGTGTACAAATATATAAAATTCAGACTAGTGCAATCAATTGCCCAGACATAGATTCTTTACTATAATCTCTTTATTTGAAAAAATTATCCATTACAGCTTACACAAAGCCACCAAGATACAAAAGGAAAAAAGTACAAGGAAAAAAAAGGAGAAAAAGGAGCTGTCTCTAAGATCATAAACACGTTAAAATCATCAATTTTCCCACATATACTACTACATCTACATCCAATATGTGCCAATACAAGATACCCATAAGCTGTAACCTACAAAAAAGGGGAAACAAAAAGGTTTCTTCGTTTTTCCCCCCCGATTCCCCCCCCCGCTCCTCCTCCCCTCCCCCCCCCCATTGTCACTCACCCGCCTTTCACCCTCACATACACCTACGCCAGCCTTATCACGTGCCATCCTCACCTCACCTCCCCCTCCAGCCCCGCCCCATCCCAATCCAACCATACTTTCCAGATCTTCACAAATTTCTTGTAGTTGCCCCTCTTCTTATAAATATACTTTTCCCTGCAAATCACCTCCCTTACTGCATTCTCCCATTCTGTCACCGTCGGGGCCTCCTTCCTCTGCCAGTGTTGTGCAATGAGCTTTTTTCCCTGAAACAGGCATCTAGCTCTTGCCGTCTGAGTATCCCTTGAGGTCCCTCCATCCCCCAATAGTCCCAGCAGGCACTCTCTCGCCTCCAACCTTAGCGATGTCCCAAACACCAGGTTTATTTTCCCCACCACTCCTTCCCAGTATCTATGCAGTTTGGGGCATCGCCAGAACATGTGGATCAAATCCCCATTCCCCAGACATAGATTCTTTACATTGTTTCATTCTCTATGGGTCCTGAGTATGAGATATTAGTCTGTAAGGCGTTAAGTACCCTGGTCTAGGAAGCCCCAATGGGGATCTTCTGCTTCCACAGACTAAGGGCACTGTGGAGAATAACTAAGGAGAAAATGTGCAAACGTAACATCTGCCATAGAGTGCACATACTTGTACAGTGTAAGGAGTGAGAGACAAAAAAAAAATCCTCCACTGAGGGAGGGGCGGTTATTGAAATAGATTGCATTTATATAGGTCTTATAAAATCTGGAAAAAGAAGTTAGAAGAAAGAACGGAAAAGAGAAAGAGGAAAGAACAGATATGTTCAGTAGGAGAACAAGAGGGGGGGGGGGGGAGACAGCGAGCCTCACTCTGTAAAACCAATCATGGGGTTCAGCCCACGTTTTACTGGTATACCGTATGTGACCATTAGGGGGGGTTCGTGTTCTTCAATCTCTGTTTAAGTTTGTCTGAAGTGGAGTAATGCCTCCAGACACTCCAGATATATGAAAATTTAGCTTGTTTGTCCAGGACATTGGCCTGCATTTCCTCCATTAGCATTATATTGTTTATTTCATTGACCCATTCCACTATAGAGGGGGAATTGGTAGATTTCCAGTGTCTTGGAATAAGCTGTCTCCCTGCACTCATAAAAAACTTCAAAAGACTGTTTTTCTGTGATTTTACGGCTCCGGGAAAAATAGACAGGAGGGCAATGGCGGGGGAAGGCATCAGGGGTTTATCATACATCTCTGAATAAATGTGAAAAATCTGCGTCCAAAATGGTAAGAGCCTATCGCATTCCCACCAGATGTGCAAATAAGTACCTCTTGGAGTTGCATCTCCAGCACGTATCTGAATTGGCAGGGAACATCATCCTGAGTATTGTGGGGACTCGGTACCACCTTGATAGGACTTTATAGTTGTTCTCCTGCATATAGCTCGAGATCGAGGTCTTGCTTGTGAAAAGAAAGGCCTTACTCCAGTCCGCCTCAGATATATCAATTCCGACCTCTGCTGACCATTTTGTTGTGTAAGTAGGAAGGACATCGTGGATGTGTTCTAGGATTTGTTTGTGTATAAGTGATAAAGGGTGTCTTGGGGTTTCCGGTAGGATGCATAGTTGTTCAAATCCTGTTAAAGGTCTATGAATTAAGTTAGAGTCGTGTAGTTGTTTACAGTATTCGCTCAAATGTCTACGGGTGAGCCAGGTCACTCTGGAGGTTGTATCTGGAAGGGCCGAAGCAAATGTACCTAGGGTGGGGTCCACAAATTGTCGTGCGGTGGGCCAGTGCTCTCTAGTATAGTTGTCTATGGAGTTTATGGAGTGGCCCTCCGGGAATTTGGGATTATCAAACAAAGGGGTGAGTGGGCTGGGTTCTGAGGATAGAGCATAAGTAAGTTTCCTACGATACCAGATTGTCAGAGCGTCTCTTGTAAGGGGGGACAATGCCGTTATCGATTTAAATGAATGGTCGTATCCCCAAAGGAGGGCTCTGAGATCATATGTGGCTAGGTCTTGCTCCACAAATGTGGTAGCTTTGGTCATGGGTCGAGGAAACCACTCAAGGATACGGGAGATTACTGTAGATGTATGATATAGCTCAAAGTCAGGTAAACCCAACCCACCTTTTGTAATGGGGGAGCTCAGTTTATGTTTCAGCCTCGGGTGTCTGCCCTTCCAAACGAAATGGATAGCCATTGATCTTAGGGAGCGGAAAAAGGCAGAGGGAAGGACTATGGGCAGGGCCTAAAATAAGTATAGGAGTTTGGGAAGGATGTCCATTTTTAGTGTATTGATACGGCCCATCCAGGATACCGCTAACTCCATTTGTTCTTCCGATAAATGTCTGAGCTTTAGAAGGAGGGGGCCAAAGTTCAGGGCATAAATATCCGAAAAGTTTTCCGGGATGGCTGTGCCTAGATAGGAAATGGAGTTCTGTTTCCATTGAAATGAAAAATTTGATTGGAGGGTTGAGTGTGGGTTGTGATAAAGATATATTTAGGGCCTCAGTTTTGGAGATGTTTAATTTATAGTTACTAAAGCGACCGAATCTGTCTATCTCTGCTAGTATAGAGGGAATGGATATGTGGGGTTTGGTTACGTACAGGAGTAGGTCATCAGCGTAGAGAGAGAGTTTGCAGTGAGATGAAAGGGTCTGGATGCCTTGTATGTTGGGGTTCGATCTAATGGCTTGGGCGAGGTGTTCTATGACTAGGGCAAACAGGAGAGGGGAAAGGGGGCAACCCTGCCTGGTGCCGTTAGTGATCGTAAAGTTTTGTGATTGGGTGCCATTCACTAGGACAGTAGCAGAGGGTCTAGAGTAGAGAGCCATAATGCGTGCTAACATTTTTAGGCCAAGGCCTATTTGGGAGAGGGTGGATTGGAGAAAAGACCAACTGACCCTATCAAAGGCCTTCTCCACGTCGCAAGAGAGAAGGCAGGTCGGTATGCGGTGGCGTTGGGCAAAGGTAATTAAATGTATGGTCTTGGTGGTGTTGTCCCTGGCCTCTCGGCCTGGGACAAAACCAACCTGGTCTTTATGTATTAAATTTGGTAACAGGGGGGAGAGGCGGTTAGCAAGTATTTTGGCATATAATTTTAAATCAATGTTTAAGAGGGAAATCGGTCTATAGTTGGAGCATATGGACGAGTCCTTTCCAGTCTTGGGGATGACCACTATTTGGGCTTGAAGGCTAGATGTGGAGAGAGCAGTATTATCCTCTAGAGTGTTAAAATCTCTCGCTAATAAAGGGGAGAGTTGTGTTGCGAAGAGTTTATAGAAACGAGAAGAGAACCCGTCAGGTCCAGGGCTCTTACCATTCTTGAGGTTTTTAATGGCAGAGAGGAATTCCGTATCGGATAAGGACTCCTCTAGGTCTTGTGAATCTGATGTGGGGAGAGTTGGAAGAGCTGTCTCTTGAATATAAGAAGCTAAGTCAGGCGGTGAGGATGAGAATAGCGGGATCTGGGGGGTAAGGTTATACAGTGCTGAGTAGTACTGGCAGAATTCTTCAGCAATGGCCGAGTTCTGCCTGATTTTACCTTTAGTGGGAGAATTTATGAATGGGATGGGCGTTCTCTTTTGGCGGGGTTGAAGGGTGGATGCGAGATGTCTACCGCACCTATTGGCTTGAGAATAATAAGTGAATCTGCCTTTGTCCCTAGCTATGAGAGATTTCTCCGCGTAAATGCGCAGGAGGTCCCTCCTGGCATTGGTGAGGTCGAGGAGTGTCGAGTCAATGGGATTTGGTTTGTGCGATTCTTCTAGAGTGGCGATGGTAGTGAGAAGACGTTTCGTGTCTGCTATACGCGCGTGTTTAAGTCTGGAGCCGTGCTGCATAAATATACCCCTGAGCACACATTTAAGAGCCTCCCATTTCGTGAAAGGGTTAGTGGGGTCGTGAGTGTGGTCTGTCACAAAGTGTTTAATAGTCTGTGTTATGTCTTGAGAGCATACCAGGTCGTTTAAGAGATTGTCATTCAATCTCCAGGACGAGTTTCGGTTGCGTATTGGTGTGCGTCCCAAGCTAATATGGATAGGGGCGTGGTCAGACCACAAAGAGATACCAATAGATGCTGACGGCGAGAAGTCTAATAAGGATTGTGAGATAAAGAGATAATCTAGTCTCCCGTAAGTGGCGTGTGCGGGTGAGTAAAAGGTGTAATCTTTGGTGGAAGGGTGTAGCATACGCCACACGTCCACCAAAGATAAATCAGATAGGAGGGTTCTGATTTTGATCAGAGAGGTTGGAGAGATCGAGGACTTACCGGTTGAGGAGTCAAGACGAGGTATCAAGGTGGCATTCAGGTCCCCTCCCAGGATCATGTTGACCGTACCAAATTTTTTCAGACGGGCGATGACGGAGGTGAGGAATTGTTGCTGGTTCTGGTTAGGAGAATACACGTTAATAACAGTGTATATAACATTTTTGTATGACAATTTGAGAAAAATATATCTGCCTAGCGGGTCGATATACGAGTCAAGCACATCTGGAGAAAAGGATGCGTGAAAGGCTATAGAAACCCCTTTGGATTTTGCTGAGGGATTGGAGCTATGGAACCAAGTAGGATATCTTTTACAAGGGATTTGCGGGATTTTGTCTGACCTAAAATGGGTTTCCTGTAGAAGTAGGATTTGAGTCCGCATTTTGTGGAAGTGAAAAAGAATTTGTCGTCTCTTCTCAGGAACATTAAGACCCCTGCAATTTAGTGAGGAAATTTTCAAGGCGGTTTCGGATGCCATAGGAAAATTGTACTAACGGACAAAAAAACACAGATAAAAGGGAGGCTTGCTGTCTTCCTAGGTGGAGAATAGGGGGTTGGGGGAGGAGATGGGGGGCCTCTAGTGGTGAGAAAAAGGAGAGAGTTGAAGTTGAGAGAATTGAAAGAGAAAAAGAAAAAGAGAAGAGAAAGAAGGAAAAAAAGAAAAGAGGGCCAATACAGCTTCACTAATGGTGTTGTCAGCAACGTATCAGCTAACACCCCGAAGGGCGCTGAATGACCTAAATGGGGGAACAGTGGTCAGCACAGGGGGGAGCCCGCACACGCCGGGCTATAAAGTGTAAAACAACAAAAGGAACATGATGGCTCTGTATATTAACATAAACATAACATTTCAGGGCCCTGCATGTCTAAGTAGGTTAAAGACTGTACTGTTGACCTCCTAGGGGAGAATATCCCCTAAAGGTTTCAGATTAAATGTATTGCATACAGGGCCTTTACTCCAGCAACAAGGGGTGAAAGGGAGGGAGGGGGGGGGTGGGGGAGAGGGATGAGAGAGGATGGGACAATACATGGAGTTTGAAGAGCAGTGTCCTTGTGACGGGACACCGCACTTCAAAGATAACAGGGAACATAATCTGTAGTATAAGTCCTACAGTAAAGAAGTAAAACATATTGTGTTAGTTATTTATATGTCCCAATGAAATTGTAACCGGGGACGCCGCCACCGATTAGGAACCTGTGGGAGAAATGGAAAAGAGAAAAAAAAGAGAAGAGAGTTCATCCTTCGGTCGCCGAAGAGAAGTCAGACTTGGATCGTTTGCTCTTCTTCGAACGTTTCTGCCAACCTGGCGCGGCTTTAAAACCTGGAGGGGCCAATCTGGCATGGAAATCTGTGGCAGTTCAAAAGTTCCAAGAAACTTAGGTAGATCACCTAATGTGCGGAAAGTCGCAGATTTTCCTTCATGGGATGCAAACAGGTTGAAGGGGAAACCCCAGCGATACTTAATCTGCTTGGCTTGAAGGGCCCCAGTGAGAGGCTTCAGAGCTCTTCGCATGTCCAGGGTCAGTTTAGATATATCAGGGAGGAGAGTCACTGGGGTTTCGTTAAAGTAGATGGCAGCTTGAGCACGTGCGGCTTGCATGATGGCGTCTTTAACTGCATAGAAGTGTACTCTGCAGATCACATCTCTGGGATGTTCCAGATTTGGATTTTTAGGGCCTAGGGCTCTGTGGACCCGGTTTAGCTCCAGCGGGTCGTCTTTATCTTTCTGAAGTAGGTCATTAAAGATGGCTGTGACAGCCGGCGCAAGGTCCTTAGTTTCAACCGATTCAGGCAGACCGCATATGCGGATGTTGTTGCGTCTGGATCTATTCTCTTGGTCATCCTGATGGTACATCAATTGCTGTATCTGCAGAGTATGCTCATGTAGAATAATGTCATGCGTTTGTAGAGTGGATGCAGTTTCCTCCATGGTGTGTTCTACCTCCTCAATTCTGTTAGTGATATCTCTGCGGAGCTCAGACATCTCTTGTTTATATGAGCGCTCTAAGCGTTGCACGTAGGCCTCAAAATCATGTCTGGTGGGGAGTGCTTTGATATATGCTTCCATGTCCCATCCTGTGTAAGATCTGTGGGATTCAGGGGAATGGCAGGCTGAGTGGGTGGATCCAGCTTCGGAATCAGGGGGAGATCGGGCCCTTTGCCTGGTTTTCATGTGTGGTGTGGAGCGCTGTGAAGCAGCTCCTTGTGAGGCAGCATGTGAGCCTGAGGTCCGGGCGGGCGCCATCTTGGACGAGGGGGGGCCGGAGCGGTTGTGGCCCAAGTGTGTAAAGAACCGGTCTATGTCCCCTTCAGGATGTGGATCGGTGGTTCGGTGCCTGTCTCCCCCACCCTTCCTCCCCATAACAGACCTGGATGGCGGTGCTGGGAATCGCTGAGAGCCTCGTTTGTGCCGGCGTGTGCGGGAGCTCCTAAGGAGAGCGACTTACTCCTCCATGCGTCAGGCCACGCCCCCCTTATGTGGATTTTTATGTGAATTTTTTTACACATTTGGTGTCACTAATTTTTTATAATTTTACACTATTATGATTGCTGGATTTTTTTAGGAATTTTTACTCACCGCTGGATTTATTTGACTATTTATATTTATTCTTATCTATTCATTTTCATGCACATTGTGAAGCGCTTCAAATATCATTATTTATTCTTTTTAAGTGACTCTGAAAACACTCTTTTGATAGCAGCCTCACTTGGTTTTATGTGTAATTATCAGCTATTTAGCATCACAGCGCTTTGTGTTTTATATATATTTTTTCCACTTATTGTTCAGTTTTTTCACATATAGCTGCAGTGATGGATATTTTTGATTTTATTGAAAAACGCACAATTAATTTGGAAAATGTTTTTTCCACTGCACCTAGCACTGATAAGGGTGATCTAGACACCAATTTTAGGAAATTCGGCCACCTAATGGAAAAAAAGGTGAGCCTATGGTGGGACATAGCTGCTCATGAACAATACATTAAAGATAAAATTGTCCCGAGAAGATTGAGATGGGATGTACCTATCTGTGATGGTTTGACAGATCAAGACGCAACTAATGAGTGGTATAAATTTTTTAACGATAAAGGTCTGGATCTAGTACATTTTGCCTTAAAAAGGAAACAAAGGAAATTAAACATGATTAACCAGCAAATTGCTGAATGCAAAACCACACTGGACCCTTTTAAAGAGACAGCACCTTTTTCATCACTAACTCAACAACTGAATAAAGTGTTAGAACAGAAAGATGTTGAATTGAAACAAAGGAAAAAGAGAAAATACCTCAGAGATACCAATGATTATCAGTTAGAACAGGTTTTCAATTGGCAAATCAATGCCAAACAAGGTAAAACTGGGTCTATAGCCTCATCACCAGATAGAGAGGTGAGGATAGTTAGCCCCAGGAGAAATACATATTATAGGACTCCAGAAAGGAGATCCAGGACACCAGAAACCCCAAGATATAACCAACAGAAACAATGGGAACAAAGTAACACACATGACAATGGATCAAGAACACCAAAACCTTGGTGGAGGAACAAAACAAAAAATAAATCACCAAGAAGACCTTACTGGAAAAATAATGCCAATAAAAGACCAAACAAACCCCACTATCCACCCTACAATCAATCAAGAGCGCACCAATCAGGTAATGAATCGCAATATGATCAGGTGGAAAATGGCAGGTACCCTAGGTATGGGGAACAAGGATACTATCAACATTCAACTAGAATTGAACCAAGAGAAAATCAATATAATTCCAGAAATGACCCCAGAAACTCCTACCAACAACCTCATAGGGATCAGCCAAGGGATTATCGGTATGATCAGGATAGGAGAGATCATAGGGACTATCAACAGAGCAATGGTGAATCTCGAGACCACCAGTCCAATGGTAAAAGGAATGGGACCAGAGAATACGACCAATACAGATATCCTGATAGGAGGAGCCCATTGCCTACCACCAATAGATACGAGCCTCTTAGAAATTACATAGAGGAAGAACAGTCAAGATCTTTTTTAGATTTCCGCAGAAACGAAGATCCCCCACCCCTACAGGAATATACAAAACAGAGAAAGAAGTCCAAACACCATAAAAGGGGATGCAGAGCAGGATGGCAAACCCAAAAGAAAAAGAGAGTACTAGGGGAAGGCATCTACAACCTCAGCGGCAAAGAGCTCACACGAGCAGGATTAATCACACTGGACAAAGGCCTTAAATATGCACCAAAAAAGAATCTGGACAAATTCCAGATGTATATTGACATACAAAAATACACCAGGAAATTGAACATCAAGAAATACTTATTATCCAGACCACCATCTACATTGAACAAAGGAGTGGAACTTGGCAGAGGAGTACAGCATAGTGATTTAAGAAATAAGTCACTATTCAATCCACCCTCTACAAATAATGAACATATTGAGGTGTTTAAAAAAATGGTGATCAAAGACCTGGAACAACTCAAGTTCAGTAGAATCTCGGAATCCCAGCATATACAACAAGGTATAAAACAATTGGAAGCAAATAAAGATATTATAATTAGACCGGCCGACAAAGGGGGCGCCATTGTAGTACTAACTAAGGAATACTACCACCAGGAACTGATGGGACAACTTAACGATAACAACACATATCTGAAACTCAGTAGCAATCCTACTAGAGAATACAAACGAGATCTGTCCTCTTTGATTAAAAAAGGAATCAACAAAAATATTCTATCCAAAAAAGAATCTAGATATTTAGTACCGGATACATGTAGAGTTCCAATCATTTACACCATCCCGAAGATCCATAAGAATGCTGAGGCACCACCAGGAAGACCCATCATTAATGGGATTCAATCGATCAATGCAAGACTAGGGGAATATGTGGACAAATTCTTGCAACCCCTAGTACCCAACACTAAAGCTTATCTACGTGATACCAAACATTTATTACAAATATTAAAATCTGACCCTGGACCCTAATGGAAGATATCTGTTAGCAACTGCTGATGTTGCTTCACTGTACACAATAATTGAACATAGCGATGCAATAGAAGCATCTAAATGGGCTATGGATTCATTCAGCCATCTCATTTCTAAACAGAAAAGATTTCTTCTTAGAAGCCTGGCCTTTGGTATTCAACATAACTACTTCTGGTATAATGACAATTATTTTCGACAACTAACGGGTATTGGGATGGGAGCTAAATATGCCCCAAGTGTAGCCAACATATTCATGGCAAAAATGGGAGGAGGATGCCATCTTTTTAAATACTCCGAAGGAACTGGTTCTATATAAAAGATTCATAGACGATTGTATTATTATTTGGAAGGGTGATGAACTGAGTTTAAGATCCTTTTTCCAACGTTTGAATATGAACCAAAAAGATATTAAACTTGAACATCAAATTAGTGAGACTAAAATCCAGTTCCTTAAACTTGAAATAGAACTAACAGCCAATATCATCAGCACAAAAACTTTCTTCAAACCGGTGGAAAGGAACAGCTATATACCAGTAACGAGTTGCCACTATGAGCCATGGTTAATCAACATTCCGAAGGGCCAGTTTATTCGCTTACGGAGAAATTGTTCAGAAAATAATGACTATCTTAAACAAGCTCAGTGGATAGGTAAGAGGTTTGAAGAAAAAGGGTACAATAAATGTTTTATAGAAGAAAAAATAACAGAAGTCAATCAAATCTCAAGGGAAGCGCTGATCCGAGATAAAATCAAGGTAAATGACAAAACAGATGACATACCTCTGATAACGGACTTCAGTATACAACACAGGAGGATGGAGAGGATTATAAAAAGACATTGGTCTATTTTAAAAACTGACACTACTTTGGCAAATATACTCCCAGAAAAACCGAGATTCATTTATAGACGAGCTCCAACTCTAAGGGACATCATAGCTAAAAATGTACCCAACCCACCCAAGAGAATAACTGATTTAACCTTTTTTCAGGGTAAAGGATTCTATCCCTGTAAAAGGTGTTATGCCTGCATAAATACTAATCAAAATGGATACAAATGTCAGAAATTTTCTTCAACAAATACTGGACAAGAATTTGAAATAAAGGATTTTATATCTTGCAGGACTGAGGGGGTGGTATATGCTTTACAGTGCTCCTGCTCCCTCCAATACATTGGCAGAACGAAGTGACCAATGTGGAAGAGAATAAGAGAGCATATCCAGAACATTAGAAAAGGCTATCCAAAACACAGTGTTTCAAAACATTTTGATAGGTATCATAACAGAGACCCTAGGGGTCTCCAATTCTGGGCTATTCAAAAGTATAAGGCTCATTGGAGGGGTTCCCATAAAGTGAGGGAACTCAGCAAGAATGAATCCAAATGGATATTCCAGATGGGTACATTAGAACCCCATGGTTTGAACATTGAATTCGACCTGAATTGTTTTATTTCTGATTTTTTAGAGGTTTGTCAGATTTATATATATATTTTTATGGTATATATTTTAATTTTATTTTTTATATTTTATTTTTTGGTCCAATATTCTCATTATTTGTCCAATACCAGTTTTTTCTGAGTGGCAATATTTGGTTCAGTTCTAGCATATAAATAATGGTCATCATCCATTTTTGCAATATTCTATCATGGAATTTTTAGATTTTAATTTTACATTTTAATATTATTTCCCTATTTCTTATATCATATCTTAATATATATATATATATATATATATATATATATATATATATATATTCTCATGTCATCTTGTTTACTCCGTTTTCCATACATTTATGAGCAGAGCATGTGGATACCCCATTTTTGTGATATGATGGGGCACTGGTCAATTATCAAAACCATTAGAGACAACGCTTTGCCATATAGTCCCTCTGTGAGATGTTATACCAATTGTGACCACTGGAGGGAGTTGAAAAAGTAAACGTGATTAGAGATATCAATATATATATTTTTTACTTTTTACACACTGCGTTTTTTACACATGGAATCGTGGTTTTGATAAACCAACGATATTCATATGAATTACATGTCTAATAAAAGTAGGTTTTAACAGGATTGAAGTTTATGCAGGAAGCAGGATGATGTTAAACTCATGCTGTAGCCATGGCAACCACTCTGCTGTTGTGCTATAAAGCTGAGTCCGTCAGAGCTTGTATTATCCTTGAAAAAGTCACGTGACTGTGATGTAACGCGTGGGAGGAGCCAAGGACGCTCTGTGCAGATCAGCAGTATCACAGTGTACTGCACTGAATCTACTCCTGTCTAAGGCGGCTGACTGCTATAGTAAAACCTGCATATGCCTTATCATTATAAGGCACACGTGAGTTGATTGAAGTTTGCCCGTGTACCTTGGTATCCTAACTATTGCACAATGATTGTTTTTTTCTCTTATCTGCCTGTTTATGATTCTCACATTGGTTGTGAATAGAAGCAAAAAGCACATTGTTACTATGAAGGTCAATGAGCACCTTGATTAAGCAAGTGTTTTTAAACAGCTTTGCTAGTGATCAAAAGCTCTATACCAATCAGGATTCTACACCTGTATAATTGAACCTTCTGAATACATCCCTATATATTTATTTTTATGTGGATTTTTTATGTGAATTTTTTTTTTACACATTTGGTGTCACTAATTTTTTATAATTTTACACTATTATGATTGCTGGATTTTTTAGGAATTTTTACTCACCGCTGGATTTGACTATTTATATTTATTCTTATCTATTCATTTTCATGCACATTGTGAAGCGCTTCAAATATCATTATTTATTCTTAATAAGAGTGAAATATTCCTTTAAATATTGTGCCTGGGGGGTGTCTATAGTATGCCTGTAAAGTGGTGCATTGTTCCCATGTTTAGAACAGTCCCTGCAGCAAAATGACATTATGTATTGTTGGGTCCCAGCAATATAGATAAAAATCATTGAGAAAAACGGCATCCCCCCCAGCCCATTACTAGGCCCTTTGGGTCTGGTATGGATATTAAGGGGAACCCCGCACCCAAATTTAAAAAAAAAAAAAAAAAAAAAAAAAGGTGTGGGGCCCCAAGGCCCTATATACTCCGAACATCAGTAAACAGGTGGTCCCCGGGTTACAAACAAGATAGGGACTGTAGGTTTGTTCTTAAGTTGAATCTGTTTGTAATTTGGAACAGGTAAATTTTTAAAGTGTAGCTCCAGCCAAAAAGTCTATTTTTAAGCTTTTTAGATAACATTGGAAAGGGTTATCACCCCTGTAACATTTGTTTTGCTGTCTGTGCCGCTGTTCAGAAGATTTCACCTCACTTTCTGTCCCAATGACAATTGGATTTAGAAAATTTTGGGTTATTAGGGAAACAAGGATTGGTGATAAAGCATCAGTGGAGACACCTTTTTCCCATATTAACTCTTATGCCCCATACACACGGTCGAACATTGATCTGACATTCCGACAACAAAATCCTAGGATTTTTTCCGACGGATGTTGGCTCAAACCTGTCTTGCATACACACGGTCACACAAAGTTGTTGGAAAATCCGATCATTCTGAACGCGGTGACGTAAAACACGTACGTTGGGACTATAAACGGGGCAGTAGCCAATAGCTTTCATCCCTTTATTTATTCTGAGCATGCGTGGCACTTTGTCCGTCGGATTTGTGTACACACGATCGGAATTTCCGACAATGGATTTGTTGTCGGAAAATTTTATATCCTGCTCTCAAACTTTGTGGGTCGGAAAATCCGATGGAAAATGTGTGATGGAGCCTACACACAGTCGGAATTTCCGACAACAAGGTCCTATCACACATTTTCCATCGGAAAATCCGACCGTGTGTACGGGGCATTATACTGGTCACTGGAAGTTCAACAAGGCACCTCATGGTAAAGAACTCTGAGGATCTGAAAAAAAGAATAGTTGCTCTAAATGAAGATGGCCTAGGCTATAAGAAGATTGCCAGGACCCTGAGCTGCAGCACGGTGGCTAAGACCATACAGTGGTTTAACAGGACAGGTTACACTCAGAACAGGCCTTGCCATGGTCGACCAAAAAAGTTGAGTGCACATGCTCAACGTCATATACAGAGGTTGTCTTCGGGAAATAGATGAATGAGTGCTGCCAGCATTGCTGCAGAGGTTGAAGGAGGGGGGTCAGCCTGTCAGCGCTCAGACCATTAGCCACACATTGCATTAAATTGGTCTGCATGGCTGTCGTCCCAAAAGGAAGCCTCTTCTAAAGATGATGCATAAGAAAGCCCGCAAACAGTTTGCTCAAGACAAGCAGACTACGGACATGGATTACTGGAACCATGTCCTGTGGTCTGATGAGACCAAGATAAACCTATTTGGTTCAGATGGTGTCAAGCGCGTGTGGCGGCAACCAGGTGAGGAGTACAAAGATAAGTGTGTCTTCCCTACAGTCAAACATGGTGGTGGGAGTGTCATGGTCTGGGGCTGAACAAGTACTACAGGCACTGGGGAGCCACAGTTCATTGAGGAAACCATGAATGCCAACATATACTGTGACATACTGTCACGTACCTTACTGTGGAGTCTGAAATGACGAGGGTGGCCTCTTGCACGGTTCCAGTCCTAACACCCCTGGAGGTGGAGACAGGGCTGCTAGGGCAACGGAAGGGTGCAGGTGCCTGTTGGCAGGATCAGGAACACCGGAGCCTAGAGATGCTGGTGAGATGTTGATCCTGGATAGGTTCAGGAAAGTCCAACAGGAGAACTTGCAAGGTCGGGAACAAGCAGGAGTCGGCAACGTGCTGGCAGGAAGGTACACAAATCGATAGGCAGGTTTGTAGTCAGGGGCTAGCAGAGGTTGGCAATGGGCTGGCAGAGAGGTACAAGATTGGAAGACAGACCCATGGTCAGAAGTTCAAGCCGGGTTCAGTACAGGAAGCAGAAGTAAACAGAGTTGCAGGGATAATCCAAAAGAGTAGTCAGGAAGGCCAAGGTTTCAGGATCAAGGTTCAATCAAACAGCAAACAGCAATCAAGGATAGCTGAGACAATCCAGCACTAATACTAGTATGCTGACCCTTTAAATAGGGCGCCCTGTGCTGTGATTCGTTGGCTTGCGGACATGCCCACGCCGACGTGCACTCGTTCGTATGAGAGTACTAACGTGCGTGCCTGGTCTGGGGTTCACACATTCGTGCCGCATGTCTGGCTGGCGCACGGGAACGAGCGTTTGTAATGGTTCTCTGACATTGCCCCCTCCTTACGGGCAGCCTCCGTATGCCCCTCTGGATCCTTCTTTCTGGATGAGAGCGATGAAAGGCTTTTATTAGCCTTGGGGCATGAAGGTTTGCTTCCGGTTCCCAGGAGTTTTCTTCTGGTCCAAAACCTTTCCATTTAATTAAATATTGATTATGTCCTTGCCTTTTTCTGCAGTCCACAATGGTCTCGATCTCGAACTCCTCCTCTCCATCCACCATTATGGCCTCTGGGGGCCCCATTTCGCGTCCTGGAAAGGGATTAACCACGTCAGGTTTCAACAAGGAAGTATGAAACACAGGATGTATCTTGAATGTGTCGGGAAGTTCAAGTTCATACGCCACTGAATTGATCTTTCTCTTGACTGGGAAAGGTCCCAGATATTTAGGTCCCAATTTCCTGGACGGGCAGGCCAGTTTCAGATTGACTGTTGAAAGCCACACACGGTCACCCACTTTCAAATCCAGTTCTCCTCTTTCTGTCAAAGAATCTTTTATTAACCTCCTGTGTCCTGGCAATGGTCTCTCTCAGCAAGGTTATTAGTAGCAAGGAAATGTAGTCTGTCCTGAACAGCTGGTAATGAAGAGTCTGGAATTAGCGTTGGCAAGAAAGAGGGATGGAACCCATAATTAGAGAAGAAGGGAGATTGGTTGGTAGCTGTATGGGTAGAGTTGTTAAATGTGAATTCCGCCAAGGGCAATAGTGAGGCCCAATCTTCCTGGGAAAAAGAGGTAAAGCATCGCAGTTATTGTTCTAGCATTTAGTTGGTACGCTCAGTCTGTCCATTGGACTGGGGATGATACGCTGAGGAGAAATTTAGTTTGATGCCCAGTGTTTTCCAAAATCTTGAAGTAAACTGCACTCCACGATCTGAGACAATGTCACTAGAGATTCCATGCAATCTCACCACTTCTTTAATAACAACTTCAGCAGTTTCTGTTGCTGATGGGGTCCCTTTCATGGGGACAAAATGTGACATCCTGGAGAGGCAGTCCACCACTACAAAGATGGATGAAAATCCTTCAAATGGGAGGGAGCTCACAAAAAAATCCATCGAAATCTTATCCCAGGGTCTTTCAAGGAATGAGTAGTGGTCTTAATAAATCCCATGCTTTGCTTTTGCTGTTCTTGTTTCTGAGACAAATTGAGCACAAGCCAACATATTTCCTGCAGTCCCTTGCTAAGCTGGGCCACCAAAAATGTCTCTGGACCAAATCCATGGTCTTGTGTCCCCCGAAATGGCCGGCCAGCGGGTAGTCATGGCACACTTGTAAAATAGTAATACGCAGATTCTGTGGTACAAAAATGTTATTCCCCTGCCAATAGGGCCCATCGTCTTCTTGAAGATTCATAGCTGGAGGCAGAGAGATTCTGTTGGGTACCTGGTAGAGAGCCTGACTTGTAGGAGAAGACCTCTCATACAACGCTGGTTCAAGAGCCACTGGAGTGGGGACAGTGGTCTCGTGAGCACAGTGGGGTAGGAGTGCCTGCTTGAGATGAAGGCTCTGATGCTGGAGAAGAGTAGAGATCCCTCCAGGGAAGCCGGGACTACAGGTAAGGTGATGACAGGAAGCAGCAGGCTGCAGCACTGAAGATGCAGATGCAGAAGTCACTGGAGCTGGAGCTGAGGGTGCAACAGCACAGCAGACAAACGGCAGGCACAGGCAAGGTCAAACAGTCCGGGTCAGCAGGTAGCAAGGCGGTTAATACAGTAGGCAGAGGCAGAGTCGGTAGGCAGGCAGAGGTCAGCAATGGTATTGGTAGGTGCAGTAGCAGAATCAGGCAGGCCGGGTCGGATTGGAGAAGGAGGAATGGTCAGACAAGCTGGGTCAATAGGTAATCAATCAGGTACAGGTTAGGCAGATCCACAGAGCTGAGATGAAACAGCAGCGCATTCCTGCAACAGGAGAACTTTTATGCACCTCTTGGTGCCAAAATGGCGCTAATGCGAACGCGCGCACGTGCGTACGCACCCGCGCACACACACGTGCCCCGCACCCGCGTGCGCCAGAGTGCCGCGCTGATGCACGGCAACACCTGGAGATTGCTGAATTGCCTGAGCAGGAGCGCATCGGCGCATTGGCGTACGCACATGCGCCGGTCTGGTGCTGACAGGTCCCTGACATTGCCCCCCTCCAAAGGGCAGCCTCCGGATGCCCATATGCCTTCTTTTCTCAGGGTGGGCAGAGAAGAAAGCGTGGACTAAACGCCTGGCGTGGACATTGCTGTCTGGTTCCCATGAGTTACTTTCTGGGCCGTAACCTCTCCATTTAATGAGAAATTGATTTTGTCCTTGTCTTCTTCTACAGTCAAGAATAGCCTCAACCTCAAATTCCTTGCTTCCATCTACTAAGACGGGTTCAGGAGGTCTAGTTCCTCTATCAGAGAAGGGATCAGGTATAGCAGGTTTGAGCAGAGACACATGAAATACCGGGTGAATCTTGAGAGAATCAGGCAAAGTCAATTCATAAGACACTTCATTAATTTTTCTCTTAACCGGAAAAGGTCCCATAAACCTAGGTGCCAGCTTCTTAGATGGACATGCTAACTTGATATTGGTAGTAGAAAGCCATACCTGATCACCAAGTTGTAACTTCAACTCTACTCTTCTTCGATCGAAGACTCTCTTGCTGTCCGCCTGGGCCTTGGACACCGCCTCTTGCAACAGCTGGTTGTTGTGGCTGAGAAAATCCCCTGTATTCTGCATCGGAACTGAGGATTCTGAAAGGAAATCGGGTAGAAAGGTTAAATGGAAGCCATAATTGGCGAAAAAAGGAGATTGACTGGTGGCTGAATGTTTGGCATTGTTGTATGCAAATTCTGCTAAGGGTAGCAGGGACACCCAATCATCCTGTGTGAAGGAAGTAAAGCATCTGATATACTGTTCAAGAGTCTGATTGGTCCTCTGTCTGCCCATTAGTTTGAGGATGATAGGCCGAGGACAAGGCTAGTTCAATTTTTAGGATTTCACACAGGGCTCTCCAAAAATGTGAGGTGAATTGTACCCCTCTGTCTGAAACTATGCTTGCAGGTACTCCATGTAGTCTGATGATTTCCTTAATGAATATGCGGGCGGTTTCAATAGCAGATGGAGTTCCCCTTAACGGAAGGAAGTGGGCCATCTTGGTTAGGCGATCTACCACCACAAAGATGGCTGAACACCCTTTAGAACATGGAAGCTCTACTATAAAGTCCATGGAAATCATTTTCCAGGGTCTATCAGGTACAGGCAAAGGTTTTAACAGACCCCAAGCTCGATTTTTTCTGGGTGCAGGTAGGGCAGGAACTGACATATTTCTCACTAAAGTCCTTCAGATTGGGCCACCAGAATGTGCGTTGCAGTTCCAGGGTCTTGCGGACCCCAAAATGGCCTGCCAGTGGATGATCATGAAGAAGTGTCAAGACCTTGATCCGAACCTTCTCAGGGACAAAAATTTGACTCCCCTTCCTTAGCAATCCATCTCTAGATGTCAGAGTAATCCCTGTAGGCCTAGATGACTCAGCGGATGCTTCTTTAATCTGAGAGAGCAGATCCGTTTGCAGGAGTAGGAAATTGTTTGCGAGCAGGATGGTGTCAGAAATGGATGAGTCCTTTGGGTTGTCATGCATGCGTGATAATGCATCGGGTTTGATATTTTTTGAGCCTGGCCGGTAAGTTATATGAAAACAAAAATGGGAGAAAAACAGGGCCCAGCGGGCTTGCCGAGGCTTCAGGCGTTTAGCAGATCTCAAGTACTCTAGGTTCTTCTGGTCAGTGTATATTAATACCGGATGCACAGCTCCCTCCAATAGGTATCTCCACTCCTCCAGAGCAGTTTTAATAGCGAGGAGCTCCCGGTCGCCAACATCATAGTTCTTCTCTGCGGGAGAAAGTTTACGGGAGAAAAATCCCACAGAATGCATTAGGTCTTTGCTGCCCCTTCGTTGTGATAGTATTGCACCCACTGCTATTTCAGAAGCGTCAACTTCCAAAATGAACGGTAGTGACGGTTCAGGATAGCTGAGGATTGGGGCCGAGATAAACAGTTTTTTGAGATTCTCAAAGGCATCTTGGGCTGACTGGTTCCAGGAGAAACGGGCATTCTGTTTGGTCAACTGCGTGATGGGTGCAATTATGGCCGAGAATCCCCTGATAAATTTTCTGTAAAAGTTTGCAAACCCGATAAACCGCTGAATTCCGTCTAGGGGTACGGGCCAGTCCAGGACAGCGGATACCTTCTGGGGATCCATTTTAATGCCTGTTGGAGAGATTATTAGTTCCAGAAATTGGATGCTTTGTTGCTCGAACTCGCATTTCTCTGCCTTTGCATAAAGTCTGTGTAAACGGAGGCGACCCAACACCCTGCGGACGTGTTCTCGATGCAGATCAAGAGATTCAGAAAAGATCAGGATATCATCCACGTATGCAATCACAAACACGTCTAGAAAGTCCCTGAGAACATCGTTAATCAGATGTTGGAAGGTCACAGGGGCGTTGCAGAGTCCGAAGGGCATAACCAAGTATTCGTAGTGCCCGAATCAGGTCCGAAAAGCTGTTTTCCACTCATGCCCGGCCCGAATGCGGATCAGATTGTAAGCCCCTCTTAGATCGAGTTTAGTAAAGATAACTGCAGTCCTTAACTTTTGGAACAGATATCAAGGGTAGGGGATACCGATTTTTAACCGTAATTTTGTTCAGTTCCTGGTAATCTATACATGGGCGAAGAGTCTTGTCCTTCTTGGTGAAAAAAGGAGGGTAACGATTGGGTTAAGGCTGAGTCCCCCTCCAGTAAATGGTGAGCCCATGTCTGGGGTTCCTCTTGTAGGAGGGAAATCACAAACCCCACTTTGGTAACTTCCAGTGAAAAGGTTCGGGGTTGTAGAGCAAAGAAGAGTTGGCAGGCATTGCGAAAGGCCCGAAACTTGGTCCGATCCCCGGAAAACCTCTCTGGGATGGGGACCCTTGGTTCAGGTGGGAGCATCACCACGGAGGGAGCATGAGCAGGCGGTGTTGGAGCTGCGGCTGAGGAGGAAGCCATGGGACTAGGGCCAGCGAGATTCTGAACTTGTCCCTTGCACCGCTTGAGTGAGGGCCGCAAGGTGCGTGCAGATCTCCTTCATCGGGGAGGTCTCTCCTGCAGGCTCAGTCATGGCTGTTTCGTACTGTTAGGTACCTGGTAGAGAGCCTGACTTGTAGGAGAAGACCTCATACAACGCTGGTTCAAGAGCCACTGGAGTGGGGACAGTGGTCTCGTGAGCACAGTTGGGTAGGAGTGCCTGCTTGAGATGAAGGCTCTGATGCTGGAGAAGAGTAGAGATCCCTCCAGGGATGGCTGGACTGCAGGTAAGGTTATGACAGGAAGCAGCAGGCTGCAGCATTGAAGATGCAGATGCAGAAGTCACTGGAGCTGGAGCTGGAGCTGAGGGTGCAACAGCACAGCAGACAAACGGCAGGCACAGGCAATGTCAAACAGTCCAGGTCAGCAGGTAGCAAGGCGGTTAATACAGTAGGCAGAGGCAGAGTCGGTAGGCAGGCAGAGGTCAGCAACGGTATTGGTAGGTGCAGTAGCAGAATCAGGCAGGCCGGGTCAGATTGGAGAAGGAGGAATAGTCAGACAAGCCGGGTCAATAGGTAATCAATCAATCAGGTACAGGTTAAGCAGATCCACAGAGCTGAGACGAAACAGCAGCGCATTCCTGCAACAGGAGAACTTTTATGCACCTCTTGGCGCCAAAACGGCGCTAATGCGAACACGCGCGCGCACGTCAACACGCACGGCAACACATGGAGATTGCTGAATTGCCTGAGCAGGAGCGCGTTGGCGCATTGGCGTATGCACATGCGCCGGTCTGGTGCTGTCAGGTCCCTGACAGATTCCCCTGGATGCTTGACGTATCTGTGTCATTAAATCATTTTGTGTGAGCAAAAAATTCCCAGCCTGTAATATGGTATCCGTTTGAGGTGGAACCTTGATTTCCGTGAACATACGCGACAACGCGTCTGGTTTCACATTCTTGGATCCGGGCCGGTAGGTGATATGAAAACTGAAGCGAGAAAAAAAAAGAGCCCATCTTGCTTGTCTGAGACGTTTAGCAGTCCCGAGATACTCTAAATTTTTGTGATCTGTGAAGATCAGTATTGGGTGTGTTGCTCCCTCCAAGAGGTACCGCCACTCTTCCAGAGCCGATTTGATTGCCAACAGTTCCCGGTCCCCCACATCGTAGTTCCTTTCTGAAGGCCCTCATTTCTTCGAAAAAAAGGCCACAGGGTGCATTATAGCTTTAGGTCCTTGGCGCTGAGACAGGATGGCCCCTACAGTGCTCTCTGAAGCATCTACTTCCAGTATGTATGGAAGGGCAGGATCAGGGTGCTTTAATATCGGGGCAGAGGTGAATAGTCTCTTTAATTTGTCAAAAGCAGCTTGAGCTACCTCTGTCCACTGAAAGCGGTTCTGTTTTTTGGTGAGCTGAGTGATGGGCATGATGATACCCGAAAAGTTTAATAAATTTCCTGTAAACATTTTTAGAATCCAATAAACCGTCGTACCTCTTTCTTGTCAACTGGAGGCGGCCAGGACATTATGGCTGTGCGACCTTTTGAGGATCCATTGCCATCCCTCCTGTAGAGATTACTAGTCCGATAAAGTGAATGGTCTGCCGTTCGAATTCACATCTTGGCATAGAGTCCATTTTGTCTTAACCTAAGAAGGACCTGTTTCACATGGTCACGATGTAGTTCCAGGGAAACCGAGAAAATCAGAATGTCGTCTAGATAAACGATCATGAATAAGTCTAGGAAGTCTCTAAAAATATTATTTTTGAAATGCTGGAAAGTTGCTGGTGCGTTACATAACCCAAAGGGCATAACAAGGTACTCGAAATGGCCAAACCGTGTCCGGAAGGCCGTTTTCCACTCATCACCCTTTCTGATCCTGATCAAGTTGTAAGCACCTCGTAGATCCAACTTGGTGAAAATCGTTGCAGAGCGGAGTCTCTGGAGTAATTCTGGAATTAGAGGCAGGGGGTAGCGGTTTTTAACGGTAATACGATTTAGTTCCCTGTAATCCACACACGGCCGGAGTGAGTGGTCCTTCTTTTCAACAAAGAATATTCCTGCTCCGGTGTTCTGCCAAGAAAGTTCCGCTCGGCGGATTAGTTCCCCCCTCTACTGCGCATGCGCAGTAGAAGCCGGCGGAAATAGCCGAAGCGGAACAGCTGAAAATCAGCTGTACACGGCGCCTGTAAGAGGGCCCCTCGCGGGCTCGCTTCGCTCGCCACGCTTCGGGCACGGCCTCGCTGCGCTCGGCACTTTTAGATTCCCCCTCTAGGTCCACTTGGATAGAGGGGAAGGAATCTGGACCCAGAGCGCAGGCGCCGTGTACAGCTGATCGAAGCGTTTGAGCTTCGGCTATCTCCGGCGGCCAACAGTAGTACGTACTGCGCAGGCGCTGCGCCTGCGCAGTACAGGGGGGAACCTATCCGCCGAAGGAACTTATTCGGCAAGACACCGGCTGGAGAAGTAGAGTGTCGGATGAACCCCTTTTTGAGGTTCTCGTTGACGTAGTCTTTCAGAACCAAGAGTTCAGGTTCAGAGAGGGGGAAAATTCGGCCAAAGGGGATTTCTGCCCCTGGTAAAAGTTCAATTGGGCAATCGTAGGCCCGGTGGGGAGGAAGGGTGTCTGCTTTCTGTTTATCAAAGACATCCAGGAAATCGTGGTATACGGGTGGAACAAGATCTTGGGATTCGGATGTGGGTTTGAGACAGCCAACAACTGGTACTGAGTGGTGGAGGGTTTGGAGGCAATAGGCAGATGGAAAGACCACCTTGCCAGTTGTCCAATCGATCTGTGGGTTGTGTGCTTGCAACCATGGCATTCCCAGGATTATTGGGAAGAGTGGTGAGGATATCACGTCTAGGCACAACAGTTCTTGGTGGTTGGGTGAGATATCAGCGGGCAGAGGTTGAGTTTCTTGAATGATGGGCCCAGATTTGATGTTGGACCCATCAGCTAGTCGTATGGACAATTTGTGTTGCTTGGGACGTAGAGGAATCTTGTGTTGCAGGGCGAAGGCATGGTCGACGAAGCAACTACAGGCGCCTGAGTCAACAATGGCCTGGACCTGGAGTGCCCCTTCCAGAAGCTGTAGGGAGACAGGAACAGCAATGTGAGTTGATCTTGATAGAGCCAAAGCACAAGGATCAAGAGAAGGAGAGACACACTTATGAGTCTTGTTAGGACACATGTGGCTCCTCCACAGTAAAGGCAGAGATTATTCATATGGCGGCGCTGCTTCTCTTCTGGTGTCAATGGGGCAGGAAGCAGGCCTAATTGCATTGGCTCAGGAGCTTCAGTGACTGGAGCAGATAGTGGGGTTGCAGGAATAGGTGGGTGGCTGGGTACCCTAGGTAACATCCACATGGGCCGGTATTGGCTGGTTCTTTCAGATCTTCGCTCCCTCAGCCGGCGATCGATCTGAATAGATAGCTGAATCAGTTCTTCAAGAGAATTGGCGACCCCCACCCGAGCTAGTTCATCTTTCAATGCCTCTGACAGTCCTGAGCGGAACTGAAAATGAAGAGCGGCGTCGTTCCACTGTGTGTCATAACTCCACCGTCTAAAGTCTGTGACATAGTCCTCCACAGGCCTACGGCCTTGCTGGAGGGAGTGGAGACTAGCCTCAGCTGTAGTGGTGCGCTGAGGGTCATCATAAAGCTTAGCCATTTCATCCAAAAAAGAGTCCATGGTGCCTAGCAAGGGACTAGCTTGTTCTAATAGATGGTGAGCCCAGGTCTGGGGTTCTCCCTGAAGCAACAAGATGATGAATCCCACCTTGGTACTTTCCAAGGAGAAGGTGCGAGGCTGAAGTAGGAAATACAGATGGCAAGCGTTTCTGAAAGCACAGAATTTACTGCGGTCTCCCATGAATCTTTCTGGAGCAGGAACTCATGGCTCTGGGGGTGGCACCACTACTGTGGGAGCAGAAGTTGAGATCGATGGTGCAGGTGCTGCGGCTGTCTGGCGTGCCGAGGTGCTTGGAGAGAGAGACTCCACTCGTTGCTCAAGTCGCTGATAGCCATCCTGCAGGCCCTGGACTGCTTGAGTGAGGTTTGCAATCTGCTGGCACAGAGCATCCATAGCTGAGGCCCCCCTTTCAGACTCCATTTGGCTGGATTGTACTGTCACGTACCTTACTGTGGAGTCTAAAATGACGAGGGTGGCCTCTTGCACTGTTCCAGTCCTAACACCCCTGGAGGTGGAGACAGGGCTGCTAGGGCAACGGAAGGGTGCAGGTGCCTGTTGGCAGGATCAGGAACACCGGAGCCTAGAGATGCTGGTGAGATGTTGATCCTGGATAGGTTCAGGAAAGTCCAACAGGAGAACTTGCAAGGTCGGGAACAAGCAGGAGTCGGCAACGTGCTGGCAGGAAGGTACACAAATCGATAGGCAGGTTTGTAGTCAGGGGCTAGCAGAGGTTGGCAATGGGCTGGCAGAGAGGTACAAGATTGGAAGACAGAGCCATGGTCAGAAGTTCAAGCCGGGTTCAGTACAGGAAGCAGAAGTAAACAGAGTTGCAGGGATAATCCAAAAGAGTAGTCAGGAAGGCCAAGGTTTCAGGATCAAGGTTCAATCAAACAGCAAACAGCAATCAAGGATAGCTGAGACAATCCAGCACTAATACTAGTATGCTGACCCTTTAAATAGGGCGCCCTGTGCTGTGATTCGTTGGCTTGCGGACATGCCCACGCCGACGTGCACTCGTTCGTATGAGAGTACTAACGTGCGTGCCTGGTCCATGGTTCACACATTCGTGCCGCACGTCTGGCTGGCACACAGGAACGAGCGTTTGTAATGGTTCTCTGACACATACTGAAGCTGAGCATGATTCCCTCCCTTCGGAGACTGGGCTGCAGGGCAGTATTCCAACATAACAAGCCCAAACACACCTCCAAGATGACCACTGCCTTGCTGCCTTACCTAGCTGAGGGTAAAGGTGATGGACTGGGCAAGCATGTCTCCAGACCTAAACCCTATTGAGCATCTGTGGGGCATCCTCAAATGGAAGGTGGAGGAACGCAAGGTCTCTAACATCCACCAGCTCTGTGATGTCATCATGGAGTAGTGGAAGAGGACTGCAGTGGCAACCTGTGAAGCTCTGGTGAACTCCATGCCCAGGAGGGTTAAGACTGCTGGAAAATAATGGTGGCCACACAAAATATTGACACTTTGGGTCCAATTTGGATATTTTCACTTAGGGGTGTACTCACTCACTTGTAGCAAAGTGTAATTGTGAGAAAAAAAATTATACTGCCACTAACTAACTAGCCTGCCTAATCTAGCTTAATCTATCTCCATCCACAGTCACACACTATACACAGCCGCTATGTAAGCAGCCTTATATAGTGTGGAGCGTGAACTTAGTCCCCCTGATCCATGATTGGTCAAAGGGGTCAAAGGCAGGTGCATGCTTTGGCCAATCATCAGACATTAATTCACTGTGATCTTGCAGTGCATTATGGGGTGTTCCGCTGTGCTCAAATTTGCAGCGAATGCCCCATAATATTCACTGTTTGAACATAGAGCTCACCCCTAATTTTTATATACACACACACACACACACACACACACACTAACCTGGGGGACAGGTAGCAGGCACAAAGCTCCCTGGGATGAGCAGTCTTTCAGGCACAGATACCAAATCCAGTGGAATAGTGACAAACAGTGCGGTGTTTATTTGTGATATATACAAGTCTATATACAGGTGCTGTACATTGTTCCAAAAGGAAACTAATAGGAACAAAAATAGCCAAAACAAAACCTAGCCGTGTCTCGGCACTAACTAAACAATATTTACAGATCCTAACTACTAAGCTGAGCAAGCCTACAGCTTGTCAGCTTCCACATACCTTTTTGCACTCTTACACAGAAGTTCTCTGAGTATCCCAGGCCAAGAGCAAAGGCTGTCTGCTCAGGTGAGCTTAAATTAGCCTGGGGGAGAGGACCAAGACCTGAACTGGACCATGGATCAGAGATCCCTGAACCTGTATGAGAGGAGCCTGGGAGATGTATAAACCCCGAACAGGACTTTTCCTGGCTCTCTCTGGGACGCTCTGCTACATATCCCCCCCCTTGTTTCAACCCCAGGGTTGGAACACCTGTAGCCCAACAGGAGTGAACACGGGACAGGGCATCTACATTCCCCATCTCAACACCTGGCCTGTGTTTTACAGTGAATGAGTAATCCTGTAGAGCCAAAAACCACCGGTTCACCCGTCTATTAGTCTCCTTCTTTTGGGCCATCCATTTCAGAGGAGCATGGTCAGTTATTAACTTAAACTGGCGTCCTAACAAATAGTACCTGAGTGCATCCACGGCCCACTTTATGGCTAAACACTCCTTTTCAATGACTGCATACCTTTGCTCATGGTCATTGAGCTTTCTGCTTAGGTACACCACAGGGTGTTCTTCCCCATTGTGTACCTGTGATAGTACTGCCCCGATACCAACATCAGATGCATCCGTCTGAACCAAAAAATCTTTGGAGAAATCGGGGGAGTACAGTACTGTTTGTGCACAAAGAGCGTTCTTCAGGACTCGGAAAGATTCCTCTGCTACTGAGGACCATTTCACCATTACCGAGTCTTTCCCTTTTGTAAGGTCTGTCAGTGGGGCAGCTATAGTTGCAAAATTTGGGATAAATCTTCTATAATACCCCGCAATGCCAAGAAAGGCCCTGACCTGCTTCTTGTTTGCAGGACGTGGCCATTCCGGGATGGCTTCTATTTTATTCACTTGAGGTTTTATGACACCACGCCCAATATTGTAGCCCAAATACTTGGCTTCCTCTAGATCAATGGCACATTTCTTTGGATTTGCTGTAAAACCTTCTTTGAAGAGGGAATCGAGGACAGCCTGGACACGGGGCAAGTGAGACTCCCAGTCAGTGCTATGTACCATTATGTCATCTAGATATACTGCTGCATATTGTTGGTGGGGTCTTAGAGTCCTGTCCATGGCCCTCTGAAATGTGGCGGGGGCATTTTGCAACCCAAAAGGCATTTTTTTATATTGAAAGGAACCCTCCGGGGTCACAAATGCAGTCTTCTCTTTGGCGCTACCAGTCAGGGGTATTTGCCAATAACCTTTTGTCAAGTCCAAAGTGGTCAGATAGCGAGCCTTGCCAAGTCGGTCTATAAGTTCGTCCACTCTGGGCATTGGGTACGTGTCAAACTTTGTCACTGCATTAAGCTTCCTGAAGTCATTACAGAACCTCCAAGTGCCATCCGGTTTTGGGACTAACACGATGGGGCTAGACCAGTCACTATTGGATTCCTCAATGACATCTAGCTCCAACATTCTTTTAACTTCCTCGCTGATGTCCTTTCTCCTCGCTTCAGGAATTCGGTATGGTTTGAGCTTGACACGGACCCCAGGTTCAGTAAAAATATCATGCTGAACTGCTGAAGTCGTGCCAGGTAACTCTGAAAATTTCTCTCTATTTCTTATCAGGAATTCTCTAGTTTCCTGCTTTTGAGAATTCCAACACGACTGAACACCATAAACAGCTCTTTGGCAATGTTTTTAGCAGACGCAGTGCGTAAGGGAATGGCCTCTGGGTAACGGGTAGCATAATCCATGATTACGAGGATATGCTGATGACCTCGGGCAGACTTGGGGAGTGGACCCACAAGGTCCATGGCAATCCTCTCAAAGGGCACTTCAGTAATGGGCAAGGGCACTAAAGGACTTCGGAAGTTGGGTAGTGGGGCAGCCATCTGACACACAGGACAGGATTGACAATAATTCTCAATATCCTTCTGTATACCGGGCCAATAAAACCTGCACAACACCCTTTCAGTAGTTTTCTCAACCCCTAAATGACCTCCTAGCAAGTGCCCATGGGCAAGTTCCAACACCACCCGTCTGTATGGCTTAGGGACCACCAACTGTTCAACCACTTCATCATTTTTCTTACATACACGATACATTAAATCCTCATTGCTGCTGAAATAAGGAAAACAGAGCCTGTCCCCTGATTCGACAGGTACATCATTAATCACCATTACATTTTCCCAGGCCCTGGCAAGGGTTGGGTCTTTTCTCTGTTCGGTACCAAAATTTTCCTTGTGTACATTAAGGTCAGCAAACTCCAACGTAGGCTCAGATTCAGCAGATGGCTGTCCAGCTCCACTGGTTGTGGGGACCTCCTCAGGCTCCTCCAGCTCTCCTGCCATAACTGAGAAAGGAAAACCCGGGGAGCACTGAGAAGAGTCCCCTGAACCCACATTGTCAGTAGCGGCCAGGAGGTCTGGCTCTGTCACTGAGTCAGCTACTGCGACCGGGTCGGGACGATCCCACAGTTCCCAAAACTTAGGGAAGTCCCTACCAACGATGGCCTCATGCACCAAGTGGGGCACAAGTCCGACCGGATGGGTCACCGTACCTAAGTCAGTTTTAAACTGAACAGTGGCTATAGGATACTCGCGGGTATCCCCATGTATACAGATCACAGCAACTTTTTTAGCATACAAATTCACAGTTTCAACCATCTCAGCTGTAACCAAAGTCACTAGACTTCCAGAGTCCAGCAAGGCCGTAATAGGCTTATTATTAACAGTCATTTGGCACATGTGTTTTCCCATACTTGGTGCTGCAGCGCATGAAACAGCAGAAAACATAGACTGCCTTCTAATAGATAGATCACACTGCATTGGTTCATCTGTCAATGGACAGTTTGCTGCAACATGTCCCAGTTCTTGGCAACGAAAACACCTGATGTTTCCCCAGTTTGGTTTGCTGACAGGCAGTAGCTTCCCTTGTTTGGGACACCAAACTTCAGTCCTGGCACCAACAATCCTCCCCCCTATTTCCTTGCCATGCTTACCACCCACTTCCCCTGGAACAGTCTTACCGGTTGCCTGGGGAGACCGTGGCTTTGGGCGGAAAGTCCATGCGGCTGTAGGGGTGGTGACCAGGTTCTCTGCAGCAAAGTACCTTTCAACAAGTTCCACGAGGTTGTCCGCCGAGTTGGGGTCTCCTTGACTCACCCACTTCTGCAGAGGAACTGGTAGTGACCTCAGGAACCGGTCCATGACCACACGCTCCACTTTGTGGCCCGGACAGGGACTCTGGCTGTAGCCATTTTCTCACCAAGTGAATTAGGTCGAACATCTGCGATCTTGGGGGCCTCTCGTCTTGGAAGAACCAGCTGTGGACCCGCTGTGCTCGAACTGCCAGGGTGACACCAAGTTGCGCCAGGATTTCCCGCTTGACCTTTTCATAGTCTCCTGCTTCTGCTGACTCCAAATCATAGTAGGCCTTCTGCGATTCTCCAGACAGCAAGGGGGCGACCAGTCCTGCCCACTGGGTTTTGGGCCAACCTTCCCTCTCAGCGGTCCGTTCAAACATTAAGAGAAAGGCCTCTGGATCATCATCTGCAGTCATCTTGGAAAGAAAGCGACCCACATGGATGGCTGAGGGCTTGTCTCCAACAACATTAACTTTAGCAGGTGACCACTGTGCTAGCGTCTCCACAACCGCAGCCAGGGTTTTCCTATCCTCTTTTGCATCAGTGGCTAGCTGTTCAAACAGCCTCTGCGATAGCTCCTGTACAGCACCAATCTGTTGGCCTTGGTTTGCTCCTGTGCGATAGCGTTTGTTTGCTGCAGTGCAACGTTTGCTTGTTGCTGTGCAGCATTGGATTGTTGCTGTGCAGCATTGGATATCACCAATTGTTTTAGGATTTCCTCCATGTTTAGGCACTCTAGGTACTGGCCTTTTAAGTAGTAACTAACTACAGCTGGTCGCAGTCTCCACCATATGTAACCTGGGGGACAGGTAGCAGGCACAAAGCTCCCTGGGATGAGCAGTCTTTTAGGCACAGATACCAAATCCAGTGGAATAGTGACAAACAGTGCGGTGTTTATTTGTGATATATACAAGTTTATATACAGGTGCTGTACAGTGTTCCAAAAGGAAACTAATAGGAACAAAAATAGCCAAAACAAAACCTAGCCGTGTCTCGGCACTAACTAAACAATATTTACAGATCCTAACTACTAAGCTGAGCAAGCCTACAGCTTGTCAGCTTCCACATACCTTTTTGCACTCTTACACAGAAGTTCTCTGAGTATCCCAGGCCAAGAGCAAAGGCTGTCTGCTCAGGTGAGCTTAAATTAGCCTGGGGGAGAGGACCAAGACCTGAACTGGACCATGGATCAGAAATCCCTGAACCTGTATGAGAGGAGCCTGGGAGATGTATAAACCCCGAACAGGACTTTCCTGGCTCTCTCTGGGACGCTCTGCTACAATATATATATATATATATATATATATATATATATATATATATATATATACATATATATATATAGTTGGAACCCTATGTCCGATATGGACATAGATAACATTTATAGTTAACATAAGACTTACCATCGGAAATAGACCTGGAAGTGTGGACTTACCATATGAAATGGACCTGAAAGTATGCCTTGGTCTAATGGCCGGTATGCCAAAATAAGGGGGCATACCCTGGTTTAAGAAATGATTATTCTGTAAAGAGAAATGAATAGTTGAGAAATGCTGTGAAATGGGGATGGGAGGGTGGGTATCGCGCACAGGAAACCGACAAGCACCACAGGTGAGCGGGCTGCTTAAATACCCCCCGGGCTCCTCCCATAAATTCAGGCCACCATACTGGCCTTCCTACTTATGGTTGGAGCCCTATGTCCGATATGGACATAGATAACATTTATAGTTAACATAAGACTTACCATCGGAAATAGACCTGGAAGTGTGGACTTACCATATGAAATGGACCTGAAAGTGTGCCTTGGTCTAATGGCCGGTATGCCAAAATAAGGGGGCAAAAACATTCAGGTAGGGGTATAATATTTTATTGGTTTTCAGTTATTCATTGAGCCAATTTGGAAAATGCCTGTGCCATCTCTACTTGGGGATTGGGGATATACTGGGCGAAGCAGGCTGATTTCCACCTGCCTAGTCTTTTGATGACGTGGTCTGGGACCCCATGGCGGGATGCTGCGGAGGCTGCTCCGATACGAAAGGAGTGTCCAGAATACTGACTGGGTTTAAGGTGAAGATTGCGGAGAAGTATCCTTATGTGTTTCACAAACTGACAGGCACTTAAGGGTTTAACTGGGAATGGTAGAAGGGGACTGGTGTCCGGTTGTTCATGCAGGAGTGACAGGAGACGGTTAAGTACGGTGACTGGACACCAGCTGTTATTGGTTTTGTAGAGGTGAATGTCCACTCCAGAGCCTGTTTGCTGGGTTTTAGAAACCTCGAGGTGAAGGATGAAATGGTCTTGGTAGCGAAGCAAGTGCCGTCTGCATAGTACTTGGTCTGTGGGGTTGTTACAGGTGAACTCGCCAGGTCGCAAGAACCCGTAGTAAGCCAAATATATGGCTGCTTGTAGGACCGTGCTGGGGAGCAGACCGAATGGAGAAGTAGCCAGAATAGTCGACATATCCCTGAAGATGGGCCCCGTAATGGGTAAGCGCTTGATGCTGATCACTGGTTGTTGTTTCTGAATGCCCCTTAGGATGGCTCGTATATCGTGTGATGAGAACAGTGAAGATTTTGTGGGGTCTTCAAGAGTCAAGAAATGTTGTATGCCGGCTAGGTATAGCCGAATGGTATTGTAAGATAAGGCCAGCTGAGTGTGGCAGTATGAAGTGAAGGCCAGTACCTGTTTGACATCTGTTGGTCCTTTACAGCAGGATGTGAGGAATTTATTGAACGCCCTCCAAGCTGTCTGGTAGGCTTTGAGTGTGTTATGAGAGAGTGAGTGATTGATGAGCTGCGTTGCTCCTTGTAAATGTTGAGCTAGTCCAGGGTCAGCTGTGACCAGACAGGGATAGGGGCCGACACTGGATCGGCTCCGGGAACCTGTTTGAAAAAGGAGGTGTAGTTAAAACGTGACAGTGCGTCAGCAGCTAAATTGTATCTGCCTGGAATACATGCACAGTGTATGTTAAACTGATGCTGTAAATACAGTTGTACCAATCTGCGCAGGAAGGACATGACTGCTAGGGACTTAGACCTGCCTTTGTTGATGATGTCTGCCGTGGCCTGATTGTCGGTGGTGAAGACCACGGTTTGCCCTGTCCAATGGTGACCCCAGAGTTGTGCAGCTGCCACTATGGGATAGAGTTCGAAGAGGGAAGATGTTCGGGTAAAACCGGGTATCAACAGTATCTGTTGAGGCCAGGGTCCTGAAAACCATTGGTGGCCAAAAATTGCCGCGAAACCTGGTGGAAGCTGCAGCGTCTGTCACCACCTGAGGTGAAAGGGCCGAAACCATGGGTATAAATAGGGATATGCCGCTACAGGCGGACAGGAATTCCTCCCACATAGATAGGTCCGCTATTGCTGCGGAGTCTAGATTCAGGATCTGATCGGGGTCTTGTGTTTCTGACAGGAATCTCAGCAGACGTGACACGAAGGTGCGGCCTTGTGTAATAATTCGCATGGCGAAATTAAGCATTCCCAGGAGAGATTTCAACTGCTTTTTGGTACACCCCTTGGTGTGGGTGAATTTGTGAAGGACCACCCTAATGCGGGTTAGTTTGTCGAGGGGGAGACTGCCTTGCATAGTGCAGGTGTCTAAGTTGACTCAGAGAAAGGTGATGTTGTGTGCTGGGCTGTCGACTTTGTGCTTGGCGATGGGAAGATTGAGATTTCCGAATACCACTTTGAGTTTGTCGAGGTCTCCTGGGGGCTTGCTGGGAGGTTCTATTAGTAGGAAGTCGTCCAGGTAATGGATGACTTCTTGGCACTGAGCCTTGTGTACCAGTATCCAAGCGAGGGATTGAGCGAATGTGTCGAAGAGCCAAGGGCTACTCTTCGAACCAAACGTCAGTTTTGTGGCAAAATAATATGCCTCCTTCAACTTGATGCCATGCCAGCACCAAAGGGATGGGTGTATAGGCAGGAGCTTGAAGGCATCCGAGATGTCAGTTTTGGAAAGCCAGGCACCTGTACCTGCTTTGATGACTGCTCGAATTGCCATGTCCACGGAGGAATATTTTAGGGAGAATTCTTCGGAGGGGATCAGGGAATTGAGACTGGGGATGTGGGAAGAATGAGGCGCAGACAGGTCGTACACCAAACGTAATTTATTTGTGAATTTGCCTTTGACAAGCCCAATAGGGCTGACTCTCCAAGTGCTGAAAGGGGGCTGAGTGAAGGGGCCTATGACGTACTCTCGGTCTACTTCTGCTTGTAAGAGCCGATCTATGGCTTGTTCGTCAATGGCCGCTGAACGAAGATTCCCACATTCGTAAGTACTGTGGGGTAGTGAAATGAGGCCGGTGTGAAACCCTACTGTGAACCCCTGGATAAGGTAGGTGGCCAGGGAGGGGGTGGGGTGTGAGGTGAGGTAGAGTCCTAGCCACACGACGTTGATCCGGCTTAGTCATGCCCTCTTCTGTTGTTTGACTTCGCACAAGTTTCTTGGGTGCGCTCTTTGGCATAAGGTGCAGATGTGGAGTAGGCGGCACTGACTGAAGTTGCAGGACCCGTAATTGTAATTATTGCAGATGGCTGCCCCTCCCACGGTTCAGACTGGGCGTCCGAATTTGTCCACCTGAGGCGTTTGTTCAGGGTCCGACTGACCCTGAAGTGCACCGGAGGTAGAGGGACATTCGAAGGGACGTCTCATTGTCGCATTGGCGCACCAGGTGGCAGTGTGGGTGGAGGACTGGCAAATCGCAGACAGGGGTGAGCGTAAGCCGGCAAAATGGCGGCAGAACAGCTCTGTGTCCATGAGACTCCAATTTGTTGTCGTTTGGAACTGTGTGAGCCTGGCTGCCGCCTTTGCGGAAAAGGAACGGTGGTAGTCATAAAAAGAAAATCCTCCATACTTGTAGCCCAGGTCTACTACCGTATGGAGGTACAAGTCCAGCTCTTCCCTTCTGCTGGGGGCGGCTGAGCATATGACGTCTCTCAGCATGCCAAAGGCCAAGGTGAACTCTGGGACAGATAACTTCCGGTTCAGTCTGGGGTCTTTGGCTTTAAGGACCACCGATATGTCACCCCAGGTGTAAGCCTTATTTTCTGCCAGATCGTGCACAGAAATGAGGAGAGAGGCCAGGTTGACGTCCCTGCCGTCCAAAATGTCCTTCCTGATGCTGGTTGGAACCAAATGGGAGGGGTAGACAATGGGGCTCCAGCCTGTGGTACCTGCAGGAAGGGGTGTTAAAGTTTGGGCTGCGGTTGGGTCGGGGATAGCCGCGGCCGGTCGAGCCTCCAGGAGTGCCACCCTGGTTTGTACGTCTGTGACCGAGGTAGACAGGGACGACACCATCGTGTGAAGTTGTGAGATGGCTGAAGATATCGACTGGAGGGATGCCTGTTGGGTGCTGGGTCCTGCTGCTGGTGGGGGGAAGAGGAGCTTGAACAGCTCGCCTTTCCTCGCTGTGGCGGGGAAGGGCACACCTCTGCGTCTTAGCTCTGCCGTCAGTTTGGGGATAGTCCATCCCCTGAGGGACCGGGGAAGGTGACAGAGGGGCCGTGAAGTCTTCGCTGCCGGCCTGAGACATGGTTGATCTGGTGAGGATATCCTGTCTTTGAGCTCGTGTTTTTTGGTTGACTGTAACCTATTGTGGGTGACATGAATTTCAAGTTTTTGCTTTGATTCCCTGAGTCATACTTACCCGACTTATTTTCTCCCATTTTTTTTTTTTTTACCTGGGGGGATATCGTCCAACCTGGTGCAGGGTGGACCTACTGAACTTTGACTGACCTGGAGGAAAATGAAAGGTGATAATTCATGAAGGGTTGCTGGCTAACTTGAAGCAATGACTTGTATGGTGCTTGCAATCTTGTGACAATGAAATGATTTGAAATGTTTGCCTTGATTATGAAATGAGTGAACTCTCTTGTCATGACCGAGGTCCGGCTCGGTCGTGCCGTGACTGTGCCGACCGTGAACCAGGCTCTGGAGCATGTACTGAAATGAGGTAACTGAAAAACATTGGTGCACACCGGGACGAATCGGTGCGTGAAATGTTTTACCTTCACCGAGGCTCGAATTGGTTGTGCCGCATTTTGCGACTGGCAACGAACCAAGCTCTGGTATAGGTATGGATACGGCCGAAACAACTGAGGCATTCCGTGACGAATCGGTGCATCTCGGATGCGACTGGTTTCGAAACGGTGATGTCCTGTGGGAGTGAAATGAATGGTAGCAATTCCCATGACAGAGATGCGGATCGGTCGCCCGATATCTGTGACTAGCTACGATTCAGACTCTGGAGCATGTTTCAGAAATGAGGCCGAGCCCTGGGGCACGCCGTAACGAATCGGTGCATCGAGGATGCGACTGGATTCGAAGCGGAGCACGGTAAGTGCAGATGTAACATTTGTTGCCATGACAATGGCGCGAGTCGGTAATGCCGCTGTAGCGACTGACTGCGAATCAGACTCTGGAGCATGTACTGAAATGTGGCAAATAGCTGGGGCACGCCGAGACGTGCACAGGAAACCGACAAGCACCACAGGTGAGCGGGCTGCTTAAATACCCCCCGGGCTCCTCCCATAAATTCAGGCCACCATACTGGCCTTCCTATATATATATATATATATATATATATATATATATATATATATATGTGTGTGTGTGTGTATGTATATATATATATATATCGTATATATATATATATATACGATATATATACACACACACACACACATACATACTATAGTTCACTTAAAGGTGGTAGAGAACTCATTAACAAAAATCCCCAGCAAGCATAAACATATTATGTATTGCATTTCTAAGCATACAGTAACAGATTACTCTGGAAACCCATTGCAGCTTTCTTGCTATTTGTGCAGCTTGTTTTGTTATTTCTCAGCCCTGTCCAAAGCAGGTGTAATTTTTGTGGTAATCTCTCAATTCCTCCCACATCTGGACTTCCACACTTTCTAGTATGTTGTAGCCAGAATCTCGCAGATGAGAAATAAAAAGGAATCAGGCCTTGCTTTCATGTAAAGTTGCCATAGTGTCTTGGTCATGCACAGGAGCGGATCCAGAGTCTAGTCTCGGGAGTGGCACTGCCAGAAAATAAGGTGTTGCTTACAGAACTGTATTTAACGTATCATACAGTCCTAACCTTGTTTAACCACTTGCTGACCGGGTCATAGCCGACAGACGGCTACATTCTGGTCGGCTTATTCTGACCCTTTGCATCACGGATCATGGTAAATGGCCGCTAATAGCGATCACTTGTAAACAAACCAGCATCATGTCCGGTTCCTCTCTCCCTCCCTCATACTGATCAATACAGTGCAAGGGGAGAGGGGGGAGATCAGGTGCAGCAGCGCTGTGGGCTGGATGTGTACAGCCCATAGTGCTGATCTGTGCCCATTCCAGCACTCATCCAACCATCCATCCATCCCTACTCATCCATGCTCAGCAATACTCATCCATCCATCCATACTCATCCATCCATCCATACTCATCCGTGCTCAGCAATACTCATCCATCCATCCTCATCCATCCATCTTCAGCAATACTCACCCATCCATTCATACTCATCCATCCATCCTTTCTCAACAATACTCATCCATCCATCCTCAGCAATACTCATCCATCCATCCTCAGCAATACTCATCCATGCATACTCAGAAATACTCATCCATCCATACTCTTCCATGCTCAGCAATACTCATCCATCCATTCATACCCATCCATGCACAGCAATACTCATCCATCCATCCTCATCCATCCTCAGCAATACTCATCCATCCATACTCATCCATCCTCAGCAATACTCATCCATCCATCCATGCTCAGCAATAGTCATCCATCCATACTCAGCAATACTCATTCAGCCATTCATACTCAGCAATACTCATCCAGCCATACTCAGCAATATTCATCCATCCATCGATGCTCAGCAATACTCATCCATCCATACTCAGCCATACCCAGCCATCCCATCCACACTCAGCCATACCCAGCCATACCCACCCAGCCATACTCAGCCATACCCGACCCAGCCATCCCATCCATACTCAGCCATACTAAACCATCCCATCCACACTCAGCCATACCCACCCAGCCATACTCAGCCATACTCGACCCAGCCATACGCAGCCATACCATTCATACACAGCCATACCCAGACATGCACATTTATGGCTGAACCATGCTTAGCCATCCCCATCCACAGCTCATCCATGCCACTACAGTGCCTCAAAGTGTAATAGGTGATCAAATTAGATTTAAAATGTATGCCCCTAGAATGCCTGATGGTGCTCCCTGTATGCTGGGCCTCTGTATGTGGCCAGGCTATGTAAAAGTCTCACATATATGGTATCGCCATACTCAGGAGGAGTAGGAGAATCTATTTTGGGGTGTAATTTTTGCCATGTACATGCTATGTGTTAGAAATATTGTATAAATGGACTTTGTGTTAAAAAAAAGTGTTTTCATTTTCTTTCCACATTTTCCAAAAAAAGACATGTTCAAAAGACTTGCTATGCCTCATAGATTGTACGTTGGGTTGTTTTCTTTCCATAATGGGGTCATTTTTTGGGCGTTTTTATTGTCCTGGTGCTCCAGGGCCTTCAAAAGTACAAGAGGTAGTCAAGAAATTAGATGTGTAATTTATGCTCCTGGAACGCCTGAAGGTGCTCCCTGCATGTTAGGCCTCTGTATGTGGCCACAGTGTGTAAAAGTCTCACACATGTGGTGTCACCATACTCAGGAGGTGTAGTAGAATGTAATGTGTGGTATGCTGTGTGTGAGAAATAACCTAATAATATGACACTTTTGTGAAAAAGAAAAAATAATCTTGATTTTGCAAAGAATTGTGGGAAAAAATTACAACTTCAAAAAACTCACCATGCCTCTTTCTAAATACCTTTGAATGTCTACTTTTCAAAAAGAGGTCATTTGGGGGTTATTTGTACTGTCCTGGCTTGTTAGGGTCTCAGGAAATGAGCTAGGCCGTCAGTACTTCAGGTGTGATCAACTTTCAGTGATTGGCACTAGGGATGAGCCGAACACCCCCCGGTTCGGTTCGCACCAGAGCCTGCGAACGGACCGAAAGTTCGCACGAACGTTAGAACCCCATTGACGTCTATGGGACTCGAACGTTCGAAATCAAAAGTGCTCATTTTAAAGGCTAATTTGCATGGTATTGTCCTAAAAAGGGTTTGGGGACCCGGGTCCTACCCCAGGGGACATGTATCAATGCAAAAAAAACTTTTAAAAACGGCCGTTTTTTCGGGAGCAGTGATTTTAATGATGCTTAAAGTAAAAAAAAAAAAGTGAAATATTCCTTTAAATATCGTACCTGGGGGATGTCTATAGTATGCCTGTAAAGTGACGCGTGTTTCCCGTGTTTAGAACAGTCCCTGCACCAAATGTCATTTTTAAAGGAAAAAATCTCATTTAAAACTGCTTGCGGGTTTAATGTCATGTCGGGTCATGGCAATATGGATGAAAATCAGTGAGACAAACGGCATGGGTACCCCCCAGTCCATTACCAGGCCCTTTGGGTCTTGTATGGATATTAAGGGGAACCCCGCATCCAAATTAAAATAAGGAAAGGCCCTATATACTCTGAACAGCAGTATACAGGCGGTGCAAACAAGACAGGGACTGTAGGTTTGTTGTTAAGTAGAATCTCTTTGTAATTTTGAACGGGTACATTTTTAACGCGTTTAGCTCCAGCCAAAAAATCTTTTTTAAGCTTTTTGGAAAACATAGGGAAAGGTTATCACCCCTATGACATTTGTTTTGCTGTCTTTCCTCCTCTTCAGAAGATTTCACCTCACTTTTTGTCCCAATGAAAAATGTTTTTTGAAAATTTGGGTTTTTTGTGGAACAAGGATTGGAAAGCATCAGTGGAAAGGAGAAATTGTTTTCCCATATTAACTCTTACAGGAGAGAATTTCCCTTCCTAGGGGTAGATTTCATCTCACTTCCTGTTGTCTCCTTCCGTTTGCAAGTAGGAGTCGTTTGTAAGTTAGATGTTTGAAAGTAGGGTCCTGCCCTATATACTCAGCAGAAATTTGGGCCTTAGGTGTTGCTGTGGCCACAACACTGTAAGCCCTCACAGGGCCCTGCTGTGAAATATTAGATCAAGAATTGTAATTACATGCCCCTGTTGAACAGGAGCTGAAAAATTAGGCCTTAGGCACTGGTGCTGTGGTGCCACAACACTGCAACCCCTCACAGACACTCTAGTTGGAACGCAGGAACGAGCCCTGCTGCAAAGTATTGCATCAAAAATTGTAATTACACGCTCCTGTTAGACAGGGGCAGAAAAATTGGGCCTTAGGCACTGGTGCTGGTGCCACAACACTGTAACCCCTCACAGACACTCTAGTTGGAACGCAGGAACGAGCCCTGCTGCAAAGTATTGCATCAAAAATTGTAATTACACGCCCCTGTTAGACAGGGGCAGAAAAATTGGGCCTTAGGCACTGGTGCTGGTGCCACAACACTGCAACCCCTCACAGACACTCTAGTTGGAATGCAGGAACGAGCCCTGCTGCAAAGTATTACATCAAAAATTGTAATTACACGCCCCTGTTAAACAGGGGCTGAAAAATTGTGCCTTAGGCACTGGTTGTGGCGCCCAGAACCAAAAATGTTCTTACAAGCTATCAGCGTGATGATTGAGGAGGAAGAGGATAATTACTCAGGGATAGTCACTCAGCATCAGCATAGGCAGTCTTTGAAGGGATCTGAGATTTCAAAAAAAATTATTCGGTTACATCAGCATCAGGTGCTTGGTAGCTGGTGGTGATCCAAGACTGATTCATTTTTATGCAGGTCAGCTGATCGACCGAGTCGGTGAACAGACGCACCCTGTGATCGGTTACCACGCCTCCAGCAGCACTAAATGTGCGTTCCAAAAGAACGCTGGATGCAGGACAGGCCAGTAGCTCAATTGCATACTGTGCAAGCTCTGGCCAGTGATCCATCCTCAAGACCCAGTAACCCAGAGGATTTTCGGTGGGAAAGGTGTCCAAGTCTGATCTTGCCCCTAGGTATTCCTGCACCATGTAAAACAGACGCTGGCGATGGTTGCTGGAACTGATCATACCTTGGGGCTGCGGACCAAAAAATTGTCTGAACGCATCGGTCAGACGGCCACCTTCTCCACCGCTCCTTCTTTGACTGACCGAAGCCTCAGCAACACGTTGTCCAGAAACAGGAGTTTGTAACCTCCCAGTCTCTGGGAACGCATTGCACAGACCTTTCTGCAAGGCCTCCCGAAGATGTTTCATCCTCTGCTCCCTCTGCGATGGCAAGATAAGGTCCGCAATCTTACCCTTGTAACGTGGATCAAGGAGGGTTGCCAGCCAGTATTGGTCCTTCTCCTTGATACCACGAATACGAGGATCCTTACGCAGGCTTTGCAGGATCAGGGAGGCCATGCAGCGTAGGTTTGCTGAGGCATTCGGTCCGGAGTCCTCTGGGTCACTAAGGACGACAACGTCCGCAGCCACCTCCTCCCAGCCACGTACAAGTCCATGTGTTTCTTGGGACTGATCCCTTAAAGACTGCTGCTGATGCTGAGTGCCAGGCTCCACCTCCATACTGACACAATCTTCCTCCTCCTCCTCCTCCTCCTCCTCCTCGTCCTCTTCCTGTGTGATCGGGCACGCAGGAACACTGTCTGGATAAAGGGGGCCTTGAGAGCTAAGGAAGTCCTCCTCTTCCTGCCTCTGTTCTGCCTCAAGTGCCCTGTCCATTATTCCATGCAGCGTGTGCTCCAACAGGTGGACAAGGGGGACAGTGTCACTGATGCATGCACTGTCACTGCTCACCATCCTCATGGCCTCCTTGAATGGTGACAGGACAGTGCATGCATCCCTGATCATGGCCCACTGGCGTGGGGAAAAAAAACCAAGCTCCCCTGACCCTGTCCTGGTGCCATAGTCGCACAGGTACTCATTGATGGCCCTCTGCTTCGTGTGCAGCTGCTGCAGCATGGCCAACGTTGAGTTCCACCTGGTGGGCATGTCACAGATTAGGCGGTTCTTGGGCAGGTTAAACTCCTTTTGGAGGCCTGTCAGCCGAGCACTGGCATTATATGACCGGCGGAAATGCACACAGACTTTCCTGGCCTGCCTCAGGACATCCTGTAAGCCCGGGTACCTGCCCAAGAACCGCTGCACCACCAAGTTAAGGACGTGAGCCAAACAGGGCACATGGGTCATTTGTCCCTGTCAGAGGGCAGAGAGGAGGTTGGTGCCATTGTCGCAAACCACCATTCCTGCCTTAAGTTGGCGTGGCGTCAACCACCTCTGAACCTGCCCCTGCAGAGCTGACAGAACCTCTGCCCCAGTGTGGCTCCTGTCCCCCAAGCACACCAGCTCAAGCACCGCATGGCATCTTTTGGCCTGCGTACTTGCGTAGCCCCTTGAATGACTACGGAGCACCGCTGGTTCCGAGGAAGAGGCCATGGAGGAAGAAGAAGAGGAGGGGGTGGAGGAGAGAGGTGTGTCACAATCAGCATTTTGGAGGCGTGGTGGCGGAACAACCTCCAACACTACTGCACCTTGTCCTGCATCCTTCCCAGCTGCCAGCAGAGTCACCCAATGTGCCGTGAAACTTAGGTAACGTCCCTGTCCATGCCTGCTGGATCACCTTTCCACTGACCGCCCTGTCCAGCGAGGCATGGACATTGTCTTCCACATGCCGGTAGAGAGCCGGAATCGCCTTCCGTGAGAAAAAGTGGCGTTTGGGTACCTGCCACTGAGGAACCGCACATTCCACAAACTCACGGAAGGGGGCAGAGTCTACCAACTGAAAAGGCAGCAGTTGAAGTGCTAGCAATTTTGCCAAGCTAGCATTCAACCGCTGGGCATGTGGATGGCTGGGAGCAAACTTCTTTCGGCGGTGCAGCAGCTGGGGCAGGGAAATTTGCCTGGTACAATCTGACGTCGGTGTACCAAAAGCAGATTGCCCACAAGTACTTGGCTGTGACACACCTAATTCTACACCTTCATTCCTCTCACTGCAGGTCTCAGAGAGGACTGGAGGTCTAGTGGGGTTGGAAATCTCAGCTGATGAGGAGCAAGGAGAGATCCTCTTTGTTCTTTGGTGTGGGTCTTTTAGATACGCTTGCCAATGAACTGCATGGCAGGTCAACATATGTCTGGTCAAGCATGTGGTACCCAAGCGGGAGATGTTTTGGCCACGTGAGATACGCTTGAGACATATGTTGCAAATAGCAGCGGTGCGATCTGATGCACTCGTCTCAAAAAAGGCCCACACCAAAGAACTTTTTGAATAACGCGCAGAGACTGCAGCGCCCTGCACATGTGGAGCTTTGGGGTGTGATGCAGTCAATGTGCTGCCCTTAGGCTGGCCCCTGGAGGGCATCCTGCCTCGTTGGTGATGTGCCACCTCCTCCTCCTCCTCCTCCTCCTCTCTCCTATCAGGCACCCACGTTGAGTCAGTGACCTCATCATCCCCTCCCTCCTCATCACTGGAGCAAACCTGGCAGTATGCTGCAGCAGGGGGAGCATGACTGCCAGATTGCTGTCCTTCTTGGGCACCCCCTCTGTCCGTGCTCATGTTACTGCCTTCATCAAGCTCAGTATCATCATCAGAGCCTTCCAAACGCTGGGCATCCTCCTGGAGCATGTACCCAACACTGTGGTCAAACAGTTCGAGGGAATCCTCATGAGGACATGGTGGAGCTAGGGAAGGAGTCACTGATGACATTGAGCTGAGGGAAGAGGCCGCTGCATTGCCAGACAAAGCACCCTGGGCATGGGTGAGAGAGGATGAGGAGGATGAGGACGGCTTGGTCATCCACTCGACCAAGTCTTCCGCATGTTGCGGCTCAACACGGCCAGCTGCCGAAAAAAAGGCCAAGCGTGTCCCATGGCCACGTGCTGATGAGGATGCACCGTCTCCACGACCAGCACTAGACACAGAGCCTGCTTGCCCTCTCTTATTGGCTTGTGACTGTCTGCCTCTCCTTCTTGGCCTTCCAGATATACTAATGGCCTGTAGCTGCACTAAGCTGGGATAGAACACCAGTCATTTTCTTCAGGTAGCTTTATATACTGTAACCAGACAAGCCTGCCTGTCAGTAGGAAGATAACAGGAACGGATCTAGCTGAACACTGTGAGCAGGACGCACTGTACTAAATGTAAATAGTCTAGCTGCCTGACCGTGGTACTAATAGGATCAAATAGAACACCAGTAATTTTCTTCAGGTAGCTTTATATACTGTAACCAGACAAGCCTGCCTGTCAGTAGGAAGATAACAGGAAGGGATCTAGCTGAACACTGTGAGCAGGACGCACTGTACTAAATGTAAATAGTCTAGCTGCCTGACCGTGGTACTAATAGGATCAAATAGAACACCAGTAATTTTCTTCAGGTAGCTTTATATACTGTAACCAGACAAGCCTGCCTGTCAGTAGGAAGATAACAGGAACGGATCTAGCTGAACACTGTGAGCAGGACGCACTGTACTAAATGTAAATAGTCTAGCTGCCTGACCGTGGTACTAATAGGATCAAACAGAACACCAGTAATTTTCTTCAGGTAGCTTTATATACTGTAACCAGACAAGCCTGCCTGTCAGTAGGAAGATAACAGGAACGGATCTAGCTGAACACTGTGAGCAGGGCGCACTGTACTAAATGTAAATAGTCTAGCTGCCTGACCGTGGTACTAATAGGATCAAATAGAACACCAGTAATTTTCTTCAGGTAGCTTTATATACTGTAACCAGACAAGACTGCCTGTCAGTAGGAAGATAACAGGAACGGATCTAGCTGAACACTGTGAGCAGGACGCACGACACTAAATGTAAATAGTCTAGAAGATAACAGGAACGGATCTAGCTGAACACTGTGAGCAGGACGCACTGCACTAAATGTAAATAGTCTAGAAGATAACAGGAACGGATCTAGCTGAACACTGTGAGCAGGACGCACTGCACTAAATGTAAATAGTCTAGAAGATGACTGACTGTTCTGCCTAATCTATCTAACTCAAATCAAATGACACTGTCTGTCTCTCTCTCTCTCTCAATGAACGCCGGAACACACACTACACAGGGCCGCCGTGCAGGCGGCCTTATATAGTGTGGGGCGTGTACTAAATCCCCTGAGCCATAATTGGCCAAAGCCTCCTTGGCTTTGGCCAATTATGGCTCTCTGTTCAGGCGGCGCTGTGATTGGCCAAGCAGGTCATAGTGCATGCTTGGCCAATCATCAGCAAGCAATGCACTGTGATGCCGCAGTGAATTATGGGCCGTGACGTGCCACACGAATTTGGCGCGAACGGCCCATATCGTTCGCAATTCGGCGAACGGGCGAACAGCCGATGTTCGAGTCGAACATGGGTTCGACTCGAACACGAAGCTCATCCCTAATTGGCACCATAGCTTGTAGACTCTATAACTTTCACACAGGCCAAATAATATACACCAATTTGGATTATTTTTACCAAAGATATGTAGCAGTATAAAATTTCGCCAACCTTTTATTATGAAAAAATTACTAATTTGCAAAATTTTATAACAGAAACAAAGAAAAATTGTATTTTTTCATTTATAGCGCAAAAAATAAAAAAAACAGCAGTGATTAAATACCACCAAAAGAAAGCTCTATTTGTGTGAAAAAAAAGGACAAAAATGTCATATGGGTACAGTGTTGCATGACTGAGTAATTGTCATTCAAAGTGTGAGAGCACTGAAAGCTAAAAATTGGTCTGGTTAGGAAGGGGGTTTAAGTGCCCAGTGGTCAAGTGGTTAATCAGTTCAATACCAAGCACTTTCGCACCTTCCTGCCCAGGACAATTTCAGCTTTCAGTGCTGTCGCACTTTGAATGACAATTGTGCGGTCATGCAACACTGTACACAAACTAAATTTTTATCATTTTCATCCCACAAATAGAGCTTTCTTTTGGTGGTATTTAAAGCGGAGGTCCGCTGAAAAATAAATATTAAAAGCCAGCAGCTACAAATACTGCAGCTGCTGACTTTTAATATATGAAGACTTACCTGTCCAGGGAGCCCGCGATGTCGGCAGCCGAAGCCGATCCGTCCTTAGGCCCTCGGCTGCTGCCACTGCCATCCTCGGTAAGGGAATAAGGAAGTAAAGCCGTGCGGCTTTACTTCCTGGTTCCCTACTGCGCATGCGCGAGTCACGCTGCGCGTCCTCTCAGGTCCCTGTTGTGTTCTGGGACATGGGGGGAGGACGGGGTAGGCGCCGGAAGTGGCATAGGTCACCGCAAGTGCCGCGGTGATCTATGCCAGGAAGTGGGAGCAAATACTTGTGTTAGACAGGTATCTGCTCCCTCCTCCCCCCTGAAGGGTGCCAAATGTGACACCGGAGGGGGGGGGGGAATCCAAAAAGTGGAAGTTCCATTTTTGGGTGGAACTCCACTTTAATCACCACTGGGGTTTTTATTTTTTGCTAAACAAACCAAAAAAGACTGAAAATTTTGAAAAAAAAAAAGTTTTTCTCTGTTTCGGTTATAAAATTTTGTTTTCTCCTTCACTGATGGGTCCCCTCGTTGCGGGACAAAATTGATCCTAACGTAGTGGACCCACCTACCCAGAGGATTTCCTTCTTCCAAAACTTGTCGGGTTATCATCAATGTCGAAGGTGTCAGATTTGCTCACTTAATAAAAGCAAACAGAGAAAAACTGAGTCTTTCACATCATTTAGTACATCCAGGACCCACAAAATAGAGCCTTTTGTCACGTGCAGCACAAAAGGGGTAGTGTACTTATTGCAATGCCCATGCGGGTTGCAGTATATAGGTCGAACTAAACGCCCCATGCAAGTCCGCTTAGGTGAACACATCACAAATATAAAAAATGGTTACCAGTATCACTCGGTATCTAAACACTATGCGGTACATCACAATCGGAATCCAGCCAACACTTTATTTTTAGGAATAGACAGATATAGTGCCCACTGGAGGGGTGGATCTCTAGTTAGAGAACTGTCTAGATTAGAAATGGTTTGGATCTATCGAGTCCGGTGCTATACCCCTCACGGTTTAAACATAGACACTGATGTAAACGCTTTTATTGATAGCAGTTAGAGTGTTATGGTTTGGGGCCTTGTTCTGAGATCATGATGTCCGGTGGGGGTGGGCATTATATGGGTCCAGCATCCCCTGACTCTCGATTCATGATGGACATTAAGGGGTTTATATCTTGTCCGGGATACATTCTGTCAAGTTGACATTTTTGAAACTGGTATTAAAATATCAGCTTAAAAGCTATCCATGTACTTAATAAATCTCCTATAAGTAGACTGAGCTTGCACATAAACTTTGGTGACTGAAGTCTCCTTTGTTTATTGTGTATAGTACGATGGCAAATTAGTTTTTTTTTTTTTTTTTACACTTTTAATTCATTTTTATTCACCATTTTTTAGATCTCTTTCCATATTTAGGTTCAAAGCACTTTGACCGATTTGTATCAACATCTACCATTTTTATACTCCATGTTGTAAGGATAACAGGGATGGTGTGACCCCCGTGCTTATAGCATGTGTGTTTTTTTTTGTTTTTTTGTTTCCATTAAATCTGGTGACGATAATGGTATATAAAAAAAGAAAAAAATAGGGTTTCCATTTTCTCACTATTTATGAAATAAGTTTTTGGTCCATTTATATAAATATCACATGTCATCAGAGTACTTATACGCAATTCAAACCTGATCTGTAGCTCTGTATACATTTGACACTTAAGCTGTCAATATGTTCAACAGCGGCACGCTAAGACTGGCTGTTTTCTAGTATCATTGATTGTCATGACTTATTTCTCAGTCTTTGAAGTGATGGCAACATTGATTTTCTTGCTCGGGTTATGGGAGAGACATTTTTCCAATCCGGGCTGTCAATCAATCCTTATCCTCATTTTTAATTACTGAGTTACTAGCCCTGGTCGCCCAATTTAAATATGGCGGCGACGTCTTCGGTGATCCTGATCTCAGAAGGGGGCGTTACCTTTGTCTTGTTTTTACCTATTTAGGTGGTGTGTCAGCACGCTGCCCGTACCCCAGGAAGACGACAGCTTTGTCGAAACGGCGTAGGGAGGAGCGGCGTGCTGACGTCACCACCATACCACGCTGATCCCGGAAGACACGGGCAGCATCTGAGAGCCGGCCGGCTTGCATTGATTTTATGAAGATTTTACATTGTAAGTGCATTTCTTTTATTCGTTATTGTATTAAAACATAACTGTATTACGCTATGGAGTATCTCTCTCTCTATTTTTGGGATTCGAGCATTAATACCCCAATCCTGTGAACTCCAGAGTGTGAAGTGCAGAGACCCAGTGGCTGGGGGACACAGCCACTCGCTCACACGATCTCTGTGACAGGAGATCTAACCATCTGGTAAGGGGCGTTTTTGTCAGAGGTGGAGGAACTTATTACATCACCACGCTCCCTAGGGAGATATGTTTGTGCATGCCTCACTCTGCATCAAGATTGGTGTTTTCTTCCCTCATCATCAAGTCATTTCTCTTATAAGGACTAATATTTGAAATTTTGGACTTTGCAGCACTATTTGGTCCTTGATTTTGAGTTTTCACTGTCTTTTTTTCATTCACCATGAATCGTGCAGTTTATGAAGTTTAGTTTATATTGTTTTATTATTGTTTGTTTGCACATATTTTTCATTCATTTTGAGTGCTGTTTATTACCAAGAACGTGCTTGGCTTAGTTTGATTCACCTGTTTTCATCACGCTCACTTAATAAGCAGCGCAGCCTATTCCATTTAGGCACTGATGAGCAGGCACTGATAAGTAGAATTGATGGGCACTAATAGGCGGCATTGATATACAGCACTAATATGCAGCACTGATGGGCACTGACAGGTGGCACTGATGGGCACTGACAGGCGGCACTGATTGGCACTGATAGGCGGTACTGATTGGCACTGACAGGTGGCACTAATGGGCAGCACTGATGAGGTTTTGACAGGTGTTACTGTAGGGCATTGATTGACAATGTAATGGGCACTAATTGGCACTGATTTGGGCACTGATTGGCACTGTGATGGCACCTATAGCTGTTTCTGATGGGGCACTGACTGGCAGCCGACGGGGACCTTTTTAGCAGCTGTGGTGGCACATCTGATGGGGCTGTCCTGATAATCAATGTGCTGATTATCAGCACAAATCCCCCCCCCTGACAGGGAGAGCTGCCAATCGGTTATTCCTGTCAGTGCGAACTGAGGAATGTCGTTTACCGGCACTTCCTGGTTCACGCGATGATCAGCTGTGATTGGTCACAGCTGATCATGTGGTAAGAAGCCTCTGCCAGAGGCTTCTTACCATGATCAGAGATGTGGTATGTCAGACTGAAATGCCACACTCGTGATCGCTGCAATGCGTGCCTCCTCGGGTGCACATCGGCATGTTATCCTGCTGGATGTCATATGACACCCAGTCAGGAAAACAGAACCACTCCCCGGCCATCATTCTGCTATAGGCCGGGCAGGAAGTGGTTAAAACAGTGACACTGTTTTAAATTGTTACATGCATCCCAATGCCGGCAGCTGATTTATTTCTACTGAGACACACAGCCGCTATATCCCAATATGACATGCTGGTGCGGGTCCCAGAATGCATGCATTCTGGGACCCGCACACATGACATATTTGGATTTAGCTGCTGTGTGTCTCAGTAGAAATAAATGGGATGCCGGCATTGGGATGCATGTAACACTTTATGCATTCCCAAGCCAGTAAAAGACAGCCCTGCATGTTAGATGCATGTCTGCAGCACGCCCTGTGTGAATGAAGCCTAAAGATTAATTTTTCTGTCATTATCTATCATTTATTATGATGATAATCACACGATACAGGTGCTGTGGCTCAACGCACCTGTACTGTGTGATTATCATGATAATGATGATGATTGATAATTGTAATATGGCACATGGAGGGGTTAATGTACTCACTGATGTATTACTGACCAGTGGCAATTAATTAACCCTTTGTGCTGCATTAGTGGCACTAGTGGCAGTGTTTATAAACCCCTTCATGCTGTAGCATAAAAGGGGTTAATTAACACTGATGGTGCCACTGTCATTAATGCAGCACAAAGGGGTTAATTGCCACTGGTCACTAATACATCAGTGAGTACATTAACCCCCTTCATGTGCCATATTACAATTACCATTGTAAATGATTTAACCCCCCCTCAAAGTGTTAACCACTTCACACAGCTAAGACAAGGTGTTAGGGTACCAGCCGGGACTAGGAAGCTCCTGTTGTGTGGAGATCACTCCGCCTGACAGGGAAGCGAAGTGACAATCGCATGGCTCTGCTGCAACTCTGCCAGTGTGTAGCAGCGGCCCCAGTGTCACCGCGATCCACACCCCCATAGTGACACCACTGGGCCCCTCTAAATTAAGTGATGGGGCTCAGGGAATATATATATTAGGCCACCTGGGAGCCAAGGGAAGCAGAAATGAATGCCTCCTAACGCAAATCTGGTGAGGTGGTGGAAGGAGAAAGCCTTGGAGCCGGTATTATTTTCAGGGGGCGAGGCAATTTCCCCGTTGCCCCGCCTAGATCTGCCCTTGGTCATGCATAACCAATCAAAATACACATGCAGGTGTCCTCCTCTCATTCTGTATTAATGATGAATGTCACAGTACAAACCTCCTGTCATGTAGTTAGTCACACAGGGTGTTTCAGGAAATTATGAAAGGTTAGCATCACTCACGTGGAGTTATGCTGATAGAGGCATGGCATGTAGATGCATAGATTGACACTGAGTGTGCTGTCAATCGAGGACAAAATGCGAATGTGCGAATTACCTCATTAGGCTGGGTTCACACTGCGGCCGTTGCAGACATCGCATGTGATTCGCAGCGCACTGCTGTTCACATCACATGCGATGTCTGTGCTGTGCGATATCAGCCATACAGATAGTATGGCTGATATCGCACCGCATTCGGTCCAAACTCGCACAGGACCCTTTTTTTTGTTCGGACCAAAATCGGATCGCATGGGTGTTCACACCTATGCGATCCGAAAGTGTCCGGATTGTCAGTTCGCATTGCGATATGCGGGCTGAACTGGGGGTGTCATTAACATTGTATGACACTCCCCAGCAGTTCGCATATGGCAGTGTGAACTGCCGTGCGAGTTGGTGCGGTGCGGGAACCCGCAGTAAATTCGCTGCGTTCCCGCACCGCAGCAGTGTGAACCCAGCCTTAAAAGGAAACAGCAAATGATATCTCCTAAATGGTATGGGTTGAAATATTTTGAAAGCCATAAACTTGTATGTCAGTTTATATTGCAAAGTTGTGTAGGAAAGTTTACTACCGCTTTAAGGCTGGGTTCACACTGCTGCGGTGCGGGAACGCAGCGAATTTACTGCGGGTTCCCGCACCGCACCAACTCGCACGGCAGTTCACACTGCCATATGCGAACTGCTGGGGAGTGTCATACAATGTTAATGACACCCCCAGTTCAGCCCGCATATCGCAATGCGAACTGACAATCCGGACACTTTCGGATCGCATAGGTGTGAACACCCATGCGATCCGATTTTGGTCCGAACAAAAAAAAGGGTCCTGTGCGAGTTTGGACCGAATGCGGTGCGATATCAGCCATACTATCTGTATGGCTGATATCGCACAGCACAGACATCGCATGTGATGTGAACAGCAGTGCGCTGCGAATCACATGCGATGTCTGCAACGGCCGCAGTGTGAACCCAGCCTTAGATATGCTTTATATGTTGTCATTTACAGGGAAGGTCATTTTATTGTAACACCCGAAGGATAAACAGCAACACTATACAATTATAAACACTTTTGTATATTTATATATCTTGTAGAAATGTTTCCATGCTAACTAGCAACATGTTATAATGGAAACATTTCTGGTATTGTAGCGATCTGTTTTTTAAACGGAATTGGATTCTATTCATTAATAGTGTACACAAGGTCAAAATGTTTCTGTATGATTCCACATTAAAAAAAATAAACATTATGGATTATTAGGTCAGAACGATGACTATACCTATGTCCTATCATTACAACTTGTCCTATTACAAGCTCAGCTCAAAATATAATAAACAAATCACCCACACTATATATACTAGTGCCTATGTGTACTTATCATGTTGCTGCTGTTCATGACAACGTCAAAAAATTTAATAATGCAAACCACAGCGCAAACAAACCTAAACTGCAATATGAATTACAAAAGTGCAAGTGCTGAGCATAAACAAACAAAATAAAATTAATACGAGTGAAAAAAAATCAAAGAAAGTCCAAAAAAACTGACAAGCATGTAGCCAGTGAATTTCCGGGTTAAATTGTAGAAACAGTCCCAAACGCAATTTTCTTCAAACGTGCTCTTGTCCAAATGATAATCCAAAGTGCTGTAGTGCTCAAAAATCACACAAGTGATCCATGCTTCACACACTCCCTTTTGTGCTTAAACTCACCAAATCAAATGGACCCCTTAGCAGTACTGCTTAGACTGGTGAGAAGGGAGATGAGATGACACTTCATATGTATCTTCCTTTGTATTTCAGCCTTGTACATAAGGAGAGAGAACCCATATAGTATAGAATGTCTTGGTTTATTTTAATAAAAAGTAAAATTTAAATTACAATGTAGCAGAGTAAAAAACACATTGGTTTAGTTATCCAAAAGCAATTTGCTTGCTCCAGGAAGCAGCTTGGTTCTCACACCTAGCTTGCAATTTATAGCTCGTCAGATGTGGTATCGCTGGGGAGCCAGAATCTATGTCTATGTGTTTCTCCCCTCCCACAGGGCATTATCAAAGACCTGCTCAAAGAGCATCCAGGCTTACATGTAAAGTTGTTGAAAACTAAAAGGTGCACAAAGGACTTTCTACCCCCACTTAATCAAAGGCATACAGAAGCTGCAACACATCAACAAATATGTTGTTCAGGGTTTTTTTCCATCCACAGAAGCATAACAAAAGGGATTTTCAAAGTGTAATTCTTTACTTTGAAATAAACAAACAGTTCAGCCTCAAATGGGCAGTTATTGTGTTGCTCTTGTCACAGGTGCAGTGGATTGCCACAGTGATTTTTTACACCCAGTGCCACAGTCAATACCAGAGCTGGGAGCCATTTTAAAAGGCTAGTTGTTTGGTGTTTCAATGCATCCACATACTGACAGCCAGACCCCCTGCATTCTCCAGTGACCTCTCCTGTAATCCCCAGTGCCTCCTCGTACTGTCTTAGTGACACCAGTGTTAGCCAGTGCAGTCAATCTCCAGTGACCCTTGCATACTACATCCTGCATTCAGCAGTGATTGTCATGTACACCAGTCTTGAAACCCCTGTGCACTCCAACCTGTAGCTTGTGCCTATGTCCCTGAGCCTGCTCCTGTGATCCCTGTTTTCCCCAGTCTGTATCCTGCTCCATGACTTTGTGCACCACACCAGCATCCAGAATCCATTCATTGCCGTGTATCCCTGTGTACTACAGTCAGCTACCTGCTACCATTACTGTGTACTCCTACTAGTTTGGACTGTGTAACCTACAGACTTGTGATATCAGCAGTGCAAGGACTCTTCCCTAGGGATGAGCCGAACAACCCCCCGGTTCGGTTCACAGCAGAACATGCGAACGGACCGAAATTTTGCGCAAACATTTGAACACCGTTAAAGTTTATGGGACCCAAACGTGAAAAATCAAAAGTGCAAATTTTAAAGGCTAATATGCAAGTTATTGCCCTAAAAAGTGTTTGGGGACCCGGGTCCTGCCCCAGGGGACATGTATCAATGCAAAAAAATAGACATTTTTTCGTGAGCAGTGATTATAATAATGCTTAAAGTAAAAAAATAAAAGTGAAATATTCCTTTAAATATCATACCTTGGGGGGGGGGGGTGACTATAGTATGCATGTAAAGTGGCACATTTTTCCCGTGTCCCTGCAGCAAAATGATATTTCTAAAGGAATAAAAGTAATTTAAAACTGATTGTGGCTGTAATGTAATGTTGGGTCCTGGCAATATGGATGAAAATTATTGAGGAAAAACGGCATGGGTACCCCCCCAGCCCATTAACTGGCCCTTTTGGTCTTGTATGGATATTAAGGGGAACCCCGCACCCAAATTAAGTAAAGGCGTGGGGACCCCAGGCCCTATATACTCTAGGGGTGCGCATCTTCACTGGTCTCACGATTCGATTCGATTACGATTATCTGGTCAACGATTCGATTCGATTTGATTCGATTCCATGATGCATCACGATTACTGACGAGCTCCCACTTCCGCTTGGGCCGCCTAGGCGGCCCTCCCACCCTGCAATGTTCTGGGACACATCACAGTTCCCAAAAGATTGCCCGGCTATGCAGGACAGCGCAGTGAGATATGCGCACCCAGCTGTGAAGCTGCAAGCTCTCACAGCCGGATGCCCACAGTAGTATTGCCAGCGCTGTGGACAGGCAGGGGAGAGAATGGAGGGTTTGGGTAGCCACGTCGCTGGATTGTGGGACAGGTGAGTGTCTTTTTATTAAAAGTCAGAAGATGCACTTTTTTTGTAGCTGCTGACTTCTAATAAACAAAAAATTGACTGGAACTCCGCTTTGAATTAAAAATAACCTCACTCCCTAAAAAGTGCACTAATCTGGTGCACTACAGGGTACAGAGATTCACACACACATGGCTGCTTGGAGGTCAGAAGGGATAGAATCCACAGATGACAAACAGCCCTGTGAAGTTCCCTGTACTGTCTCTGTGCTGGACCAGTGGCAGCTGGTGCTCAAAAATTTTTTGGGGGGCGCAAACAAACTGAAAAATACTGAACCTCCCCCATCAAATGCAGCCTCACTGTGCCCATCAAATGCAGCCTCACTGTGCCCATCAAATGCAGCCTTACTGTGCCCATCAAATGCAGCCTTACTGTGCCCATCAAATGCAGCCTCACTGTGCCCATCAAATGCAGCCTTACTGTGCCCATCAAATGCAGCCTCACTATGCCCATAAAATGCAGCCTCACTGTGCCCATCAAATGCAGCCTTACTGTGCCCATCAAATGCAGCCTTACTGTGCCCATCAAATGCAGCCTCACTGTGCCCATCAAATGCAGCCTCACTGTGCCCATCAAATGCAGACTCACTGTGCCCATCAAATGCAGCCTTACTGTGCCCATCAAATGCAGCCTTACTGTGCCCATCAAATGCAGCCTTACTGTGTCCATCAAATGCAGCCACTGTGCCCGTCAATCGCAGCCACTGTGCCTGTCAAACGCAGCCATCTGTGCCCGTCAAATGCAGCCACTTGTGCCCGTCAAACGCAGCCACTTGTGCCCAAACGCAGCCACTTGTGCTGCCAAAACGCAGCCACCTGGGCCCAAACGCAGCCACTTATGCCCGTCAAATGCAGCCACCTGTGCCCGTCAAACGCAGCCATCTGTGCCCATCAAACGCAGCCACCTGTGCCCGTCAAACGCAGCCACCTGTGCCCAAACGCAGCCACTTGTGCCCGTCAAACGCAGCCACCTGTGCCCAAATGTGGCCACTTGTGCCCATCAAACGCAGCCACCTGTGCCCAAACGCAGCCACCTGTGCCCAAACGCAGCCACCTGTGCCCATTAAATGCAGCCATCACTAACCCCCCCACAATTACTTTCTTTTAATTAATGTTATATTACAATAGATGCTGTGCCCCCGCTGTATGTGCTTTTAAAAAACAATGTCACCTCATACTGAATTTCGCCGTAGTAGCACGATCATGTGACTCCCGGCTCGTCCCGCCCCTCTCCGCTCTCCTCTCTCCTCTCACGTGTCTCCTGAGTCCTGACGTCAGCAGGGAATTCTCAGTCCCGCCCGCTAACTATAGTTATCGTATCAGAAGAGAGGCGGGCGGGACTGAGAAATCCCCACTGATGTCAGGACTCAGGAGACGGAAGAGGAGAGCGGAGAGGGGTGGGAAGGGCTGGGAGTCACATGATCGTACTACTACGGCGAAATTCGGTAAAAAGCACATACAGCGGGGGCACAGCATCTATTGCCATACAACATTCAATAAAATTAAGTCATTTTAAAAATACGCTCGGAGTGCTTTCCCGGGAGAGGAGGGGCGGGGCTAGTAATGACGTCACCAGACATCGATTTTCCGGTACTTATGCATCGGTGCCACATCGGGGACACCCGAATCGCGATGCATCGATGCAACGATTAATTTCAGCACCCTTAATATACTCTGAACAGTAATATACAGGCGGTCCAAACAAGACAGGGACAGTAGGTTCGTTCTTAAGTTGAATCGGTTTGTAATTTGGAACAGGTACATTTTGTAAGTGTAGCTCCAGCCAAAAAATAAATTTTTAAGCTTTTTGGATAACATAGGGAAGAGCTATCACCCCTGTAACATTTGTTTTGCTGTCTGGGCCCCTGTTCAGAAGATTTCACCTTACTTTCTGTCCCAATGTGTGTTGCGTTTGTTAAAATATGATTTTTTTTATATTAATCAGACATAACATTACACAATAGTGGTTGGTCATAGAGATATTGTCAGGTTTTGGCTTGAGTAGATTTCTCAAAGAAATGCTGTTGCATACAGTGGGTACGTAGATACCATTGTTGTATTTAAATTGACAGTTTGAATAGGCTATTGTCTCTACAGCTACAGTAAACAAGTAAGAGATTTACTTGTTTGAGATTCTTTTAACTCTCAAACTGAAAGAATGACTGTTAGTCGGTTGTTATGGAAACAAGTTTTGTAACCATTACCTTTTGGCAACAAACTTGTACAAATAAAAAGGAATGAGTAGAGACTGGAACACACATTATGTTTTAAGATCGGAAGCCACTCATGATACAAGGAGGTACCTGGTCTCAAGGAGAATTGTTGCCAATGGAGATCATGAACATACAGTAACCAAAATTTAAGTAACCTTTAAGTGTATTTGTACTATTATAGGCTGTTCATTTGTTAGGCATTTTGCTTGTTATAGATATCTGTCAGTCTTGTATTGTATTCCTAATATTGTAGTAGTTTTGCATGTACAGCATCTTTGTATAGTAAAAGCACATTTACACACTGCAGAAATCTCAGCTTCCTTGCTTATACCACAGAGTAACCTTGATTGATAGACACAAGCAAAACACAATGATAATTGGATTTGGGGTTATTAGAGAAACAAGGATTGGTGATAAAGCATCAGTGGAGACACCCTTTTCCCATATTAACTCTTACAGGAGAGAATTTCCCTTCCTAGGGGTAGATTTCCTCTCACTTCCTGTTGTCTCCCTCCATTTGTAAGTAGGAGTCATTTGTAAGTCGGATGTTTGACAGTAGGGGACCGCCTGTATATACTATACGGCCTGCCCTATATACTCTGCAGAAAGTTGGACCTTAGGTGTTGGTGGTACCACAACACTGTAAGCCCTCACAGTTACTCTAGATGAGCGCAAGAACGAGCCCTGCTGCAAAATATTACAGCAAAAATTATAATTATACGCCCCTGTTAAACAGGGGCAGAAAAATTGGGTCTTAGGCAGTGGTGGTGGTGCCACAACACTGTAACCCCTCACAGATTCTGTTGTTGAGTGCAGGAATGAGCCCTGCTGTGAAATATTAGAGCAAATATTGTAATTACATACCCCTGTTAAACAGGGATAGAAAAATTGGGCCTTAGGCAGTGGTGGTGGTGGCACAACACTGTAAAGCCTCACAGATACTCTTGTTGAGCGCAGGAACGGGCCTTGCTGTGAAATAGAGCAAATATTGTAATTACATGCCCCTGTTAAACAGGGGCAGAAAAATTGGGCCTTAGGCACTGGTGGTGGTACCACAACACTGCAACCCCTCACAGATACTCTAGAAGGGCGCAAGAACGAGCCCTGCTGTGAAATATTACAGCAAAAAATATAATTGTATGCCCCTGTTAAACAGGGGCAGAAAAATTGGGCCTTAGGCACTGGTGGTGGTGCCCTGAAACAAAAATGTTCTTAGAAGCTATCAAAATGAACATTGCGAAGGAATAGGATATTCACTCAGCATAACAGGATAGTCACTCAGCATAGGCAGTCTTCAAGGGATCTTACATTCATAGAAATGGTTATATTATGGTTAATTGGTTACATCAGCATCAGGTGCTTGGTAGCTGGTGATCCAAGACTGATTGATTTTTTCAACATACAGTAACCAAAAGTTAAGTAACCTTTAAGTGTATTTGTACTGTTATAGACCATAGGCTGTTCATTTGCTAGGCATTTTGTTTGTTATAGATATCTGTCAGTCTTGTATTGTATTCCTAATATTGTAATATTTTGTACAGCATATTTGTATAGTAAAAGCACATTTACACACTGCAGAAGTCTCAGCTTCCTTGCTTATACCACAGAGTAACCTTGCTAGATAGAAGGAGAAAAAACACAATGACAATTGGATTTAGAAAATGTGGAGTTATTAGGGAAACAAGGATTGGTGGTAAAGCATCAGTGGAGACACCTCTTTCCCATATTAACTCTTACAGGAGAGAATTTCCCTTCCTGGGGGTAGATTTCCTCTCACTTCCTGTTGTCTCCCTCCGTTTGTAAGTAGGAGTTGTTTGTAAGTTGGATGTTTGACAGTAGGGGAATGCCTGTATACACTATATGGCCTGCCCTATATACTCTGCAGCAAATTGGGTTTTAGGTGTTGGTGGTACCAGAACACTGTAAGCCCTCACAGTTATTCTTGGTGGGCACTGGAACGGGCCCTGCTGTGAAATATTATATCAAGAATTGTAATTACATGCCCCTGTTGAACAAAAAAAATGTTCTTAGAAGCTATCAACATGAAAATTGAGGAGGAATAGGATAGTCACTCAGCATAACAGGATAGTCACTCAGCATGGGCAGTCTTCAAGGGATCTCACATTCATAGAAAAATTAATCGATTACATGAGCATCAGGTGCTTGGTAGCTGGTGATCCAGATCATTTTTATGAAGGTGAGCCGATCAACTGAGTCTGTGGACAGGCGCACTCTGTGATTGGTTACAAAGCCTCCAGCAGCACTGAATGTGCATTCAGAAAGAACGCTGGATGCGGGACAGGCCAGTAGCTCAATTGCATATTGTGCAAACTCTGGCCAGTGATCCATCCTCAAGACCCAGTAACCCAGTGGATTTTCGGTTGAAAAGGTCTCCAAGTCTGATCTTTCCCCTAGGTATTCCTGCACCATGTAAATCAGATGCTGGCGATGGTTGCTGGAACCGATCAGACCTTGGGGTGGCGGACTAAAGAATTGTCTGAATGCATCGGTCAGACGGCCACCTTCTCTACCGCTTCTTCTGTGACTGACCGAAGCCTCAGTAACACGTTGTCCAGGAGGACCAGGAAATTGTAACCTCCCAGGTTCTGGAAACACATTGCACAAACCTTTCGGCAAGGCCTCCCGAAGATGTTTCATCCTCTGCTGCCTCTGCGAAGGCTGGATAAATTTCCCAACCTTACCCTTGTAACGTAGTTTAAGAAGGATTGTTAGCCAGTAAAGATCCCTCTCCTTGATACCATGAATCTGAGGGTTCTTTTGCAGGCTTTGCAGGATCAGGGAGGCCATGCAGCGAAGGTTTGCTGAGGCATTCTATCCGGAGTCCTTTGGGTCACTAAGGATGACATGATCCACAGCCACCTCCTCCCAGCCACGTGCAACTCCATGGGTTTCTGGGGACTGAAAGTGATCCCTTGAAGACTGCTGCTGATGCTGAGTGCTAGGCTCCACCTCCATGCTGACACAATCCTCATCATCCTCCTCCTCCTCTTCCTGTGTGATTGGTGTGCCCCCAAGAATACTGTCTGGCTAAAGGGGGCCTTGGGAGTTAAGGAAGTCCTCTTCTTCCTCCCTCTGTTCTGCCTCAAGTGCCCTGTCCATTATTCAATGAAGCGTGTGCTCCAACAGGAAGACAAGAGGGACAGTATCACTGATGCATGCACTGTCACTGCTCACCATCCTTGTGGCCTCCTCAAACTGTGACAGGGCAATGCATGCATCCTTGATCAGTAGCCACTGGTGTGGCGAAAAAAAGCCAAGCTCCCCTGACCCTGTCCTAGTGTCATACTCACACAGGTACTCATTGATGGCCCTCTGCTGCATGTGCAACCACTGCAGCATTGCCAATCTTGAGTTCCACCTGGTGGGCATGTCACAAATGAGGCGGTTCTTGGGCAGGTTGCATTCCTTTTGAAGGTCAGTCAGCCGAGCACTGCCATTATATGACCGGCGGAAATGCCCACAGACTTTCCTGGCCTGCCTCAGGAAATCCTGTAAGCCCGGGTACCTGCACAAGAACCACTGCACCACCAAATTAAGGACATGAGCCAAACAGGGAACATGGGTCAAGTGTCCCTGTCGGAGGGAGGAGAGGAGGTTGGTGCCATTGTCGCAAACCACCATTCCTGGCTGAAGCTGGCATGGCGTCAACCACCTCTGAGTCTGCCCCTGCAGAGCTAACAGAAGATCTGCCCCAGTGTGGCTCCTGTCCCCTAAGCAGACCAACTCAAGCACCGCATGGCATCTTTTTGCCTGAGTGCTTGCGTAGCCCCTTGAATGCCTACGGAGCACCGCTGGTTCCAAGGACAAATCTGCAGAGGAAGAGGCCATAGAGGAATAAGAAGAGGAGGGGGTGGAGGAGAGAGCTGTGGCAGAATCACCCCTACTATCATTTTGGAGGCATGGTGGCTGAACAAACTCCAACAATACTGAACCCTGTCCTGCATCCTTCCCAGCTGCCAGCAGAGTTACCCAGTGCGCCGTGAAAGAAAGGTAATGTTCCTGTCCATGCCTGCTGGACCATGAGTCAGCGGTAATATGCACCTTACCACTGACCGCACTGTCCAACAAGGCTAAGACATTGCCTTCCACGTGCTGGTAGAGAGTCGGAATCGCCTTCTATGAAAAGAAATGGTGTTTGGGAACCTGCCACTGAGGTACTGCACATTCCACAAATACACGAATGGGGGCAGAGTCTACCAGCTGAAAAGGCAGCAGGGGGAGTGCTAGCAATTTAGCCAAGCTAGCATTCAGCCGCTGAGCATGTGGATGGCTGGGACCGAATTTCTTTCGACGGTTTAGCAACTGGAGTAGGGAAATTTGCCTGCTACAATCGGATGTTGGTGTAGCGATAGCATATTGCCCGCAAGTACTTGGCACACCTAATTCTACACCTTCATTCCTCTCAGTGCAGGTTTCTGAGAGGACTGAAGGTATAGTGGGGTTGGAGATCCCAGCTGATGAGGAGCATTGAGAGGTCCGCCTTGTTCTTTGGTGTGGGTCTTTTAAGTACTGCTGCCAACGGACTGCATGTGAGGTCGACATATGTCTGGTCAAGCATGTGGTGCCCAAGCGGCTGCTGTTTTCGCCATGCTTGATAAGCTTCAGACATATGTTGCAAACAGCAACGGTGCGATCTGCTTCACATGTATCAAAAAAGCCCACACCAAAGAATTTTTCAAAATACGCGGGGAGTCAGCAGTGCCCTGCACATGCGGAGCTCTGCAGTGTGATGTAGTCGGGTGGTTGCCCTTAAGCTGGCCCCTGGAGGGCATCCTGCCTTGTTGGAGATGTGCCTCCTCCTCCTCTCTTATATCAGGCACCGACGTAGAGTCAGTGACCTCATAATCCCCTCCCTCCTCATCACTGGAGCAAATCTGGCAGTATGCTGCAGCTGGGTGAACATGACTGCCAGTTTCTTGTCCTTCTTGGGCACCCCCTCTCTCTGGGCTCATGTTACTGCCTTCCTCAACTTGGGTACTATCATTGGAGCTTTCAAAACGCTGCTCATCCTCCTGTAGCATGTACCCAACACTGTGGTCGAACAGTTCGGGGGACTCCTCCATGCATGATGGTGGGGCTACGGAAGGAGTGACTGATGACATTGAGCCAATGGAATAGGCCACTTTGGCAGATGCATTGGCAGGCAAACTACTGAGCCTGGGTGACAGAGGATGAGGAGGATGAGGACGGCTTAGTTATCCACTCTAAAAACACCAAATTTCCGCGCTTAGGAGAAAAGAACTGCAGCCCCCCTAACAAAGAACATCACCTCAGTGAGGTTCAAAGGACAAAGAAAATCTATTTCAGGGGAATTGGCGCTGTTCAAAAGTGATAAAAAATATATAAATAATAAATAAAAAATAAAATAAAAAGTGAACCCTCTGTGTTATTAAAGCTAAACAACCGGAGTAGATAGGTGACGTTCTTCTAATTTATATACGCATTTATAATTAAGTATTTTTTATATACGCATTGATGTATACATTTTTTATTTAATTTTTTAACAACTCATTTTTATGTGGTCAACAACATTATACATTGCAACCTCTCATTTTTATTTTCCTCTATTTATATTGTTTATTTATTATGTTGTATACATGGAGGCGCCGCTTCTGGCATTATCCTATTATTCCCCTAGATGGCGCTTGGGTTAAAAACCTTTTCCACCTTGTTGTGTACATAGTTACATAGTTACATAGTAGGTGAGGTTGAAAAAAGACACAAGTCCATCAAGTCCAACCTATGTGTGTGATTATGTGTCAGTATTACATTACATATCCCTGTATGTTGCGGTCATTCAGGTGATTATCTAATAGTTTCTTGAAGCTATCAATTCTCCCCGCTGAGACCACCGCCTGTGGAAGGGAATTCCACATCCTTGCCGCTCTTACAGTAAAGAACCCTCTACATAGTTTAAGGTTAAACCTCTTTTCTTCTAATTGTAATGAGTGGCCACGAGTCTTATTAAACTCTCTTCTGTGAAAAAGTTTTATCCCTATTGTGGGGTCACCAATACAGTATTTGTAAATTGAAATCATATCCCCTCTCAAGCGTCTCTTCTCCAGAGAGAATAAGTTCAGTGCTCGCAACCTTTCCTCATAACTAAGATCCTGCAGACCCTTTATTAGCTTTGTTTCCCTTCTTTGTACTCGCTCCATTTCCAGTACATCCCTCCTGAGGACTGGTGCCCAGAACTGGACAGCATACTCCAGGTGCGGCCGGACCAGAGTCTTGTAGAGCGGGAGAATTATCGTTTTTATCTCTGGAGTTGATCCCCCTTTTAATGCATGCCAATATTCTGTTTGCTTTATTAGCAGCAGCTTGGCATTGCATGCCATTGCTGAGCCTATCATCTACTAGGACCCCCAGGTCCTTTTCCATCCTAGATTCCCCCAGAGGTTCTCCCCCCAGTGTATAGATTGCATTCATATTTTTGCCACCCAAATGCATTATTTTGCATTTTTCTACATTGAACCTCATTTGCCATGTAGTCGCCCACCCCATTAATTTGTTCAGGTCTTTTTGCAAGATTTCCACATCCTGCGGAGAAGTTATTGCCCTGCTTAGCTTAGTATCGTCTGCAAATACAGAGATTGAACTGTTTATCCCATCCTCCAGGTCGTTTATGAACAAATTAAATAGGATTGGTCCCAGCACAGAACCCTGGGGAACCCCACTACCCACCCCTGACCATTCTGAGTACTCCCCATTTATCACCACCCTCTGAACACGCCCTTGTAGCCAGTTTTCAATCCATGTACTCAACCTATGGTCCATGCCAACGCACCTTATTTTGTACAGTAAAAGTTTATGGGGAACTGTGTCAAATGCTTTTGCAAAATCCAGATACACCACGTCTACGGGCCTTCCTTTATCTAGATGGCAACTCACCTCCTCATAGAAGGTTAATAGATTGGTTTGGCAAGAAAGATTCTTCATGAATCCATTACTGCTAATGATATCATTCTTATTACTAAAATCTTGTATATAGTCCCTTATCATCCCCTCCAAGAGTTTACATACTATTGATGTTAGGATAACTGGTCTGTAATTCCCAGGGATGTTTTTTAGGCCCTTTTTAAATATTGGTGCTACATTGGCTTTTCTCCAATCAGCTGGTACCATTCCAGTCAATAGACTGTCTGTAAAAATTAGGAACAATGGTCTGGCAATCACCTGACTGAGTTCCCTAAGTACCCTCGGATGCAAGCCATCTGGTCCCGGTGATTTATTAATGTTAAGTTTCTCAAGTCTAATTTTAATTCCGTCCTCTGTTAATAATGTAGGTGCTTCCTGTGTTGTGTCATGAGGATAAACACTGCAGTTTTGGTTACTGAAGCCCCCCTATTCACTCGTGAAGACTGAGGAGAAGAATAAATTCAATACCTTTGCCATCTCCCCATCCTTTGTAACCAGATGTCCTTCCTCATTGTTTATGGGGCCAATATGGTCTGTACTCCCTTTTTTACTGTTTACATACTTAAAGAATTTCTTGGGATCTTTTTTGCTCTCCTCCGCTATGTGTCTTTCATGTTCTATCATAGCCGTCCTAATTGCACCCTTACATTTCTTATTGCATTCTTTATAAAGTTTGAATGCTGAGGATGATCCCTCAACCTTGTATTTTTGAAGGCCTTCTCCTTTGCTTTTATATGCATTTTTACATTGGAGTTAAGCCATCCAGGATTTTTGTTCGCTCTTTAAAATTTATTACCCAATGGGATACATTGGCTAATGCCCTTATTTAATATGCTCTTAAAGCAAACCCATCTCTCCTCCGTATTCTTTGTTCCTAATATTTTATCCCAATTTATGCCTTTTAGCAAGGTTTGTAGTTTAGGGAAGTTGGCTCTTTTGAAATTCAGTGTCTTTGTGTTCCCTTCATGTTTCCTATTTGTGTGATTTATACTGAAACTAATTGACCTGTGATCGCTGTTACCTAAATTGCCCCGTATTTCCACATCTGTGATCAGGTCTGTATTGTTGGTAATCAGTAGATCCAGTAATGTTTTATTTCTAGTTGGTGCGTCTACCATCTGACCCATAAAATTGTCCTGCAAGACATTAAGGAACTGGCGAGCCTTAAATGAATGCGCGGTTCCCTCTGCCCAGTCTATGTCTGGATAATTAAAATCCCCCATTATGATAACACTTCCCATCCTTGCTGCTAATCCAGTTTGTGATAGGAGATCCGTCTCCACTTCCTCCCTCAGGTTAGGGGGCCTATGGCATACTCCCAGTATTATTTTCCCCTTAGCTTCATCCCTTTGGAGCTCTACCCATAAAGATTCCACCTCCTCCCTAGCTCCCTCAGTGATGTCATCTCTCACATTCACTTGTACATTATTCTTGATATATAGGCATACCCCTCCCCCTTTTTTACCCTCTCTATCCTTGCGGTATAGGGTATACCCTTGAATGTTTGCCAGCTAATCATGAGAGCTGTTGAACCAGGTCTCTGAAATTCCCACAAAATCCAAATCCTCCTTGTACAACAGTATCTCTAGTTCACCCATCTTGTCCACCATGCTCCTGGCATTAGTGAACATGCCACATAGTTTAGACCAGTCGCATATTGTCCTCGTATTGGGTGTTTCAAGATTGCAACTAGGACTTGCTACTATACTCACCTTGTGTTTTTGTGCTTTGGTTAACCTACCACTAATGCCCCCAATACTACCCTCTGGAATATCTTCCGCGCTGGCTATCACTGTCTCTGGACCCTCCCCCCCATCGCCTAGTTTAAAAACCCCTCTAACTTTTTGGCCATCTTCATTCCCAGCAGGACTGCACGCTCCTCATTTAAGTGCAGTCCGTCCCTTCTATAGTACAGGTTACCGACTGAAAAGTCGGCCCAGTCCTCCAGGAACCCAAACCCCTCCTTACTACACCAGCTCTTCAGCCACTTGTTTACTTCCCTAATCTCCCTCTGCCTTTCTGGTGTGGCTCGATGTACCGGTAGTGTTCCTGAGAACACTACCTTGGAGGTCCTTTTCCTCAATTTAGCACCTAAATCCCTAAAATCGTTCTTTAGGACACTCCATCTGCCTCTGACTTTGTCATTGGTGCCAACGTGCACCATGACAGCCGGGTCTTCCCCAGCCCCTCCCAGTAATCTGTCCACAAGAACCGTGATGTGCCGAACACGAGCGCCCGGTAGACAACGTACTGTTCGGCGCTTCAGGTCTTGGTTACAGATTGCCCTCTCTGTCCTTCTAAGAATTGAGTCCCCTACCACCAGAATCTGTCTTTCCTTTCCCTTTGCTGCCCCCCCACTCTCACTGGAGGAGTTCTTCCCCTGGCAGCTAGGAGAGTCCCTCATCTCCAGCAGTGCTGGTCCCTGACTGGTTTCACCAATGTCACTCAATAGAGCGTACTTATTGGGATGCTCCAGTCCTGGATCGGCCTCTCTGGCACTTCCCCCTCTACCCCTCCTGACTGTCACCCATCTACTCTTTGCTTATGCCTGCACCTCTTTGTCTCCACCCGCCTCTGTGCTGGCCCCTGCCGGCACCTGCCGTGTACGTTCCTGGCTCACCTTTAGTATGGAGGGACTTCTCAGTGCTGACAGTTGCTTCCCCAGATTCAGAACCTGGGCTTCCAGGGAAACAATGTGCTTACATTTTGCACAGCAGTATTCGCCCTCGATCGGATGATCAAGGAACGCATACATGCGGCAAGATGTACAAAGAGTCGCCTCTCCACACCCGCCGGGCATCGTACCTATTGAATATAGTGAGGATTTGGGGATTTTACCCTGTCCAAATTACCTAACAGCTAGCTTCCTGGCACTAATACTCAAGACAATACACAGGTACACAACAAGACCATACACAGGTACTCAGTCATTTTTTTATATCTGCCTTCCTGGTCTGACTGCTTTGTCCACTTCTGATTGGGTGTTGTGGCACCTCCATACACTATTTATAGACGTATGGTGTACCAATATGGCCGCACCTCAGATGACGTCCATGTGATGAAACGCATAAGGTGGGGCATACGTGGTACACGATACGTCATTTCCGTTCTCTCCGATCTTCCGGTTTTTGCCAGACCAGCTGTGGAACGCACGCCTTTACCACGCCGATGATACGGAAGTCGGTTACAGTTTATCAGCGGAGCATTGGAGCTCCTTTGTTTTAATGAATTGTGCAATAAATTCTTTTTACCTACAGATTCACCCTATGAGGCTCATACTTCCTGTATCTATGTGGATGTCTGCCGCTGGGGATTCCTAGAAAGACTTCCGTGGAGAGGGGGAAGATTACGGCACCCACCTGAAGGGATATCCACCACAACACTTGATATTATTATCTGATGTGGGGATTATCACTGGTATTTATTGTTCATGAATTTTTTATTTTTATATATTTCAGATTTACTTTTACTTTTTATTTTATTTTTTATTTATTATTTTTTATTTATATATTTTTTATCACTTTTGAACAGCGCCAATTCCCCTGAAATAGATTTTCTTAGTTATCCACTCTACCAACTCTTCTGCATGTTGTGGATCAACACAGCCAGCTGCTGAAAAAAAGGACAAGCATGCCCCACGGCCACATGCTGAGGATGCACTGTGTCCACGACCAGCACTGTTGGCTGTAGACACAGAGCCTGCTTGCCCTATTTTAGTGGCCTGTGAGTGTCTGCCTCTCCTTTGTGGCCTTCCAGACATGCTGTAAAATTTTATTAGCAAAACACCGCCTGAAGTTTACTAGAAAAAGTATACCAGGAATGGCCTGCAGTCAGATATAGGCTTGGCTAGACTAGAATGCAGTGCATGTATATATGTAGGAGACTGTGTATATACATTTTATGCACTGCAGATCACCAAATCACCTGCCTGCCTGAAAGTATATTTGAAAATGTTCACCAGGAATGGCCTGCAGTCAGATATAGGCATGGCTAGACTAGAATGCAGTGGATATATATATGTAGGAGACTGTATATTTAATGCACTGCAGGTCACTGAATCACCTGCCTGCCTGAAAGTGTATTTGAAAACGTACACCAGGAATGACTTGCAGTCAGTTATAGGCTTGGCTAGACTTGAATGCAGTGGATATATATGTAGGAGACTGTATATATATTTAATGCACTGCAGATCATTGAATCACCTGCCTGCCTGCCTGAAAGTGTATTTGAAAATGTACAACAGGAATGGCCTGCAAACAGATATAGGCTTGGCTAGACTAGAATGCAGTGGATATACAGTGGGGACGGAAAGTATTCAGACCCCCTTAAATTTTTCACTCTTAATTATATTGCAGCCATTTGCTAAAATCATTTAAGTTAGTTTTTTTTCCTCATTAATGTACACACAGCACCCATATTGACATAAAAACACAGAATTGTTGACATTTTTGCAGATTTATTAAAAAAGAAAACCTGAAATATCACATGGTCCTAAGTATTCAGACCCTTTGCTCAGTATTTAGTAGAAGCACCGTTTTGATCTAATACAGCAATGAGTCTTTTTGGGAAAGATGTAACAAGTTTTTCACACCTGGATTTGGGGATCCCCTGCCATTCCTCCTTGCAGATCCTCTCCAGTTCTGTCAGGTTGGATGGTGAACGTTGGTGGACAGCCATTTTTAGGTCTCTCCAGAGATGCTCAATTGGGTTTAAGTCAGGGCTCTGGCTGGGCCATTCAAGAACAGTCACGGAGTTGTTGTGAAGCCACTCCTTCATTATTTTAGCTGTGTGCTTAGGGTCATTGTCTTGTTGGAAGGTAAACCTTCGGCCCAGTCTGAGGTCCTGAGCACTTTGGAGAAGGTTTTCGTCCAGGATATCCCTGTACTTGGCCGCATTCATCTTTCCCTCGATTGCAACCAGTCGTCCTGTCCCTGTAGCTGAAAAACACCCCCACGGCATGATGCTGCCACCACCATGCTTCACTGTTGGGACTGTGTTGGACAGGTGATGAGCAGTGCCTGGTTTTCTCCACAAATACCGCTTAGAATAAAGGCCAAAAAGTTCTATCTTGGTCTCATCAGAGAATCTTATTTCTCACCATCTTGGAGTCCTTCAGGTGTTTTTAGCAAACTCCATGCGGGCTTTCATGTGTCTTACACTGAGGAGAGTCTTCTGTTGGGCCACTCTGCCATAAAGCCCCGACTGGTGGAGGGCTGCAGTGATGGTTGATTTTTTACAACTTTCTCCCATCTCCCGACTGCATCTCTGGAGCTCACCCACAGTGATCTTTGGGTTCTTCTTTACCTCTCTCACCAAGGCTCTTCTCCCCTGATAGCTCAGTTTGGCCGGACGGTCAGCTCTAGGAAGCATTTTGGTCATCCCAAACGTCTTCCATTTAGGGATTATGGAGGCCACTGTGCTCTTAGGAACCTTAAGTGCAGCAGAAATTTTTTTGTAACCTTGGCCAGATCTGTGCCTTGCCAGTCTCTGAGCTCTTCAGGCAGTTCCTTTGACCTCATGATTCTCATTTGCTCTGACATGCACTGTGAGCTGTAAGGTCTTATATAGACAGGTGTGTGGCTTTCCTAATCAAGTCCAATCAGTATAATCAAACACAGCTAGACTCAAATGAAGGTGTAGAACCATCTCAAGGATGATCAGAAGAAATGGACAGCACCTCAGTTAAATATATGAGTGTCACAGCAAAGTCTGAATGCTTAGGACCATGTGATATTTCAGTTTTTCTTTTTTATTAAATCTGCAAAAATGTCAACAATTATGTGTTTTTCTGTCAATATGGGGTGCTGTGTGTACATTAATGATGAAAAAAATGAACTTAAATGATTTTAGCAAATGGCTGCAATATAACAAAGAGTGGAAAATGTAAGGGGGTCTGAATACTTTCCATCCCCACTGTATATGTAGGAGACTGTATATATATTTAATGCACTGTAGATCATTGAATCACCTGCCTGAAAGTGTATTTGGAAACGTACACCAGGAATGACCTGCAGTCAGATATAGGCTTGGCTAGACTAGAATGCAGTGGATATATATATGCAGGAGACTGTATATATATTTTATGCACTGCAGCTCACTGAATCGCCTGCCCGAAGTATATTAAAAACAGTACACCAGGAACGGCCTGCAGTGAGATATAGCTAAGCTGTATGCAGTGGAGATATATATATATATGAGACTGAGTGTGTGTGTGTATATATGTGTGTATGTGTGTGTGTGTGTGTGTGTATATATATATATATATATATATATATATATATATATATATACATATATATATAATATTAAATACACTGCAGCTAACTGAATCACCTGCCTGCCTGAAATATATTAGAAACAGTACACCAGGAATGGACTGCAGTCAGATCTAGCTAAACTGGATGCAGTGTGTGTGTGTGTATATGTATATGTATATATATATATATATATATATATATATATATATATATATATATATATATATACTAAATGCACTGCAGCTAACTGAATCACCTGCCTGCTCAATCTAAATGAAATGACACTCTCTCTCTCAACGCCAGCAACACACTAACACAGGGCCGACGTGCAGGCGGCCTTATATAGAGTGGGGCGTGGACTTAACCCCCTGAGCGATAATTGGCCAAAGGCAATTATGTCTCTCCTTGCTGATTGCGCTGTGATTGGCCAAAGCATGCGAGTCATAGTGCATGCTTGGCCAATCATCATACAGCAATGCACTGCGTTGTCGCAGTGCATTATGGGGCACGACGTGCTACTCGAATTTGGTGCAAATGCCCTATAATGTTCGTATTTCGACGAACGATCGAACAGCCAATGTTCGAGTCGAACTCATGTTCGACCCGAACATAAAGCTCATCCCTACTCTTCCCTGCACTCATTTCTCATTAGCTGCTTTTGTATAAGAGGTCTGCAACCTGGGTGTTGACTTTAGCAGAAACCAACCTACAACTTCGAGAGCTCTGATGAAGACAATATTCTGTGTCTCAGCCCTTCTAAGGGCTGCAGTACAAGTGAACACACAGAGCTTGCCCTCCAGTGATAGTGGGAATTCTTTTTCTCTAGACTTGCTGGCTCTCTGTTTCTCCTCAGTTGCCAGAGCCACTACTAAGCCCCAGGTGCAATAACTAATTGCTGGTTAGACAGTCTGCCATGTTGTGGAAACAGACACCAGCTTTTTGGCCAGAAGAGGGATTACTTTGATGCAGTTGGTCAGCTTAAACATGTATTGCATAGTATGTAATCTAAATATCTCGGTTTTTCATTGCATAGTTTGCTGGGAAGGGTGTATGGCAGTGTGCAAAGGTTCTATCCAGATTTTGTAGTGTTAACATGTGGCCACACCCCTTTAGAACCTGGTAGTTTAAATACATGAACAAGCTATTGGGATCTGAGCACACGTACATCTTTTCTCTGTAGTGTGTAGTTTTCTCTGTAGTCTGTAGTGTGAAAAAGTCTCACACATGTGGCGTCAGTATACAAGTATGTCAATGCTGTTTGTGAGAAATCACTTGTTAAAATCACAAAAAAAGTTTCATTTCTTCATTTTTCAGAAAAATTGTGACAAAAATTACAGCTTCAGGAAATTCACTATGCCTCCCCTGCTAAATACTTCAGACCGTATACTTTCCAAAAATGGGTCATTTTAGGGGTATCTGTAATGCCCTAACATTTTCGAGCCTCAAGAAATAAGATAGGCAGTCTGATAATCAGGACAATTTACAAATATATACAGTATATCATGGCTCGTAGACTCTATAAACTTCCACACAGACTAAATAATATACACTGATTTGTTTTTCTTCACCAAAAAGATGTAGCAGAATACAGTTTGTCCTAAATGTATAAAGAAAGAGGATTTATTTGCAAAGTTTGATAATAGAAATTAAGAAAAAAATGATTTCATAAACAAACAAGTTATATTTATTAAATATTTATCCCTGTTCCCATTTACTCCCTACCCTGTTCAAATAGTTCCAAGTTTCAGTTTTAGAGAAAAATTCTGAAAATCAAATGGCTTTTGTTGTGCTATTTAGAAAAATCTTAACATTCTTAAGAATCAATGCCATCGGTACACTTAATATTACATATTTATTCATAAAACAACATTTTAGATTTGCATTAGTGGAATAATAATAATAAAAAACAGATCTGAAAAATCTTTTAAAAAACTCAAGAACATCAAATAAATGACCCAAAACCATTATAGTTTAATTTTCATAATAGTTCTATTATAACATATCAATCTGTCCAAAACAATAGAGATAAAAATAATATATTCACAAATGCACTTCATGTCTTGGAATTGTTATTCAATTCCATACAGGCATTTGACATTCCTACAGTTTATTCTTAAGTTCTCATTTGAAAGTTTCAAGTCCGTTTTCATTTTTCTATACAATTTCTTCTGGCTTATTAAACATGCCTCTGCCTTATCACAAATACAGGGCAATGGTTGTCTAGTGACATTTTCCACTTAAATTCATTATTCATTTGCTAATTATGATGCCTAGACACCTTCCATTTCATTGAAATTGCATGTGTGACAACAGTTTTGCTTCAGAATAAAAACCCAGTTTTGCTCCAAATAAAGCATTACTTAGTTAGCATAAAGGCTATGTGAGCATAGCATATGTGCTATCCTTTCCCTTATACCGTGGCAGTCACTCAGATGCTGTTCAAATCCTACCAGAAGTGAAAACTAATTTGGGCTTATGCGCTACCAGCATTTCTTGTCTATTTCCACTGGGTGCTTTCATTTCTAAAAGATAGAGATATCCATGGCCAGTGTATTACCAAAAATAAAACGCTAACTGTAGCAAACCTAGCAGCAGTGCTAGGGATACCTTACATTTTACCTTAACCACTAACCGACCTTTGAATGCCGATATATATCGTTGTTATGGCAGCAGCTATCTGCCATAACCCCAGTATCCCCGTGTTCGGCCAGCAGTCGGCTACAAGATAAAAGTGGTCTCTGCTGCGGATTCGCCGCAAGATCACTTTTATTGGCGGCAGGAGAGGCCCCCCCCTCCGCTGCGTCCCGGTTGCCTATGGAGATTTTTAAGGGTAAAAGTTTGTCGCCATTCCACAAGCGTTCGCAATTTTGAAGCATGACATGTTGGGTATCAATTTACTCGGCGTAACATTATCTTTCATGATATAAAAAATTGGGCTAACTTTGCTGTTGTCTTATTTTTTAATTCAAAAAAGTATATTTTTTCCAAAAAAAGTGCGCTTGTAAGACCGCTACGCAAATACGGTGTGACATAAAGTATTGCAATCGCCATTTTATTCTCTAGGGTGTTAGAAATTTTTTTTTTATAATGTTTGGGGGTTCTACATAATTTTCTAGCAAAAAAACTGTTTTTAACTTGTAAACAACACATCTAAAAAAGAGGCCTGGTCCTTAAGGCCTGGTTCTTAAGTCTGTTCCTAGACTATGGACATTAAGGTAGAAAACATAGACAGAAGGAGGAAAAGGAGTGAAAGTATAATTTGATAAATATTACCCTTTGCCTTTTTGTCAGTTAACTATTCTTAAAGCCTAACTCCAAATTTAACGTCACTTTACATGTTTCATTTGGGCCAAAGTGGTTCAAAATATCTATTTACTGCACTAACAGGTATGCTTGCTGGACATGCTGTATGAACTGCATGTAGCCTTAGCTATATACAAAATACAAGCTGTGTTCTGGCAGTGGGAAATTCCTGTCCCACTCCCAGAACAAAATAGAGTTGGGCTGAGCACTGCTCACCTATTCACAGGAAGCTTTGTATTCTAGGAATAAATACAAAGCTTCTTCTGATTGGCTGAGGCAGGGAGGCAATCAGATGACATCTCAATCTCTGACTCAACCAATCATAGGAAGTTTTGTACTCATTCATAGAATATAAAGCTTACAGTGAAAGGCTGAGCAGTGCTCAACCTGACTCTGTCTTATACTGGGGGTGGGATGGGAAGTTCCCATCCCACTGCCAGAACATAGCACTGTATACTGTATGAAGCAGAGACTTCATACAGTAAATTGCACCCAGCAAGCACACCTGTGCAGTGCAGTAAATAGTTTGTTTAGGTCAGCTTGGCCCAAATGAGCTATTGAAAGACACATTAAACTTTACATGTTTCATTTGGGCCAAAGTGGTTCAAAATATCTATTTACTGCACTAACAGGTATGCTTGCTGGACATGCTGTATGAACTGCATGTAGCCTTAGCTATATACAAAATACAAGCTGTGTTCTGGCAGTGGGAAATTCCTGTCCCACTCCCAGAACAAAATAGAGTTGGGCTGAGCACTGCTCACCTATTCACAGGAAGCTTTGTATTCTAGGAATAAATACAAAGCTTCTTCTGATTGGCTGAGGCAGGGAGGCAATCAGATGACATCTCAATCTCTGACTCAACCAATCATAGGAAGTTTTGTACTCATTCATAGAATATAAAGCTTACAGTGAAAGGCTGAGCAGTGCTCAACCTGACTCTGTCTTATACTGGGGGTGGGATGGGAAGTTCCCATCCCACTGCCAGAACATAGCACTGTATACTGTATGAAGCAGAGACTTCATACAGTAAATTGCACCCAGCAAGCACACCTGTGCAGTGCAGTAAATAGTTTGTTTAGGTCAGCTTGGCCCAAATGAGCTATTGAAAGACACATTAAACATGGAGGTAGACTTTAAAAAAGCTGACATTTTTACTTGTTTTGCTTAATAATAAAAATACTTTACTGCACACCAGCAGTTCTACAGAATTTGTTTAACACCCGTTGACAAATTATTCCTAACTGATTTAAAATGCATGGTTATTAAGTTGTAACGTAACAAAACAATCACTTTCCTAGTGAATAACCAATCTCAAAGTTGTCTGAGAGTCAAAAAGTTATACAAAAATACCAAATCAAGATGTTCTTTTCTGTTAACACCATACTGCAATTAAAATGTATGCATGTCGATGTACAATGTGAATGTAAGCACACTTCCTGATACATAAAAAAAGCTGAAATCAATAAGAAGGATGAGACATTCATTGTTATTCCAAGGCAATGCTTCCCAATTGACAATTGTTAAGCCTTTTTAAGTAAATTGACATTCACAATGAATGACATTGGTTTGACTTACACTTTTACACTGAATTAGAAATATCTTTTTCAAAAAAGTTTATCTATCTATCTATCTATCTATCTATCTATCTATCTATCTATCTATCTATCTATCTATCTATCTATCTATCTATCTATCTATCTATCTATCTATCTATCTATCTATCTATCTATCTATCTATCTATCTATCTATCTATCTATCTATCTATCTATCTATCTATCTATCTATCTATCTATCTATCTATCTATCTATCTATCCAGCCAGGGCAGTGATTATTATGAATGACATGGGGAGTGTCATTTTGAATGCACCATGGGAGATTTACTACAACTGTGTCACACAGAATCTGGTGAAGCTGTGCATAGTAGCCAATCAGTTTCTAGGTTTTATTCTCAAAACTTAACTGAACAAGCTGAATTTAGAAGCTGATTGGTTACTATGAACAGCTGCCCCAGATTCTGTGCACCAGTTTTAGTAAATCTCCCCCACCAAGTCATTATTACATAAATAAAAACATTAAAGGTGCAGTGCTATTATGCAAACAATTGATTAATAATTAATCAACCGCTCCAAAGTGAATTAAAAGTTTACAAACATTAAGAAAAAACTATAAAGCTCATTCACTACTTCCAGGCAAGGACTCAAGTGGTAAGTGATGTCAGGTGAGCCAGAAGGATGCTCCACCAACAGTGATCACACATTGCCACTTACCAGATGTCTAGGACCACTAAGTGAAAAGCGGTCAAAAAAACGCAGTGGAAAAAAAGGTTGGGATCAGAATCCAGGTAGAAATGGTCTTTCGGTTCACCTTGCTTGCTTCAACTCCTCCACCATTAGGAACAATTGACCACGAAGAAACAGTAGGTCTCCCAAGGAAATACAGTGCCTTGAAAAAGTATTCATGCAAATTGAAATTTTCCACATTTTGTCATGTCATGCCAGGGTTCTTTGCTGGGACCAATCCTATTTACAGTTTTTCTCCATTGTTTTGGCTCATTTCTTGAAACAGAAATGACATTCTCAAAACTCTAAGTTCATTTGGCAAAACAGTCTTACAGTTCAGCACAACTCTATAACTCACGTGCAAAAGCTCATATCTCTCCCAAAACTGTTCACTCATGCTTCAAAACCATATTCCTTTCCCATATAAAGAGTCACTGCCCCCAAAATGGCAAAGATTCTTCTCAATTGCTTTGGCTCATTTCTTGAAACAGACCAGACGTTCTCAACTCTCTTGGTGCTTTTGCCAAAATAACCTGGATGGTTCAGCACAACACCATGGTTCACCTTCAAAAGCTCATATCTTTCCCAAAACAGTTCACTCATGTGTCAAAAATAAATTTCTTTCTCATTCAAATAGTCAGTGCCCCCAAAATGCTTCGTCCCTTTGGCATTGTGTAAGCACTGCAAGTCAAAATGTTTAGATGTTTTGTCTCTAAGGCAGAGGACCATTGAAATATCCCTCATGTCCACCTTTCAGTCTTAGCCCAGGCCTTCATTGACAATGGTTACTGTACAGTTTTTGTCTCTCTAACTGAATACAATTGTGTATAAAACTGAAGAAAAAAGAAAGGATTTTAGGGTAAGAGTAGCCTCCAAGGTTTGACATCACACATTGCACTCATACTGCCAAGGAAAAATTACTTTACAGTATTGTAACCATTATCATTCACACACAAAGTAACTTCCATACATTAGAGTAAAAAAAAAATGTATACAGCATAATATACGGAAATATAAACACACAAACATAAAACAAGGAAAATTACATTTAGCTTACAATGCTGTAAATAAAGCGGAGTTTCACAACTACTGTAACATCTCTTCACTGGCCACCGTCCTCACCCTCCTGCCCATCCACATGCTGCTGTCTGGCCACAGATTCTCATCAACATTGCAGCGTATATATCCTCCCTTGCAATGCAACGAGGGAAGAAATGGGAAGAAATGGTGTGCATGTCGCAACCATCCCCTACACTGATCTCCTGTAATATCCTCACAGGCAGCATCCATTGCATGGAGCAGGGACCTCTGATCTTGAGCCCGATGCTCATACACTCTCCACCTCCAAGCGGAGAAAAACTCCTCAATAGGGTTGAGGAAAGGAGAGTAAGGTGGTAGGAACACCATATCCATCCTTGGATGAGCAGTGAATATATATATATATATATATATATATATATATATATATATATATATATATATATATATATATATATATGTATATATTTTTTTTACATTTGGTTCGGCTTGGGCCATCCCCCTTTTTTACATATTATCTCCTCATATGCCCAAGGTCGGTCCATGACATGCCAGTGGTATGGTTGCCCACGTGACGCGCAGATTGGCATGCGTAGTGAGCACCTTGTGCTAGTGCCAGCTATCATTTTATCATTTATTAGTAATTTTTTATTATTTTTATTTCTTATATATTTACATATATGTACTTTTTCATTGTTACTTTAACATATGGGGGAGAAATATTTATTTATATATCACACATCATTAGCGATTTTTCTTAATTTTTGGTCTCTATTTTGTGTACACAGCATCGTACATCTTTTACTAATGTGCAGAGCCCCCCCCCCTGTGTTCATTCATTTTTTGCATCCTCCAGCGCTCCTTTGGGGCCCCTCGATTGGCGTAGTCATTGTCTGCTGGGCGGCTGCGTGGTTGGGCTGACGTCAGGTGGTTCCTGTGCTCTATTGGCCGTGACCCCTTGAGGTCTGCCCCCAGCAACATGGCGCCGTATAATCTCTCGCCGGCCACGTCAATGGTGGGCGACGATTGATGCAGAGGAAGTGACGTGTACCTCGCCCCTTCCTCTTGCCTGGAACGCAAACGCACTGGCGTGCGTTCCAGCAAGGATACACTGCCCGGAAGCGTACGGCGAGCCGCTCACACATACAGGGATCGGACTCTGCGCTTCCTGTGCCCAGCATGTTATCATCCTTCACTGTGTTTATGGTGTGTTCCCCCACGGGCAGCTTCTGCCTTAGGCAGAAAGTAATCACATTGATATTTACATGTATGTATCTATATTCAATTCCATTTATATATTTTATATATTTTCTATTTGATTCTTAATTGACAACTTTCTAATAATTTTTTTCAAATTTTTTTTTTTATTATCACCTTTGAGGACCCCAGGAGGGAGGGATCCATTGAGGGGGAGGGCCCCCATGGGCCCTCCCTAATTCACTGATTGTGCCTTTTTTGGCACTCTATATATATACAGGGACCACTGAAGGAGAGATCACTGCTGTGCTCTGATGAAGAAGGGACGTGCCCTTCGAAACGCGTTAGCTGGTAGTGATGTCTGTATGTTCCTCTAAGATCTCTGGAAGGTTCTGCTCATCATTATAACCGCTTGCTGCTAGTCGGTGCTTGATTTATATTGCACCCTGTTCTACTACCGCTTGTAAGTAATTTCTTTTATCATTTTTATTTAATAAATATTTTACAAAAGATAATGCACATGGCCGGTGCGCCCCTCTCTCTTTTTATTTCTTAGCAGTGAACCAGGCCCTGATAAGCAGGCCACGGTGGAAATTCACATTGTCCCATACAATTATATATTGTGGTAGGTGAGGCCCTATGAGACCTCTCTTATTTTCAGGGATCAAATCCAAATGAAGGCGGTCCAAGAAGATGAGGAGCTTCTGTGTATTGTATGGGCCAAGACTGGGGATGTGAGTGGCCACACCATTCTCAGAAATGGCAGCACACATAGTTATATTGCCCCCTCGCTGGCCTGGGGCATCCACCGTGGCCCGGTGGCCAATAAAATTTCGGCCACGTCTTCGGCCCTTGGCCAGTTTGAAGCCAGCCTCATCCACATACACGAATATGTGAGAGGTCTCGTTTCCTTCCAATGCCATTATTCTCTACAATAGAGTAAAAAAAGAAAACATCAAATCAGTCATACAGAAGAGTCATACACTACAGTTACAGACAGTTACATAGGAATGTTCTACACAAGTTCAATATATTACTGGCCAGTATTCCAGTGGTTCCAAACCTGGGGTACATGTACCCTATGCAGAGGTACTACAGGGGGTATTTGACAGAAAGGGGAGGGGAAAAATTATCAATGAGTAGACTTACTGAAATGTTACAGTAAAACCCACAGTATTAGATAGATTTACATGGGAGGCACTACTGTAATTGCAGCTCTTTGACCATTTTCTTACTGTATTGTATGTTATATTCTTCAAAATAAGGATTATAATGATAATTGCATCATACAGTAAGCTGCAGTTTTTAGACAAAATGTTTATAAATCAGATACGTAAATCAAATACTTTCATACCTGGATTACCTAGATTCAGAAATCAGGTAAAGTGGGTACTGAAACCGAAACATTTCGGGAACCACTGCTTATGGTAATTGTAAAAAGGTCATCTTGATGGACAACCAGTGACTGACTTACATGTACATACTGGTACCGCAGTTCTTTCACTCTGTCAGAGTTCCCCTCAAATGGTACCCTGTAATATGCGGGCTATTGTGGAGATGCTTATAGAGTGACATTTTGGAATATGGCTTTGTCTTGTAGGCTTGCAGTGCGGATCTGTCTCAATGTGATGGCATTATTTGCAAACACCATGTTACAGATCTCTTGTTCTTGTTGTTCATTGAGAAGTTTTCCTCGGCCACCCGTGCCAAGTTGTCGTCCAATCCTAGACATAGAATTCAAAGGACAACACTCCATTCATAATTTATACCTTATGTATTCCGTACAGAATGAGTTACCAATGTAATCGTATTGTTGTTTTACTTACAGTAACTTTACCACAATTCCAATGCATCACTGCACAGTGACTGGAATACTACTGTAAACTGTATCATCAATATTGTAGAAAATAAACTATTCCATACTATTCCATAGTTTATTTTCTACAATATTTTTCTTGTCATTGTTAGTATCATACGTAACATCCCACTGAGGTAAGATATTGTAATATTGTAGGCCTATCACACACACACACACACACACACACACTAAATGAATACGTAAATGAGTAAATAAACATATTTGTTGCTCTATGCACAGTGTCCTGTCCTATACATTATATAATTCCATCATTGACTGACTACATACCTGTTTTCCCTGCGAAAGGTTTGGATAATAGAGAAGACTGTAGAGCGAGGCACATTAGGCTGCACTCGGCAACCTGCCTCCGCCATTGTGAGGCCATGGTTGATGACATGATCTATAATTGTGGCCCGAATTTCATCAGGGACAGCATAGTGTCTCCGTGCTCCTCTGCCTCTTCCCCCTATTCCACCACCACTCACCCTTACTCCTCTTCGTCTTCTTCTTCCTCTTCCTCTTCCTCGAGCAGGCAGTTGCCCTTGTTCATTTACTTGGCCAGGTGCCTCCATGTTCAGAAATTGTACTGGTCCTGCATGTTCAAGCTCTATATATACATGTTTGGCAGCATTTACAATAATGGACAGCACCTGTCAGGTAACTAAACATACTGTTTGATTGGTTATCTGAGACCAACTCTGACTCCTTCTTTGTTAGTCAAGTTCTAGTTGCACCTGACTGTCAATTGCTGTAATAATTTTATCAAATGTTCCAAGAGATTCATATATGGTATTCATGGCATTATGTTCCTGAATAAATTTGACAATTGAACAGACTATTGTGCATGTGATGACTTAAACAATGAAATGATGCTGACACGTTTTGGAGAGAACAACCATTAGACTGAGAATTGACAATCAGTTTAGATCAACAAGATCTATTCACTTGGAAATTGTGCTAAATGTAGCCTACTTGTACTTAATCATTTGAAAAATGTACTGAGACATTGAGACATGTACTGAGACATTTGCAATTTTGATGAAATGAATGAGAAATTCAATTCAGTTGTGAATAATTGCCAAGTGGTTTGGAGATTTGTCCATGATGTTTTGAGAATGTCATTTCTGTTTCAAGAAATGTGCCAAAACATTGGAGAAAAACTGTAATTTATTCATAAACAAGCTGGAGGATGGGGTAAACAGTTCAGTCTCTGTATTTGCGGATGATACTAAGCTAAGCAGTGCAATAACTTCTCCGCAGGATGTGGAAAAATTGGCAAGAAGATCGGAACAAATGAATGGGGTGGGCAACTACATGAGAAAATGAGGTTTAATGTAGAAAAATGTAAAATAATGCATTTGGGTGGCAAAAATATGAAAGCAATCTATGCACTAGGGGGAGAACCTCTGGGAGAATCTAGGATGGAAAAGGGCCTGGGGGTCCTAGTAGATGATAGGCTCAGCAATAGCATGCAATGCCAAGCTGCTACTAACAAAGCAAACAGAATATTGGCATGCATTAAAAAAGGGATTAACTCCAGGGATAAAAGGATAATTCTCCCACTCTACAAGACTCTGGTCCGGCCACACCTAGAGTATGCTATCCAGTTTTGGGCACCAGTCCTCAGGAAGGATGTTCTGGAAATGGAGTGAATACAAAGAAGGGCAACAAAGCTAATAAAGGGTCTGGAGGATATTAGTTATGAATAGGGATAAACCGAACACCCCCCGGTTCGATTTGCGGCAGAACATGCAAACAGACCAAAATTTGTGCGAACACGCGAACCCTGTTAAAGTCTATGGGACTGGAACGTGAAAAATTAAAAGTGCTAATTTTAAAGGCTGATATGCAAGTTATTGTCATAAAAAGTGTGTGGGACCCGGGTCCTGCCCCAGGGGACATGTATCAATGTAAAAAAAGTTTTAAAAACGGCAGTTTTCTCGGGAGCAGTGATTTTAATAATGCTTTAAGTCGGGGGATGGTTTGTTTGGTGCCTCCGGCTGTGGGACCATGGTGGTCTGGCCTTCTGGTTGGTTGCGCCTCCCTCTCCGTTCCCCCCCATTGGACTCACGCATCACGTTGGGGGCATGGCTGCGGCGGCATCACCTATATGGGCTCTTTCCCCATTTGGGTTTCGCACTTTACACTGATCACATCACCCTCATTTGTTATACATGATGCACCCAGGCACTTTTGCTCCCAGTCACCAACACTCAGGTACTTACTTTCATTCGCTCCCTACTCACCATTTACTTTTCATCCTTGATTACCATTTTTTTGTGTCTTTTTTCTGACTTGCACTCGTCCACCTCACTTTTCTCACACACTCTTTTCACATCACCTTTTAAAATTTCATCATTTTTTCACATTTTCATCAATCATTTTATTTTTTATTTTTCACTCTGTTTTTTGTCATTTTTTTCACAGCAGCTCCTCACTGGGGTTACCCCATTCATGACTATCTTCTTATACACCTTGACCCACATGCTCATGTCAGGCTGCTGTTTGCCTTGTCACATCCCCTCAGCTCCCAGATGGGGCTTTTCTGGTTGGTCCGGGGACTTTTCATGGCCGCACCACTGCTGCAAGGACCCACATGTAAGTGTGCAGGCTGATTGATCTCATGGGGGGTTCTTTCATGTCCGGGGTTAGTTCTCTGGGTCTCTTCTCAATATCTAAACAGCATTCTTTCTTTCATTTATAGATATTTACAACGGTTTTGCTCCTGATGATTGGCTATAAGGCCTTGAAACGCATAGAGCTAACAACAACCTAGTGTATACATTTATGGATTTTTGATGGCCGTTCCTTTTCATTTGTTCCCTTTATTTATCTCAATCCAGTGATATCTTCATCTGGCATTAATCTGTATAATTAATCATTTCAGTTCATGTAATCATGTTTTAATAATTCCATGTATTCTACAATGTTTATTAACTCCTTGTTGGAATGTCAAATAATGTACAATATTTGGTTCTAATGAAATGTAAAACTGTAAATATATTGATATATAGCAAAATGCATAAAATAATTTAAAATCATTTTTTATGATAATTCTATGACAACCTGAACCAATAAAAAGTTATTTTTTGTTCATTTTGTTCTATTGCTCCCGTGTGCTTCGTCAAAGTCCCGTCTTCTGCTCTTTTTATTCAATAAAAGTGTAATATTCCTTTAAATATAATGCATGGGGGGTGTCTATAGTATGCCTGTAAAGTGGTGCATTTTTCCCGTGCTTAGAACAGTTCCTGCACAAAATGACATTTCTAAAGGAAAAAAAAGTCATTTAAAACTGTTTGCGGCTGTAATATTATGTTGCCCCCCCAGCGCATTACCAGGCCCTTTGGGTCTGGTATGAATATTAAGGTGAACCTCACACCCAAATTTAAAAAAGGTGTGGGGCCCCAAGGCCCCATATACTCTGAACAGTAGCAGTATACAGGCAGTCCCCGGGTTACAAACAAGATAGGGACTGTAGGTTTGTTCTTAAGTTGAATCTGTTTGTAATTTGGAACAGGTACAAGTGTAGCTCCAGCCAAAAAATCAATTTTTAAGCTTTTTGGATAACATAGGGAAGGGTTATAATAACCCCTGTAACATTTGTTTTGCTGTCTGTGCCCCTGTTCAGAAGATTTCACCTCACTTCCTGTCCCAATCACAACTGGATTTTGAAAATTTTGTGTTATTAGGGAAACAAGGATTGGTGATAAAGCATCAGTGGGGAGACACCTTTTTCCCATATTAACTCTTACAGGAGAGAATTTCCCTTCCTAGTGGTAGATTTCCTCTCACTTCCTGTTGTCTCCCTTCATTTGTAAGTAGGAGTCGTTTGTAAGTCGGATGTTTGAAAATAGGGGACCGCCTGTATATACTATGCGGCCTGCCCTATATACTCTGCGGAAAATTGGGCCTTAGGTGTTGGTGGTACCAGAACACTGTAAGCCCTCACAGTTACTCTTGGTGGGCGCTGGAATGGGCCCTGCTGTTAAATATTGTATCAAGAATTGTAATTACATGACCCTGTTAAACAGGGGCAGAAAAATTGGGCCTTAGGCGGTGGTGGCAGCACAACACTGTAAAGCCTAACAGATACTTTTGTTGAGCACAGGAACAGGCCCTGCTGTGAAATATTAGATCAAAAATTGTAATTACATGCCCCTGTTAAACAGGGACAGAAAAATTGGGCCTTAGGCGGTGGTGGTGGTGGCACAACACTGTAAAGCTTCACAGATACTTTTGTTGAGAGCAGGAATGGGCCCTGCTGTGAAATATTAGATAAAAAATTGTAATTTTGCGCCCCTGTTAAACAGAGGCAGAAAAATTGGGCCTTAGGCAGTGGTGGTGCCACAACACTGCAACCCCTCACAGATATTCTTGTTGAGCGCAGGAACGAGCCCTGCTGTTAAATATTTGATCAAAAATTGTAATTACATGCCCCTGTTAAACAGGGACAGAAAAATTAGGCCTTAGGTAGTGGTAGTGGTGCCCTGAACTGAAAAGATTTTTAGAAGCTATAATCATGAAAATTGAGGAGGATAGGATAGTCACTCAGCATAATAGGATAGTCACTCAGCATATGCAGTCTTCTAGGGCAGTGTTTCTCAACTCCAGTCCTCAAGGCGCCCCAACAGGTCATGTTTTCAGGATTTCCCTCAGATGAAACAGCTGTGGTAATTACTAAGGCAGTGAAACTGACCAAATCACCTGTGCAAAATAATGGAGAGCCTGAAAACATGACCTGTTGGGGCGCCTTGAGGGCTGGAGTTGAGAAACACTGTTCTAGGGATCCCACATCCATAGAAAAATCATTTAGTTACATCAGCACAAGGTGCTTGGTAGTTGGTGATCGAAGACTGATTCATTTTTATGAATGTGAGCCGATCAACAGAGTCTGTGGACAGGCGTACTCTATGATCAGTTACAAAGCCTCCAGCAGCACTGAATGTGCATTCAGAAATAACGCTGGATGCAGGACAGGCCAGTAGCTTAATTGCATATTGAGCAAGCTCTGGCCAGTGGTCCATCCTCAAGACCCAGTAACCCAGTGGATATTCTGGTGGAAAGGTCTCCAAGTCTGATCTTGCCCCTAGATATTTCTGCACAATGTAATTCAGATGCTGGCAATGTTTGCTGGAACCGATCAGACCTGGGCGCTGAGGACTGAAGAATTGCCTGAAGGCATCGGTCAGCCAGCCACCTTCTCCATCGCTCTTTCTGTGACTGAACGAAGCCTCAGCAACCCATTGTCCAGCACCAGGAAACTGTAACCTCCCGGGCTCTGGAAACGCATTCCCATTCCACAAAGCTTTCTGCAAGGCCTCCTGAAGATGTTTCATCTGCTGCTCCCTCTGCGAAAGCTGGATAAGGTCTGCAACCTTACCCTTGTAACGTGGATCAAGAAGGGTTGTCAGCCAGTAATGATCCCTCTCCTTGATACCACGAATCCTAGGGTCCTTTCACAGGCTTTGCAGGATCAGGGAGGCCATGCAGCGTAGGTTTGCAGGGGCATTCGATCCTGAGTCCTCTGGGTCACTAAGGATCACATGATCCTCAACCACCTCCTCCCAGCCATGTACAACTCCATAGGTTTCTGGGGACTGCAAATGATCCCTTGAAGACTGCTTCTAATGCTGAGTGTTATCCTCCACCTCCATGCTGACACAATCCTCCTCCTCTTTCTCCTCTTCTTCTTCCTGGTGACAAATGGTGACAGGACAGTGCATGCATCCTTGATCAGTAGCCACTGGCGTGGTGAAAAAAAGCCAAGCTCCCCTGACCCTGTCCTGGTGCCATACTCACACAGGTACTCATTGATGGCCCTCTGCTGTATGTGCAGCTGCTGCAGTGTTGCCAAAGTTGAGTTCCACCTGGTGGGCATGTCACAAATGAGGCGGTTCTTGGGCAGTTGCATTCTCTATGAATATCAGCCAGCCGAGCACTGGCATTATATGACCGGCGGAAACGACCACAGACTGTCCTGGCTTGCCTCAGGAGATTCTGTAAGCCCAGGTACCTGCTCAAGAACCGCTGCACCACCAAATTCAGGACATGAGCCAAACAGGAAACATGGGTCAAGTGTCCCAGTCGGAGGGCGGAGAGGAGGTTGGTGCCATTGTCGCATACAACCATTCCTGGCTGAAACTGGCATGGCGTCAACCACCTCTGAGCCAGCCCCTGCAGAGCTGACAGAATCTCTGCCCCAGTGTGGCTCCTGTCCCCTAAGCAGACCGACTCAAGCACTGCATGAAATCTTTTTGCCTGAGTGCTTGTGTAGCCCCTTGAACGCCTACAGAGCACCGCTGGTTCAGAGGAGAAATCTGCAGAGGAAGAGGCCATAGAGGAAGAAGAAGAGGAGGGGTGGAGAAGAGAGCTGTGGCAGAATCACCACTAGCATTTTGGAGGCATGGTGGCGGGACAAGCTCCAACAATACTGAACCCTGTCCTGCATCCTTCCCAGCTGCCAGCAGAGTTACCCAGTGTGCCGTGAAAAAAAGGTAACATCCCTGTCCATGCCTGCTGGACCATGAGTCAGCAGTAATATGCACCTTACTGCTGACTTGCCCAGCTGATGAGGAGCAAGGAGAGGTCCGTCTTGTTCTTTGATAATCTCTGATAATCTCCCTCGATCTGGGGCTCCATGCAAGATCTCACCCCGTGGGGTAAAAATGATCACAAGAACGGTGAGCAAAAATCCCAGAACCACATGGTGGGGACCTAGTGAATGACCTGCAGAGAGCTGGGATCAACGTAACAAAGGCTACCATCAATAACGCACTACACCGCCAGGGACTCAGATCCTGCAGTGCCAGATGTGTCCCCCTGCTTAAGCCAGTACATGTCCAGGCCCATCTGAGATTTGCTAGAGAGCATTTGGATGATCCAGAAGAGAATTGGGAGAATGTCATACGGTCAGATGAAACCAAAGTAGAACTGTTTCATAGAAACACAACTCGTATTTGCTAAAGAATATATAAACCAGAGACAATGAAACCAAAAATAACAAAAACAAGTGAAAATTCTACCACTAAAAAGTGGAACAGAGAAGGTTACGGGATACAGTTCTGGGATTAGCCATAGCTAGTGCTACTAAATAAAGGGTTTGGTATCCTTATGGAAATGAAGTGTGATCAGGGGACCCATGGATTCCATTTTAGATCAAATATATGCATGGTATCCATGATGGTATGGAAGACTTTCTCCATAAGTTGGATGGCAGTCATGTGCCTAAGGACCTGATCCCAGGGGACTCCAGGGGTTAGCCAAAACAGGGCGATGCACCAGTGGACTGCACTAAATAATGTGTGAAAGTTTTTGGTCAGGGTGGAGGCCCCGGGGATATCTACGAAGAGTAAGCCCATTTGGTGAGTTATGGTAATCGACACCCCAGTGATCTTCCCCACCTTGGCTGTAACTCGTTGCCAAGGGTCCCTTAGAGCTATACAACTCCAAAAAATGTGCAGGTGGGTCCCCGTCTCGGAGCAACCTCTGAAGCAGTTTTTAGAGACAGCGGGGAAGAATTTGTGTAACTTAGCAGGGGTATAGTACCACCTCATGTGTAACTTTACCACTGTTTCCTTCACCGACACAGACTTCGTACATTTATGCATATTGGCTATCCTATCTGTCCACTCCCCAGGGAATACTACCAGTCCAGTTTCTACTTCCCAACTGATCATGGTGGTAGATTTGTATTAAATAATAGTGAGATTGTCCCTGGATGGGGGGCCGCAAAGATTTTCAAATGTGTTGGTAGAGTTGGCATCTGTCAGACTTACATGTACCTGACTGACGAACCCGGTATAGCAGGGGAGGCCTCCCGTACGTATCTGGTTCCCGGCCCCTGGTAGTGTAAACAGTAGGCACAGGAGTGCAGAGTGGTAAGAGAGCCTGGCAGGTGACTTGCGGAGGTAAGGCCCAGGATCCTGATGCGTATGGTCTGGAAGTCCTAGATGGTAGGGTCTAGGCAGCTGGTGCAGAGCAGGAGCAAGTGGGCAGGTTGGGTCACAGGCAGAGTTGGCAACAAGCTGTCAGCGAGGTACAGAGGAACAGGCAGGCTCAAAGTCCGGGTCACAGGCAGGGTTGGCAGCAGGCGGGCAGCGTGGTACAAAGGAACAGGCAAAGTCGTAGTCAAGGGAAGCCATAGTCAGGTGCAGGCAGATAACAAGAGAAGTCCAAAGGCAGGCCGGGGTCACTAGGAGATTAAACAGGCAAACAGGAAGCAATAGGAAGCAGGAAGTCAGGAACTGGGAGCTGCAGATTGGACAGCACCGAGCAGCAGATTCCAGCCGACTAAATAGGGCGTTTGCCGCCAAAAGCCATGTGCGAGCCCGGGCCGACGCGCCCAGGCGCTCGCCCGCACAAGCCCGCAGGGCGCGAACGGACGCGTGCCAGCGCGTGCCAGCGCCACAACGTCCAATAGTCAATCTATTCGGAGAACTCCTCTGACAGTGCCCCCTCCTAAAGGGTGGCCTCCGGATGCCCATCTGGGCCAGTCTATCAGCGTGAGCATTCCAGAAGTCTCTTAAAAGTTCCTTAGTGTGCAGATTGCCTTCTGGTTCCCAGGAGTCATCCTCTGGTCCATACCCCCTCCATTTGATTAAATATTGGACTTGATCATGTCTCTTCCTACAGTCCAGGATTGCTTCCACCTCAAACTCTGTTTCGTTGTCCACAATTACAGGTTCAGGTGGGCCAGTATTACGACCCGAAAAGGAATTGGGAACAGCGGGTTTCAGCAAGGATACATGGAAGACTGGGTGAACTTTCAATGTATTGCGTAGATCCAGTTCATAGGTCACATCATTAATTTTCCTTTTGATTGGAAAAGGACCCATGAATTTGGGACCCAACTTCTTTGAGGGACAAGCCAACTTTAAGTTGAGGGTGGACAACCAAACCTGGTTGCCAGGTTCCAGAATGAGTTCTCCACGCTTTTTCCTATCGAACATCCTTTTATTATATTCTTTAGCCATGGTTTCGAGTAGTAATTTATTGTTGGTGACAAAGAAGTTTATTGTTTCAGAAGCTGCAGGAATAGAGCACTCGGGTAAGGTTTCGGGCAGGAATGACGGGTGAAAGCCATAATTGGCGAAGAATGGTGTCTGTTTAATAGCTGAATGCACAGAGTTGTTGTATGCGAACTCAGCAATAGGCAGAAGAGAGACCCAATCATCCTGTGAGAAGGTGGAAAAGCATCGGAGGTATTGCTCCAGGGTTTGGTTAGTTCTCTCTTTCTGCCCATTTGTCTGGGGGTGATAGGCAGATGAGAACGCCAACTCAATTTCAAGTGACCCACAGAGAGCCTTCCAGAACCTGGAAGTGAACTGCACACCTCTATCAGAGACTATACTTGATGGCACTCCATGTAATCTTACGATTTCTCTGACAAAAATTTTTGCAGTTTCCACGGCAGAAGGTGTACCTTTCATGGTTAAAAAAATGAGCCATCTTGGACTGCCTATCTACAATGACAAAAATGGTGGAAAAACCCTCTGCCAGAGGGAGTTCTACGATGAAGTCCATTGCAATTATCTTCCAGGGTCTTTCTGGAACGGCTAGAGGTTTTAGTAGACCCTAGGCCTTTGTCCGACTATTCTTACTCCGAGCACAGGTGGTGCAGGACTCCACATAACTTTTACAATCCTTTACCAGTTGGGGCCACCAAAATGTACGTTGCACCAGCTCTGTCATCTTCAGTACGCCAAAATGCCCAGCTAACTTATGGTCATGGCAGAGTTCCAGTAGTGCCACTCTTAGATTCTCTGGGACCAAAATCTTGTCTTTGTACCGGAACAACCCATTTTGCAAGTTTACGTTGACTCCCATAGGTGGGGACAGATTCCCGGAGGCCTGTTTAATTTGGGATATGATATCCCCCTGTAGCAGCAGAAAATTCCCAGCAGGAAGGATGGTGTCAAAAGGTAAAGGTTCCTCGGAATCCTGGAACATGCGGGATAATGCATCCGACTTAGTGTTCTTGGAACCAGGTCTGTACGTGATGTGAAACTGGAACCTAGAGAAGAACAGAGCCCACCTTGCCTGCCAAGGTCTCAGTCTCTTGGCTGTTCTCAAGTACTCAAGGTTCTTGTGGTCGGTATAGACCAAAATGGGATGTGCAGCACCCTCTAAGAGATAACGCCACTCTTCCAATGCGGCCTTAACAGCTAGATGCTCTCTGTCTCCAACATCGTAGTTCCTTTCCGCAGTGGAGAGTTTCTGAGAAAAAAAAGACACTGGATAAAGCAGGGACTTGGCACCTTGCCGCTGAGAGAGTACTGCCCCCACTGCAACCTCTGAAGCGTCCACTTCAAGGACGAAAGGTAAGGCAGGGTTTGGATGTTTCAGGATGGAGGTGGAGATAAACAACTTTTTAAGTTTGTCAAAGGCAGATTGCACCTCGGTAGACCAACAAAAACGGTTCCCTTGCTTGGTTAGTTCGGTAATTGGTGCAATAATTGCAGAGAAGCCTTTAATAAATTTGCGATAAAAGTTGGCGAAACCAATGAAGCGTTGGACCCCTTTTTTATCAGAAGGAGCGGGCCAGTGGAGAATAGCTGCCACTTTTTGCGGATCCATTTTAGTGCCGTCACTAGCAATGATTAGGCCGAGGAACAGGATGCATTGGCGTTCAAATTCGCACTTTTCTAATTTGGCATAAAGTTCATGCTGCCTGAACCGGGTTAGTACATTTGGGACATGCCCGCGATGTTCGATGACTGAGGAGGAGAAAATCAAAATGTCATCTAGGTATACTATAACGTATAAGTCCAGGAGGTCACGGAAAATATCATTAATGAAGTGCTGAAACATTGCAGGTGCGTTGCACAGACCAAAGGGGATAACATGATATTCAAAGTGCCCGAACCGGGTATGGAAGGCAGTTTTCCATTCATCTCCCTCTCTGATGCGGATTAGGTTATAGGCCCCACGGAGATCGAGTTTAGTGAAGATTGTTGCTGAGCCCAGTCTTTGGAAGAGTTCGGGTACCAGAGGTAAGGGGTAGCGATTCTTGATAGTTATTTTGTTTAACTCTCTATAGTCGATAAAAGGCCGAAGGGAGTGGTCCTTCTTTTCCACAAAGAAAATGCAGGCCCCGGCCGGTGAGGTGGATGGACGGATGAATCCTCGCCTTAAGTTCTCATCAATATAGGTCTTGAGAGTACCCAGCTCCTGCTCTGGTAACGGGAAAATTTGTCCAAAAGGAACTTCAGACCCAGGCAAAAGTTCTATTGGGCAATCACAAGGTCTGTGAGGAGGAAGGGTTTCTGCCCCCTTTTTACTGAAGACATCAAGAAAATCCCGATATGGAGTGGGAATCGCTTGCTGCGATTCGGTGTCCACGGTGGATGCGGTGGTTAGCGGCAAAGGCTAGGTCCATAAAGCAGCTACAAGCTCCGGAGTCAATTATGACCGAGACTGTAAGATCCTGTCCTGGAAGCTGTAGAACAATGGGGAGAGCAAGGTGATTAGCAGGATTATGCATGACAGGAGCACAATTAGTAGAGGCTGAAAAAGACTTACATGTCTTGTTAGGGCAAGATCTCACGTAGTGACCTGACTCTCCGCAGTACATGCATAGGTTGTTGACTCATCGACGCTGTCGCTCTTCAGGCGTGAGGGATGGTCAGAGAAGGCCAAGCTGCATTTACTCAGGGGCATCAAGGACCTCCAAGAAGCGAATCCCCCCGTCTTTCTGAAGAGAGCCCAAAGTGACCAGGTCCTTTGAAATCCTTATGGCGAAGGTATTAGGATTAATGATCTCCTTAAGCTTACGGTGCTTGTCTAAGGTGGCCGGAGATATATCAGGGTATGTTTTAATTTTAGTACCATCCAGCAAGATGTTGGAGGTGTTGCGGGAGGCTCTGAGGATCTCCTCTTTCACCAGGTAGTCCTTGAGGCATAGAAATATGTCGCTGGGAGGCTTGTCATCAGGGGGTTTGGGGCGAAGTGCTCTGTGAAGCCTGTCACAGGCAAATGCGGTCATCGGGGAACCAGGCAGCAAGGACTGAAACAACTTGTGGATAACAGGGGTTAAATCAGTGACCCCCTCAGGGACCCCTCTGATTCTCAAGTTGCTTCTCCTATTTCTGTTGTCCAGGTCCTCCAAGTGGACCTGGAGCTGGGAGACAGACTCTGTTAGGGCCTCATGATCTCTCTGAAGATCAGTATATGCAAGCTGCAGTTCATCATTCTTAATCTCTAAGAGGTCCGTTCTACCTCCAAGGACAGCTATCTCATACTGTAAAGTGATTTGTGGAGTTCCGTCTGGAATTTCTCCGTAATTTTATTATACATTGCAGTAAGGCTGTCATCTAGGCCTGCCTTGGTGAGTTGTAGCGTGTACTCACCGTCCCCAGATGAGTGTGCAGGAGAGGCTGCCGGACTGTGTGCAGGGGCTGAAGCGTGCTGTGGAGCGGCGCCATCTTGGGAATTCCCTCTCATCTCCCGGACCCTGAGGAGATAATTCGTTAGGGACCTTTGAGCCAGTTTCCCGTGACGGGACTTGGAGGACGGCATGCACCACTCGTTCCCCCGGGGGTGCAGGTGATTTGGGGTTCATTCTGAGGACTGCAGCTAACTGAATCACCTTCCTGCCTGAAGTATATTAGAAATAGTACACCAGGAACGGACTGCAATCAGATCTAGCTAAACTGGATACAGTGAATATTTATATAAATGAGACTGACTGTATATATATATACTAATTACACTGCAGCTAACTGAATAATCTGCCTGCCTGTCTGCTCAATCTAAATGACGCTCTCTCTCCTTCCATGCCGGCAACGACACACTACATGAGGCCGACGTGCAGTTAGCTTTATATAGTGTGGGGCGTGAGCTCCGGCCAATCATCATACAGCAATGCACTGCGCTCCCGCAGTGCATTATGGGCCATTACGTGCCACTTGAATTTGGCGCGAATGGCCCATAATGTTTGGCTTTCGACGAATGAGCTAACAGCAAATGTTCAAGTCGAACTTATGTTCGACCTGAACAGAAAGCTCGTCCCTATTTATGAAGAAAGGCTGCGAGCACTGAACTTATTCTCTCTTGAGAGGGAATATGTTTTTATATTTGCAGTACAACTGGTGACCCCACAATGGGGATAAAACATTTTTGTGGAGTTTAACAAGACACGTGGCCATTAGATGAAAAGAGGTTTAACCATAAACCATGTAGAGGGTTCTTTACTGTAAAAGCGGCCAGGATGTGGAATTCCCTTCCACAGGCGGTGGTCTCAGCGGGGGGCATTAATAGTTTAAAAAAACTGTTAGATAAGCACCTGTATGACCAAAACATGCATGGGATATACAAGGTAATACTGACTTATAATCACACACATAGTTTGAACTTGATGGACTTTATGTCTTTTTTCAAACTCACCTACTATGTACCTATGTTACAACCAAAAACGTAAATGTATTATTGGGATTTTATGTGATAGACCAACACAACGTGGCACATAAATGTGAGGTGGATGGAAAATAATAAATGGTTATCAATATTTTTTACAAATAAATATCTGAAAAGTGTGGCGTGCATTTGTATTATGCCCCCCGGAGTCAATACTTTATAGAACCACCTTTCACTGCAATTACAGCTGCAAGTCTTTTTGGGTATGTCTCTATCAGCTTTGCACATCTAGAGAGTAAAATATGTGCCCATTCTTCTTTCTAAAATAGCTCAAGCTCTGTCAGATTGGATGGAGAGCATCTGTGAACAGCAATTTTAAAGTCTTGCCACAGATTCTGGACTTTGACTTAGCCATTCTAACACATGAAATAAACCATTCCATTGTAGCTCTTGCTTTATGTAGGGTTGCTGGCCTGCTGGAAGGTGAACCTCTGCTCCAGTCTCAAGTCCTTTGCAGACTCTAACAGGCTTTCTTCTAAGATGTGCCGTGTATTTGGCTCCATCCATCTTCCCATCAACTCTGACTAGCTTCCCTGTCCCTGCTGAAGAAAAGCATCCCCACAACATGATTCTGCCACCACCATTTTTCACAGTGGGGATGGTGGGTTCAAGGTGACATGCAGTGTTAGTTTTCTGCCACACATTGCATTTTGTTTTTAGACCAAAAAGTTACATTTTGGTCTCATCTGACCAGAGCACCTTCTTCCACGTGTTTGCTGTGTTCCCCACATGGCTTCTCCCAAACTGCAAAAGGGACTTCTTATGGCTTTCTTTCAACAATGGCTTTCTTCTTGCCACTCTTCAATAAAGGCCAGATTTGTGGAGTGCACGACTAATAGTCCTGTGGACAGATTCTCCCACCTGAGCTGTCCATCCAGTTCAACCATAAAAAAAAACAAAAGTCATACAATCCCATATACACAAACCTATACCCACAGTTGATCCATAATTAACATGATCCAATTTGCTACAGCAGGGGAAAACATTCCTTCCTGATCCCCAGACAGGCAATCGGATATTCCCTGGATCAACTTTACCTATAAATGTTAGTACCTAGTTGTACATTTAGGAAAGAATCCAGGCCTTTCTTAAAGCAATCTGAGCTGGACAGAACCACCTATGGAGGGTGTCTTACTGTGAATAAATCTTTCCATATTTGGAGATAAAATCTCTTTTCCTCTAGTCATAAAGAGTGCCCCTTGTCCTCTGTGTTGACCTTAAAATGAATAACTCAACACCAAGTTCACTATATGGACCCCATATGTATTTTTTTACTTGTTGATCATATCCCCCATTTATCTCCTCTTCTCAAGAGAGAATAAATTCAGTTCCTATAATCTATCTTCATAGCTGAGCATCTCCATGCCTCTTATCAGTTTGGTTGCCCTTCTCTGCACTTTCTCCAGTTCCCTGATATCCTTTTTGTGAACTAGCACCCAAAACTGAACTGCATATTCCAATGATTTGTACAGGGGCAAATGATATCTCTCTCTCTGCAGTCCATACCTCTCCTAATACAAGAAAGGATTTTGCCCTCTTTGGAAACTTTTCACCCCCTTCCTGCTCAGGCCAATTTCAGCTTTCAGCATTGTAACATTTTGAATGACAATTGCGCGGTCATGCAACATTGAACCCATATGAAATTTTGATATTTTTTTCCCCACAAATAGAGCTTTCTTTTGGTGGTATTTGATTACGTCTGCATTTTTTATTTTTTGCGCTATAAACGAAAAAAGAGCGACAATAATGAAAAAAACACAATATTTTTTACTTTTTGCTATAATAAATATCCCAATTTAAAAAACAAAAAAACAAATTTCTTCCTCAGTTTAGGCCAATATATATTCTTCTGCATATTTTTGGTAAAAAAAAATAAGCGTATATTGATTGGTTTACGCAAAAGTTATAAAATAGGGGATAGATTTAAGTCATTTTTATTATTTTCTTTTTTACTAGTAATGGCGTCGATCTGTGATTTTGTCAGGACTGTGATATTGCGACGGACAGATCAGACACTTTTGACACTTTTTTGGGACCATTGACAATTATACAGCAATCAGTGCTATAAATATGGCAGGGAAGGAGTGAACACTAGGGGCGATCAAGGGCTTAAATGTGTTACCTAGGGAGTGATTCTAACTGTGGGGGGAGGGGACTGACTGGGGGAGGTGATCGATCTGTGTCCCTATATACAAGGAACACACAATCTGTCTCCTCTCCCCTGACAGGATGTGGATCTTTGCGTTTACACACATAGATCCACATCCCTGCTCTGTGAAAAGCAATCACGGGTGCCCGGCGGACATCGCAGCCGCCGGGCACAAGCATCAGCTCCTGATTGATGTGGCAGGTGCACGCATGCCCCCTAGACGGCCGGGAAGCCGAGGATGTCATATGATGGCTGCCCGGGATAGCAGAGCCACCTTGCAGCCATCATATTACTATGCACAGGATTTGAAGTGGTTAAGCTTATGATCTACCAAAACCGCCCCAGATCCTTCTCCACTATGGATTCCCCCAATTGTACTCCCCCTAGTATGTATGATGCATGCATATTCTTAGCCCCCAAGAGTAAAACTTTACAGTACATTTATCTACATTAAACCTCATCTGCCACATAGTCGCCCAATTAAACAGCGCATTGAGGTTGGCTTGTAAGTTGGAGATAGTTACATATATTCACTGTGGAGCAGTTGATTAATACTGTCACAATTGTTTGCATAATAGCGCTGTAACTTTAATGTTTTTATTAGTCTTGTTTTGTTGTCTGTAAATTGTGTCAGCTGCTTGTGTTTATCCATTTAACGATTCTAGCTTAGCATGAGTAATGCTCCTTGCTGTAAAGGCCAGTTATAGGTGAGGGCAGTAGCCATTTGTTTGTACTTTTGAATGGTATATCAGTTACAGTTACCAGTTCCCCAAGGAGAAGAGGGAAAACTACTTGTTCACCATGGGGGAGGGGGGGGAGGGAATAGGTTACACACAAACCTTCATATGTTAGCATCTCTCCCAGTACCTGTTTATTTCACAAAAGGATCACAAAGAAGATATTATGTTGCATTTATCCTGAAAATATTGCTATTTACAGTATGTTGCAGTTGATTACATAATTGTTATACATAAAAGAGACACTGAGGTGCTGTTTATGTTTAAATGTATATTTTTATAGCAACAAATGCATGGTAAAAAGGAATATTATTTATTATTAGTATTATTGTATTATAATATATTTTATTACATATCTTTTTGTGTGTTTATATTTTGTTTGCTTGTTTATGTAATATATATGTATGCAATAGAATGTTATTTAATTAAGTGGTTTTGCACATTTTATGAAAGTGGATACACTGAGCTTTATTTGTGTTATTCAAGTGTTGGTACATTTTATAAGCAGTATTCAAAAAAGAAAAAAAATAGGTAAACTGTGTGGATTATTGTGAATATGTTGGGTATCGATTTACTCAGCACAGCCTCATTATTTATACTTTATTTTAAAAAATTGGTAAATATAGTTTGATTGTGTGTTTTAAATTAGCTCTATTGTGCGACATAAAAAATTTGAACTGCAACTGCTTTACTCTTCGATGTCTCTGCTTTCAGAAAATCTACATTTTTTTTGTTTGTTTTTTTTGGAGGGGGAGGTAATAACTAATCTCTGTGTATAAAATGTTCTATTTATAACATAAGTGCCACAAAAAAAAATGCAAAAACTGCTCTAACAGCTAAAGAGTTAATCAATGAAATGCAAAAAAAAAACAACAAATAACAATTGTTTACTGTTCCTATAAGGTTATGTAAAAATATAAAGGATTCTTTTCCATGTACTTATATTCCAAATGATTTTAAAGTTGCAGTGAGGAAACTGCTCTTTTTTACACTGTTGGTTTCACAGCAAGCTTCAAGATCTTAGTTAAACAGATGTTCAATCCTCCATGCTTTGTCAAGTGACATGTAAAAATAAATTGTATATGCATGTATTTACAAATGCAATTTGTTTTCTGTTGTTGTTGGCTAAAGAAAAAGCTGTGTAAGTTGTAATGCAAAATCAAACACACAATCTCTCATAAATATACTTTAACTTTCAGTTTGCAGTGACAGCACAAATCAACGCTGGCCATATAACATGCTTTAGTGTCTAATGCACTAACAAGCAATCTACCATGCATATTATTTCATGTAAAATGAAAAACACATATGCAGCCACTCCTATCATTTTACTGTTGCTGACTTTCAGGCCAACTTGTAAAAGTTTTTGTGTGGCAGTGCTATTTGTGAAGTGACATGCTTTAAGCATGCCATCTCAGACTGCTAAGTAAAATATTATTATGTCATTGTTTTTTTTTTTAGAGTAGTCAACTACTTATAAAGTCATTAAAAAGCAAGCGTATCAGCAGTAGTAGTAAGAAAGTAATGTAGTTCTCAGATTTGTTTTAAAAAGCAGCAGGCCATTTCAAACCTCCAGAAAAACTGTCATTGTTGACTGGATTGCTTGTCTTTTTCTTTCTTTAGTAAGATGAGGAATCTGACTGTGCCTTAGAAACACGCTTCTACTGATTTTCTCCTTGTCCCTTCCTAGTGGGCTTAGTCGGGTTTATTTTCATTTTAGCCTCCACAGTAGTCCCTTGTAGTATTGTTTTTGCCAAGTGGCCTTTTTGGCCTTACACTATGCAGTTATAAATGATGATGAGTAAAAGGGAATGTTTGGAAATTTATCATATTTGTGATGTTATGAGAATCTAAATCCAGAAATGTACCCTGTCCCTTCAGGGTCAAGACAGAGAAAAGGCATACCTGTAAAAGGAGGCACTATACTTACCCTTCTGATGGCCTATGCCTTGAAATGCTGCCACAATGCTGCTCCCCAGCCACTGCATATATTTGAATAGTCAGATGGGTCAAATACCTATTTCCCCCACTCAGTGGCATAGCATGGGGGGGTGCGGAGGGGGCCGTGGCCCTGGGTGCAAAATTTAGGGGGGCGCAGCGCAGCATCCGGTGCAAGTGTCACTCCATCCTAATGTGTATGGACGGTGTCACTCGCTGCGCTCCTGGCGCCATGTTCTGGCTCAGGGATGGGCAGCGGCTGCCCAGTGGACAAAAGGGGTCATGTGCGGTTGCTCTGGGAGTCCCACCTCTACCTCGCTGTGTGAGCCGCTGCCATCGTCTTCTCCTCCTCTGCGCTGGACTGAATCTACCCTTTCCCCATTGTGGCAACCAGTCTGGGACTGGTGCAGAGGCGCCTGCTCTATCCCACAGGCACATGCAATGAAATGACATAGCCGGGGATCTTCCAAGTGAACTGTGGTATGTGACACGATCGATGTACAGTACAATCCCACAGTGTACACTAGTCACTACACACATACACAGAGCATCACCATCACCCCCACTAATCTCCAATGTCCCCAAATGTCCCTCCTGTCACTCCACTGTCCCTCCTGTCCCCCCGATTATCCCCAATGTCCCTCTTGTCTCCCCCAATGTCCCTCCTGTCCCCCCAATTATCCCCAATGTTCCTCCTGCCCCCCAATTATCCCCATTGTCCCTACTGTCTCCTCACTGTCCGTCCTGTCCCCCCAATTATCCTTGATATCCCTCCTGTCTCCCCACTGTGCCGCCTGTCCCCCCGATATCCCCAATGTCCCTCCTGTCTCCCCCAATGTCCCTCCTGTCCCCCTAAATATTCCCAATGTCCCTCCTGTCTCCCCCAATGTCCATCCTGTCCCCCTAATTATCCCCAATGTCCCTCCTGTCCCCCCTAATTATCCCCAATGTCCCTCCTGTCTCCCCCAATGTCCCTCCTGTCCCCCCAATTATCCCCAAAGTCCCTCCTGTCTCCCCCAATGTCCCTCCTGTCTCCCCACTGTCTCCCCAATTATCCCCAATGTCCCTCTTGTCTCTTCACTGTCCCTCCTGTCCCATCAATTTTCCCCAATGTCCCTCCTGTCCCCCCAATTATCTCTGATGTCCCTCCTGACTCCTCACTGTCGTTCCTGCCCCCCAATTATCCCCAATGCCCCTCCTGTCTCCCCACTGTGCCTCCTGTCCCCCGATTATCCCCAATGTCCCTCCTGTCCCCCCAATTATCCCCAATGTCCCTCCTGTCTTCCCACTGTCCCTCCTGTCCCCCAATTATCCCCACTGTCCCTCCTGTCTCCTCACTGTCCCTCCTGTCCCCCCAATTATCCCCAATGTCCCTCCTGTCTCCCCAATGTCCCTCCTGTCCCTCCAATTATCCCCAATGTCCCTCCTGTCTCCTCACTGCCCCTCCTGTCCCCCCAATTATCCCCAATGTCCCTCCTGTCTCCTCACTGCCCCTCCTGTCCCCCCAATTATCCCTGATGTCCCTCCTGTCTCCCCACTGTTCCTCCTGTCCCCCCAATTATCCCCAATGTCCCTCTTGTCTCCCCCACTGTCCCCCCAATTATCCCCAATGTCCCTCCTGTCTCACCAATGTCCCTCCTGTCCCCCAATTAACCCCAATGTCCCTCCTGTCTCCTCACTGTCCCTCCTGTCCTACCAAATATCCCCAATGCTCCACCTGTCTCCCCACTGTCCCCCTATTATCGCCAATGTCCCCCCTGTCTCCCCACTGTCCCTCCTGTCCCCACAATTCTCCCAAATGTCCCTCCTGTCTCCCCAATTACCCTCCTGTTCCCCCAATTATCCACAATGTCCCTCCTGTCTCCCCAATCTCCCCCAATTATCTCCAATGTCCCTCCTGTCCCCCCACAGTCCCTCCTGTCCCCCCAATTCTCCCCAAGGTCCCTTCTGTCTCCCCAATGTCCCTCCTGTCTCCCCACTTTTCCCAATGTTCCACCTGTCCTCCCACTTATCCCCAATGTCCCTCTCATCCTCCCAATGTTCCTCCTGTCCTCCCACTTATCCCCATTATCCCACTTATCCTAAATGTCCCCCCTCTCCCCCCATTTATCCCAAATGTTGCCCCTCCCCTCCCACTTATCCCCAATGCCCCTCCTCTACTCTCATTTATCCCAAATGTTCCTCCTCCTCCCCCCACTTATCCCCAATGTCCCTCCTGTCTCCCCCATGTCCCTCCTGTCCCCCCAATTATCCCCAATGTCCCTCCTGTCTCCCCCAATGTCCCTCCTGTCTCCTCACTGTCCCCCCAATTATCCCCAATGTCCCTCTTGTCTACTCACTGTCCCTCCTGTCCCATCAATTTTCCCCAATGTCCTTCCTGTCCCCCCAATTATCCTTGATGTCCCTCCTGTCTCCTCACTGTCCCTCCTGCCCTCCAATTATCCCCAATGTCCCTCCTGTCTCCCCACTGTGCCTCCTGTCCCCCGATTATCCCCAATGTCCCTCCTGTCCCCCAAATTATCCCCAATGTCCCTCCTGTCTTCCCACTGTCCCTCCTGTCCCCCCAATTATCCCCACTGTCCCTCTTGTCTCCTCACTGTCCCTCCTGTCCCCCCAATTATCCCCAATGTCCCTCCTGTCTCCCCAATGTCCCTCCTGTCCCTCCAATTATCCCCAATGTCCCTCCTGTCTCCTCACTGCCCCTCCTGTCGCCCCAGTTATCCCCAATGTCCCTCCTGTCTCCTCACTGCCCCTCCTGTCCCCCCAATTATCCCTGATGTCCCTTCTGTCTCCCCACTGTTCCTCCTGTCCCCCCAATTATCCCCAATGTCCCTCTTGTCTCCCCCACTGTCCCCCAATTATCCCCAATGTCCCTCCTGTCTCACCACTGTCCCTCCTGTCCCCCCCAATTATCCTCAATGCCCCTCCTGTCTCCTCACTGTCCCTCCTGTCCTCCCAAATATCCCCAATGCTCCATCTGTCTCCCCACTGTCCCCCCTATTATCCCCAATGTCCCTCCTCTACTCTCATTTATCCCAAATGTTCCTCATCCTCCCCCCACTTATCCCCAATGTCCCTCCTGTCTCCCCCATGTCCCTCCTGTCCCCCCAATTATCCCCAATGTCCCTCCTGTCTCCCCCAATGTCCCTCCTGTCTCCACACTGTCCCCCCAATTATCCCTGATGTCCCTCCTGTCTCCTCACTGTCCCTCCTACCCCCCAATTATCCCCAATGTCCCTCCTGTCTCCCCACTGTGCCTCCTGTCCCCCGATTATCCCCAATGTCCCTCCTGTCCTCCCAATTATCCCCAATGTCCCTCCTGTCTTCCCACTGTCCCTCCTGTCCCCCCAATTATCCCTGATGTCCCTCCTGTCTCCCCACTGTTCCTCCTGTCCCCCCAATTATCCCCAATGTCCCTCTTGTCTCCCCCACTGTCCCCCAATTATCCCCAATGTCCCTCCTGTCTCACCACTGTCCCTCCTGTCCTCCCCAATTATCCCCAATGTCCCTCCTGTCTCCTCACTGTCCCTCCTGTCCTCCCAAATATCCCCAATGCTCCACCTGTCTCCCCACTGTCCCCCCTATTATCCCCAATGTCCCTCCTGTCTCCCCACTGTCCCTCCTGTCCCCACAATTCTCCCAAATGTCCCTCCTGTCTCCCCAATTACCCTCCTGTTCCCCAATTATCCACAATGTCCCTCCTGGGCCCCCAATGTTCCTCCTGTCCTCCCACTTATCCCCAATGTCCCTCTCATCCTCCCAATGTTCCTCCTGTCCTCCCACTTATCCCCATTATCCCACTTATCCTAAATGTCCCCCCTCTCCCCCCACTTATCCCAAATGTCCCCCCTCCCCTCCCACTTATCCCCAATGCCCCTCCTCTACTCTCACTTATCATAAATGTTCCTCCTCCTCCTCTCACTTATCCTAAATGTCCCTCCTGTCTCCCCCATGTCCCTCCTGTCCCCCTAATTATCCCCAATGTCCCTCCTGTCTCCCCCAATGTCCCTCCTGTCTCTGCACTGTCCCCCCAATTATCCCCAATGTCCCTCCTGTCTACTCACTGTCCCTCCTGTCCCATCAATTTTCCCCAATGTCCCTCCTGTCCCCCCCAATTATTCCTGATGTCCCTCCTGTCTCCTCACTGTTCCTCCTGCCCCCCAATTATCCCCAATGTCCCTCCTGTCTCCCCACTGTGCCTCTTGTCCCCCGATTATCCCCAATGTCACTACTGTCCCCCCAATTATCCCCAATGTCCCTCCTGTCTTCCCACTGTCCCTCCTGTCCCCCCAATTATCCCCACTGTCCCTCTTGTCTCCTCACTGTCCCTCCTGTCCCCCCAATTATCCCTAATGTACCTCCTGTCTCCCCGATGTCCCTCCTGTCCCTCCAATTATCCCCAATGTCCCTCCTGTCTCCTCACTGCCCCTCCTGTCCCCCCAATTATCCCTGATGTCCCTCCTGTCTCCCCACTGTTCCTCCTGTCCCCCCAATTATCCCCAATGTCCCTCTTGTCTCCCTCACTGTCCCCCCAATTATCCCCAATGTCCCTCCTGTCTCACCACTGTCCCTCCTGTGCCCCCTAATATCCCCAATGTCCCTCCTGTCTCCTCATTGTCCCTCCTGTCCTCAGAAATATCCCCAATGCTCCACCTGTCTCCCCACTGTCCCCCCTATTATCCCCAATGTCCCTCCTGTCTCCCCACTGTCCCTCCTGTCCCCACAATTCTCCCAAATGTCCCTCCTGTCTCCCCAATTACCCTCCTGTTCCCCCAATTATCCACAATGTCTCTCCTGTCTCCCCAATCTCCCCCAATTATCTCCAATGTCCCTCCTGTCCCCCCACGGTCCCTCCTGTCCCCCCAATTCTCCCCAAGTTCCCTTCTGTCTTCCCAATGTCCCTCCTGTCCCCCTAGTTATCCCCAATGTCCCTCTCATCCTCCCAATGTTCCTCCTGTCCTCCCACTTATCCCCAATGTCCCTCTCATCCTCCCAATGTTCCTCCTGTCCTCCCACTTATCCCCATTATCCCACTTATCCTAAATGTCCCCCCTCTCCCCCCACTTATCCCAAATGTCCTCCCTCTCCCCCCACTTATCCCAAATGTCCACCCTCCCCTCCCACTTATCCCCAATGCCCCTCCTCTACTCTCACTTATCCCAAATGTTCCTCCTCCTCCCCCCACTTATCCCCAATGTCCCTCCTATCCCGCCACTTATCCCAAATGTTTCTCCTATCCTACCATGTATCCCTAATATCCCCCACTTATCCCAAGGTGTGCCCCTCTCCCCCCACTTATTCCAAACATCCCCCCACTTCCCCCACTTAGCACCAATGCCCCCCTCCCCCCACTTAGCACCAATGTTCCAACTCTCCCCAGGTTAGAAATTAGCACATTGCCACCTCACCATTTAGCACCAATGCCCCATTAACTTGGCACCAATATCATCGCTTATACCCCCTCTGCACTACCACTACTTGCCTCTCTTCTCCTCTCCTCACCTAACATTGCACTCCTACTGTAAGTTGTAGCTGCTCTTCTGTAGCAGCACCTCTCTCTGATGCTTTGCAGGTGGGGAAGAGGGGATTTGGGGGTAAGAGGAGAGCTCTTACTGGTTGTAAACTGTCCTGTGAGACATGCATTCCTGAGCCCTGCAATCTGCACATAGCACACTCATGAACTCTGCAGTGCACTCTCTATGCAGTGCACTTCTGAACTCTGCTCACTCTGCGTAGTACACTCCTGAACTCTGTGCACTCTTGAGCTCCTCACTCTGTATATAGTGCACTCCTGAACACTGCACTCTGCACCTAGCACTCTCCTGAACTTTGCACTCTGTACATAGTAGAATCCTAATCTTTTCTCCTTGTATATAGCACACTCCTAATCTTTGCACTCTGTACATATCGCACTTCTGAAGTATGCACTGTGTACGCAGTGCACTCCTGAACTCTATTTGCAGTGCACTCTGAACTCTGTACCTAGCACTCTCCTAAACTTTACACCCTGTACGTAGGGTACTCCTGATTTTTCCACTAGGTACGTAGCATAATCTTCATCTTTGCACTTTGTATATAGCACACTCCTGATATTTGCACTCTGTACGCGGTACACTCATGAACTCTGTATGTACTCCACTCCTGAACGCTGCACTCTGTGCAGAATGCACCACTAGTATTTAACAATGCTCCATTAAGACTCTCCCACTGTTAGGCGGTGGTGGTGTGGTTAAGGTCCTGCACTTATTCTCTGAGAAAAAACGCCCTGCCTATGGTATGTCTGCAGTCTCTGACCATTTCCTGTACTATGTCTGCAGTCTCTGACCATCTCCTGTACTATGTCTGCAGTCTCTGACCATCTCCTGTACTATGTCTGCAGTCTCTGACCATCTCCTGTACTATGTCTGCAGTCTCTGACCATCTCCTGTACTATGTCTGCAGTCTCTGACCATCTCCTGTACTACGTCTGCAGTCTCTGACCATCTCCTGTAGTATGTCTAGCACTAAATAGTATGCACAACCCTTATGCCTGGGTTATTATTGGCTGCCTTCTCTGCTGTATATAGGTGTTCCTTGTTATCTGCAAACCAAGCCTCTGATTAGCTGCCTTTTATTATTGGTTGATACTGAGAAGATATCTCTTTGACTACTGTAATCAAATAGATATATCAGCTCTAACCAATAAAAAAAGGCTGCAGGCAGCCAATCAGAGGCTCAGGCTGTGAGTGGAGGAACCTAGGCACCCATTCTTGGGTGCTAAAAGTCCACAGGTTAGGGGGCGTAAATTACTTGCCTTGCCCTGGGTGCTGACAACCCACGCTACGCCACTTTCCCCACTGCATGCAGTAGTTCCTTCTGCTAGCTCTTACGTCCTGTAGTGATGTATGTGTGAGAGAGGAACCACTGTGTGTTGCTGTGGTAGCAGTATTCATATTCACACATCCAGAAGTTTTGAATACCTGCAGTGGCCAAAAGAAAATGTAAGTATAGTTTTGCGTGTTTATAAATTCTTTTATCTGCTGTTTTGACCCTTCAATTTAATGAACGAAAGGAGGAAATGTATACGCAATATATATATATATATATATATATATATATATATATATATATATATATATATATATATACAGTATCTCACAAAAGTGAGTACACCCCTCACATTTTTATAAACTTTATTATATCTTTTCATGTGATAACACTGAAGAAATGATACTTTGCTACAAAGTAAGTAGTAAGTGTACGCGTAGAGCTTGTATAACAGTGTAAATTTGCTGTCCCCTCAAAATAACTCAACACACAGCCATTAATGTCTAAACCACTGGCAACAAAAGTAAGTACACCCCTAAGTAAAAATGTCCAAATTAAAATCAAAGTGTTAATATTTTGAGTGGCCATCATTATTTTCCAGCACTGCCTTAAAGTGATTGTAAAGGTAATTTTTTTTTTTTAATAACAAACATATCATATTTACCTCCACTGTTCAGCTTGTTTTGCACAGAGTGGCCCCGAACCTTGTCTTCTGGGGTCCCCCGGTGGCTCTCGCAGCTCCTCCCCACATCTGATAACCCTCTCAGAGAAGCGCTTCCCTGAGTCCAGCATTCCGCGTCCATAGAGTCCGAATGCAGGACTCTGCCCCACCCCCCGGCGCTCGCATCATTGGATTTAATTGACAGCAGCGGGAGCCAATGGCTGCACTATCAATATTTCCAATCAAGAGCCGAGAACCCCGGGCAGAGAGACAGTGAGTCACCGCCGGTCAAGTTCAAGGGTTCAGGTAAGTAAAACAGGGGGCTGGGGGGCCGGTCACTGACAGGTAGACATGTGCATTTCGTTTCATTCCGAATCGAAATTCGGACATATTTTCATTATTCGGCAATTCGGATGCATCCGAATTTCCGAATTACAAAAGTAAAGTACTTAAACGAATCCAAAAAAAATGAATGAATTCGAAAACATATTCCAATCGAATTAGAAAAAAATAGAAAATGTTTTTCCAAAAAAAACCAATAAGATAGAATATAAAATAATAAAGCAAAAGAATATATATATATATATATATATATATATATATATATATATATATATATATATATATATATATATATATATATATATATATATAAATATAATTTTTTTTATTATTCTCTTCTATTGTTTTTTTATGCTTTTCATTTCTATTATTTTATATTCTATAATAGTCTTTTCAATTCAAATTCATTCAATACGAAATTCGAATTTCGGAACATGGCTTCTGAAGTTTGAATTTCGTATAGAATGAATTTGAATTTGAATAGAAAAGATTAGAATAGAAAATAATAGAAAAGAATAGACTAGAAAAACAATAGAACAGAATATATTATATATAATATATATTTTCTTCTATTCTGTTCTATTGTTTTTCTAGTCTATTCTTTTCTATTATTTTCTATTCTATTCTAATCTTTTATATTCAAATTTGATTTCGGTCTATATGAAATTTGAATTTAATTTTGGAAGATGTTTTATATATATATATATATATATATATATATATATATATATATATATATATATATATATATATATATATCAATCATTTTTTTCTATTCTGTTTCATTGTTTTTCTATGCTATTCTTTTCTATTCTATTCTAAACTTTTCTATTCAAATTTGAATTCATTCTATACGAAATTCGAATTTCGGAAGATGACTTCTGAAAGTGAAATTTCGTATAGAATGAATTTGAATTTCAATAGAAAAGATTAGAATAGAAAATAATAGAGACAAACAATAGAACAGAATAAAATATATTATAAATATATATATATATATATCTATTCTTTTCTACTCTATTCTAATCTTTTCTATTCAAATTCAAATTCATTTAAAAAGAAATTCGAATTTCGGAAGATGGGTTTATATATATATATATATATATATTTTTTTTTTTTTTTCTATGCTGGTCTATTGTTTTTCTATTCTTTTCTTTTCTATTATTCTCTATTTTATTCTAATCTTTTTTATTTGAATGCAAATTCATTCTATACAAAATTGTTATACAGAAACAGAATGAAATAGAATGAAATTGAATTCTAATAGAAAAGACTAGAACAGAAAAACAATAGAACAGAATAGAAAAAAATTATATATATATACATACACATATATATATATATATATATATATATATATATATATATATATATAAAACCTTCTTCCGAAATTGGAATTTGGTACAGAATGAATTTGAATAGAAAAGATTAGAATAGAATAGAAAATAATAGTAATAAGAATAGCATAGAAAATAGAATAGAAAATAATAATAATAGGAATAGCATATAAAAGAAAGGTGTAGAAATTGCGCCAACTCCTAAATGTGAAGAAAGCAGCCAACACAGCAATATGACCGTTGCAAATGAAAATTACAAATAAAAAAGTGTGGCGCTAGTGCAAAATGAGGCTCCTGTTGCTAAACAGGTAAATATAGTTAAATAAAAAACACTTTCAGTGTACATAGGTGGAGTGGAGAAAAATTATTTATATGTGTAGAGAAATAGGGTACTCAGTAATAACCTATAGGTTGAATAGGCAACAATTCTGCATATGAAACCATATTCCAAAGGAAAGACAAAGCAAGTATATAGCAATGCAAGATATCTCGATGGACTGAGTATGTTGTTTAACAAAACTGAAATACAATAGAAATGGGAGCCAAGGCGGAGGACATCGGAAATCCCTGAGGGAGGGCAAACATAAATGGGGGCACAAAAGTCTCTCAAATGACAAGATGGAGCAGTCCCACTCAGTCCCACAGACCACAGGGTTCAAACCGTCTTCTCAAGAGGTAGGTAAAAGTTGTTGGGAGGGGTCCTGACAACTACGCTGAATCTCAACTCATGTGGGTGATTCCAACCAGGAGAAGGGAAAAAGCAAAAGGATGCCCTTACCAGATCAGATGGACTCACAGGCCGTGGCGGTGAGTCAAACGAGCATGTACCGTCAGACGGTATGGGGTGAAGTTTTGTTGGAAGACTTGTGGAACATCTTGTCAGCAGTCCTCAATTGAAAAACCAGCTTGGAGTCCGGGGTCCCCAGGGTACGGTTTCGATCACCGAATGGCCGTTTCCTCAGAGGTCCGTCAAATGTGCAAATAAGCAAGAAAAAAGGAAAAAAAACTTCCACATAGTGTGAATCCGTGATTTGTAAAAAGGCATAAGAGCACTTTATTTGAGGAGTGTACTCCCAAAAAAAATATTTTTACAAACGGGGGGCAGTAAAAACTAGGCTCAATATAAAAACCGGTATAGAGAAATATAAAAATAGCGCAGTGGGTAGTAGTGGGGTATAATCATATGAATCCGACGCGTTTCGCCTCCAAAGGCTTCTGCTGGGGTATTGCGCTATTTTTATATTTCTCTATACCGGTTTTTATATTTTACTGCCCCCCGTTTGTAAAAATATTTTTTTTGGGAGTACACTCCTCAAATAAAGTGCTCTTATGCCTTTTTACAAATCACGGATTCACACTATGTGGAAGTTTTTTTCCTTTTTTCTTGCTTATTTGCACATTTGACGGACCTCTGAGGAAACGGCCATTCGGTGATCGAAACCGTACCCTGGGGACCCCGGACTCCAAGCTGGTTTTTCAATTGAGGACTGCTGACAAGATGTTCCACAAGTCTTCCAACAAAACTTCACCCCATACCGTCTGACGGTACATGCTCGTTTGACTCACCGCCACGGCCTGTGAGTCCATCTGATCTGGTAAGGGCATCCTTTTGCTTTTTCCCTTCTCCTGGTTGGAATCACCCACATGAGTTGAGATTCAGCGTAGTTGTCAGGACCCCTCCCAACAACTTTTACCTACCTCTTGAGAAGACGGTTTGAACCCTGTGGTCTGTGGGACTGAGTGGGACTGCTCCATCTTGTCATTTGAGAGACTTTTGTGCCCCCATTTATGTTTGCCCTCCCTCAGGGATTTCCGATGTCCTCCGCCTTGGCTCCCATTTCTATTGTATTTCAGTTTTGTTAAACAACATACTCAGTCCATCGAGATATCTTGCATTGATATATACTTGCTTTGTCTTTCCTTTGGAATATGGTTTCATATGCAGAATTGTTGCCTATTCAACCTATAGGTTATTACTGAGTACCCTATTTCTCTACACATATAAATAATTTTTCTCCACTCCACCTATGTACACTGAAAGTGTTTTTTATTTAACTATATTTACCTGTTTAGCAACAGGAGCCTCATTTTGCACTAGCGCCACACTTTTTTATTTTTAATAGGAATAGCATAGAAAAACAATAGAACAGAATAGAAAAAATATAAAATATTCTATTCTAATCTTTTCTATTCAAATTCATTCTGTACCAAATTCCAATTTCGGAAGATGGTTTTATTTATATATATTTTTTTATATTCTGTTTCGTATAGAATGAATTTGAATTCAAATAGAAAAGATTAGAATAGAATAGAAAATAATAGAAAAACAATAGAACAAAATTTCTTTTCTATTATTGTCTATTCAAATTTGAATTTATTCTATACGAAATTCGAATTTCAGAACCCATCTTCCGAAATTCGAATTTCGTATAGAATGAATTCAAATTCGAATAGAAAAGTTTAGAATAGAATAAAAAAGAATAGCATAGAAAAACAATGAAACAGAATATAATGGAATATAATATATATATATATATATATATATATATATATATATATATATATATATATATATATATATATATATATATATATATATATATATATATATACATTATATATTTTATTCTCTTCTATTCTATTGTTTTTTTAGTCTATTCTTTTCTATTATTTTCTATTCTAATCTTTTCTATTCAAATTCATTCTATACGAAATTCTAATTTCAGAAGCCATCTTCCGAAATTCAAATTTCGCATAGAATTAATTCAAATTTGAATAGAAAAGTTTAGAATAGAATAGAAAAGAATAGCATAGGAAAACAATGGAACAGAATAGAAAAAAATATATAATATATATATAACCATCTTCTGAAATTGGAATTTGGTACAGAATGAATTCGAATTTGAATAGAAAAGATTAGAATAGAATACATTATATTTTTTTCTATTCTGTTCTATTGTTTTTCTATGCTATTCTTTTATATTTTCTATTCTATTCTAATATTTTCTATTGGAATTCGATTTCATTCTATACGAATTTCAAATTTCCCAAAATGGTTATATATAGTTAACTTTTTCAAATTCAGTTAATTTTTTTTCGAATGCGGTAGATTTTTTTCGAATTTGATAGTTTTTTTCGAATGTGGTAGAATTTTTTCGAATTTGACAGTTTTTTTCGGATGCGGTCGAATTTTTTCGAATGCTGACAAATTTTTTTCGAAAACGAAACGAGTTCCGTAAACTAATGCAACGAATGCAACAAATTTAACTAAACGAATTTAGTTAAATAGCGAATCGAAACAAAACGAAACTAAACAAATTTTTTCATCCTGCACATGTCTACTGACAGGTGTTTTTTCACCATAATGCATAGGATACGTTGTAACTACACCCCGAGTATGAAAGGGGTGAAAGTCATTTAGGACATTCCATTAACTAATCCCTTTAAGCAGCCTTGTCATTGTTATGATAAATCAGGATTTCACTACAGGTCAGACTTGTTGTCACCGAGCTTCACACAGTAGATGATACATTATCATAAGTTTAAATACGGGACTCCTTCATACAGTTGCAGGGTTAATTAGCCCAGACAACAATGGCTGAAAGAGAAGCCACACTAGACTAATTTACATTATAGAAGACAACAGACAGGTGGCTGGAGTTGATGACATTAGCATCTAACAGCACATGTCCTAACAGTATGAATCAGTCACTATTTGTAATATGGCAAATACAGAGTTCCCAGAGTCTCTGTCTCTTGGGGGGATATGGACCTGAATCCAAACTAACACCACCACAAGGGTCCTCAGGCATACAGCTCATAAAGAACACCGTTCCCCCAAATCCCAGGGCCCATGATCGGTCAGCAAGAGGCTAGCATTCAGTCCCCTCCAAAAGCCTCTGTCCCGGCTAGGTCTGTCACATGCATTAAGGTGAAAAAACACGAAGGTTTACAACCCCTTTAACCCTCTTGGGCATGGAGTTCACCAGAGCTTGCCACTGGAGTCCTCTTCCACTCATCCATGATGACATCACGGAGCTGGTGGATGTTAGAGACCTTGAGCTCCTCCACCTTCCATTTGAGGATGCTCTGCAGATGCTCAATAGGGTTTAGGACTGGAGACATGCTTGGCCAGTCCATCACCTTTACCCTCAGCTTCTCTAGCAAGGCAGTGGTCATCTTGGAGGTGTGTTTGGGGTCGTTATCATGTTGGAATACTGCCCTGCGACCCAGTCTCTGAATGGAGGGGATCATGCTCTGCTTCAGTATGTCACAGTACATGTTAGGATTTATGGTTCCCTCACTGAACTGAAGCTCCCTAGTGCCGGCAGCACTCATGCAGCCCCAGACCATGATACTCCCTCCATCATGCTTGACTGTAGGCAAGACACGCTTGCCTTGGTACTCCTCACCTGGTTCCCGCCACACACGCTTGACACCATCTGGACCAAAATAAGTCTGTGTCTCTTGGGGAGATATGGACCTGAATCCAAAGTAACACCACCTAAAGGGTCCGCAGGCATACAGCTCACAAAGAACACCATTCCCCCAAATGCCAGGGCCCATGATCGGTTGGCAAGAGGCTAGCATTCAGTCCCCTCCAAAAGCCTCTGTCCTGGCTAGATCTGTCACATTTCTCCATTTTCGGCAGGAGACTAACACAGGAGGAGACCCCAGATGGGTTGACTCCAAAGTTAGTCAGTAGCTCCAGTCCTCTAATGCTGGTATCCACACAGTACCCCAAACAAATTGTTCCAAACAGAGTATTACTCACCCAGTCAACCTCTGCCTCTCTCAGAGAACATATCCACCGCTGGGGAGAGGCCTGGACTGGTCCTTCTCCCTGGAGTTCTTTCAGCCGCTGGAGAGAAGACAGGGTGACTGGGCTCACTCTGTCATGCTGTTGGGGATCTGGGCCAACTGCCCAGCATCCCTGGGGTATACAGGTGGGGACTGAAGCCCCATCCACCTTTACAGGATATTCGTCCTCTGTTAGTTGAGGGCAGAGGCCAGTAGCACTCTGCCCTGTTGCCAGCCTTTCTGCTGGAAACCCCACACCATCTGCTCCGGCTAACTGTTGGAGAGGGAGGCCAACTGCCCTGGCTTCCTGGAACTCTGTAGTTGTTGCTGGTGCTGGGTAGAGGTTAGTAGCACTCTGCCCGGTTGCCAGTGCTTCAGCTGGGTTGGTGTCATCATTCTTGGGCGCCATCTGCTGTTGGAACTCCCTTTCACTGGTATTGTCTCCCAGGTGCACGAACCCTTGTTGGGGAGGGAAAATGGCTTCTTCTCCTCCCTGCATCTCTGAAATCCACTGGGAGAGAGAAACCATCACCTTCTCACTTTGGCTCTATCCATTTCAACTAGTTCTGTGATAATGTTCCTCTTCTTACGGTTGTTGGCCGGTCGGCCTAGGTTCTCCAGTAAGTCCTTGAGGGAAGAGGGCTTTAGCCATTCATACTGTGCTTCCATTGGCCTGTGTCCTCTTGTAGCTGTCCTTCTGGGCTTTGGGAATCATCCCACTGCTTTCCACCAGTTGTAACGACACCCCGAGTATGAAAGGGGTTAAAGTAGTTTAGGACATTCCATACCCCAACACAAAGCCAGCTATCGAACACTCTAATCAGCTAAACAAGAAACTCATACGAATAATTCTCCCCCAAGTACAAGACGAGGCTCTGTATTGAGGGTCAAGCAGGAATTAATTTTTATTGAAAGGAATACAAGTCTTATATACAGTAAATTATACTCTGAAAATACACTCTGAAAATATTACTCTGAAAATACACCTGTGACCAGAAACCTAATTAACATGAGCTCATTGACTAATCCCTTTAAGCAGCCTAGGCCATTGTTATGATAAATCAGGATTTCATTACAGGTCAGACTTGTTGTCACCGAGCTTCACACAGTAGATGATACATTATCATAAGTTTAAATACAGGACTTCTTCATACAATTGCAGGGTTAATTAGCCCAGACAACAATGGCTGAAAGAGAAGCCACACTAGACTAATTTACATTATAGAAGACAACAGACAGGTGGCTGGAGTTGATGACATTAGCATCTAACAGCACGAGTCCTAATAGTATGAATCAGTCACTATTTGTAATATGGCAAATACAGAGTTCCCAGAGTCTCTGTCTCTTGGGGGGATATGGACCTGAATCCAAAGTAACACCACCACAAGGGTCCCCAGGCATACAGCTCATAAAGAACACCGTTCCCCCAAATGCCAGGGCCCATGATCGGTCAGCAAGAGGCTAGCATTCAGTCCCCTCAAAAAGCCTCTGTCCCGGCTAGGTCTGTCACATGCATTAAGGTAAAAAAACACAAAGGTTTACAACCCCTTTTAACCCTCTTCGGCCTGGAGTTCACCAGAGCTTGCCACTGGAGTCCTCTTCCACTCCTCCATGATGACATCACGGAGCTGGTGGATGTTAGAGACCTTGAGCTCCTCCACCCTCCATTTGAGGATGCTCCGCAGATGCTCAATAGGGTTTAAGTCTGGAAACATGCTTGGCCAGTCCATCACCTTTACCCTCAGCTTCTTTAGCAAGGCAGTGGTCATCTTGGAGGTGTGTTTGGGGTCGTTATCATGTTGGAATACTGCCCTGCGACCCAGTCTCTGAATGGAGGGGATCATGCTCTGCTTCAGTATGTCACAGTACATGTTATTATTTATGGTTCCCTCACTGAACTGTAGCTCCCTAGTGCCAGCAGCACTCATGCAGCCCCAGACCATGACACTCCCACCATCATGCTTGACTGTAGGCAAGACACACTTGCCTTGGTACTCCTCACCTGGTTCCCGCCACACACGCTTGACACCATCTGGACCAAATAAGTTTATCTTGGTCTTATGCATCATCTTTAGAAGATGCTTCCTTCCGGGATGACAGCCATGCAGACCAATTTGATGCAGTGTGCTATGTATGGTCTGAACACTGACAGGCTGACCCCCTACCCCTTCAACCTCTGCAGAAACGCTGGCAGCACTCATACGTCTATTTCCCAAAGACAACCTCTGGATATGATGCTGAGCATGTGCACTCAACTTCTTTGGTTGACCATGGCAAGGCTTGTTCTGAGTGAAACCTGTGCTGTATGATTTTGGCCACTGTGCTGCAGCTCAGTTTCAGGGTCTTGGCAAACTTCTTATAGCCTAGGCCATCTTTATGTAGAGCAACAATTATTTTTTTCAGATCCTCAGTGAATTCTTTGCCATGAGGTGCCATGTTGAACTTCCAGTGACCAGTATGTGAGAGTGATAACACCAAATTTACCACACCTGCTTACCATTCATACCTGAGACCTTGTAACACTAACAAGTCACATGACACAGGGGAGGGAAAATTGCTAATTGGGCCCAATTTGGACATTTTGGATTATGGGTGTATTCACTTTTGTTGCCAGCGGTTTAGACATTAATGGCTGTGTGTTGAGTTATTTTGAGGGGACAGCAAATTTACACTGTTAAACAAGCTGTACACTCACTACTTCACATTGTAGCAAAGTGTCATTTCTTTGGTGTTGTCACCAGATATAAAAGATATAATGAAAACTTTACACAAATGTGAGGGGTGTACTCTGTGCAAAGGATTTTAAGCAGGTGTGAAAACATGCTGTAAATTAATAAAGAATGCTTTCAGAAATAGAGAGGTGATGATAATATTTTATTTTTATCAATTGAAATAATGTAAAGTAAATGAACAGAAGAGAAATACAAATTAAATCAATATTGACCACACTTTGCCTTCAAACCAGCATCAATTCTTCTAGGTACACTTGCACACAGTTTTTGAAAGAATTCAGCAGGTAGGTTGTTCCAAACATCTTGGAGAACTAACCACAGATGTTCTCTGGATGTAGGCTGCCTCATATCCTTCTACCTTCTCATGTAATCCCAGACAGACTCAACGATGTTGCGATCAGGGCTCTGTGGGGGCCAGATGATCACTTCCAGGAATCCTTGTTGTACTTTACGCTGAAGATAATTCTTAATGACATTGGCTATTAGGGATGGGCTATCTGTCCGAGTCGAACATGAGTTCGACTCGAACATTGGCTGTTCGCCTGTTCGCCAAACAGCGAACAATTTGGTGTGTTCGCGGCAAATTTGAAAAGCCGCGGAACACCCTTTAAAATTCTATGGGAGAAATCTAAAGTGCTAATTGTAAAGGTTAATATACAAGTTATTGTCATAAAAAGTGTTTGGGGACCTAGGTCCTGCCCCAGGGAACATGTATCAATGAAAAAAAAAAAGTTTTAAAAACGTCCGTTTTTCCGGGAGCAGTGATTTTAATAAATGCTTAAAGTGAAACAATAAACGTGAAATATTCCTTTAAACTTCGTACCTGGGGGATGTCTATAGTATGCCTGTAAAGTAGCGCATGTTTCCCGTGTTTATAACAGTCCGAGAGCAAAATGACATTTCTAAAGGAAAAAAAAGTCATTTAAAAGTGCTAGCGCTAGTGACGGCTATTAATGAATTGTCAATCCTGACAATACACATAAAAGTCATTGAAAATTTTTTAAAAAATGCGTGGGGGTCCCCCAAAATTCCATTACCAGGCCCTTCAGGTCTGGTATGGATTTTAAGGGGAACTCCGCACCAAAATTTAAAAAAATGGCATGGGGTTCCACCAAAAATCCACACCAGACCCTTATCTGAACATGCAACCTGGCAGGCCGCAGGAAAAGACTTTTTTTGCATGTCCCCTGGGGCAGGACCCAGGTTCCCAAACACTTTTATGACAATAGCTTGCATATTAACCTTTAAAATTAGCACTTTTGATTTTTCATGTTCGTGTCCCATAGACTTTAACGGTGTTCGCGTGTTCGAACAAATTTTTTGCCTGTTCGCATGTTCTGGATGCAAACTGAACAGGGGGTGTTCGGCCCACCCCTATTGGCTATACTTTTGGGGTCATTGTCCAGCTACAGAATAAATTTGGGGCCAATCACATGCATGATGGATAAATGGCATGATGGGTAAATATCTGCCTGCATTTCTCAGCATTGAGGACATCATTGATCCTGACCAAATCTCCAACTTCATTTGCAGAAATGCAGCCCCGCACTTGCAAGGATACTCCACAATGCTTTACTGTTGCCTGCAGATGCTCATTATTGTACTGCTCTAATCTTACAAAATCCCTGACTTTTTGCAACTGTACAAAGTGTACAAGTGTAAGAATTGATGCTGGTTTGAAGCCAAAAGGTAGTCACACAAAATATTGATTTGATTTAGATTTTTATTCTGTTCACTCACTTTGTATTTTGTAAATTGATAAAAACAAACATTTGAAATAAATGCATTTTGAATGCATTTTTACTTTAAAGCATTTCTGATATTGATTTGATGTGGATTTCTTTTCTGTTCATTTACTTTCTATTTACTTAATTGATACAAATACATGATTATACTTCTATTTCTGTATTCCTGATTAACATAATTTTAATAATAATAATATATATATATATACAGGTATATAATGTAATGTATTTGTGGGAGGAGTCTGAGGGGTACATACCCCTCCTCCCCTGTCTGTTCCAGCGTTGGCTCGCATTCAAGGTTTAGCAGAGCGACGGCCGGCTGCAGCAGTTTCGTGCAGGTACCTCTCCTGGTGCTCTTGCCAGCCATCCATCTTCTTTTCCTGATTGCATGCCAGCTTTGGAGGAGGGAGGGTACGCCCGCTCATCCGTCCATCCACTTACCTCAAACTCATGCAGGCAGCAGAGAGGGGGACCGCCGGTGTTCTGCCAAGAAAGTTTCCATCGGCGGATAAGGGCCCCCTCTACTGTGCAGGTGCAGCGCTTGCGCAGTAGGAGCCGGCGGAAATAGCCGAAGCTGAATAGAATAGAAATCAGCTGTACACAGCGCCTGTAAGAGGGCCCCTCGTGGGCATGCTTCGCTCGCCACGCTTCGGGCATGGCCTCGCTTCGCTCTGCACTTTTTTATTCTCCCTCTAGGTCCACTTGGATGGTGGGGCTTCAACCTGGACCCAGGGAGCAGGCGCCGTGTATAGCTGATTGAAGTTTTTCATCTTCGGCTATTTTCGGCAGCTCCTAGTCATTCGTTCTGCGCAAGCGCTGCGCCTGTGCAGTACAAGGGGGTCCTTATCCGCCGGGGGAACTTTCTCGGCAAGACACCGGCCGTCCACGTGTTTCTTCCATGTGATCATCCTGCATCTGAAGGGGGGGGCTGCACCACCCACTTCTCCCGGTGCGAACACTGAGTGTCATGCCGCCCGCCCATCCACCAACCCAATCCTCCAGGCTCAAGCCATTTTTTTCTGCAGGGCCGCTCGCCCGCTCGTCCACCCTATATGCCTTATTTATGGTTTCATTTAGAAAAAAAAAGAAAGGTAACATATAAAAATAAACAGAAATAGGTACAGTATGAGGGGAGTTTCTCTTATTAAGAGGGTACATGTCCCCTGTGTTGCCAACAGCCTGTTGCTTATGGCAGGCTCAGGGTTTCCACCGCCAACCATGTATTGGACTACAGGGCAGGCTGCCAAACACAGAACCAGCCTCCTGCCCTATATAGGCCTCAGCTAATGAGAGGGTCTGGATTGACTCCAACGCCGCCCGGCCTGAGAGGGATAGGAAAAAAGAAAGGGGGAGAAAGAGAAAGGAAAAGAGGATAGATAGAGGAGAGGGACCAGGATCATACCTATAAGCTCTTGAGAGTCTCCAGCACTCACACCAGGCTACTACCCGCAAACTTCACCATAACAGGGATATACAATGTTCTTTGTCAATGCTCAGGTCTAGGGGGAATGCACTCCTCTACTACCGAGGTAGGTCGCGGCGGCTAAGAGTTGGCTCTGCTAGTTCTTGGACTAATAGAGTTAAGGTTAGGCACAGTCGACCACAGGTTTGATGGACACAGATTGTTATTGTCAGCATCATGTCGAATCTCCTATCTATATCGAACTGTTGTAGCAACGAAAATGAAAATAAAGCATTTGTTTATGTTGGATCTTTCGTTTTTAGGATTCTGCACTTTCGTTATCGTTTATTAAAAGGATAACGAAAATACCTGAAATTCGGACGAAAATGCATTCGGACGAAAAAGAATGCACATGTCTAGTGTACAGTGTATCAAAGCGGTCTGTTAACTGAATGCCTAAGTATCTCAGGGAGGCCGAGGCCTATGTAAAGGGGAATGCGCTTCATAGACTATTGGTCATGGCAGAGGATAACTGGATAGGCAGAATTTTGTATTTTGTAAAATTAGATTTAAAGTTCGAGAGCGTCCCGAAAATGCTGAGTTCCCTCATCAGGACCGGCAACAAGATCACTGGGTTTGTTAAATGGAATAAGATGTCGTCAGCATAAGCTGAGAGTTTGAGTTCTGTATTGCCCACTGTCAGGCCTATGATGTCTGTATTTGCTCTCACTTTACGCAGCAAGGGCTCGAGGGCTAGTGTGAAAAGGAGAGGCAAGAGGGGGCACCCCTGTCTCATGCTGTTCCTGATCAAGAACCTAGATGACAAAATACCGTTGATTTTAACTTGTGCACTGGGTTCTGCGTAAAGGGCTAGTATCCAAGCAAGCATGTTCAAACCCAACCCCAGGGAGATAGGACCAGTCAATGCATTCGAATGCTTTCTCTGTGTCTGGACAATATCAAATAAGGAGGTGGCTCCTGTCTATGCCTAGCCCAGTGTATAATCTGGATCGCCCAAATGGAATTATCTCTAGCCTCACGTCCAGTAATGAATCCTGTTTGGTCAGGGTGGATGATGTGGGGCATGAGGTACTTCAGTCAGTTCGCCAGAATTTTCGCCAGTATCTTTGTCAGTATTCAGTAAAGATATGGGGGTAGGCCAGTCATGGACAAATAGTCTCGGATCTCAGTGAACCTAGTAGCGCTAGCATCAGAAGTCAGGTCGGCATCTAAGTTATATAGCTCTGCATAATAATCGTGGGACCCTGAGGCAATCCTGGATGACTGAAATACCAGTTCCCCAGAAGAGGAGCAAAGTTTATGTACATATGTCTGAGCACATTTCATACGTAGGGCTCTTGTCTCACACAGTTGGAGACAGCTGCTATCCTTTGGACAGCACAAGGCAACTCTCTGATAAGAGGTATATAGAACCCACACTGAAGCAACTGCCTCCTGTCCTTGAATTGATGCATGCAGGCTGCAACGTCTTTACACACTCGGATGCAGGTACAACCGACAGACATATATGGAATCCCTCTCTCTCTCTCTCTCTCTCTCTCTCTCTCTCTCTCTCTCTCTCTCTCTCTCTCTCTCTCTCTATATATATATATATATATATATATATATATATATATATATATATAGAGAGAGAGAGAGAGAGAGAGAGAGAGAGAGAGAGAGAGAGAGAGAGAGAGAGAGAGAGAGAGAGAGCTTTAAAGCTAAGGAGAATCCATCACTTTCCATGTGATATACCTCCCAACTAGCCACTCTTTTATGCTGGTCTACCATACTGTACAGACTTCTCCTGTTGTTCTTCAAGGCTCTGATGAAGAGGGAACCCCTTTGAAATGCTTCAGCCACCTTTTAGCACCTGCCCTTGCATGGGCATGTTCAATTTCTAAAATTTTAATGTGTATATTTTGTAACCCTGTTTTTATGAATACGTAGCTACTTTTTATGCATTTGGTTTTATTGAAGATAAAGAAAAAGAGAAAGAAAATGCACAATACGCAAATCGCAGATATAACTGCACATTGAATACAACGTATCAGTACAGCAATCATGTAGATTAGAAATTATCTTGAGTAACTTATAAATGAGTGGAAAACTCATAAAAGGTTATAACCAGCTATATAATGAGAATTATCTATAAATGATATACAGGATTGTGGTTTCACCAGTGTTATCGGTCAAAGATCCTAAAGAGAATGAGTGAAATGAGTATGCCAAGATTGGCCTTAAAAATGCTAAATTCACCATTACACTTTGTAGTTGGCAGTAATCAACAAAAAAAAACAAGGAGTAGTGAGTAGGGTGAAAAGAAGAACAGGAAAGGAAATACAGGTAAATATAAGAGTGTCCATATGTAGCATTAGTTAGAAATGTATGGATTTGTCCTCATCATGGTCCTTTAGAGTAGTGGAACGCAAACCAAGGCTGTCAGGTTTTCTGGTATCTTTCTATTCTGCCATTGTCTTGTGCTAGGGTATCCTCCATTTCGCAAACATCTCTGACTTTATTTAGCCAATCTGAGATGGAGGGTACCCAAGTAGATTTCCAATGCAGTGGTATCAAAGTTTATGCCGCGTTTTGAAGGTGTTTAGACAGTGAGTTCTTGTATTTTTTGAGAGTGAAATGATTGATGTGTAACAGACAACAAGCTGCGTTTAGATTCAAAGTGGTCTCAGTGATTTTTTGAATTAAGTTTTTGACATTACTCCAGTAAGGAATGATCAAGGGGCATTGCCACCAGATATGTAGCAACGTGCCTCTATCCGTCTGACATCTCCAGCATAATGCTGATTTGTGGGCATCCCATTTATGGAGCTTGTCAGGTGTATTGTACCAATGTGTTAGCAGCTTGTAGCCTGTTTGTTGCATCTTAGAACTTATAGTACTTTTATGTGCCAGTATGCACGCATACCTCCATTGGTTGTCTGTGATCTCCTCCTGAAGTTCCTTCGACCATCTCCTCCTGTGCCCTTCCATGCCCGAGGACTTGGAGCGTTGCAGCCAAGAGTATGCAATTGAAGTGGATTTAGGTAGCGGGGAGCCCTCATGACATACCAACTCCAGGTCGGTCATGGGTCTGTAGAATTCTTGTGTATGTTTCTGTTTGGTTAGGTAACTTCTGAGTTGGAGATATGACCACCATCACAGTTGGGGTAGATTACCCTCACGTTTTAGCGTAGATAGGTCTTTAAATTTGCTGTCAGCATAACAGTCACCTGCTAGTAGTGATGCGTCTCCTTGGGTGGGTTGGAATTATGTGGTGTTTATGCCTGGGGGAAAGTCCGGATTGTCTCTCAAAGGTGTCAGGGGGCTAAGAGGGGAAGTAATGACCCTACTTTTGGCAATTTGGCATAAGATCTTTAAGGTATTGTCTGTAAGTGGGTGAGTCTGATTATTAACGGAGGTCTTTGATCTTGGAGTCCAGGGAAAAAATTTCAACGGTGCCGGGTTTAGTGATTCCTCCAGCAAAACCCAGTCTTTCGCCCTACTATGGCAGTGCCAATCAATTAATCTAGATAAATGAGCAGCGTAGTAGTAGTGTTTAAAGTTTGGAAGTCCTATCCCCCCCATCTCTTTAGAATTAGTAAGTTTATCTAGTTTTAATCTGCTTTTTTTTTGGTTCCAAAGGAACTTCAAAAGGGTTGAATTGAGTATTTAAAAAATGAAATGGGATTTTAATGGGAAGGGTTCTCATTAGATAAAGGATTTTGGGTAGAATTACCATTTTAATGATTGCTGCCCGTGCAAACCATGAGAAGTGTTTTGTTTGTGATATCTGCTGTGCAACATTTTAGTAGGCGGGGGAAGTTATGTTCGTAAATGGACTGTATATGTGGTGTCAACCACGTGCCCAGGTACTTAATGGATCTAGAGTCCCATCTGAAGCATGAGTTGGATTTGGTCAGCTCTAGTAATGTGTCAGAAAGGGAGATGTTCAATGCTTCAGATTTTGTGTAATTAATCTTTAAGTTCGATAAAAAGCTGTAGAGAGAAAATTCCCTTAGTAGGTTAGGAATACTAATTGTTGGGTTTGTTAAGAAGAACAAGAGGTCATCCACATATGCTGCCAGCTTGAACTCCCCGCCCCAAACTGTGAACCCTCTGATCGCAGCATTCAGATTTATCTTCCTGATAAAGGGTTTGAGCGTTAGGATGAATAACAGTGGCGACAAGGGACAGCCCTGCCTAGTTCCATTTTGTATTTGAACTTTTTCAGATAGGGAGCCGTTAATTTTCAATCTTGCCATGGGATTGTGGTATAGACAATCCATGACATCATATGGGGACCCAGACCTACGTGCCCGCACACTGCCATCATAAAGTCCCATGCCACCCTATCAAAGGCCTTCTCCGCATCCGTAGGGAGGAGAAGGCCTTCAATGTCCGCATCTTTTGTTGCCTGAATGAGAAGCAGGGCCTTGGTGACGTTGTCTTTTGCCTTCCTTCCTGGTGCAAAACCAACCTATTCCAAACCGATGAGGTCAGGGAGGAGGGGGCTTAAGCAGAGTGCTAGGATTTTTGCAAAAAGTTTGGCATCTAAATTTAATAGGGAAATAGGACGGTAACTGGCACAGTCCATGGGGTCCTTGCCTGCTTTAGGAATCACCACAATATGCGCGGAGAAGAAATCGAGTGTCATCTCTCTAGGTGTGGACATGGAGTTCAGTGCAGCAGCGAATGGTTCAGTGAAAATGTTTGAGAAGGTTTTATAATAGATGGCCAAAAAGCCATCAGGGCCTGGGCTTTTCCCCGTTTTCAGTAGCTTGATAACTTGTTTGATTTCTAATTGAGTTATTGGTGCTTCTAGTGAGGAGACATCTAACTCTTGTATTTTTGGTAAACTGCTTTTAATCAGAAAATCTTCGATGAGTCGTGACCTGTCGCCTACCATATCTTGAGGTCTATGTTGTGATGGAAGATTATATAGCTTAGTGTAGAACTCTTGGAATTGTGCGGCAATCGCTTCTGTAGTTACCGCTGTTTCCCCGTTCTGTTTTTTTATGCCCGCAATGTTATTTGAGATTACGTGTTCCTTCAACGCCCTAGCCAGTAGTCTGCCCGGCTTGTTACCCGATTCATACAGTTTCAATACAGTTTCTTCTTAAAGAAGAGCATGCGTTTCGCTTTAGCGTCAAGAGTGTGCTGGAGTTCTTTCCTAGCTTCAAGCAGCTTACCGGCCATGAGTGTCGAAAGTGAATGTTTATGCTAGGCTTCTAAAGTGTGAATACTTTTGACAAGTTTAAGAATGTTATCTTCCCTTTCTTTTTTGCGTTTTGAGCCCCATTTAATCAATTCCCCCCTGATTGTACATTTATGGGCTTCCCACACCATGAGCGGGTCAGCATCTGGGTAGAGTTATGTTTGAAAAAGTCCATCAGGGCTGAGGTGATCGAAGGGAGTATAGTTGGGTCTGTTAGTAGAGATGCATTAAGTCTCCACGTTGGTTGTCTGGGAGGAGGGTGCAATATGTCAATCTTTAGAGAAATTGGTGAGTGATCTGAGAACGACTGAATCCCAATATGAGCTGCTTATACTGAGGGTAGGTCTTTTTGCGTGATGAACAAGTAGTCTAGTCTATATCTGGAGTGGGGGGTGGAGTAATGTGTAAAGTCATGACCCACGGGATTAAGAAAGCGCCATGTGTCCGTCAGTCGAAGGGAATGTAACATAGATTTGATCTTTTTAAGAATTCTTTAGGTGAGGCATGACTTGCCATTTGAGGTGTCCGTCAGGGGGTTTAATGGTACGTTGAAGTCACCCCCCAATATTAAACAGCCTGCAGAAAACCCCTGAAGCTCTTCAGTAATTTGGTGGCAGAACGTGACATGAGTTTTATTAGGGAAATATACATTCCAAGAGTCACTGGTATGTCTCCATATGTACCCTTTAAAAATATGAATCTGCCATTTGGATCTGATCTTTGTTCTAATAAGTTGAACGGGGCGTCTTTACTAATTAGTATGGAGACCCCCCTTAGATCTGGAGTCTCTGTTGATGGCATGAAATGCTTGTGAAGTATATTTGTAAGTTTGGGTATATGGTTTGTCTTGAAATGCGTTTCTTGTAGAAATACGAAGTGGGGACTACCTTTTTTCAGCTGCCTCAGTAAGGTCGAGCGGCGTTCTGGGATGTTCAGCCCTCTGACATTGTGCGATATCACCGAGGGATTGTGTCCCAGGGAAGAGTAGGCCATGCGGGCGGCACAGGAGGAGATGATCCAAGGACCCCACTGCAAAAGGCAAAACTGACAAAGACAAGTTAACACTAGTGCTAGAATTAGGTTGAGGCAACTAATGATTAATCTCATATACAGGATATGGACACAGATAGAGTGTATAAAGAAAAGAAAACAGGCAAGAAGTAAGAGTAGGTTCAAGTATATGTAGAGAAGAGAAGTGTTCGTATATCAGGGAGCCGTCCCCTAGGCGGTGCGACCCACCCAGGAGAGGGTACCTGGTTTGTATCTTAGAGTTCCTTGTGTCCGTAAATCAGAGCACAAGGTCACTCTGTGGGGTAGAAGGGGGGCACTAATGACGCGGCGGCAGCCCACCCAAACGTATCCTAAGGGGGATTGAACTAAGTGATGTATGAGAGAAATTGGCTGGTGTACACATAGCCGTAACCTTGAATGTAAAAATTTAAAAAATCTAAACTTTACATAAGTTCGGATCTAAACAAAAAGCAATGAAACATATAAACTGGCACACTTATGCAACATTAATAACGTAACTTTAAAGCTTTGTGAACCAGGCTTTAAAAAAAAAAAATGGGATGATATCCCTGAAAAGAGGTGGAATGGGCCCTGGCGTTGTTTAGCCACAGTACCCTGAGAGTCTGAGGAACAACACAGGCCAGAATTGTGCTTAAAGACCAAGACCTTTCAGCAGGGGAAGGTATAAGGGGGAGTTCTGCTCTGTCTGGCAAACGGGGTATGGCCATGTAAGATTAGATGGCACCATAATAGATAGCAAAGTCCCGTGGTATCAAAACTAGGCTAAAGACATCAATAAGAGTATGTGTGAATGTACTCGGGCAAGTCCTTGGTTCACGAGAACAAAGAAAAAAGGAAACAAAAATTTAGGAACTTGTCACCCTGGGTACTGTGCATCCGCTGGTGAGTGTTCATCTCGGGGAATCATTAAATGCCAGAGCAATAGAGAAGAGAATTTGCAGGAGTATTAATCTTCTTATTGATCCCCGACAGGATCCATTTGTGGCCCTGGAGTCCCAAATCTGGATCCGCCTCCACGACTCTGCTTTTGTTTCTTAGTTTGCCTTTTAACCGGTGTGTGCAGTGTGGACCTGGGTGGAACATAGTCCAGAGGGATCTGAAGGAATTCTGCTTACCAATTAGGAAGATCCATGTGGCCTAGGTTCAGGGCCGTGCAGAAGTCTGGCAGATCAGCAGGTGTGCGCAAGACATGTTGCCCATTGTGAGAAACTGTGAGGGCAAAGGGGAAACGCCATGCATATCGCAGATCTCTATTCCTGAGTTTCTCCAGCAGAGGGCGTAAGGCTCGTCTGTTTTTTAAGGTGATTTGGGAAAGATCCTGAAAGAGCATTATATTCTCTCCATTAAACACTATTTGTTCATTTTTTCTTGCCTTGCTCATTATATTTTCTTTTAGGTTGAAGCTTTGAAGGCAACAGATAATGTCCCTCGGTGGAGAAGTATCAGGGCCTTTTGGTCTTAAGGCCCTGTGTGCTCTGACAAAGTCTATCTCAGTATCTTCTTGTCTTTCCAGCAGACTATTGGAGACCCTCTGAAGTGCTGGGATAATCTGGTCATGCTCTACTGTTTCAGGGATCCCTCTCACTCTAATGTTACATCTCCTGACCCTGTTGTCCAAATCTTCAATGTGCCTATTCATTTCTATGAAATGTTGGGCATGTGCACAAGAAGCTTTCTCAAGTTTAGCAATTGCTCTGTCTCTGTGTTTACCTGCGGCCTCAGCAGATAGCAGTTTTTCATTAAGGACCAGTAAGTGTGTCTTTAAATCTGTGATCGCTGCCGAAAAGGTTGATTTAATATCCGCAGCGATCACAGACATGTCGAAGTAGGTGAGGGGGAGATCAGATCTTTTCTTACCCCTGCCTGAGTTCTCTGGTGCAGACTGTGAGTCCTCACTGAATTCGTCCTCATGGCTGGTCGGCACCATCTTGGATCCTAGGCCGCTGCTGCGTGCTGCTGCTCTGTTCCTAAAGAGCTCAGGAATGGTCCCCACTGGGTATGCAGCAGATCCACGGCATGAGCGGGTGTGAGGGGTGTTGGGGAACCTCTTTCCTGGCATCTGTGTGCTGCTAGTCCTGTTCAGGGCTGTGTACAGCCGTGTGGATCAGCGGAGCTCCCTCAGTGTGCTGCCGTTCGCATCGCGCGCCAAGCCACGCCCCCGTAGCTACTTTTTATATGCATTTATTTGTTTCTGTATATAAATAAACTGTATCAATTTGATCAAAGCGTCAGATCACATGCCTTCCACCTCTTTCCTTCACCTGGCTCTCTTCGGACCACCCCTGGTCAGCTTAGGCAGCAGGACACGCATGATCATATTTTAATTCCCTCCCTTTGAAAGTACTACCACTCTATACTAGCAACGCCTTCACAAGCGCAGGAGAAATTCTTTCTTTGTTTATATTTTCGATAACTCTGAGGGACAGTGGGATCTTTGCCTTCCTTTGGTATCACCGAAATATGTGCCAACAGCGCCTCTGGAGGGATAATGCTGCCTTTTGCTAGGGAGTTAAAATATCTGCACATAGGATTCATCAGTACCAGGGAGAACTTTGAGTAGTACGCTTTAGTGAACCCATCCGGGCCTGGGCTTTTCCCATTGGGCAGTGATTTACCAGTAGATTAAACCTCTTCAGTAGTGATTGGGGACTCTAAGTCTAACTGTTGGTCATCAGTCAGGGGCGGTAGGCCAGTCATGGACAAATAGTCTCGGATCTCAGTCAACCTTGTAGCTCTAGTGTCAGAAGTCAGGTTGGCATCTAAGCTATATAGCTCTGCATAATAATTGCGCAACCCTGAGGCAATCCTTAATAACTGAAATACCAGTTCCCCGGAAGAGGAGCGAAGATATGTACACATATCTGAGCACATTTCATACGTAGGGCTCTAGCCAGCATACAGTCGCTTTTATTACCATGTTCATAGTATTTATGAGACTGGTATCATAGTTGTTTTCATACTTGGCAGTGTAGTAAGAGCGAGAACGGTTCTCTAAGATCCATCAGTTTTAGTAAAGCCTCAGGATCTCCTCCATTCTTATGTTTGCGTTTCGCTTGTTGGAGTGCGGTAAGTACCTTGTGGAAGTACGCTTGATGTTCCTTTTTAATTTTAATGCCCAGGGAGATTAGCTCTCCCCGTATCACTGCCTTATGGCCCTCCCAGATCGTTCCATCGCTAAGGTTGTTTGATGTGTTTTCCCAAAAATAATGTGTCAAGGCTTCGAGGTCTTTGAAATGACTATAGAGTCGTCCAACAAGTTTTCATTTAGTCGCCAGGACCAGGCCGTATGGGTGCCTGAGGGTAAGGCAAGGGTGACAGTGACCAGTGCATGGTCTGATATAGTAATGTTCTCGATGGACGAATGCTGCAACAGTTCCAACGTGGGGTGATCTACACAGAGCATGACTTTACGTGTATATATACGATGTGTACCTTAGAGTAGTAACTAAAGTCTCTGTCTGAGAGGTGAAGTACTCTCCAGCTATCGACTAGTCTAGAAGCCTGCAGGGTTTTACTGAAGTGCTTAAGAAATGCATAGGAGTGGGTAGACCGTCTGTGAGATGTGTCTAGTGATGGGTCTGGGCTTACATTAACCACAATACCGGGCCATAGTGATATGACATCCAAGATCGGATCTCCCATCCTGGGCAGGCATCATATTATGTCCTCGGCTTCTCACTGCTCCTGCCGGCCCCCGGGGGCCCGCAGAGCGGCGATCGGGGATGAGGTGTGTCCCTCAGACACAGCCCATCCCAGATCCATGTAAAGAGACAGTAAAAAATGGTTCTTTCCACGTGACTGGCTGTGTCCAATCACAGTCAGTCACATGTACTGTCCATGTGCACGGTGCTCGTCACCCTGACACAACCCAACCCCGATCGCAGTAAAGAGCCAATGAAATTGGCTCTTTACCACGTGACCGGCTGTGTCCAATCACAGCCGGTCACAGAATGTCAACAAACTGCTGTAATGAGATGTTACCGGGTTCTCCTCCTCACACACCGATCGTGTGTGAGAAGGAGATTGCGGTAACATCTCTTTACCGCTTACAGTGTACACCAACCACACTGATTCCCCCTAATAAAGAAAACCTGTCACCACCCATCAAAGTACCTGTTACCACCCATCAAAGTACCTGTCACAACCCATCAAAGTACCTGTCACTGTTCATCTGAGTACGCGAGTACCTGAGTACTTGTCACAGCCCATCTGAGTACCCGAGTACCTGTCACAGTTCATCTGAGTACCCGAGTACCTGTCACAGTCCATCTGAGTACCTGTCACAGTTCATCTGAGTACCCGAGTACCTTAGTACTTGTCACAGTCCATCTGAGTACTCGAGTACCTGAGTACCTGTCACAGTTCATCTGAGTACCCGAGTACCTGTCACAGTTCATCTGAGTACCTAAGTACCTGTCACAGTTCATCTGAGTACCCGAGTACCTGAGGACCTGTCACAGTTCATCTGAGTACCTGAGTACCTGTCACAGCCCATCTGAGTATCTGTTACAGTTCATCTGAGTACCTGAGTACCTGTCACAGTCCATCTGATTACCTGAGTACCTGTCACAGCCCATCTGAGTACCTGTCACAGCCCATCTGAGTACCTGTCACTGCCCATCTGAGTACCTGTCACCACCCATCAGAGTAACCGAGTACCTATCTGTAGCCCATCAGATTATCCGAGTACCTGTCACCAGGCCATCAGAGTACCGAGTACCTGTCACCAGGCCAACAGAGTACCCGGGTACCTGTCACTAGGCCATCAGAGTACCCGAGTACCTGTCACCAGGCCATCAGAGTCAGGCCATCAGAGTATCCGAGTACCTGTCACCAGGCCATCAGAGTACCCGAGTATCTGTCACAGTTCATCTGAGTATCAGACCATAAGAGTACCCGAGTACCTGTCACCAGGCCATCAGAGTACCCGAGTACCTGTCACCAGGCCATCAGAGTACCTGAGTACCTGTCACCAGGCCATCAAACTAACTGAGTACCAGTCACCAGCCCATCAGAGTACCCGAGTACCTATCACCAGGCCATCAGAGTACCCGAGTACCTATCTGTAGCCCATCAGAGTATCCAAGTACCTGTCACCAGGCCATCAGAGTACCCGAGTACCTGTCACCAGGCCATCAGAGTACCCAAGTACCTGTCACCAGGCCATCAGAGTACCCGAGTACCTGTCACCAGGCCATCAAAGTAACTAAGTACCAGTCACCAGCCCATCAGAGTACCCGAGTACCTATCACCAGGCCATCAGAGTACCCGAGTACCTATCTGTAGCCCATCAGAGTATCCAAGTACCTGTCACCAGGCCATCAGAGTACCCGAGTACCTGTCACCAGGCCATCAGAGTACCCAAGTACCTGTCACCAGGCCATCAGAGTACCCAAGTACCTGTCACCAGGCCATCAGAGTACCTAAGTACCTGTCACCAGCCCATCAGAGTAACCAAGTAAATGTCACCAACCCATCAGAGTAACCGAGTACCTGTCTCCAGCCCATCAGAGTTACCCGAGTACCTATCTGCAGCCCATGCCTCATAGAATATACGTTGGGGTGTTTGCTTTCCAAAATTAGGTCATTTTGTGGGTAATTCCACTGTCCTGGTGCTCAAGGACCTTCAAAAGGGTGAAAGGTAGGAATGAAATGCCTCTGTATGTGGCCAGGCTGTGTAAAAGTCTCACACATTTGGTATCACCATACTCATGAGGAGTAGCAGAGTGTGTTTTGGGGTGTAATTTTTGCTATATACATGCTATGTGTTAGAAATATCTTATAAATTGACAACTTTGTGTAAAAAAAAAAAAAAAAAAAAAAGATTTTCATTTTCTTTCCACGTTTTCTGAAGACTTGTGTAAAAAAATTAACTGTTCAAAATACTCATAATGTTTCATAGAATATACGTTGGTGTGTTTTTTTTCCAAAATGGGGCCATTTTGTGGGTAATTCCATTGTCCTGGTGCTCCAGGGCCTTCAAATTAGAAGGAAATTAGAAGTGTAACTTATGCTCCTAGAATGCCTGACGGTGCTCCCTGCATGTTGGGCCTCTGCATGTGGCCAGGCTGTGTAAAAGTCACACACATGTGGTATCACCATACTCAGGAAGAGTAGCAGAATGTGTTTTGGGGTGTCATTTTTGCTATATACATGCTTTGAGTTAGAAATATCTAATAAACTGTCCACTTTGTGTAAAAAGAAATACATTTTAATTTTCTTTCCACATTTTCCAAAGACTTGTGGAAAAAAACGAACTGTTCAAAAAACTCATTATGCCTCATACAATAGAGGTTAGGGTGTTTGATTTCCAAAATGGGGTCATTTTGTGGGTAATTCCACTGTCCTGGTGCTCCAAGGCCTTCACAAATGTAATAGGTTGTTAGGAAATTAGAGGTGTAATTTATGCTCCTAGAACCCCTGATAGTGCTCCCTGCATGTTGGACCTCTCTGTGTGGCCAGGCTGTGTAAAACTCACACACATGTGGTATCGCTATACTCTGGAGGAGTATAAGAATGTATTTTGGGGTGTAATTGGAAGTATGCATATGCCGTGTGTGAGAAATAACTTGTTATTATGAAAAATTTGTGAAAAAAAAATTGAAATTACAACTTTAAAAAACTTACCATGCATCTTACTAAATACCTTTGACTGTCTACTTTTCAAAAAGGGGTCATTTGGGGGGTATTTGTACTCTCCTGACATTTCAGAGCCTCAAGAAATGAGATAGGCCATCAGTGCATCAGGTATGATCAGGTGTGATCAATATTCAATGATTTGCACCATAGTTTGTAGACTCTATAACTTTCACAGATACTAAATAATATCCACTTATTTGAGTTATTTTTACCAAAGAGATGTAGCAGTATAAATTTTGGCCCAAACTTATGAACAAAAATTACTTATTTGCAAAATGTTATCATAGAAACTAAAAAAAAAAAAGTGTTTTTTTTTTTCAAAATTTTCACTCTTTTTTCACTTATGTCACAAAAAATAAAAAACCCAGTGGTGACTAAATACCACCAAAAGAAAGCTCTATTTCTATGAAAAAAGTGACAAAAATTTTGTTTGGGTACAGTGTTGCATGACTGAGTAATTGGCATTCAAATTGTGAGAGCGCTGAAAGCTAAAAATTGGTCTGGGCAGGAAGGGTGTATAAATGCCCTGTATTTAAGTGGTTAAAGTCACACCCAAGAATCAGGGAGCCCTCCTTAAACTCAGTCAGGCGCTCTAAGGCCATGTTGATAAAAGCTAGCTGATTTAAATTGGGACCGTATATGGTGGCAAAGGTGTGCTTTGTATCTGCAATATTCCCTAGGCCCTGAGGGTCCACCTGGTTGTCCATGGGTTGGAAAGGACAGGTTTTATGGATTGCTACGGCTGTACCCCTGGATTTGCTGACCAGGGACGTACTCAAATACCACCTAATGTACAGGTGAGTGGGTAATTTAGGTATAGACTGGTGTGTAAAATGTGTCTCTTGTAAGAAGACAACCTGTGCCTTAAATTTCTTCAATTCCCACCATAACTTGCTGCATTTACAAGGGGAGCAAAGACCTCAACCATTGTATGAGATTACCTTGATATTTGCCATAGTGATGTGGGAGAACCGACTTGTCCCATAGCAGGCGAGGGGGCCCAGTGCGAGCAGCGATAGACTGGATGGATTCTGTGAAGGAAGGGAAGGAGAGAAGGAGAGTGAGAAAAGAAAGAAACATGTATGAACATCATTGAAAACATAAACAAGACCGACTGTCATGATAAACCAAACAGTCATTTGTGATATCTGCAGGATGAGCCTGGGGAGCCCTCCAGCCACAGGGGGATCCCCAGGCCCAGACCTATCATCCCAATAGGGATCTAAATCCGTATAGGGGTGGCCTACAGGGGGAATGTGGGCCAACATAAAAAGGGAGAGGGGGTCCGCTCTCCAAACACCTCATCTAGCGGTATACGTTGTACCTGGTGCCCAGAGGGGGGTATAGGGGAGGGGTCTAGGAACAGAATTGGGTCTTGCCAGGTCCAGAACTACATTTGTAGGGTTTAGGGATTAGGGACTCAGGGAAGGCCTGCCCGCGACCAGGGCAGTCACACATCTGTCTGTCATAGCTAGCCAGTTCATGACTAAGAACTGGGCCAAGTCCCAATTCTGAGGTTTTGCATCATGGGTCGGGTCTACTTCCCATGAGGTGAGTTATTGATAAGTAGGGATGAGCTTCGAGTTCGAGTCGAACTCATGTTCTACTCGAACATTGGCTGTTCGCAAGTTCGCCGAACAGCGAACAATTTGGGGTGTTCGCGGCAAATTCGAATGCCGCGGAACACCCTTTAAAAGTCTATGGGAGAAATCAAAAGTGCTAATTTTAAAGGCTTATATGCAAGTTATTGTCATAAAAAGTGTTTGGGGACCCGGGTCCTGCCCCAGGGGACATGGATCAATGCAAAAAAAAGTTTTAAAAACGGACGTTTTTTCAGGAGCAGTGATTTTATTAATGCTTAAAGTCAAACAATAAAAGTGTAATATCCCTTTAAATTTCATAGCTGGGGGGTGTCTATAGTATGCCTGTAAAGGGGCGCATGTTTCCTGTGTTTAGAACAGTCTGACAGCAAAATGACATTTGGAAGGAAAAAACTCATTTAAAACTAGCCGCGGCTATTGCATTGCCGACAATACACATATAAGTTCATTGATAAAAACGGCATGGGAATTCCCCACAGGGGAACCCCGAACCAAAAAAAAAAAAAAAAAAATGATGTGGGGGTCCCCCTAAATTCCATACAAGGCCCTTCAGGTCTGGTATGGATATTAAGGGGAACCCCAGCCAAAATTGAAAAAAAAAATTGACGTGGGGTTCCCCCTAAATTCCATACCAGACCCTTCAGGTCTGGTATGGATTTTAAGGGGAACCCCGCGCCAAAAAAAAAAAAAAAAAACGGCGTGGGGTCCCCCTTAAAATCCATACCAGACCCTTATCCGAGCACGCAACCTGGCAGGCCGCAGGAAAAGAGGGGGGGACGAGAGTGCGGCCCCCCCCCCCTCCTGAACCGTACCAGGCCACATGCCCTCAACATTGGGAGGGTGCTTTGGGGTAGCCCCCCAAAACACCTTGTCCCCATGTTGATGAGGACAAGGGCCTCATCCTCACAACCCTGGCCGGTGGTTGTGAGGGTCTGCGGGCGGGGGGCTTATCGGAATCTGGAAGCCCCCTTTAACAAGGGGACCCCCAGATCCCGGCCCCCCCCCTGTGTGAAATGGTAAGGGGGTACTTACCCCTACCATTTCACTAAAAAACTGTCAAAAATGTTAAAAATGACAAGAGACAGTTTTTGACAATTCCTTTATTTAAATGCTTCTTCTTTCTTCTTTCTTCCTTCATCTTCTTCTGGTTCTTCTGGCTCTTCTGGTTCTTCCTCCGGCGTTCTCGTCCAGCATCTTCTCCGCGGCGTCTTCTATCTTCTTCTCCTCGGGCCGCTCCGCACCCATGGCATGAGGGGGAGGCTCCCGCTCTTCTCTTCATCTTCTTCTCTTCTTCATCTTCTTCTTCATCTTCTTCTTCTTCTTCCTTCTTCTCTTCTTCTCTTCTTCCTGTCTTCTGCGGGCCGCTCCGCAGCCATGCTGTGGCATGGAGGGAGGCTCCCGCTGTGTGACGGCGTCTCTTCGTCTGACGGTTCTTAAATAACGGGGGCGGGGCCACCCGGTGGCCCCGCCCCCCTCTGACGCACGGTGACATGACGGGACTTCCCTGTGGCATTCCCCGTGACGTCACAGGGAAGTCCCTCAAGTCACCGTGCGTCAGAGGGGGGCGGGGTCACCGGATGGCCCCGCCCCCCGTTATTTAAGAACCGTCAGACGAAGAGACGCCGTCACACAGCGGGAGCCTCCCACCATGCCAGCATGGCTGCGGAGCGGCCCGCAGAAGACAGGAAGAAGAGAAGAAGAGAAGAAGGAAGAAGAAGAAGAAGATGAAGAAGAAGATGAAGAAGAGAAGAAGATGAAGAGAAGAGCGGGAGCCTCCCCCTCATGCCATGGGTGCGGAGCGGCCCGAGGAGAAGAAGATAGAAGACGCCGCGGAGAAGATGCTGGACGAGAACGCCGGAGGAAGAACCAGAAGAGCCAGAAGAACCAGAAGAAGATGAAGGAAGAAAGAAGAAAGAAGAAGCATTTAAATAAAGGAATTGTCAAAAACTGTCTCTTGTCATTTTTAACATTTTTGACAGTTTTTTAGTGAAATGGTAGGGGTAAGTACCCCCTTACCATTTCACACAGGGGGGGGGCCGGGATCTGGGGGTCCCCTTGTTAAAGGGGGCTTCCAGATTCCGATAAGCCCCCCGCCCGCAGACCCTCACAACCACCGGCCAGGGTTGTGAGGATGAGGCCCTTGTCCTCATCAACATGGGGACAAGGTGTTTTGGGGGGCTACCCCAAAGCACCCTCCCAATGTTGAGGGCATGTGGCCTGGTACGGTTCAGGAGGGGGGGGGGGCCGCACTCTCGTCCCCCCCTCTTTTCCTGCGGCCTGCCAGGTTGCGTGCTCGGATAAGGGTCTGGTATGGATTTTTAGGGGGACCCCACGCCGTTTTTTTTTTTTTTTTTTGGCGCGGGGTTCCCCTTAAAATCCATACCAGACCTGAAGGGTCTGGTATGGAATTTAGGGGGAACCCCACGTCAATTTTTTTTTTCAATTTTGGCTGGGGTTCCCCTTAATATCCATACCAGACCTGAAGGGCCTTGTATGGAATTTAGGGGGACCCCCACATCATTTTTTTTTTTTTATTTTGGTTCGGGGTTCCCCTGTGGGGAATTCCCATGCCGTTTTTATCAATGAACTTATATGTGTATTGTCGGCAATGCAATAGCCGCGGCTAGTTTTAAATGAGTTTTTTCCTTCCAAATGTCATTTTGCTGTCAGACTGTTCTAAACACGGGAAACATGCGCCCCTTTACAGGCATACTATAGACACCCCCCAGGTACGAAATTTAAAGGGATATTACACTTTTATTGTTTGACTTTAAGCATTAATAAAATCACTGCTCCTGAAAAAACGTCCGTTTTTAAAACTTTTTTTTGCATTGATCCATGTCCCCTGGGGCAGGACCCGGGTCCCCAAACACTTTTTATGACAATAACTTGCATATAAGCCTTTAAAATTAGCACTTTTGATTATTCATGTTCGTGTCCCATAGACTTTAACGGCGTTCGCGTGTTCGAACGAATTTTTTTCCTGTTCGCATGTTCTGGTGCGAACCGAACAGGGGGGTGTTCGGCTCATCCCTATTGATAAGACCCAACACAACTGGTGAGAAAAGGAAGGGTTAGAAACCCAAGTAAAAAGTGGAAGGACCAGGCGATGCATCGGAAGCTTGGTATTGGTGACTTCGTCTATGACTGCGGCGTTGTTGTGTAGGCAGCCAGGGCTGAGAAAGCCAGAGAGCCGGGAAGCCTGCTACCTCTGGAGCTCCTCGCCAGTCCAGGAAGTCCACAGGGTCCAGCCCAAGAGATGACAGGAAGTATGGAAGATCATCTTTGGTGCGTAGCGTAACTGGTCGGCCATCTTTGGCCTCCTGCAGGTAAAATGGGAAACCTCATTGGTAAGGCGGGCCTGCTTCTTGTAGGGCTGCCAGCACTGGCTTCAGGGTTCTGCACTGCGTAAAAGTGCACCTGGAAATATGCTGTTAAAAGAAGAGATGGGCGGCATCAAAATCTAAAAACAGCTTTTTACACATCTTCTGCATAATACAGTATCTCACAAAAGTAAGTCTGACCCTTGATCTCGTGAGGTCTTGGACCCAGGGGAGGCCGAGGGTGCAGAGTCACTCCCTGATCCAGGAGAGGGATGCGGGGACACTGTGAGCAGTGCAAGCTGAGCCGTGTTGTTTAGAGACTTTGCTGGCTGGCGCCATCTTGGATTTCTTCTGTGCCTTGCTACGGGTCCCGGGGAAATAGGTTTCTAGCTGTCCCTGTCGGGGTTTTATTGGTGCCCGGGTACTGGTTCATTTTCCGCCGCCTCTGGGACATGTCGTGAGCTGTTTCAGGGCTTGTAATCTCCGGTGTGCTGCTGTAAGAGCTGCAGTGATAGTGGATCTGGGACCAGACACGTCCTCACTCCTTCATGTCCAGGACACACCCCCCTTACAATGTTTTTAAGAATAATGTCCTAGATGTTTTTGATATTGGTGGGATGTGCAAGAGGCATAAGAAAAAAGCATGAAAGCCGTATTGTTGCTGATTAAGAAAAAGAAGAAAACCTTATATTTAAGTGGATTTTATAATTCTATTTTATTTTTTACTTTTAAGTCTTTCACTTTCATGATAATTTTTTTTTTTTATGCACATGGTAAAAAATAATTTTAGGTCTCAAAATTAAACCTCTATTTCATGTGATAACATTATAATGCCCCGTACACACGGTCGGATTTTCCGACGGAAAATGTGTGATAGGACCTTGTTGTCAGAAATTCCGACCGTGTGTAGGCTCCATCACACATTTTCCATCGGATTTTCCAACACACAAAGTTTGAGAGCAGGCTATAAAATTTTCCGATTTCGGAATTTCCGTTCGTGTGTACACAAAATCCGATGCACAAAGTGCCACGCATGCTCAGAATAAATAAAGAGATGAAAGCTATTGGCTACTGCCCAGTTTATAGTCCCGACGTACGTGTTTTACGTCACCGCGTTCAGAGTGATCGGATTTTCCGACAACTTTGTGTGACCGTGTGTATGCAAGACAAGTTTGAGCCAACATCCAAAGGATTTTGTTGTCGGAATGTTCGATCAATGTCCGACCGTGTGTACGGGGCATAACAGTTTATCAAGTGAAAATTTTCTGTAACAAATACACTAATGTTAAAGGGGTTGTAAACCCTTGTGTTTAAAAAAAAAAAGTCATACCTCCACTGTGCAGTTCGTTTTGCCCCGATCCTGGACTTCTGGGATCCCCTGGCAGCACTGGTAGCTCCTCCCAGCATCAAGTGCCCACGTTGTAGAAGGCTTTCCTAAGGTGGACACCCATGTAGGCGCGCTCCCGAGTCCTGCTTCTGTGTACATTTACACATAATGCAGGACTCGGCCCTGCCCCTCGGCATCCGTGTCATTGGATGCATTAAGGTGAAAAAACACGAGGGTTTACAACCCCGTTAACTTTAGAGACTACAAACACAATGGATAACTAAATTTTGGTAAAATATAAAAGATGAAGTTGCATACAGTAAATACAGTACGTACCCAACATGTCAAGCCATAAAATTGTGTGTGCCCCTGAAATGGCAACAAACTTTAATACTCTAAATTTTCCATAGAAAACACTTTAAAGGCCCCTTCAAGTCATCAGTTTGGAGTTAACCATAAACAATGGCCCTAGAATTATTGTGCTCATTTCATTGTGTGATGTAATATGTAAAATGTATAGTGCAATCAATGTTTTCATACAATTTTTTTTTTTTGTCTGTTCTGGTGCAAACCAAACTGGGTGGGAGTTTTAAGCTCATCCCTAGTGACTATGTATGAAAAGATAGGCACTAGGGATGAACTTAACACCCCCAGTTTTGGTTCGCACCACTGACATGAGGTCTCTGGGGCAAAGGGGGTCACTACCATTGAATCAGGCATGACTGAATGCACAACTACGTTTAATGACTCAATAGACACCTATGAATAGCTAAAAGAAGAGCGCGGGTGGGTCCGGGCCAAGCTGGCCGATTTAGAAGACCGCTCAAGATGTAACAATATTAAGCTGCAGGGGGTCCCCAAAGCTGTCCTACCAGCAGATCTATCTAAGTACGCTAAAGATCTCATGCACATCATCCTACCTGATGCATCTCCCAGAGACATCATTAAAGACAGGATCCATAGAATAGCGAAACCTCCTCATCTAGTAGCGTCTTCATTCAGACACGATGGTCCAAATTCCTACAGTGACTGGTTTTGTGGAGAAACCCTTCTGTGTCCACAAATATAACCTTAATATGGGAGGGATGGACCTTAACGACCAGTTGTTGGCGTCATACCTAATTTCCCGTAAGGCCAGACGCTGGTACAAAAAAGTGTCTGTATATTTATTTCAATTGGCTCTGCTGAATGCTTATGTGCTATACAAAGCTTCAGGAGGAAATGGATCCTTCCTTAAATTCCAGGAAGAGATCATCACAGCCCTTTTGTTTCCAGATGGTGCTGTGGCCCAACTTCCCAACGCAAATGCAGTAAGCCGGCTGCATGGGAGGCATTTCGATTATGTCCTCTCTGGTACCCCTACCCAATGAGCCCCCCAAAGAAAATGTTGTGTCTGTAGAGAGCTCGGATATAGGTGTGACACCCGCTATTATTGTCCCTCCTGTCCTAACCATCCTGGTCTTTGCATTGGTGAATGTTTTGAACGCTACCACACACTAGTGGAGTTTTAGCATAGGGTATAGCACTGCACAGACTAGGACACACATTCACAGGGTCTCCAAAGATGCCATCGCATTTTGGGAGACCCGAACCTGGAACCGAACCATTACAACCGTTACAGTTACAAAAAAAAGTGTAAAAAAAATATTATTATTGTTCTCTCTCTCTCTATTGTCTCTCTATTGTTCTGCTCTTTTTTACTGTATTCTACAATGCAATGTTTTATCATGTTTGCTTTTCAGGTATGTAATTCTTTTATATTTTACTGTTTACTGTGTTTTATTGTTAACCATTTTTTTGTTTTCAGGTATGCCATTTAGGTGCAGCACTGGTTTATTTATCTTGACAGCAAGAGCGTTTGCTCCCACGATATGTAAAGCCGTGACTCCAGCGCTGTCGGAGGTGATTTCACCACCACAGTTAAAAAAAGAGCATATATGCTGAAGCATGGGGGCAGGGGTGGAGGAGATGTTAGCTCCTAACATTAGGGGCGGATGCTCCCATGCTTCGGCATTTATTTTTTAGGCACAGATTGCGTTAAAAAAAGTTTTACTTTTACTGTTTTATTGTATTTGCTTTGCAGGTATGGTAAGTCTAATGCCCTGTTCACATGTTCGGACTTTCTGACGGAAAATGTGCGATCGGAGCTTGTTGTCGGAAATTCCGACCTTGTGTGGGCTCCATCTGACTTTTTCCATCGGAATTTCCGACACACAAAGTTTGAGCACTCGCTATAAAATTTTCCAACAACAAAATCTGTTCGCGTAAATTCTGACCGTGTGTAGACAATTCCGACGCACAAAGTGCCACGCATGCTCAGAATAAATTCTGAGACGAAACTGCTCGGTCTGGTAAAATTAGTGTTCGTAATCGATATAGCACTTTCGTCACGCTGCAATGTTTTAAATTGTTTAATGCAGTGCACTCTTTTTTCTTTATAATGCTAAAAGAATGAAGTTGTTTTGCTGCTCATATTCACACACACTTCTCACAAACATATTTTTTGATTATTTCTCATGATTTCATGAATATAATATTTTTATTTGTCAGATCGACCGAAAAAATTTTTTGGTTTTATGTTTTTATATTTTGTATTATTTGTTGTTTGTTTTTTTAATCCAGATCTCGTGTTTATTTATTTATTTATTTATTTTGATCTCCATAATTGTTTTGGGTGTGTTTTGTGTGTCAAGTTACCACAACATCAACATTATCTTGTCTTTTTTAATCTTAAGGAGGTTGCTTGGTGTTGGTGTCCCTTGTTAATTTGACATTGTATTTTGGAAATGTACCTGCCTACTCACAAATAAGGATGAGCCGAACACCCCCCGGGTCGGTTTGCACCAGAACCTGTGAACGGACCGAAAATTTGCACGAACTTTAGAACCCCATTGACGTCTATGGGACTTGGATGTTCAAAATCAAAAGTGCTCATTTTAATGGCTAATTTGCATGGTATTGTCCTAAAAAGGATTTGGGGACCCAGGTCCTGCCCCAGGGGACATATATCAATGCAAATTTTTTTTAAAAAAAACGTCCGTTTTTTGGGGAGCAGTGATTTTAATGATGCTTAAAGTAAAAAAGAAAAAGTGAAATATTTCTTTAAATATCGTACCTGGGGGGTGTCTATAGTATGCCTGTAAAGTGGCGCGTGTTTCCCCTGCTTAGAACAGTCCCTGCACAAAATGTCATTTTTAAAGGAAAAAAAGTCATTTAAAACTGCTTGCGGCTTTAATGTAATGTTGGGTCCTGGCAATATGGATGAAAATCAGTGAGACAAACGGCATGGGTACCCCCAAGTCCATTACCAGGCCCTTTGGGTCTTGTATGGATATTAAGGGGAACCCCGCACCCAAATTAAAAAAGGAAAGGTGTGGGGCCCCCAGGCCCTATATACTCTGAACAGCAGTATATAGGCTGTGCAAACAAGACAGGGACTGTAGGTTTGTTGTTAAGTAGAATCTATTTGTAATTTTGAACTGGTACATTTTAACGTGTTTAGCTCCAGCCAAAAAATCTATTTTAAGCTTTTTGGAAAACCTAGGGACATTTGTTTTGCTGTCTGTGCTCCTCTTCAGAAGATGTCCCCTCACTTTTTGTCCCAATGACAAATGTTTTTTGAAAATTTGGGTTTTTTTGTGAAACAAGGATTGGTGATAAAGCATCAGTGGAAAGGAGAAAAGATTTTCCCATATTAACTCTTGCAGGAGAGAATTTCCCTTCCCAGGGGTAGATTTAATCTCACTTCCTGTTGTCTCCTTCCATTTGCAAGTAAGAGTCATTTGTAAGTTGGATGTTTGAAAGTAGGGGCCTGCCCTATATACTCAGCAGAAATTTGTGCCTTAGGTGTTGTTGTGGCCACAACACTGTAAGCGCTCACAGGGCCCTGCTGTGAAATATTAGATCAAGAATTGTAATTACATGCCCCTGTTGAACAGGGGCAGAAAAATTTGGCCTTTGGTGGTGGTGGTGGTGCTGGTGTCACAGATACTCTTGGTGGGCGCAGAAACGGGCCCTGCTGTGAAATATTAGGTGCCACAACACTGGAACCTCTCACAGATACTCTAGTTGGAGCGCAGGAACTAGCCCTGCTGCAAAAAATTGCATCAAAAATTGTAATTACATGCCCCTGTTAAACAGGGGCTGAAAAATTGGGCCTTAGGCACTGGTGGCACCCAGAACCAAACATGTTCTTACAAGCTATCATCATGATCATTGAGGAGGAAGAGGATAATTACTCAGTATAACAGGATAGTCACTCAGCATCAGCATAGGCAGTCTTTGAAGGGATCTGACATTTCAAAAAAAATTATTCGGTTACATCAGCATCAGGTGCTTGGTAGCTGGTGGTGATCCAAGACTGATTCATTTTTATGAAGGTAAGTCGATCGACCGAGTCGGTGGAAAGACGCACCCTGTGATCGGCTACAAAGCCTCAAGCAGCACTGAATGTGCGTTCCGAAAGAACGTTGGATGCAGGACAGGCCAGTAGCTCAATTGCATACTGTGCAAGCTCTGGCCAGTGATCCATCCTCAAGACCCAGTAACCTAGAGGATTTTCGGTGGGAAAGGTGTCCAAGTCAGATCTTGCCCCTAGGTATTCCTGCACCATGTAAAATAGACGCTGGCGATGGTTGCTGGAACCGATCATACCTTGGAGCTGCGGACTAAAAAATTGTCTGAACGCATCGGTTAGATCGCCACCTTCTCCACCGTTCCTTCTTTGACTGACCGAAGCCTCAGCAACACGTTGTCCAGAAACAGGAGTTTGTAACCTCCAAGTCTCTGGGAATGCATTGCACAGACCTTTCTGCAAGGCCTCCCAAAGATGTTTCATCCTCTGCTCCCTCTGCGACGGCAAGATAAGATCCGCAAGCTTACCCTTGTAACGTGGATCGAGGAAGGTTGCCAGCCAGTATTGTTCCTTCTCCTTGATACCACGAATATGATCCCTCCGCAGGCTTTGCAGGATCAGGGAGGCCATGCAGCTTAGGTTTGCTGAGGCATTCGATCCGGAGTCCTCTGGGGCCCTAAGGACGACATGATCTGCAGCCACCTCCTCCCAGCCACGTACAAGTCCATGTGTTTCTTGGGACTGTAAATGATCCCACCTCCATACTGACACAATCCTCCTCCTCATCCTCTTCCTGTGTGATCGGCGGGCACGCAGGAACACTGTCTGGATTAAGGGGGCCTTGAGAGCTAAGGAAGTCCTCCTCTTCCTGCTTCTGTTCTGCCTCAAGTGCCCTGTCCATTATTCCACGCAGCGTGTGCTCCAACAGATGGACAAGGGGGACAGTGTCACTGATGCATGCACTGTCAATGCTCACCATCCTCGTGGCCTCCTCAAATGGTGACAGGACAGTGCATGCATCCCTGATCACGGCCCACTGGTGAGGGGAAAAAACCAAGCTCCCCTGACCCTGTCCTGGTGCCATAGTCGCACAAGCACTCATTGATGGCCCTCTGCTGCATGTGCAGCCACTGCAGCATGGCCAACGTTGAGTTCCACCTGGTGGGCATGTCACAGATTAGGCGGTTCTTGGGCAGGTTAAATTCCTTTTGGAGGTCTGCCAGCCAAGCACTGGCATTATAGGACCAGTGGAAATGCACACAGGCTTTCCTTGCCTGCCTCAGGACATCCTGTAAGCCCGGGTACCTGCCCAAGAACCACTGAACCACCAAGTTAAGGACAAGAGCCAAACAGGGCACATGGGTCATTTGTCCCTGTCAGAGGGCGGAGAGGAGGTTGGTGCCATTGTCGCAAACCACCATTCCTGCCTTAAGTTGGCGTGGCGCCAACCACCTCTGAACCTGCCCCTGCAGAGCTGACAGAACCTCTGCCCCAGTGTGGCTCCTGTCCCCCAAGCACACCAGCTCAAGCGCCGCATGGCATCTTTTGGCCTGCATACTTGAGTAGCCCCTTGAACGCCTACGGAGCACCACTGGTTTCGAGGACAAAGCACAGGAAGAGGCCATGGAGGAAGAAGAAGAGGAGGGGGTGGAGGAGAGAGGTGTGTCACAATCATTAGTAGTGGCATTTTGGAGGCGTGGTGGCAGGACAACCTCCAACACTACTGCACCTTGTCCTGCATCCTTCCCAGCTGCCAGCAGAGTCACCCAATGTGCCGTGAAACTTAGGAAACATCTCTGTCCATGCCTGCTGGACCATGAGTCAGCTGGAATATGCACCTTACCACTGACCGCCCTGTCCAGCGAGGCATGGACATTGCCTTCCACATGCCGGAAGAGAGCCGGAATCGCCTTCTATGAGAAAAAGTTGCATTTGGGTACCTGCCACTGAGGAACTGCACATTCCACAAACTCACGGAAGGGGGCAGAGTCTACCAACTGAAAAGGTAGCAGTTGAAGTGCTAGCAATTTTGCCAAGCTAGCATTCAACCGCTGGGCATGTGGATGGCTGGGAGCGAACTTCTTTCGGCGATGCAGTAGGTGGGGCAGGGAAATATGCCTGGTACAATCTGACGTTGGTGTACTGAAAGCAGATTGCCCACAATTACTTGGCTGTGACACACCTAATTCTACACCTTCATTCCTCTCAGTGCAGGTCTCAGAGAGGACTGAAGGTATAGTGGGGTTGGAGATCTCAGCTGATGAGGAGCAAGGAGAGGTCCTCTTTGTTCTTTGGTGTGGGGCTTTTAGATACGCTTGCCAATGAACTGCATGGCAGGTCAACATATGTCTGGTCAAGCATGTGGTGCCCAAGCGGGAGGTGTTTTGGCCACGCGAGATACGCTTGAGACATATGTTGCAAATAGCAGAGGTGCGATCTGATGCACTCGTCTCAAAAAAGGCCCACGCCAAAGAACTTTTGGAATAATGCGCAGAGACAGCAGCACCCTGCACATGCAGAGCTTTGTGGTGTGATGCAGTCAGTGTGCTGCCCTTAGGCTGGCCCCTGGAGGGCACCCTGCCTTGTTGGTGATGTGTCTCCTCCTCCTCCTCTCTCCTATCAGGCACCCACGTTGAGTCAGTGTCCTCATTATCCCCTCCCTCCTCATCACTGGAGCAAACCTGGCAGTATGCTGCAGCAGGGGGAGCATGACTGCCAGATTGCTGTCCTTCTTGGGCACCCCCTCTGTCCGTGCTCATGTTACTGCCTTCATCTAGCTCAGTATCATCATCAGAGCCTTCTAAACGCTGGGCATCCTCCTGGAGCATGTACCCAACACTGTGGTCAAACAGTTCGAGGGACTCCTCAAGAGGACATGGTGGGGCTAGAGAAGGAGTCACTGATGCCATTGAGCCGAGGGAAGAGGCCTCATTGGCAGCTCCTTTGCCAGACAAAGTACCCTGAACATGGGTGAGAGAGAATGAGGAGGATGAGGACGGCTTGGTCATCCACTCGACCAAGTCTTCCGCATGTTGCGGTTCGACACGGCCAGCTGCCAAAAAAAAGGCAAAGCGTGTCCCTTGGCCACGTGCTGATGAGGATGCACCCTCTCCACGACTAGCACTGTTGCCTCTAGACACAGAGCCTGCTTGCCCTCTTTTATTGGCTTGTGACTGTCTGCTTCTCCTTGTTGGCCTTCCAGACATACTAATGGCCTGCAGTGAGATGTAGCTGCACATATATATATACTGATACTGCAGCTAGCAAAATCAACTGCCTGCCTGTAGTATGAGAAGACCTCCATACTTCTACAGGTAGCTTTAGATGAACACTGTGCAGAGGTCGCACTACACTAATTGTAGCTTTAGCTGAACACTGTGCAGAGGACGCACTATACCAACGTTAAAATAATGTAGCTACCTGCGGTAGTGATAGGATCAGGAAAACACCACCAACCTTCTACAGATAGCTTTAGCTGATCACTGTGCAGAGGACGCACTACACTAATGTATAAATAATGTAGCTGCCTGCGGTAGTGATAGGATCAGGAAAACACCACCAACCTTCTACAGATAGCTTTAGCTGAACACTGTGCAGAGGTCGCACTACACTAATTGTAGCTTTAGCTGAACACTGTGCAGAGGACGCACTATACCAACGTTAAAATAATGTAGCTACCTGCGGTAGTGATAGGATCAGGAAAACACCACCAACCTTCTACAGATAGCTTTAGCTGATCACTGTGCAGAGGACGCACTACACTAATGTATAAATAATGTAGCTGCCTGCGGTAGTGATAGGATCAGGAAAACACCACCAACCTTCTACAGATAGCTTTAGCTGAACACTGTGCAGAGGACGCACAACACTAACATTAAAATAATGTAGCTGCCTGCGGTAGTGATGGGATCAGGAAAACACCACCAACCTTCTACAGGTAGCTTTAGCTAAACACTGTGAAGAGGACGCACTACACTAACTTTAAAATAATGTAGCTGCCTGTGGTAGTGATAGGATCAGGAAAACACCACCAACCTTCTACAGGTAGCTTTAGCTGAACACTGTGCAGAGGATGCACTACACTAACGTGTAAATAATGTAGCTGCCTGCGGTAGTGATAGGATCAGGAAAACACCACCAACCTTCTGCAGGTAGCTTTAGCTGAACACTGTACAGCGATTGCACTACACTAACGTGTAAATAATGTAGCTGCCTGCAGTAGTGATAGGATCAGGAAAACACCACCAACCTTCTACAGGTAGCTTTAGCTGAACACTGCAGAGGTCGCACTACACTAACTTGTAGCTTTAGCTGAACACTAGGGATGAGCCGAACACCCCCCTGTTCGGTTCGCACCAGAACTTGCGAACAGGCAAAAAATGTGTTCGAACACGCAAACACCATTAAAGTCTATGGGACACGAACATGAGTAATTAAAAGTGCTAATTTTAAAGGCTTATATGCAAGTTATTGTCATAAAAAGTGTTTGGGGACCTGGGTCCTGCCCCAGGGGACATGGATCAATGCAAAAAAACTTTTAAAAACAGCCGTTTTTTTCGGGAGCAGTGATTTTAATAATGCTTAAAGTGAAACAATAAAGTGTAATATCCCTTTAAATTTCGTACCTGGGGGGTGTCTATAGTATGCCTGTAAAGGGGCGCATGTTTCCCGTGATTAGAACAGTCTGACAGCAAAATGACATTTCAAAGGAAAAAAGTCATTTAAACTACTCGCGGCTATTAATGAATTGCTGGTCCGACAATACACATAAAAGTTCATTGATAAAAACGGCATGGGAATTCCCCACAGGGCAACCCTGAACCAAAATTTTAAAAAAAATTGACGTGGGGGTCCCCCTATATTCCATACCAGGCCTTTCAGGTCTGGGAAACATGCGCCCCTTTACAGGCATACTATAGACACCCCCCAGGTACGAAATTTAAAGGGATATTACACTTTTATTGTTTCACTTTAAGCATTATTAAAATCACTGCTCCCGAAAAAACAGCCGTTTTTAAAACTTTTTTTTGCATTGATCCATGTCCCCTGGGGCAGGACCCAGGTCCCCAAACACTTTTTATGACAATACCATGAATATAAGCCTTTAAAATTAGCACTTTTGATTTATCCCATAGACTTTTAAAGAGTGTTCCGCGGCATTCTAATTTGTCGCGAACACCCCAAATTGTTCACTGTTCTGCGAACTTGCGAACAGCCGATGTTCGAGTCGAACATGAGTTTGACTCGAACTCGAAGCTCATCCCTACTGAACACTGTTCAGAGGACGCACTACTCTAACTTGTAGCTTTAGCTGAACACTGTGCAGAGGTCGCACTACACTAACTTGTAGCTTTAGCTGAACACTGTGAGGAGGACGTACTACATTAACTTGTAGCTTTAGCTGAACACTGTGCAGAGGTCGCACTACACTAACTTGTAGCTTTAGCTGAACACTGTGCACTACACTAACTTGTAGCTTTAGCTGAACACTGTTCAGAGGACGCACTACACTAACTTGTAGCTTTAGCTGAACACTGTGCAGACGTCGCACTACACTAACTTGTAGCTTTAGCTGAACACTGTGCAGAGGTCACACTAAACTAACTCGTAGCTTTAACTGAACACTGTGAGGTGGTCGCACTACACTAACTGTAAATAGTCTAGCTGCCTGACTGTGGTACTAATGAGATCAGAAGAACACCAGCAATTTTCTTCAGGTAGCTGTAAATACTGTAACAACACAAACCTGCCTGTCAGTAGGAAGATAATAACAGGAACGGATGTAGCTAAACTAAATACAGTGTATATATATATATATATATATATATATATATATATATATATATATATAAAACACCTGGGATGCATATATATATATATATATATATATATATATATATATATATACACAATACACTGTAAGTGCAGCTAACTGACTGACTGTCCTGCCTAATCTATCTAACTTAAATCAAATGACACTGTCTCTCTGTCTCTCAACGCCGGAACACACTACACAGGGCCGCCGTGCAGGCGGCCTTATATGGTGTGGGGCGTGTACTAAACCCCCTGAGCCAATTACAGCTCTCTCTACAGACGGCGCTGTGATTGGCCAAGCATGCGAGTCATAGTGCATGCTTGGCCAATCATCAGCCAGCAATGCACTGCGATGCTGAAGTGAATTATTGGCCATGATGCGCCACACGAATTTGGCGCAAACGGCCCATATCGTTCGCAATTCAGCGAACGGGCGAACAGACGATGTTCGAGTTGAACATGGGTTTGACTCGAACACGAAGATCATCCCTATTCACAAACAAACTGTCCTTTTTGAACAAAAACACACATAGGCGAGTATTAGTTAAAAGAAAAAAAACTTTATTAAGGGGTCATAACCAAATAAAGAGGGAGGCAACGCTGGAGAAACTGCCGAAATTGGCGAAGCCTTTGTACCCCAGGGCACACATCAACTATTTTAAGGCAAAATTGGTGGCGTAGTGGAGTAGTCCTTATATAAGGGAGTACAATCTGGTCCAGAAGACCAAGAGATCATGAACAGCAGCAGATGACATTTGTGTTCCCAGGCTGTGGTCATACAATAGCCTGCATCTTTTGTCAGACCAGACTGAACCCAGGCCATCACTTTCTTGTCTTCCTTCCACTCTTCCTTCCAGGCTGTGGCTGTGGTGTTGGAGTTGTGGCAGGAGGAGGAGGATAATGCAACTCACACAGGTGGGTATTGGGTGTGATTTGGCCCCTCAACCCCTTATTTAACATTTTAAAAATTATTTTGTCACACATGAGGTGTTGCCCCTCCTCCATGTCCTGCAGTTTTGTGGCAACCATGGAGGCAAAAGCCTCTTCACGAGTGGGGGTGGCTCTGAGGGCCACAGAAGCCCCCTGAATCAGCCTGAGCAATGACTCCTTCACGTTCCTCCCCTTCCTGGGTCTTTTGGTTGAAAGGAAACCTGCGATTCTGTGAGGCTCCTACCGGGCCTGGCCACCTCCTGGCTGCCACTAACCCCTGTCTCCTCCTGGCTGCCACTAACCCCTGCCTCCTCCTGGCTGCCACATTCCACAGCCTCCTCCTGGCTGAGGTCTTCCTGTGTATGAAAAAGGGACATAGTTTTAGTTTTTTGTTCATCAATCATACACAATTGTCAGCTTATGACTGCTGCAAATTGAATGTTAATAAATAGAAAAGACTATCATTCTGAGCCGAGCATTTTTCATTCTTGTCCCAATCATTTTTGGCCACTACTGTCTATTGATATGTAAACGCCTTTATTAAATCAGCAATTAGTGATCAATAATAACATCTAGTAAACATCATTTATTTTTTTGACCCGAAATATGTTGAACAATGCTATACCTGACTCAAGCTGGACTCCTCCACTTCTTCCTGGCTGGAAGTCCCAGGTTGGACATCAGAAACCTCAGCTGGGGTGGAAGGAAGAGTGGAAGGTAGGGTTGAGAGGGATTCCCTGACTTCAGTCTGGTCTGACAGAAAATGAAGTCTCTCATAGTACCACAGCCTGGGGACATAAACGTCATCTGCTGCAGCTCCTGATCTCTGGGAATCCTGGACCTTCTTGCACCCCCTAAGATAAGTGCTCCTCAGGCCACCAATTTTGGCTTTTAAATAGGGGATGGTTGCCGTGGGGACCACCGGCTTCACCAACTCCAGCAGTTTCCAGCGCTGCCTGCCTCTTTTGTTTATGATTATAATGTGGGTGTTTGACCTGCCACAGACAGGGCAGCTCCCTGCATTTGTCTATGAACAGGGGGAGGAAGTCGTGATCATTGAAGCCATCCATTTTCTCTTCAAGACACAACACAAGACAAACCCTAATGTTAGGCTAAACTCTCCTAATCTTGTCCCAATATAGGCCTAAATCTATAAGCAGTATAGGCCCAAGTTAAAATTGTACCTTCGTTATAACGATCGGCATTCCGTTACTCCTTCCTCCGCTCACAGATCGTACGTATGACGCACACGTGTTACGCTTTATATACACTGCGCATGCGTGAAACTCCGCCTGCCCCGATGTTCTTTCTAGTCTATTCCCCGCCCCTTCTCTTTAGGCACAGTGGGGGAGAGCATATGGCGGAGACACAGCAGGTGCGTGAAAGCCCTGAGCCAGAAACGTCATTATCTCGCAGGCGATTTAAGGCCTCAAATATGGCCTTTGTAGAGATGGTGGAGATGGTGGACATATTGAAAAGAGCCAACTATGATGGGAAGTATGGTCCTTACCCCAACCCAAATGTCAGAAAGGCCAAGATCATGGCTAAAGTTGTGAAGAGTCTGCGCCAGAATTTTGTGGTATGGAAAGGAGACACTGCACGCGGAGGTACGCAGACACAGCCCCGCAGACCACAACAAAGCCAGGAGGGGGGAGCACAGACTACGGCAGCCCTCCAGCCCATCACCAGAACTGGGAAATTCAGCGGATGAACTGGGGAACCACAGAACAGGTTAGTCCCCAGACACAGCAGTGACCCCCCAGTCCAAGATGGCATCTGATGCAGGAGATACATCATATGGTGAAAGCCAGAAACTGCAGACAGAGATAACTTGCCCAGCAATCACTTTTCTGGTAGAAGTACACAGAGACCCCTTCTCATCCCAATCTGAGAAAGGGCCTTCCTCCCCACAAAGTGAGCACCCACAGCTGTCCCCCATGTCGGGCTCCCTGGACAGACCTCTACTATTCACTGACTCCCCAGCCTCCTCCACAGAGAGGCAAATGGCAGAGATTGCTGAAATAGCCTTAAGCCAAAACAGTGTGGCTTGTTCACAACCACCAGCCCCTACAGCTGCATACTCAGGAGACACAGTTCTTCTCGCTAGATTTTCAGCACTTCTGCCACAGGAACTATCTCAAGCAGGGGTCTTCAAACTGCGGCCTTCCAGGTGTTCAGGAACTACAATTCCCATCATGCCTAGTCATGTCTGTGAATGTCAGAGTTTTACAATGCCTCATGGGATGTGTAATTCTGCAACAGCTGGAGGGCCATAGTTTGAGGATCCCTGATCTAAAGCATGCACCATAATCACTACAGGCATGAAAGATGATTTCCAAAACATAGGGTAGAGATTGGACACAATCAAATCCAAGATGGATGGGACAGTAAAGTGAGTGAACCAAAACTCCAAAATGATCACGTCCCTACAGGACCAATTGGACCAAGCAAACGCAAAAATCAAAGACTTATAAAACAGGTCCAGGAGGTATAACTTCCGCATGCGGGGCCTCCCAGAATCGGAAATGGACCTAGAAGAATCAATCCATACCTTAATGAAACAACTGATACCGGATATTGCTCCCCACCAGCTAGAACTAGACAGGGTGCACCGTGCCCTGACAGCCCCCAGATCGGATGGCCTACCACGCAATGTGATAGTTAAGCCTCATTTCTACCGCATCAAAGAAAAGATTATGCTAGAGGCAAGAAAACAAGGAGACATATATATCTTGGGACATCCGATCCAGATTTTTGCGGACATAGCCCAGATAACGATCCAGAAAAGGAAAGCATTGAAGCCGCTTCTTAATCAACTCATCACCCGACAGATTAAATACAGGTGGTCGTTTCCATTTAGACTGTCATTTTCTTACAAAGGCAAATCCCATTCCTTTGCTACCTTCCAGACCGGTGAAGCTATACTCCAGGATTTGGGCCTTATTTCATCAGAACCGCAAGAGACTGGTACCCAGATTGACAAGGGACAACCTATTTCCCCCATATGGTCCCATCAGAGAAGATCAAGAGCCAGGAATTCTCCATCAGGCACCTGAATCCCGCCTAATGCAGTAACTTGCAAGAGACCGAGACCCTAATAGATGGTCAGCGACCACCTTTGAAAACCCAGATACCTATATCTGGTTGTTCCTGTGATTCCTGTTCTACACTGACTTGAATGTAGACAATGTTTGAGGTTACAAGTTATGCTGAACATGTTTTCCGGGTGGGATGACGGCTGCTGAGTGCGGCGTTATCCCTCTTTTTTCTCTATTTTTTTATGTGTTTTTTGGTTTTTATTTTTGTATTACGAATTTTAGAAAGGGGGGGGCAGGGGGAGGATGGCAATGCCCGCCGCCCTCTCTGCTCCTCATTGTCTTTTTCACAATTTTACGGTGGGTGAATTCCGCTCGTCCTTTCCTGACGATAGAAAATCAGAGCCGGAGGTGAACCACATGCCACTTGAGGTGAACTTGTCTCCGCTGAGCGGGTGGGGGGGACAGCTTCACAACGATCACACAGGAGAATAGTACCCCTGCAGTCACACTGCAATGCGGTGTGTAGGTGCCTTATTGGTGCCCTTTTTTTTTACTCAGTTTTTGTATCTCTTTTTTCCTAATTTTTTGGATTTTCTTTTTTTCATGGGTTCTACCTGTTAATACAATTAAACTTAATGCTTCCTTATAAATGTTCCAATAATCCCAACTCTGCCTTTTTTTCTTTCCTTTATCCCACCTTTTCCCTGGATGCACTCCTACACCATGCAAGGGTCCAAGAGTATGATCCCGAAGACTCCCGACCAGACCTCTTAAGACATCTAAGATGTGAGTACAGCCTTCCAAACAACCACAATGACAGGTAGAAATCAACCTACTTACACTATATTGACACATAATGCACAGGGCTTGAACTACCCAATAAAACGGACCAAGGCTTTTCAACAATACCACAAAATGGGAGCAGATATCCTGTTTATACAGGAGACACACTTTTCACGAACCTCAGCCCCAAAGCATCTCAATGCAAGATATCCGACAGTTTATCTGTCTAACAGACCGGATAAAAAAAGAGGAGTAGCTATATGTTTCGTCAATGGGGTCCCCTTTACTCCCACTAATGTGATAAGGGATAGGGAGGGCTGTTACATTATGGTCGCTGGTAAGATTTATGAGAGTGTGGTCACTTTCCTTTCCTACTACGCCCCCAATGTCGGACAGATAAACGTCTTTCAATCTATGCTTGAAGTTATAATGCCTCACTTAGTGGGTCATGTGATGCTAGGTGGAGACAGCAACACCTCTCTTGACCAGATTTTAGATAAGTCAGACCCTCGAATGACGAACCTGAAACATACCCCCAAACAAAGCAGTACATTAGCACGCTTATTACACAGTTACGATCTTATCGATCTCTGGAGGGACGCCCATCCCACGGTTCGCAACTTCACGTTCTACTCACACGTCCATAAAACATATTCACGCATTGACCACCTCCTTACATTGTCTCCTCTGCTACCGTACATTTCATCGACCAAAATAATACCTATTGCATGGTCGGACCATTCCGCAGTTCAAGTTGTTTTAACAGACCTCTGGTCTAAGTCACGACAGTCATCTTGGCGATTAAATGAGTCACTACTGAGTGACCCTATCATTGTAAAAGTAGAAAAAGCCATACAACAATATTTTCAAGACAACACCTCCTCGACCTCTTCCCCAGAGATGGTATGGGCAGCCCACAAGGCTACCATACGTGGCAAATTACCACTTCAGCCCCGGAAGGATTTACCCCCTTCCTGACCAGAGCACTTTTTACAATTTGGCACTGCGTCACTTTAACTGCTAATTGCGTGGTCATGCAATGCTGTACCCAAACGAAATTTGCGTACTTTTCGTCCCACAAATAGAGCTTTCTTTTGGTGGTATTTGATCACCTCTGCCGTTTTTAATTTTTTTGCGCTATAAACGGAAAAAGACCGAAGATTTTGAAAAAAAATTATATTTTCTCATTTTTGTTATAAAAAAAATCCAATAAACTCAATTTTAGTCATACATTTAGGCCAAAATGTATTCAGCCACATGTCTTTGGTAAAAAAAAATGTCAATAAGTGTATATTTATTGGTTTGTGCAAAAGTTATAGCGCCTACAAACTAGGGTACATTTTCTGGAATTTACACAGCCTTTAATTTATGACTGCCTATGTCATTTCTTGAGGTGCTAAAATGGCAGGGCAGTACAAAACCCCCCCAAATGACCCCATTTTGGAAAGTAGACACCCCAAGGAAATTGCTGAGAGGCATGTTGAGCCCATTGAATATTAATTTTTTTGTCCCAAGTGATTGAATAATGACAAAAAAAAAAATTATAAACAGTTGTCACTAAATGATATATTGCTCACACAGGCCATGGGCATATGTGGAATTGCACCCCAAAATACATTTAGCTGCTTCTCCTGAGTATGGGCATACTACATGTGTGGGACTTTTTGGGAGCCTAGCCGCGTACAGGGCCCTGAAAACCAATTACCGCCTTCAGGCTTTCTAAGGGCGTAAATTTTTGATTTCACTCTTCACTACCTATCACAGTTTCGGAGGCTATGGAATGTCCAGGTGGCACAAACCCTCCCCCAAATGACCCCATTTTGGAAAGTAGACACCCCAAGCTATTTGCTGAGAGGCATGGTGAGTATTCTGCAGCTCTCATTTATTTTTGAAAATGAAGAAAGACAAGAAGAAAAAACATTTTTTATTTTTTTAATTTTCAAAACTTTGTGACAAAAAGTGAGGTCTGCAAAATACTCACTATACCTCTCAGCAAATAGCTTGGGGTGTCTACTTTCCAAAATAGGGTCATTTGGGGGGGGGGGGGGGTTGTGCCACCTGGGCATTCCATGGCCTCCGAAACTGTAATAGGCAGTGAAGAGTGAAATTAAAAATTTACGCCCTTAGAAAGCCTGAAGGCGGTGCTTGGATTTCGGGGTCCCGTATGCGGCTAGGCTCCCAAAAAGTCTCACATATGTGGTATCCCCATACTCAGGAGAAGCAACAGAATGTATTTTGGGGTGTAATTTCACATATTCCCATGGCATGTTTGAGCAATATATCATTTAGTGACAACTTTGTGCAAAAAAAAAAAATGTCTTTTTGCCGCAACTTGTGTCACAATATAAAATATTCCATGGACTCGACATGCCTATCAGCAAATAGCTTGAGGTGTCTACGTTCCAAAAAGGGGTCATTTGGGGGGGTTCTGGCATTTTATTCACAACATTTAGAAGCTTATGTCACACATCACCCACTCTTCTAACCACTTGAAGACAAAGCCCTTTCTGACACTTTTTGTTTACATGAAAAAATATTTTTTTTTTGCAAGAAAATTACTTTGAACCCCCAAACATTATATATTTTTTTAAAGCAAATGCCCTACAGATTAAAATAGTAGGTGTTTCATTTTTTTTTTCACACAGTATTTGCGCAGCAATTTTTCAAAGGCATTTTTTGGGGAAAAAACACACTTTTTTAAATTTTAATGCACTAAAACACACTATATTGCCTAAATGTTTGATGAAGTAAAAAAAGATGATCTTAGGCCGAGTACATGGGTACCAAACATGACATGCTTTTAAATTGCGCACAAACATGCAGTGGCGACAAACTAAATACATGTTTAAAAGCCTTTAAAAGTCTTTACAGGTTACCACTTTAGATTTACAGAGGAGGTCTACTGCTAAAATTACTGCCCTCGATCTGACCTTCGCGGTGATACCTCACATGCATGGTGCAATTGCTGTTTACATTTGACGCCAGACCAAAGCTTGCGTTCGCCTTTGCGCGAGAGCAGGGGGGGACAGGGGTGCTTCTTTTCTTTACTATTTTTTGCTTTTTTATCTTATTTTTAACTGTTACTTTCATTTTTTTTAATCATTTTTATTGTTATCTCAGGGAATGTAAATATCCCCTATGATAGCAAAAGGTAGTGACAGGTACTGTTTTTTGAAAAAATTGGGGTCTATTAGACCCTAGATCTCTCCTCTGCCCTCAAAGCATTTGACCACACCAAGATCGGTGTAATAAAATGCCTTCCCAATTTCCCAATGGCGCTGTTTACATCCGGTGAAATCTAAGTCATGAAATGCTTGTAGCTTCCGGTTTCTTAGGCCATAGAGATGTTTGGAGCCACTCTGGTCTCTGATCAGCTCTATGGTCAGCTGGCTGAATCACCGGCTGCATTCTCAGGTTCCCTGTTGGGACAGGAGAGCCAGAGAAAAACATGGAAGATGGTGGGGGGGGGCATTTCGTCCCACTGCTTGTAAAAGCAGTCTAGAAGCTAATTAGCCACTAAGATTGCTTTTACATGAAAGCCGACCGCTGGCTGAAAAGAATGATATCAAGATGATACCTAAACCTGCAGGCATCATTCTGGTATAACCACTCAAAGTCCAGCAACATACCAGTACGTTGCTGGTCCTTGTTGGGCATATATTGTAATCTTTTTTTTTCATGCAGCCTGTGGGCTGAATGAAAAAAAGAGATTGATCGGTGGGTATGCCCACCATTAGAATACCTCCCTTCATCCACCCACTTCTAATGATGGGCATACATGCACCATTTATATATGCCAAAGCAGGGGGGATTCCTCCCGCAAAAGGTAGGAGCAAATCGCTCCACTGCCCCTTCTGCCCCCATGCTTCGGCATATACCACCTGTAACTTTTGTAACTGTAACCGGTTCCAGGTTCGGGCCTCTCAAAATGCGATGGCATCTTGGGAGACCCTGTGAAAGTGTGCCTAGTCTGTGCAATGCTATACCCTATGCTAATACTCAACTAGTGTATGGTAGCGTTCAAAACATTCACCAACGCAAAGACCAGGATTGTCAGGACAGGAGGGACAATAATAGTGGGTGTCACGCTTATATCCACGCTTGCTGCAGACAAAACATCTTTTTTGGGGGGGTTCGTTGGGTAGGGGAACTCGGGAGGACATAAAGAAAATGCCTCTCATGCAGCCGACTGCATTTGGTTGGGGATGTTAATGGGGGAAGTACGGGTGCTGCAGAAGTGGTGGGTTCCCAATTAGGATTGGCAAATGCAGCAGAAAGGGCACTATGGGCACGACGGGCCTGTCTTTGTCTTCTTGGTGGCAGTGGGACACTACTTGTGCTTGCCACCTCACCAGCTTGAACTGCACTTATGGGACTCACCACATCACCACGTGTTACTGCAGTGCTGGTTTGACTATGACCAGGGTGTACTAGGCCACTGATGCTTGCCAGTTCACCAAAACGCTACCAAAAAAACTGTTAGCGATCGCAGGGATCAGGCCTGACTCTGCAAACGCTGCAGTTATGCATTTAGTGTTTTGTAAGTGACAGTGATCGATCCATACTGCACTTGGGTGGGCTTGGCTGGGCCGGGCGGAGGGGCAAAATGCAGGTGCTAGCAGGTATCTGGGCTGATCCCGCTAACACTGCCTTTTTGGGAACCCTAAACTGATGGGGACGCTAGTATAGATCTGATCAGATCAGATATTGATCCGTTCAGATACTATATCACTAAGGCAGGTGTATGCTGCGTGCGTGGGTGTTAGCGGTACTGGCGCTAACCTGACGCTGCCTGGGGCGATGCAGACCCTATCTGACCCTAAAACCTAACTTATATCACCACCAGGCGATCAAGGAGCTAAACCTTTATTCGGTAATAAACGGCGGGTGCCCTGACACTATAAAAAATAAACTAACTAACCAGTGTCACCGGAAACAGTTATACGGTGATCACTGGTGAAAGGGTTAACTAGGGGGCAATCAAGGGGTTAAAACATTTATTAGGTAGTATATGGGGGTCCCTGTCACTATAAAACACTGAAGACGAACCTATATACTTACCTCCCTAACTAGCGTTACCAGTGACACTAATACAGCGATCAGAAAAACGATCGCTTAGTGACACTGGCGACGGGGGCGATCAAGGGGTTAAAACTTTATTAGGGGGGTTAGGGGGGTACCCTAGATCTAAAGGGGGCTAATACTAACTGCCCTACCACACTAACTGTCACAAACTGACACCAATGCAGTAATCAGAAAAAAAAAAACTGCTTGGTGTCAGTGTGACGGGGGGGGGGGGGGGTGTTTGGGGGGTGATCAGGGGGGGATCGGGGGGTTATGGGGCGTGTAATGTATGCCTGGCGTGTTCTACTGTGTGTGCGTTTTACACACACTCAGATGTCTTCTCTCCTCGGTGCAGAGGAAGATTCTCATTGGCTGGGAGCGATCGCGAGGGGGGTGGCCACGAATGGATGGCCTCCCCCTCACATCTGATCGCTCCCAGACAGAAGCCGACTGCCTCGGGCACCGGGGGGGTCAGACTGGACCCCCCGCCTCGGGAGGCAGATCACGTACAGGTACATGATTCTGCCTGCCTGTGCCATTCTGTCGACGTATATCATCGTGAGGCGGTCGGCAACTGGTTAATACAGTTAGCTACTAAGGTCAAAAAGGAACGCACACAAATTATCCAACAACAAGAGGAAGAGTTGCACAGACTCACGCGCGAACAAAAATCCAACCCACACATGGATCTTAGGAACAAGATTGATATAGCCAGAACAGCATTAAACTTGAACCTCACTACAAAAGCAGAAAAATATGTAAGATGGGCTAAATCTAATAGATTACTGGCAAGAAAACCTAGTTCCAGACCATACAATCCTGCGCTCCCCAAATTAAGATTAAAGACTGGACAAGTGACACAAAACCCTCAACTTATACTGCAGGAATTTTATACATTCTAGTCTAAACTCTATGACTCTCCTAAAAACTTTAGCGAGAATATGGTCGAAGAATTTCGAAAAGACATACCGGTCCCAACATTATCTAATGACCATACGGAGGTGATGGAAGCAGAGTTTACAGCGAATGAAGTGGCGGCGGCTATAAAGTCCCTGAAACCCGTCAAAGTCACCGGGCCCAGACAGATTTTCAGGCCATTATTACCGCAAATTTACAGAAATTCTGGTTCCTCACCTTTGCTCTTTTTACAATTCATTAAGAAAAGGGTCCCCGTTACCACTTGACGAAAACAGGGCCTTCATACATGTTATCCCCAAGCCAAACAAAGACCACAGAGACTGCACGAACTACTGCCCCATATCGTTGATTAATATCAATCTCAAAATATTGACAAAAATACTGACAATTCGCATGAACTCGTTCATATCGAAATACATTCACCCCGACCAGACAGGATTTGTTCCAAATAGACAGGCCCCGGATCAGACCAGATGCATCATTGATATAATTTCTGCTTTGAACTCGGGCTGGGATGGAGGGGGCCGGAGAGGGGCATTATTGGTCTCATTAGACCTACACAAGGCATTTGATTCACTATCCTGGGACTACCTTTTCTTTATTCTAAGAAAATATGGGTTCAGATCGCATTTCCTGACCACACTTAAAATATTCTATAGTGACCCTACGGCATATCTTGTAGTTAAGGGCTACCAATCCCAAAACATAAACATACTCAGAGGAACCAGACAGGGTTGCCCCTTGTCCCCCTTATTATTTATTCTGGCTTTAGAGCTGTTGGCCATCAAAATTCAAGAACATCAGAATATACTGGGAGTGAGATGTGGCGATCGTGAACACAAGTGTGTACTGTTCACAGATGATATTCTGCTACTCCTTTCCTCTCCGGTCACCTCCTTGCCCAGCCTGCAGGTAGTATTGAGACACTTCACAGAATTTTCAGGACTCAAAGTAAATCACTCTAAATTTCAGGCGCTTAGTGTCTCTTTACAGACACACATAGTTCAAGCCCTGCAACAATCTTTTCCATGTAAATGGCAAAAGGAGACCTTGCCGTACTTGGGCATCCACCTGACTCCCACTCTTACAACACTGTATAGACATAATTATCCCCCTCTATTTAAGAAACTACTAAAGGGCTCAAATAATGGTCACATAACCCTCCGTCATGGCTTGGTAGGCTGTACTCAGTTAAAATGATTGTCTTACCGAAGGTGCTATACTTATTCAGGACTCTTCCGATAGCGATAATAAGAAAGGATTTGCAGAAATTCCAGATAAGGTTGTTGGATTATATATGGGGACTAGGGATGAGCTTCGTGTTCGAGTCGAACCCATGTTCGACTCGAACATCGGCTGTTCGGTCGTTCGCCGAATTGCGAACGATATGGGCCGTTCGCGCCAAATTCGTGTGGCGCGTCACGGCCCATAATTCACTGCGGCATCGCAGTGCATTGCTGGCTGATTATTGGCCAAGCATGCACTATGACCCGCATGCTTGGCCAATCACAGCGCCGTCAGTAGAGAGAGCTGTAATTGGCCAAAGCCAGGGTGGCTTTGGCCAATTATGGCTCAGGGGATTTAGTACACACCCCACACTATATAAGGCCGCCTGCACGGCGGCCCTGTGTAGTGTGTGTTCCGGTGTGCTGAGAGATAGAGAGAGAGAGAGACAGTGTCATTTGATTTGAGTTAGATAGATTAGGCAGAACAGTCAGTCAGTTAGCTGCACTTACAGTGTATTGTGTATATATATGCATCCCAGGTGTTGCATATATATATATACACTGTATTCAGTTTAGCTAGATCCGCTCCTGTTATCTTCTATCTAGACTATTTACATTTAGTGCAGTGTGTCCTGCTCACAGTGTTCAGCTAGATCCGTTCCTGCTATTTACATTCAGTGCAGTGCGTCCTGCTCACAGTGTTCAGCTAGATCCGTTCCTGGTATTTACATTTAGTGCAGTGCGTCCTGCTCACAGTGTTCAGCTAGATCCGTTCCTGCTATTTACATTCAGTGCAGTGCGTCCTGCTCACAGTGTTCAGCTAGATCCGTTCCTGGTATTTACATTTAGTGCAGTGCGTCCTGCTCACAGTGTTCAGCTAGATCCGTTCCTGCTATTTACATTCAGTGCAGTGCGTCCTGCTCACAGTGTTCAGCTAGATCCGTTCCTGCTATTTACATTCAGTGCAGTGCGTCCTGCTCACAGTGTTCAGCTAGATCCGTTCCTGGTATTTACATTTAGTGCAGTGCGTCCTGCTCACAGTGTTCAGCTATATCCGTTCCTGCTATTTACATTCAGTGCAGTGCGTCCTGCTCACAGTGTTCAGCTAGATCCGTTCCTGGTATTTACATTTAGTGCAGTGCGTCCTGCTCACAGTGTTCAGCTAGATCCGTTCCTGCTATTTACATTCAGTGCAGTGCGTCCTGCTCACAGTGTTCAGCTAGATCCGTTCCTGCTATTTACATTCAGTGCAGTGCGTTCTGCTCACAGTGTTCAGCTAGATCCGTTCCTGGTATTTACATTTAGTGCAGTGCGTCCTGCTCACAGTGTTCAGCTAGATCCGTTCCTGCTATTTACATTCAGTGCAGTGCGTCCTGCTCACAGTGTTCAGCTAGATCCGTTCCTGGTATTTACATTTAGTGCAGTGCGTCCTGCTCACAGTGTTCAGCTACATCCGTTCCTGCTATTTACATTCAGTGCAGTGCGTCCTGCTCACAGTGTTCAGCTAGATCCGTTCCTGCTATTTACATTCAGTGCAGTGCGTCCTGCTCACAGTGTTCAGCTAGATCCGTTCCTGGTATTTACATTTAGTGCAGTGCGTCCTGCTCACAGTGTTCAGCTAGATCCGTTCCTGCTATTTACATTCAGTGCAGTGCGTCCTGCTCACAGTGTTCAGCTAGATCCGTTCCTGGTATTTACATTTAGTGCAGTGCGTCCTGCTCACAGTGTTCAGCTACATCCGTTCCTGCTATTTACATTCAGTGCAGTGCGTCCTGCTCACAGTGTTCAGCTAGATCCGTTCCTGCTATTTACATTCAGTGCAGTGCGTCCTGCTCACAGTGTTCAGCTAGATCCGTTCCTGGTATTTACATTTAGTGCAGTGCGTCCTGCTCACAGTGTTCAGCTAGATCCGTTCCTGCTATTTACATTCAGTGCAGTGCGTCCTGCTCACAGTGTTCAGCTAGATCCGTTCCTGGTATTTACATTTAGTGCAGTGCGTCCTGCTCACAGTGTTCAGCTAGATCCGTTCCTGCTATTTACATTCAGTGCAGTGCGTCCTGCTCACAGTGTTCAGCTAGATCCGTTCCTGCTATTTACATTCAGTGCAGTGCGTCCTGCTCACAGTGTTCAGCTAGATCCGTTCCTGGTATTTACATTTAGTGCAGTGCGTCCTGCTCACAGTGTTCAGCTAGATCCGTTCCTGCTATTTACATTCAGTGCAGTGCGTCCTGCTCACAGTGTTCAGCTAGATCCGTTCCTGGTATTTACATTTAGTGCAGTGCGTCCTGCTCACAGTGTTCAGCTACATCCGTTCCTGCTATTTACATTCAGTGCAGTGCGTCCTGCTCACAGTGTTCAGCTAGATCCGTTCCTGCTATTTACATTCAGTGCAGTGCGTCCTGCTCACAGTGTTCAGCTAGATCCGTTCCTGGTATTTACATTTAGTGCAGTGCGTCCTGCTCACAGTGTTCAGCTAGATCCGTTCCTGCTATTTACATTCAGTGCAGTGCGTCCTGCTCACAGTGTTCAGCTAGATCCGTTCCTGGTATTTACATTTAGTGCAGTGCGTCCTGCTCACAGTGTTCAGCTACATCCGTTCCTGCTATTTACATTCAGTGCAGTGCGTCCTGCTCACAGTGTTCAGCTAGATCCGTTCCTGCTATTTACATTCAGTGCAGTGCGTCCTGCTCACAGTGTTCAGCTAGATCCGTTCCTGGTATTTACATTTAGTGCAGTGCGTCCTGCTCACAGTGTTCAGCTAGATCCGTTCCTGCTATTTACATTCAGTGCAGTGCGTCCTGCTCACAGTGTTCAGCTAGATCCGTTCCTGCTATATACATTTAGTGCAGTACGTCCTGCTCACAGTGTTCAGCTAGATCCGTTCCTGTTATCTTCCTACTGACAGACAGGCTTGTCTGGTTACAGTATATAAAGCTACCTGAAGAAAATTACAGGTGTTCTTTTTGATCCTATTAGTACCACGGTCAGGCAGCTAGACTATTTACATTTAGTACAGTGTGTCCTGCTCACAGTGTTCAGCTAGATCCGTTCCTGTTATCTTCCTACTGACAGGCAGGCTTGTCTGGTTACAGTATATAAAGCTACCTTAAGAAAATTACAGGTGTTCTTTTTGATCCTATTAGTACCACGGTCAGGCAGCTAGACTATTTACATTTAGTACAGTGCGTCCTGCTCACAGTGTTCAGCTAGATCCATTCCTGTTATCTTCCTACTGACAGGCAGGCTTGTCTGGTTACAGTATATAAAGCTACCTGAAGAAAATTACAGGTGTTCTTTTTGATCCTATTAGTACCACGGTCAGGCAGCTAGACTATTTACATTTAGTACAGTGTGTCCTGCTCACAGTGTTCAGCTAGATCCGTTCCTGTTATCTTCCTACTGACAGGCAGGCTTGTCTGGTTACAGTATATAAAGCTACCTTAAGAAAATTACAGGTGTTCTTTTTGATCCTATTAGTACCACGGTCAGGCAGCTAGACTATTTACATTTAGTACAGTGCGTCCTGCTCACAGTGTTCAGCTAGATCCGTTCCTGCTATTTACATTCAGTGCAGTGCGTCCTGCTCACAGTGTTCAGCTAGATCCGTTCCTGCTATTTACATTCAGTGCAGTGCGTCCTGCTCACAGTGTTCAGCTAGATCCGTTCCTGGTATTTACATTTAGTGCAGTGCGTCCTGCTCACGGTGTTCAGCTAGATCCGTTCCTGTTATCTTCCTACTGACAGGCAGGCTTGTCTGGTTACAGTATATAAAGCTACCTTAAGAAAATTACAGGTGTTCTATTTGATCCTATTAGTACCACGGTCAGGCAGCTAGACTATTTACATTTAGTACAGTGTGTCCTGCTCACAGTGTTCAGCTAGATCCGTTCCTGTTATCTTCCTACTGACAGGCAGGCTTGTCTGGTTACAGTATATAAAGCTACCTTAAGAAAATTACAGGTGTTCTATCCCAGCTTAGTGCAGCTACAGGCCATTAGTATGTCTGGAAGGCCAAGAAGGAGAGGCAGACAGTCACAAGCCAATAAGAGAGGGCAAGCAGGCTCTGTGTCTAGTGCTGGTCGTGGAGACGGTGCATCCTCATCAGCACGTGGCCATGGGACACGCTTGGCCTTTTTTTCGGCAGCTGGCCGTGTTGAGCCGCAACATGCGGAAGACTTGGTCGAGTGGATGACCAAGCCGTCCTCATCCTCCTCATCCTCTCTCACCCATGCCCAGGGTGCTTTGTCTGGCAAAGCAGCGGCCTCTTCCCTCAGCTCAATGTCATCAGTGACTCCTTCCCTAGCTCCACCATGTCCTCATGAGGATTCCCTCGAACTGTTTGACCACAGTGTTGGGTACATGCTCCAGGAGGATGCCCAGCGTTTGGAAGGCTCTGATGATGATACTGAGCTCAATGAAGGCAGTAACATGAGCACGGACAGAGGGGGTGCCCAAGAAGGACAGCAATCTGGCAGTCATGCTCCCCCTGCTGCAGCATACTGCCAGGTTTGCTCCAGTGATGAGGAGGGAGGGGATGATGAGGTCACTGACTCAACGTGGGTGCCTGATAGGAGAGAGGAGGAGGAGGAGGAGGAGGAGGAGGAGGTGGCACATCACCAACTAGGCAGGATGCCCTCCAGGGGCCAGCCTAAGGGCAGCACATTGACTGCATCACACCCCAAAGCTCCACATGTGCAGGGCGCTGCAGTCTCTGCGCGTTATTCAAAAAGTTCTTTGGTGTGGGCCTTTTTTGAGACGAGTGCATCAGATCGCACCGCTGCTATTTGCAACATATGTCTCAAGCGTATCTCGCGTGGCCAAAACATCTCCCGCTTGGGTACCACATGCTTGACCAGACATATGTTGACCTGCCATGCAGTTCGTTGGCAAGCGTATCTAAAAGACCCACACCAAAGAACAAAGACGATCTCTCCTTGCTCCTCATCAGCTGAGATTTCCAACCCCACTAGACCTTCAGTCCTCTCTGAGACCTGCAGTGAGAGGAATGAAGGTGTAGAATTAGGTGTGTCACAGCCAAGTACTTGTGGGCAATCTGCTTTTGGTACACCGACGTCAGATTGTACCAGGCAAATTTCCCTGCCCCAGCTGCTGCACCGCCGAAAGAAGTTTGCTCCCAGCCATCCACATGCCCAGCGGTTGAATGCTAGCTTGGCAAAATTGCTAGCACTTCAACTGCTGCCTTTTCAGTTGGTAGACTCTGCCCCCTTCCGTGAGTTTGTGGAATGTGCGGTTCCTCAGTGGCAGGTACCCAAACGCCACTTTGTCTCACGGAAGGCGATTCCGGCTCTCTACCGGCATGTGGAAGGCAATGTCCATGCCTCGCTGGACAGGGCGGTCAGCGGTAAGGTGCATATTACCGCTGACTCATGGTCCAGCAGGCATGGACAGGGACGTTACTTAAGTTTCACGGCGCATTGGGTGACTCTGCTGGCAGCTGGGAAGGATGCAGGACAAGGTGCAGTAGTGTTGGAGGTTGTTCCGCCACCACGCCTCCAAAATGCTGATTGTGACACACCTCTCTCCTCCACCCCCTCCTCTTCTTCTTCCTCCATGGCCTCTTCCTCGGAACCAGCGGTGCTCCGTAGGCGTTCAAGGGGCTACGCAAGTACGCAGGCCAAAAGATGCCATGCGGTGCTTGAGCTGGTGTGCTTGGGGGACAGGAGCCACACTGGGGCAGAGGTTCTGTCAGCTCTGCAGGGGCAGGTTCAGAGGTGGTTGACGCCACGCCAACTTAAGGCAGGAATGGTGGTTTGCGACAATGGCACCAACCTCCTCTCTGCCCTCCGACAGGGACAACTGACCCATGTGCCCTGTTTGGCTCACGTCCTTAACTTGGTGGTGCAGCGGTTCTTGGGCAGGTACCCGGGCTTACAGGATGTCCTGAGGCAGGCCAGGAAAGTCTCTGTGCATTTCCGCCGGTCATATAATGCCAGTGCTCGGCTGACGGACCTCCAAAAGGAGTTTAACCTGCCCAAGAACCGCCTAATCTGTGACATGCCCACCAGGTGGAACTCGACGTTGGCCATGCTGCAGCGGCTGCACACGCAGCAGAGGGCCATCAATGAGTACCTGTGCGACTATGGCACCAGGACAGGGTCAGGGGACCTTGGTTTTTTTTCCCCACGCCAGTGGGCCATGATCAGGGATGCATGCACTGTCCTGTCACCATTCGAGGAGGCCACGAGGATGGTGAGCACTGACAGTGCATGCATCAGTGACACTGTCCCCCTTGTCCACCTGTTGGAGCACACGCTGCGTGGAATAATGGACAGGGCACTTGAGGCAGAACAGAGGCAGGAAGAGGAGGACTTCCTTAGCTCTCAAGGCCCCCTTTATCCAGACAGTGTTCCTGCGTGCCCGCCGATCACACAGGAAGAGGACGAGGAGGAGGAGGAGGAGGAGGAAGATTGTGTCAGTATGGAGGTGGAGCCTGGCACTCAGCATCAGCAGTCTTTAAGGGATCAGTCCCAAGGAACACATGGACTTGTACGTGGCTGGGAGGAGGTGGCTGCGGACGTTGTTGTCCTTAGTGACCCAGAGGACTCCGGACCGAATGCCTCAGCAAACCTACGCTGCATGGCCTCCCTGATCCTGCAAAGCCTGCGTAAGGATCCTCGTATTCGTGGTATCAAGGAGAAGGACCAATACTGGCTGGCAACCCTCCTTGATCCACGTTACAAGGGTAAGGTTGCGGACCTTATCTTGCCATCGCAGAGGGAGCAGAGGATGAAACATCTTCGGGAGGCCTTGCAGAAAGGTCTGTGCAACGCGTTCCCAGAGACTGGGAGGTTACAAACTCCTGTTTCTGGACAACGTGTTGCTGAGGCTTCGGTCAGTCAAAGAAGGAGCGGTGGAGAAGGTGGCCGTCTGACCGATGCGTTCAGACAATTTTTTGGTCCGCAGCCCCAAGGTATGATCGGTTCCAGCAACCATCGCCAGCGTCTGTTTTACATGGTGCAGGAATACCTAGGGGCAAGATCAGACTTGGACACCTTTCCCACCGAAAATCCTCTGGGTTACTGGGTCTTGAGGATGGATCACTGGCCAGAGCTTGCACAGTATGCAATTGAGCTACTGGCCTGTCCTGCATCCAGCGTTCTTTCGGAACGCACATTCAGTGCTGCTGGAGGCGTGGTAACCGATCACAGGGTGCGTCTGTCCACCGACTCGGTCGATCGGCTGACCTTCATAAAAATGAATCAGTCTTGGATCACCACCAGCTACCAAGCACCTGATGCAGATGTAACCGAATAATTTTTTTTGAAATCTCAGATCCCTTCAAAGACTGCCTATGCTGATGCTGAGTGACTATCCCTGAGTAATTATCCTCTTCCTCCTCAATCATCACGCTGATAGCTTGTAAGAACATTTTTGGTTCTGGGCGCCACCACCAGTGCCTAAGGCACAATTTTTCAGCCCCTGTTTAACAGGGGCGTGTAATTACAATTTTTGATGTAATACTTTGCAGCAGGGCTCGTTCCTGCATTCCAACTAGAGTGTCTGTGAGGGGTTGCAGTGTTGTGGCACCAGCACCAGTGCCTAAGACCCAATTTTTCAGCCCCTGTCTAACAGGGGCGTGTAATTACAATTTTTGATGCAATACTTTGCAGCAGGGCTTGTTCCTGCGTTTCAACTAGAGTGTCTGTGAGGGGTTGCAGTGTTGTGGCACCAGCACCAGTGCCTAAGACCCAATTTTTCTGCCCCTGTCTAACAGGGGCGTGTAATTACAATTTTTGATGCAATACTTTGCAGCAGGGCTCGTTCCTGCGTTCCAACTAGAGTGTCTGTGAGGGGTTGCAGTGTTGTGGCACCAGCACCAGTGCCTAAGGCCCAATTTTTCTGCCCCTGTCTAACAGGGGCGTGTAATTACAATTTTTGATGCAATACTTTGCAGCAGGGCTCGTTCCTGCGTTCCAACTAGAGTGTCTGTGAGGGGTTGCAGTGTTGTGGCACCAGCACCAGTGCCTAAGGCCTAATTTTTCAGCTCCTGTTCAACAGGGGCATGTAATTACAATTCTTGATCTAATATTTCACAGCAGGGCCCTGTGAGGGCTTACAGTGTTTTGGCCACAGCAACACCTAAGGCCCAAATTTCTGCTGAGTATATAGGGCAGGACCCTACTTTCAAACATCTAACTTACAAACGACTCCTACTTGCAAACGGAAGGAGACAACAGGAAGTGAGATGAAATCTACCCCTAAGGAAGGGAAATTCTCTCCTGTAAGAGTTAATATGGGAAAACAATTTCTCCTTTCCACTGATGCTTTCCAATCCTTGTTCCACAAAAAAACCCAAATTTTCAAAAAACATTTTTCATTGGGACAAAAAAGTGAGGTGAAATCTTCTGAAGAGGAGGAAAGACGCAAAACAAATGTCACAGGGGTGATAACCCTTCCCTATGTTTTCCAAAAAGCTTAGAAAAGATTTTTTGGCTGGAGCTAAACACATTAAAAATGTTCAAAATTACAAACAGATTCTACTTAACAACAAACCTACAGTCCCTGTCTTGTTTGCACCGCCTGTATACTGCTGTTCAGAGTATATAGGGACCTTTCCTTATTTTAATTTGGGTGCGGGGTTCCCCTTAATATCCATACAAGACCCAAAGGGCCTGGTAATGGACTGGGGGGTACCCATGCCGTTTGTCTCACTGATTTTCATCCATATTGCCATGACCCGACATGACATTAAACCCGCAAGCAGTTTTAAATGAGATTTTTTCCTTTAAAAATGACATTTGGTGCAGGGACTGTTCTAAACATGGGAAACACGCGTCACTTTACAGGCATACTATAGACACCCCCCAGGTACGATATTTAAAGGAATATTTCACTTTTTTTTTTTTACTTTAAGCATCATTAAAATCACTGCTCCCGAAAAAACGGCCGTTTTTAAAAGTTTTTTTTGCATTGATACATGTCCCCTGGGGTAGGACCCGGGTCCCCAAACCCTTTTTAGGACAATACCATGCAAATTAGCCTTTAAAATGAGCACTTTTGATTTCGAACGTTCGAGTCCCATAGACGTCAATGGGGTTCTAACGTTCGTGCGAACTTGCGGTCCGTTCGCGGGTTCTGGTGCGAACCGAACCGGGGGGTGTTCGGCTCATCCCTAATGGGGACACAGGAGACCTAGGGTTAATAGGCTAACATTATATACACCAAAACTGAAAGGGGGCTTGGGAATGCCTGACTTACTAAAATACTTCCAGGCAGCACAATTGTCCCAATTAATTTGATTTCACACGCAACAGTCTAGACCACTCTGGATGTCGATTGAGTCCTCTCTATATCCTGACAGAGAGATTAGTCACTTTATGTGGATGAAGGCGAAGAATAGGCCGTTTTTTTTATGCTCGAGCTTGTCGTTCTCCTTAGAGTTGTGGGATCGACTGGCAACCACCCATAAGTTTAAGTCCCAGCACACACCCTTAGCCCCGTTATTTGGAAATGCTTTGTTCACCCCGGGTCTCCATCCCAAAAATTTCTTGTGGTGGACCAACAAGGGTTTGCTGCGAATAGCGGATTTCTGTGACCATAGAGGTGCTTTATCGAAATCAGCCTTACAGGAAAAACATGACCTTCCAAATTCGGAACTTTTCCGCTATACACAGATAGCACATTTCTTGGAGACGTTGAATCGCACCTCTGGTCTTACCACTTTCTCCTCAATGGAAAATCTTTGTAGGACTTTCGATAAGCACACTGGTCATATATCACTGATATATAACATCTTGACCTCGACTTCCCAAAAATTATTTTATATACAAAAATGGGAGCAAGACATGGACACAGACTTAGCACCGGAAGAATGGAGCAAAATAATACAGAACGCATCTAAATCGATTATTAACACCTCATTGATAGAGGCGAACTATAAAGTATTGATGCGATGGTACATGGTCCCGGAAAGGATAGCAACTTTCGTCTCAGGGGCTTCCCCCCGGTGCTTTAGAGGATGTAATACAGATGGTACCATGTATCACACTTGGTGGACATGTCCTAAAGTGAAGAGATTTTGGATACGTACATACAACCTCATTTATTCCCGCACGCAAGTGAACCTACAAAAAATCACCTCTGCACGCGCTGTTGGGGCGTCCAGTGGAGGGGGCATCAAAACCAATGTGTAGACTCATTGCATTTATATTTGTGGCGGCCAGAATTTTGATAGCCAAGTCTTGGAGGTCTTGTTCGGTTCCCTTTTACTTACTAAAAGCTAAACTCTCATGGATAATGATAAATGAACGCCTTTCAGCAATTTTGAAGGATAAGATCACTGGGTTCAATAAAATATGGGAACCCTGGATCAGGTATCTTACAACTATGTAGGACGCCAAATAATTGAAGCATTTTACACCTGGTAGGAGTGCATCCACCACTTCTCCCCACCTTTTACCCGCTTCTTTTCTCTCGTCTCTTTTCCCCTTTTTCTTCTTGGGCAGTTCTCTGTTACTGCATCTTCTTTCTCTTTCTCCTACTTCTCTCTTTTGTTCTTTTTGTCAGATAAGTATGGCATTGCCGGGCCCCCGACGCCATGAGGGGGCATAGAGCCCGTGCGAGAGCCCAATTAATGGGTTGAAAGCTGGTCTAGGTTCCGACCTGAACAGACGTACATCACAATAAGTAAGCTATTTAGTACATAAGAAATAATCGCTCTATAATTGACCAGTGGATCTTTAGTTATGTACAAATATTCTTCCTACTGGTAGAGACGATTGCATTTCCTTCTCCTTGGTTTTGTTTGGAGGTTTAATTGATAATATGCATAAAATATAGAGGGGGGGACAAAAAGGAAATGAGTATGGATTTGGGAGGATGACTCCATCACCTAGTCACAGCGAGCTCCCAAGGGGGTGACTGGTGCTGGGAGACAGTATCTCTTGTCCCACTTGACAAACCTTACAAACCATACAAACGTGTTGCAACTGTAGGGTTATTACACGATTTTGTTTGCTGTAATTATCTTTATCACAGTCTACGATACCTGTGGATGTACGACATATGCTGTTCACCCTTTTGCATGTTGAAAAAAATAAACATTAATGTTCAAAAAAAATAAAAAAAAGTTTGTTGTCTAGAAGGGTTTGTAACTATGCAAACTAGATTCTGTGTAAGGAGAGGACAATCAGCAGCTGTTTACACATCTGGACGCAGGAGCACTAGTGTGGGACACAAGAACAAACTTTTTATTAGGGGGTCCCACATCCATCTGTGAAGCTTGCACAAAACAGGTAAGTATTCCAGCTTTACAAAGGTAAAAAAATAAATTCTTCAGCTTGGAACTCAGCCAAAACAGACAATTGTACAACACTTCCAAGCAATGTTTCATATTCCTATTTCTGCCCTCAAATATCTGTGTGCTAAGTATACCTATTTTTTTCACATAGGGGAGAAAAGACTTGGAGGACACCACTCATCAGAGGAGACCAGGGACTCCCCACCTCAGGAAGAAGGGGAAATCCCCCAAACCCAACCAGAGGAGGAGAATGGAGACATTGTTGAAACTGGCGAAATTGTCACCACAACAGGTGAGTGTCTGCGACCACAGCTTCAGGTAATAGATGGATGCCTGCAAATTTATAATACATGGTGTGTTTTTTTTAGGTGATGGGGATGTTGTGGAAGAAGGTAATTTCACCAGTGAAAGTGCTCAGATCCTCATCAGGGAGATAATGGGGTGCAATAGGGATTTAGAAAACCTAAAGTAAAACATCAATGATGTTCAAAACAAAATGAAGAACATAATTGATATTTTGATTTAGAAAACCTAAAGCAAAACATCAATGATGTTCAAAACAAAATAAAGAACATCATTGATGTTTTAGGGCAAATCTAAAACACCCAGAAATCCGTAACTTTTTGCTTGTTTAATTTTTTTTATGACTAATGTTTTACATATTTTAAAAGCCATATTTTGAAGATACACACAGTGTGTCAACATGTGCTATCTGCCATCACGGGAGATCAATGTACACGTTTTGTGGGTGCAACCCCTTCCTCGATAATAAAGTAGGTGAGAGGAAGTTGTTGCACCCCCAAAACACGTCCATTGATCCCCCATGATGGGACCTAGCACATGTTGACATTAGGCATGGGATCAGGAGGGAAATCTCCATTTTGAATCCCAATTTGTGTGCATCTTCAAAGTGGATTTGCCTTTAGTAAATAACACCCAACAGTGCTTTATAATTTTACACAATCACGCCATTTACATGACTCCCCAAATTTCGATCATGGTGCTGAAAATGATGAATATTTTTGTCAGTAATGCATTACATACATTAACAACAAAAACAAGGTGTGTGTGTAGCAGACCCACAACATAATAATAAAAGTTAGTCGAAGAAGAGATTGTCACCTCATGTCTCAAAGAAATTTGGTTTGCACTGTTGAAGAAAAAGGCCAAAAAAATATACCATTAAAAGATAACCGAGGAGACAGCTAAATGAAAGCCAAGCAGTAAATCAAAGCAAATATTAGTTCAGTTTCAAATATATTTTTATTTAAAAAATGTCTCAGACATTGTCTGGCATATCGATGGCCCCCATACCTGCAAAGTATTCAAGGTAAACGGACCTCGTGGGCACTCTGGGGGGGGGCAAGCCAGGACGGCCAGTTTCCAGCGCCGTCAGGGTTGGTTCATTCAGAATTCTGGCCTCAGGCCCAACTGAGGCAGCATAGTTTACAGAACTTCTCCTTAAAAAATGTGGAGAACACAGCAAGACAGGATGATGTGATTAAGTTTATATTGTGCCATGTGTATGGGTGTAATAAATAGGCGGAACCGGCTGGCCATTATTCCAAATGTGTTCTCCACCACTCTTCTGGCTCTGGCCAGCCGATAATTAAAAACCCTCTGGTCCTGAGTGAGAGTCCTCATAAGGAATGGCCACATAAGATGGTCCCCCAGCGCAAACGCTTCATCCGCAACGAAGAGGTGGCAAGCCCAAGCTGCCATTCTGGAGACGCCTGTAGAACTCGGTCTGAGCGATGACATCCGGCAATTCTTCCCCACGTCCACATAGAGGAACTCGTAAGTAGCTAACACCACTGCCAACATCACAGTACTATTGAACCCCTTGTAATAGTAATAGTATGATCCCAAGTTGGGGGTGGGACGATGTGGACGTGTTTCCCATCAATTGCCCCTCCGTAGTTGGGAAAGTCCCAACCGGTGGCAAAGTGGGAGGCCACAGTCTGCCATTCCTGTAGCGTGGAAGGAAACTGTTAAGTCAAACAAGAAAAAAAAAATAGTAATTTTGCACATAAACATTGAAAGCAGATTAGACACAAACATTCGTGGCCAAAATCACTATAACATTTATTTTAGGGAGTATTTAAAGGCAAAAGTATAAGTTCCACCTATCAGATAGCTCACCCCCTATGATGGCCCATTGTAAAAATTTTAGGGGGAGTGGGAGATGTTTTGGACAGGTAACCCTCTCCACTTCATTAAGAGATGAATGCATAAATAATGTGTATTACTTTGGCCAGCCCCTCCTTACTTACACGATTGGCAGCCCACTGGACAGGTAAGAAGTGTCATCATACAAATATATAAATACACACTGCCCAAATTGGAGCACATTTTTACATTCTGCAATTACCTATCAAGATAATAATAGGATACAAAAACTTTAAACAGTACCATTTGAAAGTATTCAGGCAGGCCCTTGCACTACATGCTTTGGGGAATTCATCCATAAATCTGCCTGAGTTTAAGGACACAAATAACATTTGTACACATTTTAGGGGGTGTTTAGGGTAAAGCACTACTATGGAGCTGACAAAATACATTGTTAAGTGACTAGACTAGGTGGATATAGACCCAGGAGAGCATGCTGGGGATGTAAGTGAAGGCAAATATGCATGAAGGACAAAAAAACAAAGTTTAAAAAATTCCAGCATGCATAAGGATAAAGAGAACATTCACCGCATATTACAGTCATGATAATTATGGAATGATGAAAGAAATACAATACATTAGCAAACATTAAATACATATAATGAGATTTTAAAGGAGATTTCTCACCTTAATATAGTCCTTCTGCAGGACCTGGATGATGGCAGAACAGGTCTCTGGAATAATGATCCCCAGAGCCTGGGGGGAGATGCCTGTCGAGAACTTGAGGTCCTGCAGTTTTCTCCCCATCTCCAAGAACGTGGTGACTAGCCTCTGCTCCGGACTGATGGCTTGCCGCATGCAGGTATCCTGCCTGCTGATATAAGGGTTCAGTAAAGCCAACAAATGGTAAAAAACGGGGTCTGTCATCCGGAGAAAGTTCCTGAAATCGTCAGGGTTATTCTCACGGATCTCGCGGAGCAAAAGCATGTGACAGAATTGGTCACGCTGGAGCAACCAATTCTTGGTCCATGAACTCCTCCTCGCCTGTTCATGGACTGGGCTTGTGTCAAAGTAAGTACCCCAACACCAAGCCCCCGCACAGCACAAACTGTACGATGAGTACGTACATACAACATGGCTTCAAAACAGTCGGCTGGTCAGAACGAAATAACAGAACGCACTGAAGAACAGCAAGGCCTGTGAAGAGCGACCTGAAAATCAGCAACGAGCGGACAAGAACGCACTGAATAATCAAATACAAACTCACTGCACGCACTGAAGACCAGATACAAACCCACAAGCACAAACTGACCATCAGAAAAACGATCTGAAAACCTCGAGTCTGAAAAGCCGAATCGTCTCTCACCAAACTTTTACTAACACGAGATTAGCAAAAGGAGCCCAAAGGGTGGCGCGCTTGGTATTGAACTGTCCTTTTATAGTCCCGTTGTACGTCACCGCGTTCTTGACGTTTGGAAATTCCGGCAGCTTTGTGTGACCGTGTGTATGCAAGACAAGTTTGAGCCAACATCCGTTGGAAAAAATCAGATGGATTTTGTGGTCGGAATGTCCAATCAATGTCCGATCGTGTATACAGGGCATAACTGTTATAGGGCGTACACACGGTCGGACTTTGTTCGGACATTCCGACAACAAAATCCTAGGATTTTTTCCGATGGATGTTGGCTTAAACTTGTCTTGCATACACACGGTCACACAAAGTTGTCAGAAAATCTGATCGTTCTGAACGCGGTGACGTAAAACACGTACGTCGGGACTATAAACGGGGCAGTGGCCAATAGCTTTCATCTCTTTATTTATTCTGAGCATTTGTCCGTCGGATTTGTGTACACACGATCAGAATTTCCGACAACGGATTTTGTTGTCGGAAAATTTTATCTCCTCCTCTCCAACTTTGTGTGTCGGAAAATCCGATGGAAAATGTCTGATGGAGCCCACAAATGGTCGGAATTTCCGACAACACGATCCGATCGGACATTTTCCATCGGAAAATCCGACCGTGTGTACGGGGCATTATACTGTAATGTTACTTTGTTTTATTGTTAACCATCATTTGCTTAGCAGGTACGCCATTCAGCTGCAGCATTGATTTATTTATCTTGACAGCAACAGCGTTTACTCCCATGATACGTAAATCAGCGACTCCAGCACTGTAGGAGGCGATTTCACCACCACAGAAATAGGCGTGACACCCGCTATTATTGTCCCTCCTGTCCTGACAATCCTGGTCTTTGCATTGGTGAATGTTTTGAACGCTACCATACACTAGTTGAGTATTAGCGTAGGGTACAGCATTGCACAGACTAGGCACACTTTCACAGGGTCTCCCAAGTTGCCATCGCATTTTGAGAGACCCGAACCTGGAACCGGTTACAGTTACAAAAGTTACAGGTGATATATGCCGAAGCATGGGGGCAGAAGGGGCGGAGGAGCGATTTGCTCCTACCTTTTGCGACAGGATGCTCCCCTGCTTCGGCATATATAAATGGTGCATGTATGCCCATCATTAGAAGTGGGTGGATGAAGGGCGGTATTCTAATGGGGGCATACCTACCGATCACAGGCTGCATGAAAAAAAGAACATTACAATGTATGCCCAACAAGGACCAGCAACGTACTGGTATGTTGCTGGACTTTGAGTGGTTATACCAGAATGATGCCTGCAGGTTTAGGTATCATCTTGGTATCATTCTTTTCAGCCAGCGGATGGCTTTCATGTAAAAGCAACCCCATTTTTAAAAAAAAATGATTACCTGTCACTACCTATTGCTATCATAGGGGATATTTACATTCCCTGAGATAACAATAAAAATGATACAAAAAAATTTAAAAAGGAATAGTTTAAAAATATAATATAAAAGCAAAACAAATAATAAAAAAAAAATCACCCCTGTCCCCTCATGCCCACGCGCAAAGGCGAACGCAAGCGTCGGTCTGGTGTCATATGTAAACAGCAATTGCACCATGAATGTGAGGGTATCACCACAAAGGTCAGAGGGAAGGCAGTAATTTTAGCAGTAGACCTCTTCTGTAAATCTAAAATGGTAACCTGTAAAGGATTTTAAAGGCTTTTAAAAGTGTATGTAGATTGTTGCCACTGCGCGTTTGTGCGCAATTTTAAAGCATGTCGTTAGGGATGAGCCGAACACCACCCGGTTCAGTTCGCACCAGAACCTGCGAACGGACCGAAAATTCGCACGAACGTTAGAACCCCATTGAAGTCTATTGGACTCGAATGTTTGAAACCAAAAGTGCTATTTTTAAAGGCTAATTTGCATGGTATTGTCCTAAAAAGGGTTTGGGGACCCGGGTCCTGCCCCAAGGGACATGTATCAATGCAAAAAAAAGTTTTAAAAACGGCCGTTTTTTCGGGAGCAGTGATTTTAATGATGCTTAAATTGAAAAAAAAAAGTGAAATATTCCTTTAAATATGGTACCTGGGGGATGTCTATAGTATGCCGGTAAAGTGGCGCGTGTTTCCCGTGCTTAGAACAGTCCCTTCACAAAATGACATTTTTAAAGTAATAAAAGTCATTTAAAACTGTTTACAGCTTTAATGTAATGTCAGGTCCCAGTAATATGGATGAAAATCAGTGAGACAAACGACATGGGTACTCCCCCCAGTCCATTACCAGGCCCTTTGGTTCTTGTATGGATATTAAGGGGAACCCCGCACCCAAATTAAAAAAAGGAAAGGCGTGGGGCCCCAGGCACTCTGAACAGCAGTATACAGGCGGTGCAAACAAGACAGGGACTGTAGGTTTGTTGTTAAGTAGAATCTGTTTGTAATTTTGAACTGGTACATTTTTAAAGTGTAGCTCCAGCCAAAAAATCTATTTTTAAGCTTTTTGGAAAACATAGGGAAGGGTTATCACCCCTGTGACACCTCTTCAGAAGATTTCACCTCACTTTCTGTACCAATGAAAAATGTTTTTTGTCAATTTGGGGTTTTTAGTGAAACAAGGATTGGTGATAAAGCATCAGTGGAAAGGAGACACGTTTTTCCCATATTAAGTCTTACTGGAGAGAATTTCCCTTCCTAGGGGTATATTTCATCTCACTTCCTGTTGTCTCCTTCTATTTGTAAGTAGGAGTCATTTGTAAGTTGGATGTTTGAAAGCAGGGGCCTGCCCTATATACTCTGCAGAAATTGGGACCTTAGATGTTGGTGTTGCGACAACACTGTAAGCCCTCACAGTTACTCTTGGTGGGCGCAGGAACGGGCTCTGCTGTGAAATATTAGATCAAGAATTGTAATTACATGCCCCTGTTGAACAGGGTCAGAAAAATTGGGCCTTTGGTGGTGGTGGTGCTGGTGCCATAACACTGTACGTCCTCACAGTTACTCTTGTGGGCGCAGAAATGGGCTCTGCTGTGAAATATTAGATAAAGAATTGTAATTACATGCCCCTGTTGAACAGGGTCAGAAAATTGGGCCTTTGGTGGTGGTGGTGCTGGTGCCACAACACTGTAAGTCCTCACAATTACTCTTGGTCGGCACAGAAACGGGCCCTGCTGTTGAATATTAGATCAATAATTGTTATTATATGCACCTGTTGAACAGGGGCAGAAAAATTGGGCCTTTGGTGGTGGTGTTGCCACAACATTGTAAGTCCTCACAGTTACTCTTGGTGGGAGCTGGAACGGGCCCTGCTGTGAAATATTAGAACAAGAATTGTAATTACATGTCCCTGTTAAACAGGGGCAGAAAAATTTGGCCTTAGGCACTGGTGCCACAACACTGCAACCCCTCAAAGATACTCTAGTTGGAGCGCAGGAACTAGCCCTGCTGCAAAGAATTGCATCAAAAATTGTAATTACATGCCCCTGTTAAACAGGGGCTGAAAATTTGGGCCTTAGGCACTGGTGCTGGAACCACAACACTGCAACCCCTCATAGATACTCTAGTTGGAGCGCAGGAACTAGCCCTGCTGCAAAGTATTGCATCAAAAATTGTAATTACATGCCCCTGTTAAACAGGGGCTGAAAAATTGGGCCTTAGGCACTGGTGCTGGTGCCACAACACTGCAACCCCTCACAAATAGGGATGAGCCGAACACCCCCCGGTTCGGTTCGCACCAGAACATGCGAAGAGGCAAAAAATGTGTTCGAACACGCAAACACCATTAAAGTCTATGGGACACGAACATGAATAATCAAAAGTGCTAATTTTAAAGGCTTATATGCAAGTTATTGTCATAAAAAGTGTTTGGGGACCTGGGTCCTGCCCCAGGGGACATGGATCAATGCAAAAAAACTTTTAAAAACAGCCGTTTTTTTCGGGAGCAGTGATTTTAATAATGCTTAAAGTGAAACAATAAAGTGTAATATCCCTTTAAATTTCGTACCTGGGGGATGTCTATAGTATGCCTGTAAAGGGGCGCATGTTTCCCGTGTTTAGAACAGTCTGACAGCAAAATGACATTTCAAAGGAAAAAAGTCATTTAAACTACTCGTGGCTATTAATGAATTGCCGGTCCGACAATACACATAAAAGTTCATTGATAAAAACGGGATGGGAATTCCCCACAGGGGAACCCCGAACCAAAATTTAAAAAGAAAATGACGTGGGGGTCCCCCTTAATTCCATACAAAGCCCTTCAGGTCTGGTATGGATATTAAGGGAAACCCCGGCCAAAATTAAAAAAAAAAATGAGGTGGGGGGTCCCCCTAAATTCCATACCAGGCCCTTCAGATCTGGTATGAATATTAAGGGGAACCCCAGTCAAATTTCTTTTTAAAAATGGCGTAGGGTCCTCCTCAAAATCTATACCAGACCCTCCAGATCTGATATGGATTTTAAGGGGAAACCCGCGCCGAAATAAAAAAAAACGGTGTGGGGTCCCCCCAAAAATCCATACCAGACCCTTATCCGAGCATGCAACCTGGCAGGCCGCAGGAAAAGAGGGGGGATGAGAGAGCACTGCCCTCCTGAACCATACCAGGCCACATGCCCTCAACACTGGGAGGGTGCTTTGGGGTAGCCCCCCAAAACACCTTGTCCCCATGTTGATGAGGACAAGGCCTCATCCCCACAACCCTGGCCGGTGGTTATGGGGGGCTTATCGGAATCTGGAAGCCCCCTTTAAGAAGAACAAGGACCCCCAGATCCCGGCCCTCCCCCCTGTGTTAAATGGTATGCGGAGCGGCCCAAAAAGAAGACGAAGACAAGAAAATGAAGAGAAGAATATGAAGAGAAGAAGGTGAGCCTCCCTCCATGCCATCATGGATGCGGAGATGCCCGAGGAGAAGAAGGGAAGAAGACGCCGACGCCGCGGAGGAAGATGCTGGACGAGAACACCAGAGGAAGAACCAGAAGAACCAGAAGAAGAAGATAAAGGAAGATAGAAGAAAGAAGAAGCATTTAAATAAAGGAATTTTCAAAAACTGTCTCTTGTCATTTTTAACATTTTTGACAGTTTTTTAGTGAACTGGTAGGGGTACTTTTGTACCCCCTTATCATTTCACACAGGGGGGAGGGCCGGGATCTGGGGGTCCCCTTGTTAAAGGGGGTTTCCAGATTCCGATAAGCCCCCCGCCCGCAGACCCCCACAACCACCGGCCAGGGCTGTGGGGATGAGGCCCTTGTCCTCATCAACATGGGGACAAGGTGTTTTGGGGGCTACCCCAAAGCACCCTCCCAATGTTGAGGGCATGTGGCCTGGTACAGTTCAGGAGGAGGGGCGCTCTCTCGTCCCCCCCTCTTTTCCTGTGGCCTGCCATGTTGCATGCTCGGATAAGGATAATTTTTGGGGGGACCCTATGCCGTTTTTTTATTTTGGCGTGGGGTTCCCCTTAAAATCCATACCAGACCTGAAGGGTCTGGTATAGATTTTGAGGAGGACCCTACGCCATTTTTAAAAAAAAATTTGGCCGGGGTTCCCCTTAATATCCATACCAGACCTGAAGGGCCTGGTATGGAATTTAGGGGGACCCCCACGTCATTTTTTTTTTAAATTTTGGTTCGGGGTTCCCCTGTGGGGAATTCCCATGTCGTTTTTATCAATGAACTTTTATGTATATTGTCGGACTGGCAATTCATTAATAGCCACGAGTAGTTTAAATGACTTTTTTCCTTTGAAATGTCATTTTGCTGTCAGACTGTTCTAAACACGGGAAACATGTGCCCCTTTACAGGCATACTATAGACACCCCCCAGGTACGAAATTTAAAGGGATATTACACTTTTATTGTTTCACTTTAAGCATTAATAAAATCACTGCTCCCGAAAAAAACGGCTGTTCTTAAAAGCTTTTTTTGCATTGATCCATGTCCCCTGGGGCAGGACCCAGGTCCCCAAACACTTTTTATGACAATACCGTGAATATAAGCCTTTAAAATTAGCACTTTTGATTTATCCCATAGACTTTTAAAGGGTGTTTGCCGCGAACACCCCAAATTGTTTGCTGTTCAGCGAACTTGCGAACAGCCCATGTTCGAGTCGAACATGAGTTTGACTCGAACTCGAAGCTCATCCCTACTCACAAATACTCTAGTTAATTGCAGCGACGAACCCTCCTTGCAAAATATTGCATCAAAAATTGTAATTACACGCCCCTGTTAAACAGGGGCTGAAAAATTGGGCCTTAGCCACTGGTGGCGGCGCCCAGAACCAAAAATATTCTTACAAGCTATCAGCATGATCATTATGGAGGAAGAGGATAGTCACTCAGCATAACAGGATAGTCACTCAGCATCAGCATAGGCAGTTTTGAAGGGATCTGACATTTCAAAAAAAATTATTCGGTTACATAAGCATCAGGTGCTTGGTAGCTGGTGGTAATCCAGGACTGATTCATTTTTATGAAGGTCAGTCGATCGACCGAGTCAGTGGACAGGCTCACCCTGTAATTGGTTACAAAACCTCTAGCAGCACTGAATGTGCGTTCCGAAAGAACACTGGATGCAGGACAGGCCAGTAGCTCAATTGCATACTGTGCAAGCTCTGGCCAGTGATCCATCCTCAAGACCCAGTAACCCAGAGGATTTTTGGTGGAAAAGGTGTCCAAGTCAGATCTTGCCCCTAGGTATTCCTGCACCATGTATAACAGACGCTGGCGATGGTTGCTGGAACCGATCATACCTTGGGGCTGCGAAATAAAAAATTGTCTGAACGCATCGGTCAGACGGCCACCTTCTCCACCGCTCCTTCTTTGACTGACCAAAGCCTCAGCAACACGTTGTCCAGGAAAAGGGGTTTGTAACCTCCCAGTCTCTGGGAACGTGTTGCACAGACCTTTCTGCAAGGCCTTCCGAAGATGTTTCATCCTCTGCTCCCTCTGCGACGGCAAGATAAGGTCCACAACCTTACCCTTGTAACGTGGATCAAAGAGGGTTGCCAGCCAGTGTTGATCCCTCTCCTTGATACCATGAATACTAGGATCCTTCCGCAGGCTTTGCAGGATCAGGGAGGCCATGCAGCATAAGTTTGCTGAGGCATTCGGTCGGAGTCCTCTGGGTCACTAAGGAAGACATGATCCGCAGCCACCTCCTCCCAGCCACGTACAAGTCCATGGGTTTCTTCGGAGTGTAAATGATCCCTTAAAGACTGCTGCTGATGCTGAGTGCCAGGCTCCACCTCCATGCTGACACAATCCTTCTCTTCCTCCTCCTCCTCCTCGTCCTCTTACTGTGTGATCGGCGGGCACGCAGGAACACTATCTGAATAAAGGGGGCCTTGAGAGCTAAGGAAGTCCTCCTCTTCCTGCCTCTGTTCTGCCTCAAGTGCCCTGTCCATTATTCCATGCAGCGTGTGCTCCAACAGGTGGACAAGGGGGACAGTGTCACTGATGCATGCACTGTCATTGCTCACCATCCTTGTGGCCTACTCAAATGGTGACAGCTCCCCTGACCCTGTCCTGGTGCTATAGTCACACAGGTACTCATTGATGGCCCTCTACTGCATGTGCATCCTCTGCAGCATGGCCAATGTTGAGTTTCACCTGGTGGGCATGTCACAGATTAGGCGGTTCTTGGACAGGTTAAATTCCATTTGGAGGTCAGCCAGCCCACCACTGGCATTATATGACCTGTGGAAATGCACACAGACTTTCCTGGCCTGCCTCAGAACTTCCAGTAAGCCCGGGTACCTGCCCAAGAACCGCTGCACCACCAAGTTAAGGATGTGAGCCAAACAGGGCACATGGGTCAGTTGTCCCTGTCGGAGGGTGGAGAGGAGGTTGGTGCCATTGTCGCAAACTGCCATACCTGCCTTAAGCTGGCGTGGCGTCAACCACCTCTGAACCTGCCCCTGCAGAGATGACAGAATCTCTGCCCCAGTGTGGCTCCTATCCTCCGAGCACACTAGCTCAAGCACCGCATGGCATCTTTTGGCCTGCGTGCTTGCGTAGCCCCTTGAATGCCTATGGAGCACCCTTGTTTCCGAAGTCAAATCAGCACAGGAATAGGCCATGGAGGAAGAAGAAGAGGAGGGGGTGGAGGAGAGAGGTGTGGCAGAATCACCACTAGTAGTATTTTGGAGGCGTGTTGGCAGAACAACCACCAACACTACTGCACCTTGTCCTGCATCTTTCCCAGCTGCCAGCAGAGTCACCCAGTTCATGGTGAAAGATAGGTAACGTCCCTGTCCATGCCTGCTGGACCATGAGTCAGCAGTAATATGCAACTTACCGCTGACTGCCCTGTCCAGCGAGGCCAAGACATTGCCTTCCACATGCCGGTGAAGAGCCGGAATCGCCTTCCATGAGAAAAAGTGGCGTTTGGGAACCTGCCACTGAGGAAACACACATTCCACAAACTCACGGAAAGGGGCAGAGTCTACCAACTGAAAAAGCAGCAGTTGAAATGTTAGCAATTTAGCCAAGCTAGCATTTAACCGCTGGGCATGTGGATGGCGGGGAGCGAACTTCTTTCGGCGGTGCAGCAGCTGGGGCAGGGAAATTTTGCCTGGTACAATCTGACATCGGTGTACCGATAGCAGATTGCCCCCAAGAACTTGGCTGTGACACACCTAATTCTACACCTTCATTCCTCTCAGTGCAGGTCTCAGAGAGGACTGAAGGTATAGTGGGGTTGGAGATGCCAGCTGATGAGGAGCAAGGAGAGGTCCTCTTTGTTCTTTGGTGTGGGTCTTTTAGGTACGCTTGCCAACGAACTGCATGGCAGGTCAACATATGTCTGGTCAAGCATGTGGTGCCCAAGCGGGAGATGTTTTGGCCACGACAGATATGCTTGAGACATATGTTGCAAATAGCAGCGTGGCATCTGATGCACTCGTCTCAAAAAAGGCCCACACCAAAGAACTTTTGGAATAACGTGCAGAGACAGCAGCGCCCTGCACACGCGGAGCTCTGCGGTGTGATGCAGTCGGTGTGCTGCCCTTAAGCTGGCCCCTGGAGGGCATCTTGCCTCGTTGGTGATGTGCCTCCTCCTCCTCCTCCTCTCTCCTATCAGGCACCCACGTGGAGTCAGCGACCTCATCATCCCCTCCCTCCTCATCACTAGAGCAAAGCTGGCAGTATGCTGCAGCTGGGGGAACATGACTGCCAGATTGCTGTCCTTCTTGGGCACCCCCTCTCTCTGGGCTCTTCCTCTAGCTGGGTACCATCATCGGAGCCTTCGAAACACTGGGCATCCTCCTGGAGCATGTACCCAACACTGTGGTCAAACAGTTCAGGGGACTCCTCAGGAGGACATGGTGGGGCTAGGGAAGGAGTGACTGATGCCATTGAGCCGAGGGAAGAGGCCGCGTTGGCAGCTGCTTTGCCAGACAAAATACCCTGAGCCTGGGTGAGAGAGAATGAGGAGGATGAGGACGGCTTGGTCATCCACTCCTCCAAGTCTTCCGCATGTTGCGGCTCAACATGGCCAGCTGCCGAAAAAAAGGACAAGCGTGTCCCACGGCCACGTGCTGATGAGGATGCACTGTCTCCACGACCAGCACTGTTGCCTCTAGACACAGAGCCTGCTTACCCTCTTTTATTGGCTTGTGACTGTCTGCTTCTCCTTTTTGGCCTTCCAGACATACTAATGGCCTGCAGTGAGATGTAGCTGCACAAAGCTGGGATGTATATATATACTGATACTGCAGCTAGCAGAATCAACTGCCTGCCTGTACTATTATTAGTATGAGAACACCAGCAATTGTCTTCAGGAAGCTTTAGGTGCACACTGTGCAGAGGACGCAGTACACTAACTGTAAATACTGTAACTGCCTGCCTGTGGTATTAATAGGAGCAGAACAACAGCAATTGTCTTCAGGTAGCTTTAGGTGCACACTGTGCAGAGGACACAGTACACTAACTGTAAATACTGCAGCTGCCTGCCTGTGGTATTAATAGGAGCAGAACAACAATTGTCTCCAGGTAGCTTTAGGTGCACACTGTGCAGAGGACGCACTACACTAACTGTAAATGCTGTAGCTACCTGCCTGTGGTATTAATAGGATCAGAAGAACACCACTAATTTTCTTCAGGTAGCTCTAGGTGCACACTGTGCAGAGGACGCACTACACTAACTGTAAATGCTGTAGCTGCCTGCCTGTGGTATTAATAGGAGCAGAACAACAATTGTCTCCAGGTAGCTTTAGGTGCACACTGTGCAGAGGACGCACTACACTAACTGTAAATGCTGTAGCTACCTGCCTGTGGTATTAATAGGATCAGAAGAACACCACTAATTTTCTTCAGGTAGCTTTAGGTGCACACTGTGCAGAGGACGCACTACACTAACTATTAAATACTGCAGCTGCCTGCGGTACTGTACTAATAGGAGCAGAACAACAGCAATTGTCTCCAGGTAGCTTTAGGTGCACACTGTGCAGAAGACGCACTACACTAGCTTTAAATGCTGTAGCTACCTGCCTGTGGTATTAATAGGATCAGAAGAACACCACTGATTTTCTTCAGGTAGCTTTAGGTGCACACTGTGCAGAGGACATAGTACACTAACTGTAAATACTGTAGCTGCCTGCCTGTGGTATTAATAGGAGCAGAACAACAGCAATTGTCTCCAGGTAGCTGTAGGTGCACACTGTGCAGAGGACGCACTACACTAACTGTAAATACTGTAGCTGCCTGCCTGTGGTATTAATAGGATCAGGAGAACACCATTAATTTTCTTCAGGTAGCTTTAGGTGCACACTGTGCAGAGTACACAGTGTACTAACTGTAAATACTGTAGCTGCCTGCCTGTGGTATTAATAGGAGCAGAACAACAGCAATTGTCTCCAGGTAGCTTTAGGCGCATAACGTGCAGAGGACGCACTACACTAACTCTAAATACTGTAGCTAATAGGACTAATATGATCAGAAGAACACCAGCAATTTTCTTCAGGTAGTTGTAAATACTGTAAAAACTCCTGCCTGCCTGTCAGTAGTAGGAAGAGAATAACAGGAAATGATCTAGCTAAACTGAATACAGTGTATATATATATATATATATATATATATATATATATATATATATATATATATATATATATATACAACACCTAGGATGTATATATATATATATATATACATACACAATACACTGTAAGTGAAGCTAACTGACTCTCCTGCCTACTCTATCTAACTTAAATCAAATGACACTGTCTCTCTGTCTATCTATCTCTCTCTCAACGCCGGAACACACTACACAGGGCCGCCATGCAGGTGGCCTTATATATTGTGGGGAGTGTACTAAACCCCCTGTACAGATGGCGCTGTGATTGGCCAAGCATGCAGGTCATAGTGCATGCTTGGCCAATCATCAGCCAGCAATGCAATGTGAATTATGGGCTGAGACGCGCCAGTCGAATTTGGCATGAACGGCCCGTATTGTTCGGAATTCGGCGAACGACCGAACAGGTAATGTTCGAGTCGAACATGCGTTTGATTCAAATACAAAGCTCATCCCTACATGTCATGTTTGGTATCCAGCGTAAGATCACATTTTTTATTTCATTAAACATTTGGGCAATATAGTGTGTTTTAGTGCATTAAAATTTTTTTTAAAAAAGTGTTTTTTCCTAAAAAATTGTGTTTGAAAAATCACTGCGCAAATACTGTGTGAAAAAAAAAATTGCTTTGTCTTCACGTGTTTAGAAGAGTGGGTGATGTGTGACATAAGATTCTAAATGTTGTGTATAAAATGCCAGAACCCCCCCAAATGACCCCTTTTTGGAACATAGACACCCCAAGCTATTTGCTGATAGGCATGTTGAGTCCATGGAATATTTTATATTTTGCCACAAGTTTCGGGAAAATTACACTTTTTTTTGCACAGTTGCAGCAAGTTGTCACTAAATGATATATTGTTCAAACATGGCATGGTTATAAGTGGAATTACACCCCAAAATACATTCTGCTGCAAAATACATTCTGCAGCTTCTCCTGAGTACAGGGATGCCACATGTGTGAGACTTTTTTGGAGCCTAGCTATGTACAGGACCTCGAAAACCAATCATCGCCTTCAGGCTTTCTAATGCCCTGTACACATGGTCAGATTTTCCGACGGAAAATGTGCGTTTGGAGCTTGTTGTCAGAAATTCCGACCGTGTGTGGGCTCCATCAGACTTTTTCCATCGGATTTTCCGACACACAAAGTTTGAGAGCAGGCTATAGAATTTTCTGACAACAAAATCCGATTGCGTCAATTCCGACCGTGTGTGGACAATTCCGACGCACAAAGTGCCAGGCATGCTCAGAATAAATTACGAGATGGAATTGCTCAGTCTGGTAAAATTAGTGTTCGGAATGGATAGAGCACTTTCGTCAGGCTGCAATGTTTTAAATTGTTTAATGCAGCACACTCTCTTATTCTTTATAATGCTAGAAGAATGAAGTAGTTTTGCTGCTCATATTCACAAAGACTTCTCACAAACTTCTTTCTTTATTATTTCTCGTGATTTTATCAATATAATATTTTTATTTGTCACATCTCCCAAAAAAATAATATTTTTGGGATGTTTTTAGATTACATTTTTTGGGGGGATTTTTTTAAAATCCTGATCTTGTGTTTTATTCTTAATTTTTATTTTATTTTTTGCTCCAGAATAGTTTGGTGTGTGTTTTTTGTGTCAAGTTACCACAACACCATTATTATCTTGTATTATTTAATCTCAAGGAGATTGCTTGGTGTTGGTGTCTCTTGTTAATTTCACATTGTATTTTTGAAATGTACCTGCCTCCTCACAAACAAACTGTCCTTTTTGAAGGAAAACACAGAGTATAATAAATCAACCCAAAAATGTATTAAGGGCTCATAACCAAAGAATTAAAAACCCCCTGGTCTGGGGTGAGGGTCCTCATAGGGAATGGCCGCATAAGATGGTCCCCCAGCGCAAACGCTTCAATGAAGACGAATGGGAGTCCTTCTGCATTGTCTTTTGGAGGTGGCAAGTCCAAGCTGCCATTCTGGAGACGCCTGTAGAACTCCGTGTGGGTGATGACTTCACCATCTGACATCCGGCCATTCTTCCCCACACCCACATACAGGAACTTGTAAGTAGCCGACACCACCGCCAACATCACAATACTATTGAACCCCTTGTAGTTGTAATAGTATGACCCCAAGTTGGGTGGTGGAACAATGTGGTCGTGTTTCCCTTCAATTGCCCCTCCGCAGTTAGGAAAGTCCCACCGCTGGGCAAAGTGGGAGGCCACAGTCCGCCATTCTTGTGGGTTGGAAGGAAACTGTTGAGTCAAACAAAAAAAATTAATTAATCATTTTGCACATAAAAATGGAAAGCAGATTAGACACAAACCTTCTTGGTCAACATCAGTATAACATTTATTTTAGGGAGTATTTAAAGACAAAGGTATAAGGTCCACCTATCAGATTCTTCCCCCCCTCTCATGGGCCATTTAAATAAATTTATGGGGGGGGATGTTTTGGACAGGTAACCCTCTCCATTTCATTGAGAGGTGAATGCCTAAATAATGTGTATTACTTTGGCCAGCCCCTCCTTACATACACTATTGGCAGCCCACTGGACAGGTAAGAAGTGTCATAATACAAAGAGATAAATACACACTGTACACATTTTTGCACATTTTTACATTCTGCTATTACCTATCAAGATAATAATAGGATACACAAACTTTGAACATTACCATTTGAAAGTATTCAGGCAGGCCCTTGCACTACATGCTTTGGGGAATTCATCCATAAATCTGACCACAAAAGAGGTAGGTATAGTGTGCATGGGTTTGGCAAAGTCAGCAGATAGAGGATTGGTATCAGCTGAGTTAGCAGTTGGGGGGAGGGAGGGTTCAAAATGATTTTGGGACCCAAAAAAAAGCCTTTGGCACTCTGCCAGAATTTCAAGCACACATCACAATTTTTAACATTTTAGGGGGTATTTAGGGTAAAGCACTACTATGGAGCTGACAAAATACATTGTTAAGTGACTACACAAGGTGAATATAGGCCCAGGAGAGCATTCTGGGGAGGTAAGTGAAGGCAAATATGTATGAAGGACAAAAAAAATTGACTGGGCTTGTGTCAAAGTAAGGACCTCAACACCAAGCCCCCACACAGCACGAACTCTACGATGAGTACGTATACACAACATGGCTAGAAAACAGCCAGGTGGTCAGAACGAAGTAACAGAACACAGAAGAAGAACAGCAAGGCCTTTGAAGAGAGACCTGAAAATCAGTAACGAACGAACAAGAACACAATGAAAAATCAATGGTAGCTCGCTGCACGCACTGAAGACCAGATACAAACCCACAAGCACAAACTGAACAGCAGAAATATGATCTGAAAACCACGAGTCTGAAAAAGCGTGAATCGTCTCTCACCAAACTTTTACTAACACGAGATTAGCAAAAGGAGCCCAAAGGGTGCCGTGCTTGGTACTGAACTGCCCTTTTATAGTTTCGTCATACGTGGTGTACGTGACCGTGATCTTGGCATTCGGAAATTCTGACTTGTGCGACCATGTGTATGCAAAACAAGTTTGAGCCAACATCCGTCTGAAAAAATCCATGGATTTTGTTGTCGGAATGTCCGATCAATGTCCGACCGTGTGTACAGGCCATAAGGGATTAAAATGGTGATTTCACTTCCTGACTACCTATCACAGTTTCGAAGGCCATGAAATGTCAAGATAGCACAAAACCCCCTCCAAATGACCCCATTTTGGAAAGTAGACACCCTAAGGTAGTTGCAAAGAGGCATGGTGAGTATTTTGCAGATCTCATTTATTTTTGAAAATGAAGAAAAAAAATATTTGTTTTTCTTTTTTCAATTTTCAAAACATTGTGACAAAAAGCGAGATCTGCAAAATACTTAACATGCCTCTCAGCAGATAGCTTGGGGTGTCCACTTTCCAAAATGGGGTTATTTGTGCTATATGGGCATTTCATGGCCTCCAAAACTGTGATAGGCAGTGAGGAGTGAAATAAAAAATGAACGCTCCTAGAAAGCCTGAAGGCAGTGATTGGTTTTCGGGGTCCTGTACGCGGTTAGACTGCTAAAAAGTTCCACATATGTGGTATCCCCGTACTCAGAAGAAGAAGCAGAATGTATTTAGGGGTTTAATTCCACATATGTTCATTCCATGTTTGAGCAATATATCATTTAGTGACAATGTTGTGTAAAAAAAAATTGTAATATTCCCGAAACTTGTGGCAAAATATAAAATATTCCATGGACTCAACATACCTATCAGAAAATAGCTTGGGATGTCTACTTTTCAAAATGGGGTCATTTGGGGGGGGGGGGGGGGTTGTGCTATCTTGTCATTTCATGGCCTACGAAACTGTGATAGGTAGTGAGGAAGTGAAATCACCATTTTACGCCCTTATGCCGCGTACACACGAACGGAATTTTGGTCGGAAAAAAGTATGATGGCTTTTCCGACGGGATTCCGCTCAAGCTTGTCTTGCATACACATGGTCACAACAAATTCCAACCATCAAGAGCGTGGTGACGTACAACACGTATGATGAGACTAGAAAAAGCAAGTTCAATAGCCAGTGCGCCACCCTTTGGGCTCCTTCTGCTAATCTCGTGTTAGTAGAAGTTTGGTGAGAGACGATTCGCGTTTTCAGCTTTCGTGCTTTTCAGTTTGTTACTGCTGTTCAGTTTGTGCTTGTGGGTTTGTATCTGGTTTTCAGTGCGGGTAGTCAGTACGTATTTGTTTGTCAGTGCATTCTTGTCCACTCATTTCTGATTTTCAGCTCGCTCTTCACAGGCCTTGCTATTCTTCAGTGCTTTCTGTTAGTTCATTCTGACCAGCCGACTGTTTTGAAGCCATGTTGCGGGTACGTGCTTGTCGTAGAGTTTGTGATGATTTCAGGAATTTTCTCAGGATGACGGACCCTGTTTTTCACCGTCTGTTAGCTTTGCTGTCACTTTATATTACGAAGCAGGACACCTGCATGCGGCAACCCATCACTCCAGAGCAGAGGCTAGTCGCCACATTGTGATACTGGGCGATGGGGAGAAGTCTACAGGACCTCAAGTTCTCAACAAGCATCTCCCCCCAGGCTCTGGGGATCATTATTCCAGAGACCTGTTCTGCCATTATTCAGGTACTGCAGAAGGACTATATTAGGGTAAGTTTTCTCCTTTAACATCACATTCTATGTATTTAATGTATGCTAATGTATTGTATTTATTTAATCATTCCCTAAATACCATGATTGTAATATGCTGTGAATGTCCTCGTTGTCCTCTTGCATGCTGGACGCTTTTAATGTTCCTTTTTTGGCCTACATGCATATTTGCCTTCACTAACCTCCTCAGCATGCTATCCTGGGCCCATATACACTTAGCCTAGTCACTTAACAATGTATTTTGTCAGCTCCATTGAAGTGCTTTTCCCTAAACACCTCCTAAAATGTGTCCAAATGTTATTTGTGTCCTTAAATTCAGGCAGAGTGCCAGAGGCTTTTTTTTGGCTCCCAAACTCATTTAGAACCCCCTAAACATTTTTGCAATGGGCCATCAGAGGGGGTGAGGAATCTGATAAGTGGACCTTATCTTTTTGTCTTTAAATACTCCTTAAAATAAATGTTATACTGATGTTGGCCAAGAATGTTTGTGTCTAATCTGCTTGCAATGTTATGTGCAAAAGTACTAATTTGTTTTTTTCTAGTTTGACTCCACAGTTTCCTTCAACACCACAGGAATGGCAGACTGTGGCCTCCCAGTTTGCCAAGCATTGGGACTTTCGCAACTGTGGAGGGGCAATCGATGGGAAGCACATCCACCTCGTCCCACCACCCCACTCAATGTCATACTATTTTAACTATAAGGGTTTCAATAGTATCATGTTGATGGCAGTGATGTCATTGACATATGAGTTTTTATATGTGGACGTGGGGAAGAATGGTCGGATGTCGTATGGTGTATTCTTTGCCCAGACGGAGTTCTACCGACGTCTCTAGAGTGGTGGCTTGGGATTGCCACCTGCGGAAGAGAACATTGAAGGACTCCCATTTGTTTTTATCGCTGATGAAGCATTTGGTCTGGGTGATCACCTGGTGAGGCCATTCCCCCAGAGGACCCTCACCCCGGAGAAAAGGGTTTTTAATGTCTGGCTGGCCAGAGCCAGAAGAGTGGTGGAGAATACCTTTGGGATAATGGCCAGCAGGTTCCACCTATTTCTAATGGCAATAAATATGGCGGAGTACAAACTTAACCACATTGTGTTATCATGCTGCATACTGCACAACTTTTTAAAGAGAAATGCTCCTAATTATGTAGCCTCAGTTGGGCCTGAGGCCGGACTTCATGAACCAACACTGACAGCCCTGGAAGCTGGCCATCCTGGCTTGCCCCCCCCCCCAAGCTCCCATGAAGTGCATCAAAAATATGTTGATTATTTTACGGGTAGGGGGGCCATTGCTATGCCAGAAAATTTTTAAATATTTTCAAAATAAACAAAAAAATTGATATGATAAAATCTTGAATTTGATTTACTGCTTGTGTTTCTTTTAGCTGTCTCTTAGGTTCTCCTAGTGCATTTGTAGTGCCAAGTGGTTTTTCCATTATTAAATAACAGCCATTGTCACTGTAAACACCAACTTAATACAAAAGTGGTATTGATCATTGAAAGAAGAAGCCGCACATTGTTAAGTATAAACCCTTTTACTCCGTGCACATTCACATGTGCATTGTAAAACGTTTTTTGGTAAAAAAATAACATCTTGGTTTTATAAAGTTTTACCTTGATTTTTTTTTTTTTTACATAAACAGGCATGTTTCAAAACATAACATACACAACTCAGGAACTTACAAAGTTCAACATTGAAAAAATGAAGGCAATATCAGACATTATAGTGTTAAAAATGTGTTGATATTGGCTTCATCAGATGGGGTGATGTCACCCTTGTAAAAGCCAAATTTAGAAGATGCACACAAATTGGGAGTCAAAATGGGGATTTCCCTCCTGATCCCATGCCTAATGTCAACATGTGCTATCTCCCATCATGGGGGATCAATGGACATGTTTTGAGGGTGCAACCCCTTCCCCTCACCTACTAGAGTTGCAAGGAAGGGGTTGCACCCACAAAACGCGTACATTGATATCCCCTGATGGCAGATAGCACATGTTGACACACTGTGTGCATCTTCCAAATTTGGCTTTTAAACTGTATTAAAACTTTAGCTAAATTTTCTTTAAAAAAAAAAGTGTAATTTTTTGGATTTAGATTCTCCATAATACATCAATCATGTTCTTCATTCTTTGTTCAATCTCCTTGGTTTTTTCCCTTATAAAGTCTAAATCCCGACTACAAAACTTGATGTCCTGGATTAGTCTTTGTGCATTGTTAGTGGTGAAATGAGTAGATTGTTCTTCCACAACATGCACTTCACCTAAAAGAAAAATACACACCATGTATTATAAATATGCAGGCATACCTCTATTACCTGAATCTGTGGTGTCAGACACTCACCTGCTGTGGTCACTATTTCAACCACCTGTCTTTCCTCCACATCCTCTGGTTGTGTGCTGAGTTCCCCTTCTTTAGTAGGTGGGGGGTCCCTGGTGTCCTCAGACACCCCAAGTCTTTTCTCCCCTATGAGAATGAAACAAAAGGTATACTTAGCACACCAATATTTGTGGCCAGAAATAGGAATACGAAATATTGCATGGAAGTGTGGTACAATTGTCTGTTTGGGCAGAGTTCCAATCTGAAGACATGATTTATTCCCTTACCAAAGCCTATATACTTACCTTTTTTGGACAAGTTTCACACATGGAGACACCCCAAGTATCCACTGGAGTACCTGTGTGGAACACCCTAAAAAGTTTGTTCTTGTGTCCCACACTAGTGCTCCTAAGTCCAGATGTGTAAACAGCTGCTGAGTGTCCTCTCCTTACATAACACTGAATCAAATTTGCAATTCTTTCTAGTTTCAAACACATCTAGACAACAATGTCCTAAACTTCTTTTAATACAAATTAGCATGACCAAATGTAGTTAACCCTGTATCTGCCAAAAACATCCAGTTGGCGAACAAACAATGTTTACTGCAAACGATTACTGTGCCCATGAGCCTGAAAGGTGCCATTTTAAACTGTACAACAGTAAAGCACATGGAGCAGCATGCAAGTAATAATAATAATCGGAACACACGACAACTACTTACTTTTTAGAAGCACTTTCTTGATTCTTCTGTACTGATCCTGCTTCCTCAATTTCAGGTCTGGCGAGCGTTTCCTCAATTACCCCAAAATTCCTGTGCAGACTCTTCACAACTTTAGTCATGATCTTGGCCTTTCTCACATTTGGGTTTAGGTACGGTCCATACTTCCCGTCACAGTCATCCCTCTTCAAAATGTCCACCATCTCCACCATCTCTATAAAGGCCATATTTGAGGCCTTAAATCTTCTCCTCCGTTATCGGGAAATTTCGAGCTCTGGGCTTTCCTCCTCCTCGTTACTGCTATTATGCACCTGCGTTGTCTCCGCCATGTTAATCTCCCTCTGCACCAAAAGAGAAGGGGCAGGGTATATGCTATAAAGAACATCAGGGGCGGGCGACGCGGGTGGAGTTTCACGCATGCGCAGTGTATACAAAGCTACGTCGTACCTACGTAAAACAGAAAATTATGTGTAGCGCTAAAAGTTCAACATGAAAACAATGTCCAACCAATTACAACTAAAGGGAGACATATATAAAAGAGACCAAAAAAGCTGCGCACCCTGAAATTGATTTATCTAAAGGATTTTGGATTCCCCAGTGGGGCTTTAAAACAGCAAAGTACAGCATTGCGAAAATCATTAATATAGGTATTGTGAATACAGTTTATTGACAAAGTGTCCAGTAAAGTCATATGTTTATATAAAGTCTGATCCAATGATAAGTTCATATTTCATAAAACGGCAAAAGTACATTTATAATCCATAAAGCGGTAAAAATGCATTAACACATCATTACATTACATAGTGTAGTAAAATGTCGAAGCCCCGACGCGTTTCGACCTATATGCGGTCTCTTCAGGGGGCACATCTGAATCTATAAAATAGTACAAATATTCAGAATTATAAATATTTTCTAGAAAAATGTCACATTAAATGAGCCATGATGATGGATTTTACCATTGGGATGAAGTGGATGTTTCTGATAGGGGCATTTAGGAGCCATTGAGGGGTCCGGGTGGTATGCAGGCTGTCCCCACCTCCCCAGACGGGGAGAGAGAGCCAGCCCCAAGGGGCTTACAAGGAGCCACACTAATACACCCCCCCGGGGGGGCAAAGGAGTGCACGCCTGCAACAGACATCCATAGGTAGCCATTAATAAAGTAATATACTAGTAATTAAGTCATCATTGTAAGTATTAATTTTTAGTTGTATATTGAGACTAAAAATGTGTATGTATTTGGGAATATTAATTGCGTCACATGAAATAAAAATATGAAACAAAAATGAATGAATGATCCAAATAAATTGGTGTTACTACCAGACACAATGTAGTACACATGTAGTGCCCAGTGTGTGTAAGAATGTGTACTGTGGATGGAATTAGAGAGTCCCTAAAAAAGTGCATGATACGATGAAACCATAGTGTAATCGACCAGGTGTTGGCAAAGAGTGAAAAGTGAAAAACAAAAACAAACAACCACAAACAAAGATGTGAGAGATAAAAAATGAAAGGTGAATGAAGAGTCAACCAAAAATGACAGTGTATGAATTATGTGATATGTGAAATAAGGTGATGTGGTTAAAGGGAATTGATATTTTACCTTGTGCTGTGTCATAACCCATATAGGTTGTATGAAGTGTATAGAGCTTGTCGGCTAACAGAAACCAGGCTGCAGTTATTAGGAAAAAAGTGCCGTCTGTCCTGGCCTGCATGGAAATTCTGTTTAACTGGTAAACATTTGGTCTCTTATATAGCTAGGCTGAGGCTAATGGGATAATCCTATGCAGGTGCAGGGCTCCCCCACCCACCCAGGATCATGACGTATGGGCCGCCAGGGGCAGCCCACGTGTGGCTCCCTTAGAGGCTGAAAGGTCCCGACCACCGTCGTCATCTCCGTCACAAAGCATGTGACGTCATGACGGCGTGCACGCGCCGGGCCCTCGTGCGCACGCACACCGCCATAAACGCTCTGGAGGTGAACACGGGATGCCGCCGGCAGGGTGAGGCTCGCCTCGGCGTCTGGTAACAGACGCCGAGTAGAGCATGCATAGGGGTATACGAAAATTCCATACGCCCCCACCCTGCCGGGAAGTCCCACAGGAGCCAGGCTCCACCCCGAGGGGGGGTACAACTGCACCCACCAGAACTTGCAAAAATACCCTCAAGCACTCATAAAACACATTTGAAAAAAGGTCTTAAATGGTCATGGGATGTACCAAAAGGAACAATAAATGTTGAGTGTTATAGACAGGAGCAGAGTGCCAAGGTCATAGCTCCAGATTCCTGCATGAAGTCCAATGGAGTTTAGTCACAAACTACCGTGTGAGGCATTTGAGTATCATGCAATACAGGGGTCTATTCCTCCTGGTGCATGGAAAGGGAAGGGATTGGATCTCAATCCGGTTCCTCATAAGGGAATGGGTATGTCATCCCAAACTTGGGTTTACCCATTAACAACCTTAGTAAGGACAATTCAAGTATGTTCAAAGGTTATGTGTATACTAAAATTGGCAAATGCAGGAATCTGAAGGTGGCAAGAGACACACCGCTCCTGTTTTGATCTCTGACATGTCAAAGCGGGGAAGGGGTGTTTAACACCCAAAAGAAAATTACAACTAAAGGGAGAATATATAAAAGAGATCAAAAAAGCTGCGCACCCCGAAATTGATTTATCTAAAGATTTTGGATTCCCCAGTGGGGCTTTAAAACAGCAAAGTACAGCATTGCGAAAATCATTAATATAGGTATTGTGAAGACAGTTTATTGACAAAGTGTCCAGTAAAGTCATATGTTTATATAAAGTCTGATCCAATGATAAGTTCATATTCCATAAAACGGCAAAAGCACATTTATAATCCATAAAGTGGTAAAAATGCATTAACACATCATTACATTACATAGTGTATTAAAATGCCGAAGCCCCGGCGCGTTTCGACCTATATGCGGTCTCTTTAGATTATATCTGCCGCCATACTTTTACAGCGCTGATTTTAAGAATTTCATGTGAGTGTATCTCTTTTTTAATAAATTTGGTACTTGTTTTATGGAATCACACTATATGGCCTTTTTCCTTCCTGCTACATAATACTGCTATCTGCTTCCCAACATCATCTCAAGGGACCCACTAGCATCCGGTTTGCTCTTGGATTTCCATCCTCACCACTCCTCCGGAACATCTACCATCACCCACCACCCAAGCCTGATTTGACCCAGTTGGGCGTATGCCCCCTTGGGTCTACGTGATCTGGTAAGCCTCCCTATTGTTGGTGGTGGTGTGTCTCTTCTGTGTTCACTCCAGATGTCACACATTTGATATGTACCTCATACGAAGTCACTGAATTTACATCGACCATTTTATGAGTCTTATATACATGGAGGACTTTCTTCTAAGTTTTTCTTCGATATCTTTCATTATTGGTTGGACATTGTTTTCATGTTGAACTTTCAGCGCTACACATAATTTTCTGTTTTACTGTCATATGCCCATATCCTATTGGCCGTGTTAGCTGCTCATTCCTCTTTCTTGGCAGCGCAGAATTACTTGTTATCCTTCTTTACGTCGTACCTACATCTTGTGTGCAGAGGAAGGAGGACTGGAAGCGTCGAATGTTATAACAAAGGTAACATTTTAACTTGGTACATCAGTGGCCTATACTGATTCTAGATTGAGGCCTACATTGAGCTAAGATTAGGAGAGTTTAGCCTGATATTAGTGTTTTTGTCTTGGACGCCCTCCCAGAATAAGCCGACCATGCTGCAGCCATCTTTGCGGCTATGGCCTGATCGACATGTGGTTAAGAATATTGGGCGGAAGTGACGTTTGACATTGCTTCCGACCCTCCAACGATATGGAGCCACACATGGCCATCTTCCCCTCACTCGGCATCCAGGCAGTGAGGGGAACGGATGCGATTGTCTCCGTCGCTACCAGTGGGTAAGGTAAGCGGCGGAGATGACCGAAGCGTGGCAGAACGGGGGTGTGCACCTCTCCCACCACTGATAAAAGTGATCTCACTGCGAATCTGCCGCAGAGACCACTTTTATCCTAAAGAGAAATGCACGCCATTCCCAAAAATACCAGGGTTATGGCAGCTAGCTGCTGCCATAACAATGGTATTTAGCATCAAAGTACCCGACGTATGGGCATGGCGTTTTACATGAAGTGGTTAAGGGGAACCCGGTGGCAAATTTTTTAAAAAATGGTGGGGGAGTCCCCCCAAAATCCATACCAAACCCTTATCCGAGCATGCAACCTGGCAGGCCGCAGGAAAAGGGGGGGGGCGAGAGCGTGCCTCCCCTCCTGAACCATACCAGGCCACATGCCCTCAACATGGAGAGGGTGCTTTGGGGTCACCATTCACCAAAAAAGTGTAAAAAAAAAGTAAAAACGACAGTAGACAGTTTTTGACAATTCCTTTATTAAAAAAAAGTGTCTAGTATACAGTACTAGACTGTGTGTGTATAGGCTCATCCCTAATAGGCACCACCAATGTGTATGCTCCTTTATGAGCCATCAAGGAACTTTTAGACCATTGATGTCTTATCTGCCCCCCTTTGAAGCTAATGTAGTACAATTCATTAGCTTCTTCCCCAGCCACAGTGGCAGAAAAATTGAGAGCTGAACCCAATAGTAATTTAATATACATCACTTTGGGGCTCTTACTGGGTAGTAGGGATCAGCAAATTGACGGTCACTGGTTTCTCTCCCCTCTACCTAGCACCACTCACCATGCCAGTGGCAGGTCCACATGTGAGACAGTGGAAACTGGGAAACTTGGCTAGGGTCCTGTGAGAAGGGAGATGAATGTACAGCTGCTCAGTTGCAGCTGACAAACAACAGTCAGCTTGTCATATTTACATGTGTTCCCATGTGCTGTAGCAGCCAGAAGTGTTTGTAAAACCCTCTGCCACTGCTGATTTATACCATGGCATAAGAATGGCAACAAAAGGCCAGATAATTTTCAGTTTCTCCCCTACTGACATAAATTATATCCTTATTTTCTAAAAATAATCTATGCACATAGACTACTTAAAGGGTAACTCCACTTTTGTAAAAAAAAATATTATAGCAAATTAAAAATATTAGCAAATACAATTGCTACACAGGCTATATTGTAATTTAATGTTAATAAAAGTTACCTTACCTTTTTAATTTACAGCACAGTAATTTTTTGTAAAATTCAGTGCAATATGGCAACCTTTTCCAGAAATGCAATTTACTGCTTGTTCGACTGGCTCACTGATTTTCCATGAATTTTCCACTAAGATACAAGCAAAATTGTAGGTATCTTCTGCAATAAGAATTCCAATTTGGTGAGATACTCCCTAAGACTTAATTACTTCTAAAGGGATGCAGACACTGCAGCTTTCCTTATCAGAATATTGAAAGTGCATGAGCTGATTATATAGAACACTGAAACTCACATTCAGGAACAAATATTCCAAGGAAACAGTGGAACATACATCTTCTTAAGAACTGAAACAGGTTGGAGGTAATTGTTTTTCCTCAACAAAAGTGGAGTTACTCTTTAATGGTCCTGTAATCTGTTTTTCATTAAATTGTTTTTACTGTGTTTTTGTGCCTTGATGTAATTCCCTCCAGTCATTCACAAGCTCCCAAACCTCTTTTTTTTATTGTATTTTTATTGGGTTATAAAAGAGCATACATGAAATTGTTACATAATGTACATTGCATTAATAATGTTACAGATGAACAATGTCCAAACAATACAGAGCACAGGGGTGATCTGCATATCTTATCAAGAACATATAAAATAAACAGCTCATAGGTAAATAATAGAACAAAAAACCAGAGAGCATTCAAAAAGATACGAAGACGAAGGGTACTGTGGAGAGTATATGGTAGGTGGTAGAAGAAAAAATTCTAAAAAGGCACCAAGTAGTTTACGTAGGAGTGGGAGGGGGGAGGGAATAGGGACAAAAATTTATGTAATGTCACTAAAAATCAAGATGTGGCAGTTGGCATAGGGGTCCCATATTCCGATCTATCCCAAGGTTCCTAAACTTTATCAAACTGGGAGATAGAATCATGCACTGAGGCTGTCAAAAACTCCATCCTCCGAATTTCAGCCACCAGATGAAGGAATCTGGACCGCGGGGGAGGCGCAGCAGACAGCCAACGCAATGGGATAAGCCTTTTGGTTGCTAACAAAATGTCTTACCTGTAAATAGAAATGAAAAAGATGGGAACGTATATCAAATTTCTGGCATAAGGTATCAAAAGTATGTAAGCGCCATGTAATTGGATGAACCAAATTCCGGAGCTGAAAAAGAGGGGGGTTAAGCCATGGGAAAACCCTGCCCAGGGACCTACTGTCTGGTATGATTGGGTTAAACAGCACATTCATAAGGGGAGGGCAAGGTGAGGCAAAAGTAACGTTTTTTAGACATTTACGCCAAATGGTTAAAGTAAAGGTCATTGGAGCAGTACATTGATGTTTAAAAAAAGGGTCCAGGGAGGGGAGGGTACCCCAAACTAAAGAGCATGGGTGAACTGGGTACAATACTCCCTTTTCAATGGCAGTCCATTGATTTGGAGCATATAATGAGGACCATGAAACAATAGCCCTCAAATGTGAAGCGTAAAAATACTTAATAATGTCCGGGGCTCCCAATCCCCCCCTGAGTCTTAGGGAAAAAACCACTGAGCTTGCTATGCGGTGAGCCCTGCTGCCCCATATGAACTTTAGAAAACTCCTCTGAAGTGCTTTTAGTTGAGAGTAAGGTATGGCAACTGGCAATGTTTCAAAGTGGTAAAGTAATCTGGGTAAAATAGACATTTTTAGGACATTGATTCTACCTAATAAGGACAGGGGATATTTTGTCCATGTTGACAGGGATTTGTTAATGTCTAGAACCAGAGGGGGGAAGTTAGCAGAATAGAGGGAGGAATAAGAGGGTGTAAGAAGGACACCTAAGTATTTGAGGGAACTATTACACCATTTATAGGGGTATGATTCTCTAAGCTGGGATAATAGGGATAGCGGAATGTGTATGGGAAGTGCTTCAGTTTTGGAAGTGTTGACCTTATAACCAGAAATAGCACTAAAGGAAGATAATAATTTATGCAGCGAAGGAAGAGATATCAGTGGGTTAGTAATGGTAAGTCATCTGCAGAAAGCGATAATTTATATTCCCCCTGTCGCATCACCACCCCACGAATATCCGGATTAATGCGGATGGGCTCGTTTAATTGTTCCAAGCATAAGATAAAAAGTAAAGGTGATAGGGGACACCCCTGCCGAGTTCCATTTTTCATGGGGAAGCCAGGCGACAGGAATGACGACATCTGCACCTGGGCTGTGACAGTCGAATAAAGGGCCTCTAAGGCTTTTAGAAAGGGACCATTAAAACCGTAAGCTTTTAAGGTGGCAAACATGTAGGGCCAACTCAGCCGTCAAAGGCCTTTTGTGCATCCAAACTTAGAATCAATGCCCAGCAGAAAGACCTGTCCAAGAGATCTATCAGATCTATTGTACGTTGGGTGTTGTCCCCAACGTAGTCTCTATGGATCAGTTTGGGAATAAGCCTAGATAGTCTGGATGCGAGAATTTTGGTAAACATTTTATAATCGGAATTTAAAAGAGCTATGGGCCTATAGTTATCTGGAATAGAGGGATCCTTACCAGGCTTTGGAATAACTGAAATGTAGGAGTGAGTAAAATATGGGTGTGGGGATGTGCCTTTAAGCAGGGAGTCATACAAGGTCAACATGTGTGGAGACAAAATGTCAAAAAAAGATTTATAATAAAAATATGGTAGGCCATCAGGGCCGGGCGATTTATGTGATGGTAGACCCTTAATTACAGTCAGAAGTTCCTCAGCCGTTACAGCCGAATTCAAGCTGAAGTCTGCTGAAGATAATTTTGCAAGCTTTATATTAGAGAAGAAAGTCTAAAATTTTTCCTGGGTAAAATTAAAGTGATTTTCCGGGGTCAAACAGTTATACAAGTTACTGTAGAATTTGCCAAAATTTTTTGACATCTCACGGGGGCAATGTACTCTAGATCTGTCCGCCTGTTGAAGGTAGTCAGGAAATAAGTTGAAAGGGCGTGGGCATAATTTATTGACAAACATTCTATGGGGTTTATTAGAATATTCATAAAACTTCTGTTTCATCCAGAGTAAAGATCTGGCTGCCCTACCTAACTGTATTAATTTGATCTGTTCTGTGATGGAGGAGACCTTACGCAGTTTCGTTACTGAGGGGTCGCACAACAGCCTCCACTCCGCAGTTACTAGAGCGGATGTTAAGGTCTTTATTAGTCTGTCTCTATCTCTCTTCAACTGAGAGCTTTCAGCTATGCAAGCTCCATGGAATACAGCCTTGTGCGCCTCTCACAGCGTAGAAAATTCGGACACCAACCCTATGTTAAGCTGAAAGAATTCTTCTAAACTTTTGGCTAGAATAGAATGAGAAACCTTGGACTGCAAGAGGTGGTCATTAAGACGCCAGTGACAGGATCTGGTGTAGGCCTGAGAAAGCATAAGATCCAGCCTAATGGGTGCATAGTCTGACCATGTAATGGGAGATATGTCAGACTCGACCACATATAGGACAAGTGGGGCTGAGATGAAAAAATGGTTGAGGCGTGAGTACATTTTATGAGCTGGGGAATAAAACGTAGACTGTTTAGCAGAGGGATGCTTAATCCTCCATGAGTCGAGAAGCTGATGGGATCTAATACATTTACGAAAGCCGTAGCTTGGGACATAATCTTTTTAGATGGGACAGTACTAAGGAGAGTTTGTCTATCTCTAGTGGGTGACATAACAAGATTGAAATCCCCACTAATGATCATGAAAGGTTGTGAACAATATTGAGGGGCATCAAAAAGTTTGTTGAGGAAGTCAGTCTGGCCTGTATTCAGAGCATAGAGATTGACAAGAGTGAAAGAGACAGACATATATTCACAATCTAAAATGAGGAATCTCCCATAAGGATCAGCATGGGAGTTTTCAACCTTAACTGGGCATGACTTTCTGATCAGAATTGCCACTCCCGCCTTGCCCGTGGAGTCAGAAGCAAGGTAAGAAGTGGGGAAAAACTTTGAAGCAAATTTAAATGACCCTCCTGCCGGAAGTGAGTTTCCTGGATCATTACCACGTCTGCGCCTGAGGCCCTGAAATCCTGCAGGGCCATCCAGCGTTTACGGATGGAGCCCAGACCCTTCACATTATATGACATAATCCTTAAAGCCATGTATAAAGTCTATTCAGGTAAGCTCGTGTGGGAGTAGTAAGGGAGAAGAACAGCAAAATATAGACAGCATAAAGAGAAATGCGTAACTGTTTATAAACATTACTGGTAACAACATCTCCTCGATACCTGAGTATTAACCAGTATACCCTGTAAGGGAGCCACAGTGTGTTAGGGACACAAAAACAATGCATTGTCAACCTATAAAGCTGCATTATAAACATGGACATGAAAATGGCACTAACAAGTTTGAAAAAAAAGAGGAAAACAAAAAAGAACTGAAATTTTTGAAGACCTGAGAAGCGGTGCGTCTCAGGAGGTCCTGGACAAAGACCAGGGCCCAGGAGGGGCGTGTACGAATTTCCATCAGGAGACTCTGGGTAAAGAAATGGGAAAGGCCGTCTGCTCATCTTATGAACTCGATAACATTTATAGTAAGTCAGACAGTAGGAGCCCTGTTAATAATGGCAAAAGAAAGTAAACAGGTAAACAGGAACAACTGTCAATTGAAATATATTAAACATTAATAATAATAGTAGAACACCATGGGATGGGAAGGAACTCTACCCCAAACAGGAAACAGGGAAGACATAACACTTTCGTGGACCAGAACAGTGAAACTTTGTTTCCTTTCCTCTTAATCTTGAAAAAGAAAAAGAAGAAATACAAAAGAAAACCGGAAATGCAAAAACCAGTAAAGCGTGGATCCATAGAGAAATATACTGAAAAATTCAAGGAGGTTGCTTGGAGGTACATGGACGTTGGGGTGTAGAAAGATGCTTCTTGGATTTACCCCTCACGGGGGTCCAGATGCGGCTGGGAGTGTTAGGAGGTGGGTGAACCTGGGCTAGAGAAGGAATCAAATCTTCTTCCGGCAGAGGACACGATCTTTCAGGAAAGCCTCACCCTCCTGCAGTTCACGCAAGGTATATTGGACTCCATTTTTGGATACAGCAAGGCAAAAGGAAAATCCCCAATGTTATGGTATCTTGTGGTGTTGTAGGTGTGAGGTGATTGGACGCAGGTTTCTGCGTTTGGTAAGGTGATGGGGAGAGATCGCTAAAAATATGCAGTTTTGCCCTCTTGTACATAATTTGAGATTTATTGCGTGTAGCCAAGGTTAGTGCCTCTTTGCTTTCAAAAAAATGAAACCTCACTATAACATCTCTAGGTCTGGCTCCAGCCGAGGGTTTAGGGTCCAGAGACCGGTGTGCCCTATCTAGGCGCCAGTCTATATCCACCACTTTGGGGGCCAAAGTGTTGAAAAGGCCCAGGAGGTAGGTGCGCAGGTCAGGGCCCCCCACTGTTTCCGGGATACCCCTGAAGCGCAAGTTCTGTCATCATCCTCCTGCTGTATTTGTAGTTGGAAAATTGAAAAACGTAGGTTATGGTTTTCCTCCTCAATAGCCTGTACATATTTAATCATCTCATCGAATTTATTTTCAAGGGTGTCTGTATGCTCTCAAATTTGGTTTATTTCTCCTCTCAGTTCTGCGGCTAATTTGCTCACCTCCGCCGAGACATTGCTTGTGATTCGTTGGAGTAAGAGCTGCAACTTAGGATCCAAATTAGCATCCAGGATGTCAGGGGTGAGGATCTTATGTGGAGAGGGTGGTTCAGAGTCTGGGCCCTGGGTGGTAGAAATTGGAGAGGTTATAACATTCTGCGTTCCCAGGGCTGGATCCAGTGTGGCAAAAGGGTCTGCGGGGTGATTTGAGGTCGCAGATTGTGACCTAGTGACAAAGCGTTCCATATTTAGTCCCTGAGAAGGCCTGAACAAAGGCTTATAATATCGCTGTTGCTGGCCAACTTTGCACATGGGATGCCCAAGAAATGTAATGGACGATCAGGCTTACCCCCAAAGCTGTATATGGCTAGAGCAGCATCTCAGAGGTCTCGGAGAGCAGACGGGACCTTGAGCTCATTTAAATGGTAATCTCCATAGTAGCTGCTATTCCTTTGCTAAGCACACCAGTAAGTAGTAAGGATGACCCCTATAGCAGCAGTGTAAGAGGGGTTAATAGTTCCAAAGCTGCACTAAAACCTGATGTGGAGAAAGCTACGCGTCAGGTAGAGTGAGGTAGGGTGTACTGGGAGCAGCAAGATATCCACCGACTTCCGAGTGTAGGCCGAAGCCGCTGACTTTCCTAAGACTGGCGGCCGGCCTAGTGAATTCCGCTCCGTGTAGGCCCCGAGTTTCTCCGACCGGATCAGGGAACGGAAACCCACTGATATACAGTCACCTCTGGGGTATCAATTAAGTGACCAGTAGGCCCACTACTCACTTCCAGGAGATGTGAGAGGCCAGATCAACAGGCCGCAAGATGGCGTCGGCCCACGGGAGATCGGAGCCCAGAACAGGGATCCACAGGTGGCCATCCTATACCCTCCGAAGGTACAGCAGCAGATGTGCCAGATAAAGTTAGTTGGCTCCCAAACCACGGGAACGGAGAGCGGAGGGCTCCGAACGATCCGCCGGCCTCAAGATGGCAGAAGACCTATGTGGTACGGGCCTAGTTGCAGGCCTAAAAACTGTTGGAGCTGGCCAGGTTCCACAGATAGTCAGCTGGAACAGTAGCTGGGGAAGCCTGGAGGCTTTTCCTGGTGGAGTGGAGTTTCCCCGGATGAGTTTGGGCAAGGATGGCTGTGGATTTCCAGCTCTCTGTGTGCAGCTCAGCACCCACACGTCCTCCCTGCTTCTCGTGCCTGGAATTTTGCCTCACAAAGAACTACTTTTGGTATGACAGGCAGTTCTATGGGGACCAAGTTTGTCCCAAGTTTGGCAAATTTATTCATGGCACTGTGGGAGGAGGAGTCTATATTTCCTGATCGCCCTGGGCAATTTGTCTGCTACAAATGCTATATCGATGACCTGATCATGGTCTAGGAAGGGGATCAACAAAACTTTGAAGCATTTCTGCTTAGGCTGAATAATAACACCAAAAACAATACTTTTATCATAGAATATTGATACTAAGCATCTGGTGTTACTAGACCTTGAAATTTTCAAGGAGGGTGACCACTTCAAAACACAAAATTTTTTTAAGCCAACGGACAGAAATGGGTACATCCCATTAGAAAATAGCCGTCATCATAGCACTTGGCTTTGCAATATCCCTAGGGGCCAATTTATTTCTGTTAGGCAAAACTGTGCTCTGGACTCTGATTACCAAGTTCACTCACAGGTCCTTGTTTTTTTCAAAAGGGCTATCAAAGGGAAAAAAATTATTGCAGATTGGGAAGAGACAGGGCAAGTTGACAGACATATATTAGTTGCTGATTGTTCTAAGGGAACAAATAAGGATGTTAATAATCAGGAGTATAAAATCATCCTTAACTACAATGTACAGTATAAATAATTTTAGCGGATTGTTCTGAAACATTAAGAAGTCCTGGTGTGGTTCTCCCTAGTCGGCCCCGTTTCATTAATAGAAGGGCACCAACCTTACAAGATGCTATCGTGACGGTGATAGATCCTCCAATTATAAGAGAAAACTGAATTTTTTCCTTTCTGTCTGGTTTTTACGCTTGTGGGAGATGCCCAGCCTGCAAACAATGTAAATGCATTATCAAAAAACAGAAGGATTTTGTCTCTAACTTCAATAATTGGAGGTATCAGATTAAAAATCTGATCACATGCAGCACACAGGGAGTTGTCTATATGCTGGAGTGCAACTGTGGGCTCTAGTATATTGGCAGGACATCTAGGCCCCTGAGTGTGTGCATTGGGGAGCATGTGAACAATGTTAAAAAAGGACTAAGATCTCATAGCATTTCAAAGTATTTCAGAATGCATCATAATAGGCATTCCCCAGGACCCCAGGGTTCTCAAATTTTGGGGTATTGAACACTTCACAAAACACTGGCAGGGGGTAACTACATTTGTCACCTTAGCCACAGAGAATCCTTGCAAAGGTTCTTTCTCCTGAAGGGTTAAATATTGATTTTGATTTTAAATTGTTTCATTTTTGACAGATCATTTTTTTTTCCCTTTTGTGATTGATATTCTGTACTATTAACGGAGGTTTTTGGAGACTCAGGAAGACAGCGGGTGGTGTTCGTTTTTTATTTATCTGAATATACCATATACAGTACCATTTTAATTATATATTACTTATCTGTTTAGTGAGTCATTTTTTTTTAGCCACTAGGGGTCGTAGTTTGACCTTCTGGTTGACTTGTGTTTTATAAAGTTTTTTACCATGCTGTGGGAGTGATGTAGCCACACCTCCCGATTACATCAGGGTAACCATGACATGATTTTAAGAGGACGGGTGATGCACATAGGCTCCACCCCACTGATAAAGTCCTTTGAACGTAAAGCATATGGGGAGGAGCCACACGCTGACGTCACCCGCTGCCGTTCTTTGTCTCTGGCACATCCAGCTTTGCTGTGGAAATGTGTGTTTTGCAACAGTACTTTCTACCAGCCCACAGTGTGCACTTAGATTTTTTTGTTATCACCTATGTTTACCCTGGGGGAATCATTTGGAGTTCCTGCCTGTCTCTGGAGGAGTTTTTCCCTTCATGGGACCTGCTTTACTGACCATCTGTTAGTTCAGTGGTCTGTCATTTGAGGTGAGTAAAGCGAGTGTGTTGGAGGTGGATAGTCTGTTACCATCTGTCACTTGAAGTATGCCCTTACACATGGAATATTCCCTGGTGATTGTCGGGACTTGTAGTTCTCCTCTCTGTCTGCTGGATTACATTGGACTTTTTCATTTTATTTTATTCAATTTAATCTATTCATGTGCTGCACCTTTTTGTATAACTTTCTATCTGGATTATGTGATGATCTTTTGTGCTAGCTGCATTTATTCGTTCTTTAGGGGTTAGGGTTTTGTTTGAGCTGATTGATTTATTGGATTTACTATTTCTACAGTATGTAATTACATGAGATCATATACTGTTATATAACTATTTTTACAACATAATTCACATCAAATTTATTAGTAAAGTTTTTGTGAAACAGAAACTTTTTTCTATTTCTGTTGATGCAGGCGAGACTTGTAAACTTATTCTACTTAACAAAAGTTACTGGAGGCAATCAAACACTCACAGGAAAATGACACGAGTCTGACATTTACTTTTGTTACGTATAAAATCATTTTACAGACAAATGACTCAAAGTTTTTAAAAGCAATGAATGTTATTTTGAAACAAGAAAAAAAACAGCTTTCAGACTTAAAACTGTACTTTAAATATGCTTAACATAGCTGCCTTTCTTAAAGCCCCACTCCAGGCAAAAACTAGCTTTTTACCACCCCTACCCTTGCTCTAACCCATCCTTTTTTTTTCACTTATTTTGTAAAGGTAGCTTTGCTCACCTTGGTACCACCATCGAGGTCCCTCATTGTAACCAATTCTGGGTGTGCTAATCAAGCAATGCGATGGTGCCAAGATGGTGCCAAGTTGTTAAGGAATTGGCCGCAAAATTTAGACCAGATCCTTATCCAAGCATGCAGCTCGGCAGGTCAGGAAAGGGAGGAGACCCCCCTCCTGAACCATAGCAGGCCACATGGGGGGTTGCTTTGGGATGGGGGGGAGACATGTTGCGGGACAAGGGCCTTTTCCCAATAACCCTGGCTGGTGGTTGTAAGGAGTATGCCCCCTTTAACAAGGGGGCCTCAGATCCCAGCCCCCCTTTTGATTAAATATAGGGTACAAAATACCACTACTCATTCACCAACAAAAAAAATGTGTACTGTAAAAAAAAGACATTAGACAGTTTTTGAAAAGTCCTTTATTTAACCGCATGCTGATCAGCCACCGCAGTTGTACTGTGGCAACATGGTTCGGCTGCACGAATCGCCGTCATGTTATGTTGGTAACATAGACGGCCACTAGGGCAATCACATCGACTCCAAGGGCGAGCAGGGGGTACGCGCATGGCTCCGGTGGCGCGCATGCACCCCCTTTTTGCCCACGGAGCCGATGCAAGTGCCCGGCGGTTGCGATCACCGCCGGGTTCCCGCGGTCACTTGGGGCACACCGAGAACCGGGATGTGTGTGTGTAAACACACAGTTTCCGGTTCTCTGAGGGGAGAACAAACAGATCATCTGTTCATACAGAGTATGAACAGCGATCTGTCATCTCCCCTGCACAGTCCCATCCCCCCTTCAGTTAGAACACACACGAGAACACACTTAACCCCTTCACTGCCACCTAGTGGTTAACCCCTTCACTGCCAGTGACATTTTTACAGTAATCAATGCAATTGTATAGGACTGATCGATGTAAAAATGCCAATGGTCCCAAAAATGTGTCAAAATTGTCCGACGTGTCCACCATAATGTCGCAGTCCAGATAAAAAATGCAGATTGCCGCCATTACTAGTAAAAAAAAAAAAATTATAATAAAAAAGCTTTAAAGCTATCCCCTATTTTGTAGACGCTATAACTTTTGTGCAAACCAATCAATATACGCTTATTGCGATTTTTTTCCAAAAATATTTAGAAGAATAAATATCGGCCTAAACTGAGGGAAAAAAATGTTTTTTTATATATTTTTGGGGGATATTTAGTATAGCAAAAAGTAAAAAATATTGCGGTTTTTTTTTAAATTGTCGCTCTTTTTTTTTTATAGCGCAAGAAATAAAAACCGCAGAGGTGATCAAATACCACCAAAAGAAAGCTCTATTTGTGGGAAAAAAATTACATCAATTTTGTTTGGGTGCAATGTTGCACGACCGCGCAATTGTAAGTTAAAATGACGCAGTGCCAAATCGCAAAAAGTACTCTGGTCAGGAAGGGGGTAAAATCTTCTGGGGCTGAAGTGGTTAAAGTGCATGTAAATCCAATTCATGAAATTTGATCTAGGCACATATACTGTATCTGTAGTGTTTACTTGTGACTCTCCAAAGCTCTGAGTCCTATGGCTTTCTGCTGTTTCGTTCCTCTGATTTCAGAATGATAACTTCTGACAAGTTCTCCGAAATGGGAGATAAAAGCAGCCTGAAATGTGTGTCGGGGGTGGGTGCTATAAATCGACTAGCAGAGAGCTTGCCTTGTCACAGCACAGCTCTGAAAGTATCTTTGTTTTTCTGCCTATGTTTAGTGGGGGGCTTTCCTCCAATCAGCTGTTACACAGAGTAAGCCAAGACTACACTCCTACTGCTGAATGAGGAAGTGAAAATTCTAACACGATGTAAGAATTCTGAAGAATATAACAAGCTGAAGACAGCAGATATGCATGTAAAACGTATGTAGGGATATTTGTTTCATCCCTGTGTATCATCTGAGGCTGTTTACTTTACTGTTTTCATTCACAGTAAAAAAATAAAAAAATATAAATTATTAATTTATGTCATTTAATTGAAAAATAAACCCAGTGACGTCACCGGGTGGCATCGCCCCTTAGTTATTTAAGAATGGTCAGGCGGCAGAGCTGGCAAATGATGGGAGCAGATTTTTTTTCTTTTTTCGGGACAGCGGTGGTGGTGGGCATCATGCTTGACAATAGCTCTACACTGGGCGACATTTTAATACATTCTATTTTTTAAATAAAGGACTTGTCAAAAACTGTCCAATGTCTTTTTTTACACTACACCCCTTATTCATTTACATAGGGGAACAGGAACTGGGGGCCCGCTTGTTAAAGGGGGCTTTCAGAGTCCAATAAGCCCCCCACCTGCAGACCCCTACAACCACCAGCCAGGGTTATGGGGAAGAGGCTCTTGTCCCATCAACATGTTAAAGGCATGTGGCCTGGTATGGTTCAGGAAGGGGGCATTCACTGGTCCCCTCCCTTCCTTGACCTGCCAGACTGCATGCTTGGATAAGTGTCTGGTTTGGATTTTGGGGGGACCCCAGACCATTTTTTAAAAACATTTTGGTGTGGGGGTTCCCTTTAAAATCCATAACAGACCCAAAGGAGGGGGGAGACCATTTTTATTCTTTATTTTTATTGCTGACATTTTTTTACATACAGCTGTTGGCAGGGAATTCTGCTGACAGCTGATGACTTATTGGTTGTTAAGGATGCGGGGGCTGACCATTCCTTAACAACCATGACCGTTACTGGTTGTTAAGGAGGCCAGCAGCCGTCCCCTGCTTGACAACCAGCGAGTGAGAGCCGGCTTAAATTACAGCAGGCTTTCACTACTAAAATACCGCAAGAAGGGGGCGTGGTGACTGTGCTTGAAGATGGCCGCATCTCTCTAGAGCTCCGCTCCACTTCCGGGGGAAACCAACACACATCAGGCTCCTCCACCCGCACAGCTGCCATCCACCTTCACCCAGAGCTCCCACTATCCCATTGGCATGACACGCCGCAGAAAAAATCAGCTGCTGCTGAGTAAGATAGCATGCTTCTTCAATGCCGTAAAAACCTAGCAACAGTGTCACGGCGCTGACAGCTGGAAAAGGTCTTTGGGACCCAGCATCTGTCAGGACACCAACAACAGGAGAAGGGCTCTAGGACCCAGCTTCCCCAGCAGCACATCACATGGGCCTTTATAAGAAAGTGTATCAGTGCTTGAAGTTGCTGACTGATCTCAGCTTGTTACCTGTGTTCCTGTGATTCCTTGATCCCTATTCTGTGTTCCCTAGTTTCTGACCTGTCTGCCTATCTCCAATTCCTGACCCCAGCTAGTCTCATGGATATCCTCTGCCTGCTTCTTGTATTTGACCCGGCTTCCACCTGACTTCGTCTGCTCTGCTTTAAACCTGGTTCTGATCTTGGCTTGTGTTGACTACTCTATTATCTCAGTGACTTTACAGACCTGTCTCACCTTACAGGTGCCACCTGCCTGCAGACTCTGTTCATCACAACAGCAGCATTCCTGAGAACATAAACGGCGCTGCCCTCTATGCCAATTGATGGGTGCCAAGTGAAATAATATATCACAAGGTTCACACTAAGTCAAGATGACTGCGATACATAAAATCTCCACCGGTATCAGACCATACTATAATTTAAGCCAAAAAATGAAACATATAATTGGGGATAAGCAAATTAGCAGAATCACCAATACTAACAGTTGCTAAAATAAGATGTGTTCCCCCTATGGGGTATAAGTGTCATCCAGAGTGAAATTATACCTGAGTGATAAGATAAAAATTCCTAGGTTTAGAAAGTTAAAGTAGGACAGTGCAAACCAAAAAACAGTGTAAAAAATAAGTGTAAGAAATAACTTTTTACCCCAAAAAATTCAAAAGTATTGGGACAAAATGGCGCCAAAGAATATTCAAAAGTATTGGGACAATAATGAAAAAAGATATAAGTGTTATGCAAATATAGTCAGTGTAGTATCTACGTGTCCCCTTCCGTGTTTGTATGCAGGAAATCTTACAAATAATTGTGTTTGACCCCAATATTCAAAAGTATTGGGACAGAGAGACGTTTTAAAAAGCGTGAAATGTAATATGTCCTTTTGTGCGGTACGTGAGTTGCCCTTCAATGTGATAAGCAATCAATATTAAGACCTCTCCCAATGTTAAGTTGCAGTTCATAAAAAGTATGTGCAGGTAATTATATCTTTTGTATATATCAGATAGTATGGTTAGTTTATAAGAAGTTCATATGTATAATCCATCCAGGACAAATGTTGTTAACCAAGTAGGGGAAACAGAGTTCGGCTGAGGATGCCGTTTTTTTCACCCAAAAAGGTTACACCATGGTGACTTCTGTGCGATATTTTCATAAGGTGACTTGAAGTGCTTACCCCCCTCTGCTGCCCCACTCACCAGATATAATCACCCCTGCAGGGGTACCGAGAAACAAAGTGGGTGCCTCAGGGCGAGAGATGTTCACTTCCAGAGTGCTTCCTTTTCTTGTGTTTTATATGATCCTTATAGCTGTTCCGGGATAAATGTGTGCTCTGACATGACCATTCTACTCCAGCAGTAAACCACCTAAAGTTGTTAAACACTCCAGGAGTCCAGAGAAAAGAGAAACACAAGGGGCTGCCTTCGTGAAGTATGTCAAAGTATTTATTCCTTAGAAGTAAATTCAATCCAAACAGTGCAAGCCAAAATGTATATAAAAAACAGTGCTGTAAGCAAGGAGGGAACCAGCAGCGAGTATGCAAGCGTGCGTCCCAACTTGCGTTCCAGCGTCCACTTCCAGGTATGACGTGTGAGCGTGACTCCGCCTTACGCGTTTCGTCATAGGACGTTTTCAAAAGCGGTGTACACGCCTACGCTTCACACTATAATATAGTCATGCAGGCAACTACACCACTCCCCTTATTATGGTAATGTCGCTCGGGGGGAGGGTATATTGTTGCCACTATACTACGGAGATATATTCGGCCCATATGGCAAAAACTAAGCTCTGTTTAATCTTTCTGCCTGATATTTACCGCTGCTTGTACTCCAATTACTGATTGTGTTAGGAAACCCCTGCTTCTGAATACATTGCATTCAGGACGGGTATAAGTCAGTATGGGAGCAAAATCTTTTGGTGTAGTATATATTATTGAAGACAGAAAGCGGTGAATAGGCATCAGTATACCTAGAATCACATTAGCTGCTTAGGTTATGCCAGTTGGTAAAAACAATCCTAATTGTAGGATATATGAGAAGTATCCATAAAAACATATAAAAATACATAAAAAATAGGTCTGTGTAACAAACTTCTTATAAACTAACCATACTATCTGATATATACAAAAGATATAATTACCTGTACATACTTTTTATGAACTGTAACTTAACATTGGGAGAGGTCTTAATATTAATTGTTTATCACATTGAAGAGCAACTCACGTACCGCACAAAAGGACATATTACATTTCACGCTTTTTAAAACGTCTCTCTGTCCCAATACTTTTGAATATTGGGGTCAAACACAATTATTTGTAAGATTTCCTGCATACAAACACGGAAGGGGACACGTAGATACTACACTGACTATATTTGCATAACACTTATATCTTTTTTCATTATTGTCCCAATACTTTTGAATATTCTTTGGCGCCATTTTGTCCCAATACTTTTGAATTTTGGGGGGTAAAAAGTTATTTCTTACACTTATTTTTTACACTGTTTTTTGGTTTGCACTGTCCTACTTTAACTTTCTAAACCTAGGAATTTTTATCTTATCACTCAGGTATAATTTCACTCTGGATGACACTTATACCCCATAGGGGGAACACATCTTATTTTAGCAACTGTTAGTATTGGTGATTCTGCTAATTTGCTTATCCCCAATTATATGTTTCATTTTTTGGCTTAAATTATAGTATGGTCTGATACCGGTGGAGATTTTATGTATCGCAGTCATCTTGACTTAGTGTGAACCTTGTGATATATTATTTCACTTGGCACCCATCAATTGGCATAGAGGGCAGCGCCGTTTATGTTCTCATTTTACTTATTTATTGAAAAATTAGACCCTTAGGGGTACTAATTAGAGATAGGCAGCAGCTCTTACTCAGTCCTAAGCGCGGATTTATTCTTTTATAACAGCAGCATTCCTGAGCTTTCTGCAAGCAACTTCACCGGCGACCTGTGCTACTTTGTGCCCTACTCCTTTCTCACATTCAGGGGAGTCGTCTGGAACTTAGCTGCAAAGGAAGCCCTCTCTCCATTGGCCTCTAGCACCTGGTAAGTGATAGTATCAGTCAGCCATTATGTCTCAGGCTGAGAGAGGTGCTTCTGCCCTGGAAGCTCTGTGTCAAAAGATGACAGCCCTAACACAAGCCATCAAAAACCTGCAAGATGGATACTTCCAGCTTGAGGAACGTCCCCATACCCTCACTGTTTTAATGGCTCCCGCCGAACCCGACCTGGCCACAAGCTCCGCCTCTGCAACAGCACCCTCCAATTCAGCTGCTGCTGCTCCACCTGCTATGTTACTGCCTCTCCCAGAACCCAGAGTCCCCATTCCAGAACCCTTCTCCAGGGACAGAAGGTTCAGGGCCTTCAAAAATGCCTGCGAACTTTACTTCGCCCTGCAACCTAGGACTTTCGCACTTGAGACTGTCTGAGTGGGGTTCATCATCTCCCTCCTATCTGATGAACCACAATCCTGGGCTCATAACCTGCTTGAAAAGAGGGATGAGGTGGTAAACTCAGTCACCACATTCTTTGAAGCCATGGCAGTGTTATATGATGACCTGCAGAGAACCGTAGGTGGGCAGCTGATACAGGTTAAAATGATGCGGCTCTAGAATTAGAATTCTGCCTAGGCCTGTCCGAAACCCTCAAGGATGAGCTAGCCAGGTCTGAGGCTCCTGCTACACTTGAGGCTCTCACTCAAGTTTCTATTCAGATGGACAGGCGCCTGCGGGAGCAGCGCTCTGAGCTATCCCAGAACTTTAAGCCAACTTGGGTATTACCCAAAGTCACTGCCCCAGCAGTCCCTGGCTCCATTCCTCCAACCTCCACTACATCTGATGTAGAGACTATGCATATAGGTCTACTCTGACCCTCTTTGAGCCCGGAAGAATGGGAACGTAGTTGCCTAAACAACCTATGCATCTATTGTGGAGCTGCAGGCCACTTCCTACGTAACTGTCCCATTCGGCCATGTAGATCCAGGCACCTATATCCCTCATACCTCCAGCTATCCGGGACTGTGTCTATTTACATAATTTTTCCTATTTCTTTGCAGGTGGCTGGAAAGGAGGTCAAATTACGGGAAATCGTTGACTCAGGAGCATGCAGCTGCTTCTTAGATTCTAAGATAAAGACTTACATATTCCTCTCCTTTTCAAGAAAAAAAGACTGGAAATACACCTCACTGATGGCACTCCACCTAGCTCAGGGCCTGTTACGCAAGAGACTGTCCCCATTCTTGCATCCTCAGACACTGGTCATCGGGAATTTCTCAGGGAATTATCAGATCTCCCATTTTCCCAGTCATCCTGGGGATACCTTGGCTGCAGGCCCACAACCCATCAATCAACTGGTCCAAAGGGGAGGTCACCTTTTCCTCCAGCTACTGTCTCCAACACTGTGGCATTCCCATACAAGTCGACCCACCTGTGTGCCTAACTATTCAACCTTCTTACAGATACCAGTCAGCTTGTTCCCTCAGTTTACCATGACTTCCTTGACGTCTTCGACAAGAAGAAAGCCGATACCCTGCCTCCACACCGGCCCTACGACTGCCCCATTGAGTTGCTTCCTGGAGCAGAGATTCCTTTTGGGCACATCTTCCCATTATCCACGGTTGAGTTGGAAGCTCTCAGGCAATATATTGATGAGAACCTGGCCAAGGGTTTCATTTGTCCTTCCTCCTCGCCTGCAGGAACAGGCATTTTCTTTGTTGAGAATAAGGACCACTCCCTCTGGCCATGTATTGACTACAGGGAGCTCAACAAGATCACTGTCAAGAACAGGTACCCTCTTCCGAACATTCCAGAGTTGTTCCAGAGGTTCTGAGCAGCCCGAGTGTTCACCAAGCTGGACTTGAGAGGGGCCTACAACCTGGTCCACATTAGAGAGGGGGATGAATGGAAGATGGATTTCTGAACCCGCTTTGGTCATTTTGAGTACCTCATGATTAGGGATGAGCCGAACACCCCCCGGTTCGGTACGCACCAGAACCTGCGAACGGACCGAAAATTTGCACGAACGTTAGAACCCCATTGACGTCTATGGGACTCGAATGTTTGAAATCAAAAGTGCTCATTTTAAAGGCTAATTTGCATGGTATTGTCCTAAAAAGGTAAAAAGTAAAATATTCCTTTAAATATCGTACCTGGGGGGTGTCTATAGTATGCCTGTAAAGTGGCGCGTGTTTCCAGTGCTTAGAACAATCCCTGCACAAAATGTCATTTTTAAAGGAAAAAAAGTCATTTAAAACTGCTTGCGGCTTAAATGTAATGTCGGGTTCTGGCAATATGGATGAAAATCAGTGAGACAAACAGCATGGGTACCCCCCAGTCCATTACCAGGCCCTTTGGGTCTTGTATGAATATTAAGGGGAACCCCGCACCTAAATGAAAAAAAGGAAAGGCGTGGGGCCACCAGGCCCTATATACTCTGAACAGCAGTATACAGGCGGTGCAAACAAGACAGGGACTGTAGGTTTGTTGTTAAGTAGAATCTGTTTGTAATTTTGAACTGGTACATTTTGAAAGTATTTAGCTCCAGCCAAAAGATCTATTTTAAGCTTTTTGGAAAACATAGGGAAGGGTTATCACCCCTGTGACATTTGTTTTGCTGTCTGTGCTCCTCTTCAGAAGATTTCACCTCATTTTTTGTCCCAATGACAAATGTTTTTTTGAAAATTTGGTTTTTTTTTGTGAAACAAGGATTGGTAATAAAGCATCAGTGGAAAGGAGAAACGTTTTTTCCCATATTAACTATTATAGGAGAGAATTTCCCTTCCTAGGGGTAGATTTCATCTCACTTCCTGTTGTCTCCTTCCATTTGCAAGTAGGAGTCGTTTGTAAGTTGGATGTTTGAAAGTAAGGGCCTGCCCTATATACTCAGCAGAAATTTGGGCCTTAGGTGTTGTTGTGGCCACAACACTGTAAGCCCTCATAGGGCCCTTCTGTGAAATATTAGATCAAGAATTGTAATTACATGCCCCTGTTGAACAGGGGCAGAAAAATTGGGCCTTTGGTGGTGGTGGTGCTAGTGGCACAACACTGTAAGTCCTCACTCGCTCTTGATGGGCGCAAAAACGGGCCCTGCTGTGAAATATTAGATTAAGAATTCTAATTACATGCCCCTGTTGAACAGGGGCTGGAAAATTGGGCCTTAGGCACTGGTGCTGGTGCCACAACACTGCAACCCCTCACAGATACTCTAGTTGGAAAGCTGAAACAAGGCCTGCTGCAAAGTATTGCATCAAAAATTGTAATTACACGCCCCTGTTAAACAGGGGCTGAAAAATTGGGTATTAGGCACTGGTGCTGGTGCCACAACACTGCAACCCCTCACATATACTCTAGTTGGAACGCAGAAATGAGCCCTGCTGCAAAGTATTGCATCAAAAATTGTAATTACACACCCCTGTTAAACAGGGGCTGAAAAATTGGGCCTTAGGCACTGGTGGCGGCGCCCAGAACCAAAAATATTCTTACAAGCTATCAGCGTGATCATTGAGGAGGAAGAGGATAATTACTCAGGATAGTCACTCAGCATCAGCATAGGCAGTCTTTGAAGGGATCTGAGATTTCAAAAAAAATTATTCGGTTACATCAGCATCAGGTGCTTGGTAGCTGGTGGTGATCCAAGACTGATTCATTTTTATGAAGGTCAGTCGATCGACCGAGTCGGTGGACAGACGCACCCTGTGATTGGTTACAAAGCCTCCAGCAGCACTGAATGTGCGTTCCGAAAGAATGCTGGATGCAGGACAGGCCAGTAGCTCAATTGCATACTGTGCAAGCTCTGGCCAGTGATCCATCCTCAAGACCCAGTAACCCAGAGGATTTTCAGTGGGAAAGGTGTCCAAGTCAGATCTTGCCCCTAGGTATTCCTGCATCATGTAAAACAGACGCTGGCGATGGTTGCTGGAACCGATCATACCTTGGGGCTGTGGACTAAAAAATTGTCTGAACGCATCGGTCAGATGGCCACCTTCTCCACCGCTCCTTCTTTGACTGACCAAAGCCTCAGCAACACGTTGTCCAGAAACAGGAGTTTGTAACCTCTCAGTCTCTGGGAATGCGTTGCACAGATCATTCTGCAAGGCCTCCCGAAGATGTTTCATCCTCTGCTCCCTCTGTGATGGCAAGATAAGGTCCGCAACCTTACCCTTGTAATGTGGATCAAGGAGGGTTGCCATCCAGTATTGGTCCTTCTCCTTGATACCACGAATACGAGGATCCTTCCGCAGACTTTGCAGGATCAGGGAGGCCATGCAGCGTAGGTTTGCTGAGGCATTCGGTCCGGAGTCCTCTGGGTCACTAAGGATGACATGGTCCGCAGCCACCTCCTCCAAGCTACTTACAAGTCCATGTGTTTCTTGGGACTGATCCCTTAAAGACTGCTGCTGATGCTGAGTGCCAGGCTCCACCTCCATACTGACACAATCCTCCCCCTCATCCTCTTCCTGTGTGATCGGCGGGCACGCAGGAACACTGTCTGGATAAAGGGGGCCTTGAGAGCTAAGGAAGTCCTCCTCTTCCTGCCTCTGTTCTGCCTCAAGTGCTCTGTCCATTATTCCACGAGGCGTGTGCTCCAACAGGTGGACAAGGGGGACAGTGTCACTGATGCATGCACTGTCACGGCTCACCATCCTCGTGGCCTCCTCAAATGGTGACAGGACAGTGCATGCATCCCTGATCATGGTCCACTGGCATTGGGGAAAAAAACAAGCTCCCCTGACCCTGTCCTGGTGCCATAGTCGCACAGGTACTCATTGATGGCCCTCTGCTGCATGTGGTGCTGCTGCAGCATGGCCAACGTTGAGTTCCACCTGGTGGGCATGTCACAGATTAGGTGGTTCTTGGGCAGGTTAAACTCCTTTTGGAGGTCTGCCAGCCGAGCACTGGCATTATATGACCAGCAGAAATGCACAGAGACTTTCCTGGCCTGCCTCAGGACATCCTGTAAGCCCGGGTACCTGCCCAAGAACCGCTGCACCACCAAGTTAAGGACGTGAGCCAAACAGGGCACATGGGTCATTTGTCCCTGTCAGAGGGCAGAGAGGAGGTTGGTGCCATTGTCGCAAACCACCATTCCTGCCTTAAGTTGGCGTGGCGTCAACCACCTCTGAACCTGTCCCTGCAGAGCTGACAGAACCTCTGCCCCAGTGTGGCTCCTGTCCCCTAAGGAAACCAGCTCAAGCACCGCATGGCATCTTTTTGCCTGCATACTTGCGTAGCCCCTTGAACGGCTACGGAGCAGCGCTGGTTCCGAGGACAAAGTACAGGAAGAGGCCATGGAGGAAGAAGAAGAAGAGGGGGTGGAGGAGAGAGGTGTGTCACAATCATTAGTAGTGGCATTTTGGAGGCGTGGTGGCGGAACAACCTCCAACACTACTGCACCTTGTCCTGCATCCTTCCCAGGTGCCAGCAGAGTCACCCAATGCGTGGTGAAACTTAGGTAATGTCCCTGTCCATGCCTGCTGGACCATGAGTCAGCGGTAATATGCACCTTACCGCTGACCGCCCTGTCCAGCGAGGCCAAGACATTGACTTCCACATGCCGGTAGAGAGACGGAATCGCCTTCCGTGAGAAAAAGTGGCGTTTGGGTACCTGCCACTGAGGAACCGCACATTCCACAAACTCACGGAAAGGGACAGAGTCTACCAACTGAAAAGGCAGCAATTGAAGTGCTAGCAATTTTGCCAAGCTAGCATTCAACCGCTGGGCATGTGGATGGCTGGGAGCGAACTTCTTTTGGCGGTGCAGCAGCTGGGGCAGGGAAATTTGCCTGGTACAATCTGACGTCGGTGTACCGAAAGCAGATTGCCCACAAGTACTTGGCTGTGACACATCTAATTCTATACCTTCATTCCTCTCAGTGCAGGTCTCAGAGAGGACTGAAGGTATAGTGGGGTTGGAGATCTCACCTGATGAGGAGCAAGGAGAGGTCCTCTTTGTTCTTTGGTGTGGGCCTTTTAAATACGCTTGCCAACGAACTGCATGGCAGGTCAACATATGTCTGGTCAAGCATGTGGTGCCCAAGCGGGAGATGTTTTGGCCACGCGAGATACGCTTGAGACATATGTTGCAAATAGCAGCAGTGCAATCTGATGCACTCGTCTCAAAAAAGGCCCACACCAAAGAACTTTTTGAATAACGCGCAGAGACTGCAGCGCCCTGCACATGCAGTGCTTTGGGGTGTGATGCAGTCAGTGTGCTGCCCTTAGGTTGGCCCCTGGAGGGCATCCTGCCTCGTTAGTGATGTGCCGCCTCTTCTTCCTCCTCCTCTCTCCTATCAGGCACCGACGTTGAGTCAGTGACTTCATCATCCCCTCCCTACTGATCACTGGAGCAAACCTGGCAGTATGCTGCAGCAGGGGGAGCATGACTGCCAGATTGCTGTCCTTCTTGGACACCCCCTCTGTCCGTGCTCACGTTACTGCCTTCATCCTCCTGGAGCATGTACCCAACACTGTGGTCAAACAGTTCGAGGGACTCCTCATGAGGACATGGTGGGGCTAGGGAAGGAGTCACTGATGACATTGAGCCGAGGGAAGAGGCCGCTGCTTTGCCAGACAAAGTACCCTGAGCATGGGTGAGAGAGGATGAGGAGGATGAGGACGGCTTGGTCATCCACTCGACCAAGTCTTCCGCATGTTGCGGCTCAACATGGCCAGCTGCCGAAAAAAAGGCCAAGCGTGTCCCACGGCCATGTGCTGATGAGGATGCACCATCTCCACGACCAGCACTGTTGCCTCTAGACACAGAGCCTGCTTGCCCTCTTTTATTGGCTTGTGACTGTCTGCCTCTCCTTGTTGGCCTTCCAGACATACTAATGGCCTGTAGCTGCTCTAAGCTGGGATATATATATATATATATATATATATATATATATATATATATATATATATGTGTGTGTGTGTGTGTACTGATACTGCAGCTAGCAAAATCAACTGCCTGCCTGTAGTATGAGAACACCACCAACCTTCTACAGGTAGCTTTAGCTGAACACTGTGCAGAGCTCGCAAAAAACTAACTTGTAGCTTATTTAGCTGCCTGCGGTAGTGATAGGATCAGGAAAACACCACCAACCTTCTACAGATAGCTTTAGGTGAACACTGTGCAGAGCTCGCACTACACTAACTTGTAGCTTATTTAGCTAATTGCGGTAGTGATAGGATCAGAAAAACCCCACCAACCTTCGACAGGTAGCTTTAGGTGAACACTGTGCAGAGCTCGCCAAAAAATAACTTGTAGCTTATTTAGCTGCTTGCGGTAGTGATAGGATCAGGAACACACCACCAACCTTCTACAGGTAGCTTTAGCTGAACACTGTGCAGAGCTCACAAAAAAATAACTTGTAGGTTTAGCTGAACACTGTGAGGAGGATGCACTACACTAACTTGTAGCTTTAGCTGAACACTGTGCAGAGGTCACACTACACTAACTTGTAGTTTTAGCTGAACACTGTGAGGAGGACACACTACACTAACTTGTAGCTTTAGCTGAACACTGTGCAGAGGTCTCACTACACCAACTTGTAGCTTTAGCTGAACACTGTACAGAGGTCGCACTACACTAACTTGTAGTTTTAGCTGAACACTGTGAGCAGGACGCACTACACTAACTTGTAGCTTTAGCTTAACACTGTGCAGAGGTCTCACTTCACTAACTTGTAGCTTTAGCTGAACACTGTGCAGAGGTCGCACTACACTAACTTTTAGCTTTAGCTGAACACTGTGCAGAGGTCACACTAAACTAACTTGTAGCTTTAGCTGAACACTGTGCAGAGGTCTCACTACACTAACTTGTAGTTTTAGCTGAACACTGTGAGGAGGACGCACTACACTAACTTGTAGATTTAGCTGAACACTGTGCAGAGGTTGCACTACACTAACTTGTAGTTTTCGCTGAACACTGTGAGGAGGACACACTACACTAACTTGTAGCTTTAGCTGAACACTGTGAGGAGGACGCACTACACTAACTTGTAGCTTTAGCTGAACACTGTGCAGAGGAAACACTAAACTAACTTGTAGCTTTAGCTGAACATTGTGCAGTGGTTGCACTACACTAACTTTTAGTTTTCGCTGAACACTGTGAGGAGGACACACTTCACCAAATTGTAGCTTTAGCTGAACACTGTGAGGAGGATGCACTACACTAAATTGTAGCTTTAGCTGAACACTGTGCAGAGGTCTCACCACACTAACTTGTAATTTTAGTTGAACACTGTGAGGAGGACGCACCACACTAACTTGTAGCTTTAGCTGAACACTGTGCAGAGGTCACACTACACTAACTTGTAGTTTTAGCTGAACACTGTGAGCAGGACGCACTACTCTAACTTGTAGCTTTAGCTGAACACTGTGCAGAGGTCTCACTGCACTAACTTGTAGCTTTAGCTGAACACTGTGCAGAGGTCGCGCTACACTAACTTGTAGTTTTAGCTGAACACTGTGAGCAGGATGCACTACACTAAGTTGTAGCTTTAGCTGAACACTGTGCAGAGGTCTCACTACACTAACTTGTAGTTTTAGCTGAACACTGTGAGCAAGACGCACTACACTAACTTGTAGCTTTACCTGAACACTGTGCAGAGGTCTCACTACACTAACTTGTAGTTTTAGCTGAACACTGGGAGGAGGACGCACTACTCTAACTTGTAGCTTTAGCTGAACACTGTGCAGAGGTCACACTAAACTAACTTGTAGCTTTAGCTGAACACTGTGAGGAGTGCGCACTACACTAGCTTGTAGCTTTAGCTGAACACTGTGCAGAGGTCTCACTACACTAACTTGTAGTTTTAGCTGAACACTGTGAGGAGGACTCACTACACTAACTTGTAGCTTTAGCTGAAAACTATGCAGAGGTCTCACTACACTAACTTGTAGTTTTAGCTGAACACTTTGAGGAGGACTCACTACACTAACTTGTAGCTTTAGCTGAACACTGTGCAGAGGTCTCACTACACTAACTCAGTGTTTCTCAACTCCAGTCCTCAAGGCGCACCAACAGGTCATGTTTTCAGGATTTCCCTCAGATGAAATGGCTGTGGTAATTACTAAGGCAATGAAACTGATCAAATCACCTGTGCAAAATAGTGGAAATCCTGAAAACATGACCTGTTGGTGCGCCTTGAGGACTGGAGTTGAGAAACACTGCACTAACTTGTAGATTTAGCTGAACACTGTGCAGAGGTCTCACTACACTAACTTGTAGTTTTAGCTGAACTGTGAGGAGGACGCACTACACTAACTTGTAGCTTTAGCTGAACACTGTGAGGAGGACACACTACACTAACTTGTAGCTTTAGCTGAACACTGTGCAGAGGTCTCACTACACCAACTTGTAGCTTTAGCTGAACACTGTACAGAGGTCGCACTACACTAACTTGTAGTTTTAGCTGAACACTGTGAGCAGGACGCACTACACTAACTTATAGCTTTAGCTTAACACTGTGCAGAGGTCTCACTTCACTAACTTGTAGCTTTAGCTGAACACTGTGCAGAGGTCGCACTACACTAACTTTTAGCTTTAGCTGAACACTGTGCAGAGGTCACACTAAACTAACTTGTAGCTTTAGCTGAACACTGTGCAGAGGTCTCACTACACTAACTTGTAGTTTTAGCTGAACACTGTGAGGAGGACGCACTACACTAACTTGTAGATTTAGCTGAACACTGTGCAGAGGTTGCACTACACTAACTTGTAGTTTTCGCTGAACACTGTGAGAAGGACACACTACACTAACTTGTAGCTTTAGCTGAACACTGTGAGGAGGACGCACTACACTAACTTGTAGCTTTAGCTGAACACTGTGCAGAGGTCACACTAAACTAACTTGTAGCTTTAGCTGAACATTGTGCAGTGGTTGCACTACACTAACTTGTAGTTTTCGCTGAACACTGTGAGGAGGACACACTTCACCAAATTGTAGCTTTAGCTGAACACTGTGAGGAGGATGCACTACACTAAATTGTAGCTTTAGCTGAACACTGTGCAGAGGTCTCACCACACTAACTTGTAATTTTAGTTGAACACTGTGAGGAGGACGCACCACACTAACTTGTAGCTTTAGCTGAACACTGTGCAAAGGTCACACTACACTAACTTGTAGTTTTAGCTGAACACTGTGAGCAGGACGCACTACTCTAACTTGTAGCTTTAGCTGAACACTGTGCAGAGGTCTCACTGCACTAACTTGTAGCTTTAGCTGAACACTGTGCAGAGGTCGCGCTACACTAACTTGTAGTTTTAGCTGAACACTGTGAGCAGGATGCACTACACTAAGTTGTAGCTTTAGCTGAACACTGTGCAGAGGTCTCACTACACTAACTTGTAGTTTTAGCTGAACACTGTGAGCAAGACGCACTACACTAACTTGTAGCTTTACCTGAACACTGTGCAGAGGTCTCACTACACTAACTTGTAGTTTTAGCTGAACACTGTGAGGAGGACGCACTACACTAACTTGTAGCTTTAGCTGAACACTGTGCAGAGGTCACACTAAACTAACTTGTAGCTTTAGCTGAACACTGTGAGGAGTGCGCACTACACTAGCTTGTAGCTTTAGCTGAACACTGTGCAGAGGTCTCACTACACTAACTTGTAGTTTTAGCTGAACACTGTGAGGAGGACTCACTACACTAACTTGTAGCTTTAGCTGAACACTATGCAGAGGTCTCACTACACTAACTTGTAGTTTTAGCTGAACACTGTGAGGAGGACTCACTACACTAACTTGTAGCTTTAGCTGAACACTGTGCAGAGGTCTCACTACACTAACTTGTAGATTTAGCTGAACACTGTGCAGAGGTCTCACTACACTAACTTGTAGTTTTAGCTGAACTGTGAGGAGGACGCACTACACTAACTTGTAGCTTTAGCTGAACACTGTGAGCAGGTCGCACTACTCTAACTTGTAGCTTTAGCTGAACACTGTGCAGAGGTCGCGCTACACTAACTTGTAGTTTTAGCTGAACACTGTGAGCAGGATGCACTACACTAACTTGTAGCTTTAGCTGAACACTGTGCAGAGGTCTCACTACACTAACTTGGAGTTTTAGTTAAACACTGTGAGGAGGATGCACTACACTAACTTGTAGCTTTAGCTGAACATTGTGCAGAGGTTGCACTACACTAACTTGTAGTTTTCGCTGAACACTGTGAGGAGGGAACACTACACCAAATTGTAGCTTTAGCTGAACACTGTGAGGAGGACACACTACACTAACTTGTAGCTTTAGCTGAACACTGTGCAGAGGTCTCAACACACTAACTTGTAGTTTTAGCTGAACACTGTGAGGAGGATGCACTACACTAACTTGTAGCTTTAGCTGAACACTGTGCAGAGGTCACACTAAACTAACTTGTAGTTTTAGCTGAACACCGCGAGCAGGACGCACTACTCTAACTTGTAGCTTTAGCTGAACACTGTGCAGAGGTCTCACTACACTAACTTGTAGCTTTAGCTGAACACTGTGCAGAGGTCGCGCTACACTAACTTTTAGTTTTAGCTGAACACTGTGAGCAGGACGCACTACACTAACTTGTTGCTTTAGCTGAACACTGTGCAGAGGTCTCACTACACTAACTTGTAGTTTTAGCTGAACACTGTGAGCAAGACGCACTACACTAACTTGTAGCTTTAGCTGAACACTGTGCAGAGGTCTCACTACACTAACTTGTAGTTTTAGCTGAACACTGTGAGGAGGACGCACTACTCTAACTTGTAGCTTTAACTGAACACTGTGCAGAGGTCGCACTACACTAACTTGTAGTTTTAGCTGAACACTGTGAGCAAGACGCACTACACTAACTTGTAGCTTTAGCTGAACACTGTGCAGAGGTCTCACTACACTAACTTGTAGTTTTAGCTGAACACTGTGAGGAGGACGCACTACTCTAACTTGTAGCTTTAACTGAACACTGTGCAGAGGTCGCACTACACTAACTTGAATTTTTAGCTGAACACTGTGAGCAGGATGCACTACACTAACTTGTAGCTTTAGCTGAACACTGTGCAGAGATCTCACTACACTAACTTGTAGATTTAGCTGAACACTGTGCAGAGGTCTCACTACACTAACTTGTAGTTTTAGCTGAACACTGTGAGCAGGACACACTACACTAACTTGTAGCTTTAGCTGAACACTGTGCAGAGGTCTCACTACACTAACTTGTAGTTTTAGTTGAACACTGTGAGGAGGACGCACTACACTAACTTGTAGCTTTAGCTGAACACTGTGCAGAGGTCGCACTACACTAACTTGTAGCTTTAGCTGAACACTGTGAGCATTACGCACTACCCTAACTTGTAGCTTTAGCTAAACACTGTGCAGAGGTCATACTAAACTAACTTGTAGCTTTAGCTGAACACTGTGCAGAGGTCTCACTACACTAACTTGTAGTTTTAGCTGAACACTGTGAGGAGGACTGACTACACTAACTTGTAGCTTTAGCTGAACACTGTGCAGAGGTCGCACTACACTAACTTGTAGTTTTAGCTGAACACTGTGAGCAGGATGCACTACACTTACTTGTAGCTTTAGCTGAACACTGTGCGGAGGTCTCACTACACTAACTTGTAGTTTTAGCTGAACACTGTGAGGAGGACACACTACACTAACTTGTAGCTTTAGCTGAACACTGTGTAGAGCTCGCACTACACTAACTTGTAGTTTTAACGGAACACTGTGAGCATTACGTACTACCCTAACTTGTATCTTTAGCTTAACACTGTGCAGAGGTCATTTTAAACTAACTTGTAGCTTTAGCTGAACACTGTGAGGAGGACACACTACCCTAACTTGTAGATTTAGCTGAACACTGTGCACTACACTAACTTGTAGTTTTAGCTGAATATTGTGCAGAGGTCACACTAAACTAACTTGTAGCTTTAACTGAACATTGTGAGGAGGAGGCACTACACTAACTGTAAATAGTCTAGTTGCCTGACTGTGGTACTAATAGGATCAAAAGAACACCAGCAATTTTCTTCTGTAAATACTGTAACAAGACAAGCCTGCCTGTAGGAAGATAACAGGAACGGATCTAGCTAAACTGAATACAGTGTATACATATAAAAAACTTGTCATTTTTAACATTTTTGACAGTTTTTTAGTGAAATGGTAGGGGCACTTTTGTACCTCCTTACCATTTCACACGGGGGGCCGGGATCTGGGGGTCCTCTTGTTAAAGGGGGCTTCCAGATTCTGATAAGCCCCCTGCCCGCAGACCCCCACAACCACCAGTCAGGGTTGTGGGGATGAGGCCCTTGTCCTCATCAACATGGGGACACGGTGTTTTGGGGGGCTACCCCAAAGCACCCTCCCAATGTTGAGGGCATGTGGCCTGGTACGGTTCAGGAGGGGGGGCGCTCTCTCTTCCCCCCTCTTTTCCTGCGGCCTGCCAGGTTGCGTGCTCGGATAAGGGTCTGGTATGGATTTGTGGGGGGACCCCCACGCCGTTTTTTTTTTAAATTTTGGCATGGGTTTCCCCTTAAAATCCATACCAGACCTGAAGGGTCTGTCATGGAATTCAGGGGGACCCCCACGTCATTTTTTTTTAAATTTTGGCCAGGGTTCCCCTTAATATCCATACCAGATCTGAAGGGCCTGGTATGGAATTTTGGGGGACCCCCACGTAATTTTTTTAAAATTTTGGTTCGGGGTTCCCCTGTGGGGAATTCCCATGCCGTTTTTATCAATGAACATTTATGTGTATTGTCAGACCGGCAATGCAATAGCCGCGAGTAGTTTTAAATGACTTTTTTCCTTTGAAATGTCATTTTGCTGTCAGACTGTTCTAAACACGGGAAACATGCACCCCTTTACAGGCATACTATAGACACCCCCCAGCTATGAAATTTAAAGGGATATTACACTTTTATAGTTTGACTTTAAGCATTATTAAAATCACTGCTCCTGAAAAAACGGCCATTTTTAAAACTTTTTTTGCATTGATCCATGTCCCCTGGGGCAGGACCCAGGTCCCCAAACACTTTTTATGACAATAACTTGCATATAAGCCTTTAAAATTAGCACTTTTGATTATTCATGTTCGTGTCCTATAGATTTTAACGGTGTTTGCGTGTTTGAACAAACTTTTTTCCTGTTTGCATGTTCTGGTGCGAACCAAACAGGGGAGTGTTCGGCTCATCCCTACTCATGATACCCTTTGGGCTATGTAACGCCCCTGCAATGTTTCAACACCTCATGAAGGATATCTTCAGAGAGTACCTTGACCTGTTTCTGATCATTTACCTGGATGTCATTTTGATCTTCTCAGCCTGATTAAAACTCCACCGGGACCATGTCAAGAAAGTACTAAACACCCTGCGAAGTCATAACTTGTATGCTAAATCAGAAAAGTGTGAATTCGAGAAGCAGTCCAACCAGTTCTTAGGGCTCATAATCTCCACTGAAGGGATTTCAATTGACCCCCAAAAGGTCTCAGCAATCCTTGAATGGCCTGCACCCTCTAATAGAAAGGGAGTCCAAAGATTTGTTGATTTTGCCAAATTCTACCGGAGGTTTATCAAGGCTTCTCAACCATTATCTCCCCAATAACTCAGCTTACTCGCTTTCATACCTGTTTCCTCTGGAACCAGGAAGCCCAGGCAGCCTTTGAACGTCTGAAGATCTTGTTTACCTCCGCTCCAGTATTGCAACACCCGGACCCGGTACCGATACTGGTCCGGTATTCTCACACACTTTCGGTTGATGTAGAGTGGCGCACTGACGCGCCTGATTTATGTGAGTACCCCATAGGATTTTATTGTGATTAATAAACTGTTGAAACTATATCACACTATCAAGTCCTTTTTTCTACTAATAATCTGAGGTATTGTGCTGATGGGTCCAGGATTCCGATAATACTGCAGAGCCCAGTGGTGGTTCACAGGCGTGTATTGACTAAGCTTAAGTGCAAAGTCACACCCTCTGAGGTGAGCGTTTATTACCTAGGGGGGAGCACCTGAGTGAGAATACTGCGTCTTGCTTTGCATCACCCACACAATAGTTTCCAAATCGCATGGACTTTAAAGAACTTTTGAACTGACACAACTGGATGTCACATATACACAGGACCACTTTATATTTTTTTATTTTAGCCAATAAGGGTATCAACTTTTTATATATGATCCTATGAACACTATTAAAACTGGTATAATTATTAACCACATGGATGCATGCTAGCACTTTATATAAATATATCTGTTTATTCTCGTTTTTGTATGTTTATTTATTTATTCATCATAGGGGATTTTTCTATATATTTTTTACCTATTTTTTGCACCATTGTCACTTTTTAATTTCAAAAAGTTTTTTATTTTGTAATCAAACATATACAAACATGTGTAACAGCAGGTTGACAGTGTATAAAATTCAATACCCAATATAAATAGTTAGTCTTCGAGATATAGCTAAACCCAGCTGTGATACAAAAGAAGGAAGACTGAGTTGGTCGGGACAGTGTCCCGTCTATGCATAGAGTTGTTAAAGGAACCTAGAACAGTTACAACTTGCAAACTGAAAGGTGGGTTGTGTAACTGAAGTAAATGCCCTTATGGCAGTACAATGGTAGAGACAGGAAGGGCCAGGGGGGTCCCTTTTATACACCCAGCACCCCCAAGGGGATCAGACTGTGCTGGGTGGGGGTCTCGACCGTGGAACCCCCCCACCTTGTGACCTAGGGTCGGCATAAATGGTTCTAGAGTTCCTACATGCATCTGGAACTCTGGGCTGGTGATTTGTATGTGTTCCACTGTCATCCCGTTTAAACAAGGATAAAAGAAGAAAGAGAATAGGGTAGAGTTGAGAGAGTAAGAGATAAAGGAGAGGAAAGGAGAGAAGGAGGTGCTGCTTGGTGCTGTCTATCATTAATAATTTTGAGATTGGGATTTTAAAGTCTCAGTCTGGCCTACTGACAGGGAGGAGGGAGATACCCATGTACTGAGCCCACGGTTCCCATGTGGCTTAAAATTTAGTGCGGATGTCTGACAGTATACTAGATAATTTTTCTTGATTCATAATCCATGAGATCTTCCTCTGGGCCGCTTTAATGGAGATGTTTGGTTGTTATCAGGCATTAGCTAGTTTAGCGTCCACTAGTATTAAGTGGATTAGCTTCCTAGTATGTGCAGGGGTTTTTTGAATCTGTTAGCTGAGAAAGGCTATTGGCGACCGACCAACTTGTCTATAATGTTAAAGATTTTTCTCCAGAAGGGGCGTATCCTGGGGCACTCCCACTAGATGTGGGCCATTGTACCTGTAAGTTGACATTCTCTGAAACACAGAGGATCTGCAGAGGCATACATGGATGCTAATCCGAAGGGGGTATAATACCACCTCGAAATTACTTTTATACTGCCCTCTGTGAGTGACGTGTTCAAGATACCCTTAAAGGATTTAAAGCAGGCAGATTGCCAGGCCTCCAAATCCCAACTGAATTGTAGCTCCTCTTCCCACCTCATCATGAAAGGAGATTTAGAGTCTGGGAGTACCAGTGATTAGGGATGAGCTTCGAGTTTGAGTCAAACTCATGTTCGACTCGAACATCGGCTGTTCGCCAGTTCGCTGAACAGCGAACACATTGGGGTGTTTGCGGCAAATTCCAAAGCCGCGGAACACCCTTTAAAAGTCTATGGGAGAAATCAAAAGTGCTAATTTTAAAGGCTTATATGCATGGTATTGTCATAAAAAGTGTTTGGGGACCTCAGGCCTGTCCCAGGGGACATGGATCAATGCAAAAACAGTTTTAAAAACAGCCGTTTTTTTGGGAGCAGTGATACAATAAAAGTGTAATATTCCTTTAAATTTCATACCTAGGGGGTGTCTATAGTATGCCTGTAAAGGGGCGCATGTTTCCCGTGTTTAGAACAGTCTGACAGCAAAATGACATTTCAAAGGAAAAAAAGTAATTTAAAACTACTCGCGGCTATTAATGAATTGCCGGTCCGACAATACACATAAAAGTTCATTGATAAAAATGGCATGGGAATTCCCCACAGGGGAATCCCGAACCAAAATTAAAAAAAAAAATTACGTGGGGGGTCCCCCTAAATTCCATACCAGGTCCTTCAGGTCTGGTATGGATATTAACGGGAACCCCAGCCAAAATTAAAAAAAAAAATGGTGTGAGGTCCCCCTCAAAATCTATACCAGATCCTTCAGGTCTGGTATGGATTTTAAAGGGAACCCCATGCCAAAATAAAAAAAATGGCGTGGAGTCCCCCCAAAAATCTATACCAGACACTTATCCGAGCATGCAACCTGGCAGGTCGCAGGAAAAGAGGGGGGGACGAGAGAGCGCCCCCCTCCTGAACCATACCAGGCCACATGCCCTCAACATTGGGAGGGTGCTTTGGGGTAGCCCCCCAAAACACCTTGTCCCCATGTTGATGGAGGCAAGGGCCTCATCACCACAACCCATGCCTGCTGGTTGTGGTGTCTGCGGGCGGCGGGCTTACCAGAATATGGAAGCCCCCTTTAACAAGGGGACCCCCAGATCCTGGCCCTCCCTTTTGTGTGAAATGGTAAGGGGGTACAAAAGTACCCATACCATTTCACAAAAAAACTGTCAAAAATGTTAAAAATTACAAGAGACAGTTTTTGACAATTCCTTTATTTAAATGCTTCTTCTATCTTCTATCTTCTTTCTTCTATCTTCTATCTTCCTTTGGTTTCTTCCTCCATCTTTTTCTGGTTCTTCTGGTTCTTCCTCCGGTGTTCTCGTCCGGCATCTTCCTCAGCGGCGTCTTCTTTCCTTCTTCTCCTCGGGCCGCTCTGCATACATGATGGAATGATGGGAGGCTCCCGCTGTGTGACACTTTTCCTCTTCTGGCGGTTCTTAAATAATGGGGGGTGGGGCAACCCGGTGACCCTGCCCCCCTCTGACGCACGGGGACTTGACGGGGACTTCCCTGTGGCATTTCCCATGACATCAGAAGGGAAAACTGTCTCTTGTCATTTTTGTCATCAACATGGGGACAAGGTGTTTTGGGGGGCTACCCCAAAGCACCCTCCCAATGTTGAGGGCATGTGGCCTGGTACGATTCAGGAGGGGGGGCACTCTCTCATCCCCCACTCTTTTCCTGCGGCCTGCCAGGTTGCGTGCTCGGATAAGGGTCTGGTATGGATTTGTGGGGGGACCCCATGCCATTTTTTTATTTTGGCACGGGGTTCTCCTTAAAATCCATACCAGACCTGAAGGGTCTGGTATAGATTTTGAGGGGGACCCCACGCCATTTTTTTTTAAATTTTGGCCGGGGTTCCCCTTAATATCCATACCAGACCTGAAGGGCCTAGTATGGAATTTAGGGGGACCCCCACGTCATTTTTCTTTAAATTTTGGTTCGGGGTTCCCCTGTGGGGAATTCCCATGCCGTTTTTATCAATGAACGTTTATGTGTATTGTCGAACCGGTATTCATTAATAGCCGCAAGTAGTTTTAAATGACTTTTTTCCTTTGAAATGTAATTTTGCTGTCAGACTGTTCTAAACACGGGAAACATGCACCCCTTTACAGGTATACTATAGACACCCCCCAGGTATGAAATTTAAAGGAATATTACACTTTTATTGTTTCACTTTAAGCATGATTAAAATCACTGCTCCCGAAAAAACGGCCATTTTCAAAACTTTTTTTGCATTGATCCATGTCCCCTGGGGTAGGACCCAGGTCCCCAAACACTGACAATAACTTGCATATAAGCCTTTAAAATTAGCACTTTTGATTATTCATGTTCGTGTCCCATAGACTTTAACGGTGTTTGTGTATTCGAACACATTTTTTGCCTGTTCACAAGTTCTGATACGAACCAAACTGGGGGGTGTTTGGCTAAATGATCAATATTCCTCCTCTCTGCTCCGGGCCCTGTCCACACCATAGTTCATGTGTTGTTTATCTAGGCGGGAGTGGTTTTTGCGACCATATGGTGTGTAGAAAATGTGAGATTTGTTGGAATCTGAAGTGTTCTGTTGTGGGTAGCTCCAGCTTATGAATGCAATGCTTAAGGGAGAAAGGGCGTGCAGAAGAGAAGAAGTGCCCAGTTTGGTATAACCCTTGTCCATCCACCATTTGAATGCCACAATGTTCTGGCCTGGGTGGAAGTCGGGGTTGTTAAATAGATGGGATAGAGGTTTGCTGACTGAGGTTAGGGCTTTAGACTTGCGTAACTTGTGCCAGGGCGCTAGGGAGTGGGAAAGGGTAGGTGCCATTAACGGCGGACAGCATTTTGGAGAAGAACACATTAAAAAGTCTACAGTGTGGCGGGGTATTGCTTGTCTTTCAATTTGGATCCAATCTTGTTTTTCATATCTCCAATATATGATTGAGATTTGAGCTAGTCTAGCTGCGAAATAATATTGAAGTAAGTTGGGGAGCCCTAAACCCCCTTTTTTTCTGTGGCTATACATGGAGCCTTGTGGTATCCTATAGCCTGCCTTGCCCCGAGTGAATTGTAGGATCTTACTTTGAAAGGATTTGATGTGGCCCCTGTTGATTGGTATGGGGAGGGAGCGAAACAAGTATAGGAGTTTGGGGAGAAGAGTCATCATTATAAAATGTATCTTTCCTATCAAGGAGAGGTTATGGCTATCCCACACTTTGAGTTCTGTTTCCAGTTTCTGGAACATGGGGGGATAATTGTTATTATAGAGACATTCTATCTTGGGTGTTAACTTGATTCCAAGGTATTTGATAGACTTGTTGTTGCATTCGAAGGGGAAGGATTTTTGGAGCAGAGATACAGTTTGCAGATGGAGCAATATATTCATGGCTAGAGACTTGGAGTAATTCACTTGAAGCCCTGAAATGCTTGAAAATTCCTCTAAGGCCTGACGTAAATTTGGTAGGGACGTGATGGGTGAGGCGAGGAATAGGAGAATGTCGTCTGCGTAAAGTCTGCACTTGTGAGTTTGTGTGCCGCATGTTTCTCCTTTTATGTTTGGGTTCTCCCTAATCGAGATGGCGAGGGTTTCAATTGCCAAGGCAAAGATTAGTGGGGATAGCAGGCAGCCTTGCCTGGTGCCTTTTGAAATATGGATGGGGTTCGAGTAGTGTCCCTGGAGCCGTATTCTCGCTTGGGGTTTAGAGTAGAGAGATCTGATTAGCCCCATGAATCTATCACCAAACCCCCATCTTTCCAGCAGAGTGAAGATGTATGGCCAGGATACGGAATAAAATGCTTTTTTAAATCTAAAGAGAGTAACATACCTTCTTGTTTGGGTCCCCCTTCCCAGTTAGATTGAAGGATAGATATTATGTTGATCGCCCTCCTGATTTGGTCTAGGCCTTGTCTGCCTGGGATGAATCCTACTTGGTCTTTGTATATATATTTAGTTATGAAGGAAGCAAATTGATTGGCTAGGATTTTGGCTAGTATTTTAAGATCACAGTTAATAAGAGAGATCGGGCGATAGTTGCTAACTTCTTCTGGGTTTTTATCTGGTTTGGGGATCACCACTATGAATGCGGAGTTGAGCTGTATGTCTAGTGGGTCTCCTCGGGTCTTGGCATTGAAAAATTTGGCTAAATGCAGAGCTAAGATGTTAGCAAAGGATTTATAATAAGGATTATAGGAAAAAAAGGAAAAAAACTGCGCTATAAACCAAAGTGAACAATAAATCGTTGAGAAGCTGCAATCCCGACAATAAACATCAATTGTGGAGTAAACATAAAAAATAAAGAATTGCGCTAATACATGTGCAAAGTGACATAAAAAACTTTCAGTGAAAAAAGTTATTTTGATAATGGGTGTAAAATAAAAAATAAAAAATAAATATAGATAACAGTTGATTGTGATCCACTTAAATGTCCCGACAAGTGAAAACTCAGTATAATGTGTTAGGGACTCCAAATCACCCAAAAGGTACAAAGAAAAAGTCCAAGTGATAATTCAATCCGTGACAGCAAAGGAGGGTCCACCACCAGGAATAGAAGGGGTTACTCCTTACCAGATGGCCATGACCCCCACTACAGAGGATCACAGCAAGCAGACAACCTTGTAAGACAGAAAATGGAAACTTCTATCGGCATCCACCAGGGGTCATCTCACCGTCAGACACACCAGCGAAACCAATGGCAGGGATACACCCTAGAATATATAAAGGGAGCTCACATAGTGTAAAACTGTCAAGATTTATTAGAAATTTAAAACACAAAGTGAACACTTACAAAACATATGTAGATATAATAGCCTAAAGTCCGGTTCCTTGGCCACAGGAGCGCGGACAAACCCGTCCTGCTGGAATGCAACACTGTTTGGGGGTGACGTCAGCGCCTTGTCTGGCTCCGCCCTACGCGTTTCGTGACATCATCACGTCTTCCAGGGGCACAGGCGGCGCACTGTGTCACCTCCTTAAATAATCCCAAAGCAAAACCACGCCTCGCTATGGATTGCTGTATGCTGTGAGTCACCCAAGATGCATCAAAGACTTCCGGCATCCGGATGCACTTCACAGCACAAGCAACCAGCAAAGGATGTCTCGTTCTAACAATCTAAAAGAACCAATGCATATATTTAAACATAATATACATCTAGATAACATACACATAAGCAGGCAATGTGTACATACATAACATACTCGATGCATATAAGTAATTAAAGGAAAACAAGTAAAATGAGTGAACCATTTCTGCATAAACTGACAATGGCGCATTTGTAATAAGTGGATATAAAACCAAGTAATGATTTACACCAATCAAACTGGCGGGACCTGTTTGAAAAAACGAACTATTTAAAAGGGGAATTAGAGATATGTATACTTATATTCCGCCGTCTGTCTAAAACTAAACTTAAAAACCGGAAATGGGATAAATAGTGGATGGTAGTCTCCATCCAAATAATCCCACATAGATGCAACAGCGCCATCTGATGGGTAAGTCCCGAAAACACACTAAAAGATATATATCCTTTATTCAGCAACCATAATGTTGCCTTCAAAACTAGGACAGCATCTAATGGATAGGTTGGGACTGTAAAGGAAAGGGGGCTCAAAGGGACCTCTATCCAATAATTATAAATATATATAATAGAAGTTCTCCACCCCTGTAAGTTAAGTAATACAGAAACCGGAAGTGGAGTATTTTATCAATTGTGGTCTCCCTCTGAGTGTCCCCACCTCTACTCAGTGGCGCCACCTGGTGGATAAGTCCAAAAACACCAGAAAATCTCTTGTTATGGGCTAGATCACCAGAAAGTCACCATCGTGCGTAAAGTAACATCAAATGGATGTTGTGGGGATCACAGGAAAAAACATAACCCAAAGTGTAAAAAATGAGCATAGAGTTAAAAGTAAATAAAATGTTAAGAACTAAAATTAAACTGATGTAAATCAAACAGAAAATGGGAAAAAGACCAGACAAAACTGGCAATGCCTTACAGAGGGTCTACAACATATGGGCGTGTATGTATGACATATAGTTTGGCCCTGCAGATACAGAAAACTAAATGCACTAAGAGTTATTAATAAATGTGTTTACATCTGTATCTACATTTAACCCAAAAGGGGCATAAGTTCTTAATCTGTAGATCCAAGACATTTCGCATTTGGAGATTTCCCTCACAAGCGAACTCCCTCTCCAATGTGGTTTATATGTATCGATCCCAACATACAGGGTATTGGAGGGGTCCCTATCGTGTACTTCGTCGAGATGTCTCGACACAGGATGCTTATCAAAGCCCCTGCGGATATTGTTAATATGTTCGGTCAATCTGATCTTAAGGGCCCTCTTGGTCCTGCCCACATATTGCAATCCGCAGGGGCATTGTATAAGATAAACAACCCCTTCGGACGTACAGGTTATGAACGGTTTAACCTGATAGGCCCGTGAGGTGCTGGTGGACGTGAACTGACAGATTTTCCTTCCCCTACAACTATTGAGGGAGCAAACCTGACAGTTCCTGCATTTATAGTACCCTGTGAGGTCATGGAAAAAGGATCTATTGATAGTGGGTGGGTCCTGCACTGTGGGAGCAATTCTATTCCCCAATGTGGACGCACCTTTAAAAACAACACGAGGGTTTTTAGGTAGAATTGAACTGAGGACTGAGTCCGTAGTCAAAATGTGCCAATGTCTTTTTATTAGATCCTTAATCTGGCGATGTTGGGTGGAGAATGTGGTGATAAAAGGTAAATTAAAATCACCATTGACCACCTGACGTTGGCTTGTTCCTAATAGTAGGGATCTATCCTTACCCCTTACTACTTCCAACGATCTCGATAGTACAGATTGATCATAGCCTTTCTCAATGAACCTCTCAGTTAAAATAGTTGCCTGGTTGTCAAAAGTTTCGATTTTGGTGCAATTACGCCGAAGGCATGTATATTGCCCCAAAGGGACCGCTTTCAACCATGGTTCATAATGACAACTATCCAGGGGGATAAATTAGTTTTTATCAGTTGCCTTAAAGTGAGTGGACGTCACCAGTGGGGTGGGCAAGTATATAGACCATTTTTTGCAACCTTTAGTTCAAAAAGTTCCATCTTTTGTGAAGGACACCACACAAGTCATAAATATGTTGTCTCATATTGTGTGGAAGCCGGGTATACGGTTGGTCACAGCAGATGTGACCTCACTTTATATCATCATACCCCATGACTTAGGATTAGAGGCAGTAGATATGTACCTGACTAGAGACTCTGGTCTTGTTCCATCCCAAAGAAACTTTATTATGGAGCTTCTTAATTACACCGCGAGCCACAACTTTTTTTGGTTCAACCAACAGTTTTTTCGCCAAGATAGGGGTGTGGCTATGGGGGCAAAATATGCCCCCAGCTTGGCCAATTTATTTATGGCCAAGTGGGAGGAGGACGTCGTCAAGGCCTGGGACAGACCACAGGTGGTCCTGTGGGCCAGATATATCGACGACGTCCTCCTCCTATGGGATGGCAGTGAGGCAGAGCTTGTGAGGTTCATGGCTTTTCTTAATGAGAACGACAGGGGTATTAAGTTGAGTTTTGAGACCAGTGTAGTGGTGATCAGCTTCCTTGACCTTAAGATCAGGGTCCATGAGGATAAACTGGTGACGTCCACTCACTTTAAGGCAACTGATAAAAACTCATTTATCCCCCTGGATAGTTGTCATTATGAACCATGGTTGAAAGCGGTCCCTTTGGGGCAATATACATGCCTTCGGCGTAATTGCACCAAAATCGAGACCTTTGACAACCAGGCAACTATTTTAACTGAGAGGTTCATTGAGAAAGGCTATGATCAATCTGCACTATCGAGATCGTTGGAAGTAGTAAGGGGTAAGGATAGATCCCTACTATTAGGAACAAGCCAATGTCAGGTGGTCAATGGTGATTTTAATTTACCTTTTATCACCACATTCTCCACCCAACATCGCCAGATTAAGGATCTAATAAAAAGACATTGGCACATTTTGACCACGGACTCAGTCCTCAGTTCAATTCTACCTAAAACCCTCGTGTTGTTTTTAAAGGTGCGTCCACATTGGGGAATAGAATTGCTCCCACAGTGCAGGACCCACCCACTATCAATAGATCCTTTTTCCATGACCTCACAGGCTACTATAAATGCAGGAACTGTCAGGTTTGCTCCCTCAATAGTTGTAGGGGAGGGAAAATCTGTCAGTTCACGTCCACCAGCACCTCACGGGCCTATCAGGTTAAACCGTTCATAACCTGTACGTCCGAAGGGGTTGTTTATCTTATACAATGCCCCTGCGGATTGCAATATGTGGGCAGGACCAAGAGGGCCCTTAAGATCAGATTGATCGAACATATTAACAATATCCGCAGGGGCTTTGATAAGCATCCTGTGTCGAGACATTTCGCCGAAGTACACGATAGGGACCCCTCCAACACCCTGTATGTTGGGATCGATACATATAAACCACGTTGGAGAGGGAGTTCGCTTGTGAGGGAAATCTCCAAATGCGAAATGTCTTGGATCTACAGATTAAGAACTTATGCCCCTTTTGGGTTAAATGTAGATACAGATGTAAATGCATTAATTAATAACTCTTAGTGCATTTAGTTTTCTGTATCTGCAGGGCCAAACTATATGTCATACATACACGCCCATATGTTGTAGACCCTCTGTAAGGCATTGCCAGTTTTGTCTGGTCTTTTTCCCATTTTCTGTTTGATTTACATCAGTTTAATTTTAGTTCTTAACATTTTATTTACTTTTAACTCTATGCTCATTTTTTACACTTTGGGTTATGTTTTTTCCTGTGATCCCCACAACATCCATTTGATGTTACTTTACGCACGATGGTGACTTTCTGGTGATCTAGCCCATAACAAGAGATTTTCTGGTGTTTTTGGACTTATCCACCAGGTGGTGCCACTGAGTAGAGGTGGGGACACCCAGAGGGAGACCACAATTGATAAAATACTCCACTTCCGGTTTCTGTATTACTTAACTTACAGGGATGGAGAACTTCTATTATATATTTTTATAATTATTGGATAGAGGTCCCTTCGAGCCCCCTTTCCTTTACAGTCCCAACCTATCCATTAGATGTTGTCCTAGTTTTGAAGGCAACATTATGGTTGCTGAATAAAGGATATATATCTTTTAGTGTGTTTTCGGGACTTACCCATCAGATGGCGCTGTTGCATCTATGTGGGATTATTTGGATGGAGACTACCATCCACTATTTATCCCATTTCTGGTTTCTAAGTTTAGTTTTAGACAGACGGCGGAATATAAGTATACATATCTCTAATTCCCCTTTTAAATAGTTCATTTTTTCAAACAGGTCCCCCCAGTTTGATTGGTGTAAATCATTACTTGGTTTTATATTCACTTATTACAAATGCACCATTGTCAGTTTATGCAGAAATGGTTCACTCATTTTACTTGTTTTGCATTTAGTTACTTATATGCATCGAGTATGTTATGTATGTACACATTGCCTGCTTATGTGTATGTTATCTAGATGTATATTATGTTTAAATATATGCACTGGTTCTTTTAGATTGTTAGAACGAGACAACCTTTGCTGGTTGCTTGTGCTGTGAAGCGCATCCGGATGCCGGAAGTCTTTGATGCATCTTGGGTGACTCACAGCATACAGCAATCCATAGCGAGGCGTGGTTTTGCTTCGGGATTATTTAAGGAGGTGACGCAGTGCTCCGCCTGTTACCCTGGAAGACGTGATGATGTCACGAAATGCGTAGGGCGGAGCCAGACGAGGCGCTGACGTCACCCCCAAACAGTGTTGCATTCCAGCAGGACGGGTTTGTCCGTGCTCTTGTGGCCAAGGAACCGGACTTCAGGCTATTATATCTACATATGTTTTGTAAGTGTTCACTTTGTGTTTTAAATTTCTAATAAATCTTGACGGTTTTACACTATGTGAGCTCCCTTTATATATTCTATGGTGTATCCCTGCCATTGGTTTCGCTGGTGTGTCTGACGGTGAGATGACCCCTGGTGGATGCCGATAGAAGTTTTCATTTTCTGTCTTACAAGGTTGTCTGCTTGTTGTGATCCTCTGTAGTGGGGAGTCATGGCCATCTGGTAAGGAGTAACCCCTTCTATTCCTGGTGGTGGACCCTCCTTTGCTGTCACGGATTGAATTATCACTTGGACTTTTTCTTTGTACCTTTTGGGTGATTTGGAGTCCCTAACACATTATACTGAGTTTTCACTTGTCGGGACATTTAAGTGGATCACAATGAACTGTTATCTATATTTATTTTTTATTTTACACCCATTATCAAAATAACTTTTTTCACTGAAAGTTTTTTATGTTACTTTGCACATGTATTAGCGCAATTCTTTATTTTTTATATTATAATAAGGATTATGCCCTGTACACACGATCGGACATTGATTGGACATTCCGACCACAAAATCCGTCTGATTTTTTCTGACGAATTTTGTGCCAAACTTGTCTTGCATACACACGGTCGCACAAAGTTGTCGGAAAATCAGATAGTTCTGAACGCGGTGAAGTAAAACATGTACGTCGGGACTATAAACGGGGCAGTAGCCAATAGCTTTAATCTCTTAATTTATTCTGAGCATGCGTGGCAATTTGTGCGTCGGATTTGTGTACACACGTTCAATATTTAAATGATCGGATTTTGTTGTCGGAAAATTTTATATCCTGCTCTCAAACTTTGTGTGTCGGAAATTCCGACTGAAAAAAGTCCGATGGAGCCCACACATGATCGGATCGCACACAATCCAATCGCACTTTTCCCGTCGGAAAATCCGACCGTGTGTACAGGGCATTAGAAAGTCCGTCCAGACCTGGGTCAGATCCGCTTCTAATGAGTTTTTATGATCCTGGGACAAAAGTGGGATGGGTAAAATATCTAGGAAAGTTTTGATGGCCTCAGTGTTTTTCGGAGGGGAGGCTGTGTACAGTTTCATGTAGAAGGTCTAAAAAGTGTCTAGAATTTTCACTGGATTGACTGTGAGGCCGTGTCCGGGGATTCTGATTTGGGGCATTGTGTTTAGTTGTATTCTGGGGGATAATTTAGCTGCCAACATGGAGCCAATCCTATCCTTCTGTGTATAGTGTTTGTTTTAACTCCATGCTTTTTTCTGCTTGTGCTGTGAGGGCTAAATAAGTTCCAGTTTGATTTTATCTATTTGTGGTATATTATTATTCAAGGGGTTTTTTTGTGTTGGGATCTTAATGCGGCATACTCCCTTTCCAGTCTCTCAACTTCAGTGGTTCTTTCCCTTTTTATTTGAGTGGACATTTGTATGATTTCCCCTCTAATGAAAGCTTTGTGAGCCGCACAGCTTCCATTGAGGTGTCTCCTGTCGTGTTAAATTTGAAGTATTCTTTCAATGACTTTTCAAGCATCGTGACTCTGATTGGATCCGCTAGGAGGGATTCATTCAGTCTCCAGGGTTTTAGTCCAGATTTTGGGGTTGTAAGTCGGAGGGACATGCTTACTAACGCGTGATCTGAGAGGATTGTGTCTCTGATTCGGGATTGGGTGACTGCAGGTATCGATTGTGTGTGTAATAGAATGTGGTTTATTCTGGCGAATGTGTTGTGAGGGGCCCAGTAGTGTGTGTAGTCTCTGGTGGCTGGATTCAGTTCTCTCCATACATCGGTCAGTCCCTGAGTATGAATCAGTTTAGCTATTTTGTGGCTGGCCTTGAGGGGGCGTGTTAATTGTTGTCCCTGGGGCTTTGATCTGTCTAAGCCTTGATCAAAGGGAATGTTGGAGTCGCCTCCGAAGATAACTGTTCCCTCTAACTGGGGTTAAGGGTGCAGAAAAGGCAGGCAAAAAACGTTGCTTGTCCTTTGTTAGGAGCATAATAAAAAAATAGGGAGTACATTTTTCCCTCCATCGTGCCTTTGGCTAATATGAACCTGCCTTCTGTGTCTCTATAATCAGAGGTCCAGTTAAATTTACAAGATTTTGAGAAGAGAATGACCACTCCTTTGGTTGTATTTTCGGCGTTTGCGAGATAGAATTTAGGATACTGCCCGTGGATGAACTTAGGACTGTACCGAACCGGGAAGTGTGTCTCCTGTATCATAATAATGTCTAGTTTGAGGGATTTATAGAAGTTGAAAATTTTCTTGTGTTTCAAAGGGGAGTTCATGCCTTGCACGTTGTGAGAGATGACCCTTAAAGTGTTTGGTGTGAAGCTTGCCATGGGAGCAGAGGGGAGGACTGTGGATACATTCATCATCACTTACCGTGGGAGGTCTTCTTTTGTATTCGGTAATACTTGTGGAAACCTCTTTGGGCCTTTTCGAGTGCTGTTTGTTCAGAATCCAGGATACGGTGGTAATTGCTAGAGATATAGTAGTTGGTGGTGTCATGATAGACAATACAAGGGGGTAAACATGAAGTGGGAAAGAATAAAGAAAAGAAGGTCTTCTCCCTAAGAAGATAGTAGGTCCCAGGGGGGATAAGGAAACCCTGGGAGCTATTGAGTCCAAAAAATTTTGGAAAATGTCTGAGCTTGACATCTCGGATGTCCTAGCCCCTGGAAGCCAAATGGATTTCAGGGGATAGTCGGAGGCACATGTGTACCGCCCCTGACCAGGGCGCTCAATATACAGAGAAGAAAAACAATATAATTTGGCTATGATACATGCATTCACGTACAGTTGTCAGGAGGGTATACTGAGGTAAAATATTTCAACCTGAGAACCTGAAAAAATTGGGGAAGTTAAACTACACAAACGGAACCTTGACTTTGAACAATTAGACCCGTCATTTGTCACACCAGAGGGATTTCTTGTTATTCCGGGTGCCCATTATATCAAAGTAGGAATGCCACAGTGATGTGTGAGGAAATACAGGTCCCTTGAGGAAACGGGGTTAAATGGGGGTGGGGGGGAGGGAGTGGGAAGGAGGATGAGTAGGGGGAGCAGAGCATTAGAGGGTGGGAAGATGTATATTCTATGGTTCAAATTACAATGTAGCAGAGAAAAGCAGACTTCACAGTATCTGTGTGACAAATGTGTCAGTTCTGAAACCTGTAGGATAAAACGTGAACCGATATAAAGGGGGTCAAGACCAGGGTGGGGGAAAAAAAAGGGGGGGAGGTAAAACTGTGCCGCATAGTGCACTTAGGAGCAAACAACAGTAGTGTGGGAATGGGTTAGAAGCTTATTGTTTTCGGGGGCCCTAAGTAAGGTGTCAGGAGAACTGACAAACATTAAGGCAGGATCAGTTGTGGAGACCTTCAGGTAGGGCCATTTTCCCCGGATCTTCTCGATTTCAGCTTTAACCATAGGGGGGTCGAAGAGCTGACGGTGGAGGTCTCTTAGTTGAGCTTGTAGAAGCAGAGGACATGTCCATTTCTGCGTCTTGATAAATAATTTTCAGGCGTAGTAGAAGCTTTTCTCCCGCAGCAAAGTTGGAAAAAGAGTGGGTTTGGCTTTTTTATCTGAATTTTACCGCAAATGGGAATGTCCACTTGTATTTTATGTCTTTCTGGGCCATGGCGGTCAGCAGGGGCTTCAGGGTGCGTCTTCGTTGGATGGTTGAGGGTGCAAGATCTGCAAAAATCTGTATTGCGTGGCCTTGACATGTCACCTGGGTTAAAGTGCGCGCCTGTTTCATAACAGCCTCTTTTACGGCATAGTGATTCGGTTTGACAATTATGTCTCTTGGCAAGCCATCTTTCCTGGGGGGACCCAGGACTCTGTGAGTCCTGTCTAGTTCTAGGCGCTGTTGATTGATGTTAGGCAGCAGAATTTTAATCAGGTCTTGGGTCGCTGCAGATACATCTGTCATGGTCTCTGGTAGTCCCCTGATCCTGAAATTGTACCGTCTGGATCTGTTCTCGAGGTCGTCTATGCATGATAAGGCGGTTTCTAGTTGGTCTAGTTGGTTTCTAGTAGTGTTTGAATCAAATCAGTATTTTGGTTAGATACTGTGGCAGTGAGTTCCGGTTTGTTTTCTATTGCCTCCATTCTGGAGCCTATGTTTTGTAGGTCAGATTTAATGTCTCCTGTTATTTTAGCTCCTGTTGGGGCCAATTCTCTTTCCAGGAGGATAGAAAGCTTGTCATATAGATCTGCTGTGGAGAAGCATTGATTTTGTGGTTGCAGGCCTGATGTGGGGAAGTCAGAGTATATTGGCCTGTTAGGTCCTGTGGGGGAAAGGGCCTGTCCTGTCATAGTGTGGTCTATAAGTGATTCCCTGGAGGTGGGTGAGGGGGTAGAAACTTGCTAACAGTTCCCAGGCAAGAGAAGGGTGTATGTCAGGGTAGCTGGGGTCAGCACTTGCCTGTACTCTGGGGCTCCCTCTGCGCTGGAAGCATGAGGCTGCTTGCTTGCCTCAGCCATGGCAGCCATCTTGGTACACCCGGCATAGGTGGACGCCTCAAATTGCAGGCCCAGGTTGCGGCGTGCAGCCATGTTGTTCATCCAGGGGGGTCTCCGGAGGTTCGGGCGGCAGGTACCCTCTTTGTTCACCCTCCTAGGGTGTGCAAAGCCGCACTAGGAGCGCCGTTGGTCTGGCGAGGTGCAGAGGATCAGGCTCTCAGGGCCATCTTGGATCCCTCACACATGCGCACTCCCATTGTCACTTTTTACAGTCGGTAAAGACTGTGTTTACCACTGTATGATTTGCATGTGTATTTATGCACTTTGGTTATCACATACACTGAGTGTATAGTCTTTTTTGAAGTGCAGCGTATATATTTGATTTGCTTATATCTGCATGATTTTATGAGATGTGTTTAATGCTTGCAGCTGGTCTACGGTGTCATTCAGGCAGTTTATAGTAAGTGCAGGCTCACAGGACATTTTATAAGTTAGTGACATAATACATCTCGTAAGGACTTTCACATTTGCTTCAATCAAAGACACATTCATGATAACTTTGTAAGCTCAATTTACAGAAAAAAATGGAGAGCCAAATGGCTCTAAATGGGACTTTACAGGCAAAATGGACAAGAGTATAGTAAAAAATATACTTTTTTAATCAGTAATTTTTTATTGAGTTTTTCACATAGTATTAGTACAGAAGGTTGAGATAGGTGGCTTAACAACATTGTTTAGTAAGTAGTATAGCATACAGTATCGACCTGTATCACAAGTAACAAATGAATACATAACCATATTGTGTTGAACTTAATGCCTTAGGAACGACACAGGTGTTTTACTGGTGGGGTCAGCACCGCCTCCACTCCCCGACACCCCATTTTGGGTACACCCTGTGCCATGGGATAGGAGACGGCTGCATCAACCACCAGCCATCAACACTTATATAACTGGCATAATCTTAAATAATACAGGTCTGCAGAACTTAATACTCATGAACAGAAAAAAATCTTGTAGACCTGCTTAATAAGTATATAGATTGCAGTGAAGAATCATTACTTGATGCGCCCCAAGTAAAAAGGGAATTTATGTGTAGCAGTCATTCAGTTGCAGAGCGCATATATTAAATATGTGTTAGACGTAAGGGGTTGCAACTACATGTCGAGTGGAAGATTGGCAGTACCATAGGGTTCCATTTTTAATTTAGAAGAGTTGAGGATTATTGTAGTGTTGTGCTCCTTGGGTCAGAGAACCAGGGTTCCCATTGGAGGAGAAACGATGTTGTGGCTTAGTTAGCTTTGGCGAAGGAGGCTTCCATTTGGAAGTGAGTGTTCAACAGAATGATAACATTTGATCTGGAGGGTGGTTGCGATGATTTCCATTTTCTTGCTAATGCTAAACGAGCTGTGATTAGAATGTGGGTCACCACAATTCTGATCTTTTTTTGCCAATTTGGGATATTGAGACCCAGAAGAAGGTCCAGCGGCTGTATTGATGACGGGACTTTGCTGACCGTTGAAATGAGGGCAGAGACTTCTAGCCAGTAGTCTCGGATGTCAGGGCATTCCCACCAGATGTGCTGAAGGGTACCCTTTCCCGTGCAGTTCCTTCAGCATTGAGACAAAGCAGATGGGTAGATTTTAGACAATCTGGCCTAGGTAAAGTACCACTTATGGAACAATTTTTGTGTGGATTCCCAGTGGGAGATACAGTGCAATGCTCGAAGAGGGAGGATCAAGGCTTTATGCCATAGTGGGGGCTGTGGTGGGGAGTCCATGAGAGAAGACCAGAAGGAGATGGACGAAGAGGTTTGGTCTTCAGAAATCGTCGTCAAAAGGTTATAGATCCACACGATACCTTTTACTGCTGGATTAGGCGTGTCATAGAATTTCAAGATACTATCCAATGAAGTGTTGTGCCCTGTGATATCCAGAGGGGAGAGAATGGATCGAAGATGTAGGTATACAAAGAATGTCATGGCAGGTAGATCGAATAGATGTTGCAGTTGAGAGAATGGGTGTGGTCCTGAAGTGGACATGAGTTGTCCCAGGTTGGTAAGTCCTTTTTGTATCCAGGTTTTGAGGGGCAAGTCCGGTGAAATCAATGCCATTGCTTGGATATGGAGTTTGGTGAGGATAGCTTTGGGTATCCCTTTGGATCTTTGTGTAATGGCCGACCACACTCGTAGTGCTGCAGTTACAGACTGTAGAAAGTGATGTTGTGGTTTCAAAGTGAGCATGGCAGCTGTCAAAACATGTTTCAGGTTAGCAGCAAGAGCCACAGATTCAATTTGGGCCCACGTTTTGTTCGATGTGGATAACCACCATTCTCGTAATTGAACCAGTACCACTGCTTTGTAGTATGCTTGGACATTGGGGGCACCCATCCCTCCATTTTTTACAGGGGATAAAAGAATGTTTTTTTTTAGTCTGGGTCGTTTCCATTGCCAAATATGTGCGTTGCTTATTTCTTGTAATTGCCCTATTTGTTTGGGTAGTAAAGGTAAAGGGATTGTACGAAACATAAACAAAATATGGGGCATTAGATACATTTTGACTTGAGCTATTCTACCAGCCCAAGAGCCATTGAAGTTACTCATATCTTTGGAAATGCGCAGAAGCCTCTCTCGTAGTTCATTGTGATCAGTGACTTGCTCGGGAAGGTTAGGTGGATCCCTAAGTATGGGAGCGATGAGCTTTTGGACTATGCGAAGGGTGTTTTCTGCGATATATGATGTTTAGTTTAAGGGTCTATCCCCAGGTTCAGCATTGTGGATTTACTGTGATTTATTTTGTAAAGAGAGATTGAACTGAATTGTTCCAGGGTTGTTTGAACACTAGGGAGGGAAGATTGAGGGTTCGTCAGGGTGATGATAACATCATTTGCATAAAGACCTATTTTATGTTCAACATCCCCTATTTTTATGCCCGAAATTGCTGGAGTGGATCTGATGAGTTGTGCAAGTGATTCCATCACCATGGTGAAAATCAAGGGGGAAAGTGGGCACCCTTGTCTTGTGCCATTAGTAATATGAAATGGGTCAGCTGTTATCCCTGACGTCCAAACTCGGGTGCTAGGGGATGAGTGTAGATTAAGTATGGCTGTGAGGATGTTCCCTGTCAGTCAGAACTTGAACATGACTTTTTCCATATATTTCCAATGTACTCTATCAAACTCCTTCTCTGTATCGAGTGAAAGGAAGAGAGAAGGCGTTTGACTGTGTTCCACCCACTGGATTAAGTCAATGAGGCATCTAGTGCCATCTGACGCTTGTCTACCGGGTACAAATCAGACTTGGTCAGGATGTATTATTTGGGGGATGATCCGGGATAGGCGTTGCGCTACTAGTTTCGCATATAATTTAGTATCAGTGTTCAAGAGTGAAATCGGGCGGTAGTTGGCCGGTTTGTCAGGGGGCTTGCCCGGTTTGGGTAAAGTGACTATTAGGGCTTCCAGGGCTTCCTTGGGAATTCGGCCAGTAGAGGTGTACTGGTTAAAAGTATTACATAGGTGTGGGGTGATCAAGTCAGAAAAGTGTTTATAGTACTCATTAGGAAAGCCATCGGGACCTGGAGCCTTGTGAAGGGGCAATTGTTTAATAGCTGCAAGAATTTCTGCAGAAGAAAAGGGCATAGAGATGGATTCTAGTTGTGCAGCAGATATAGAAGGGAGGTGAATGAACGAGAGAAACGCATCTATGTCCTCAATTTTAGGATTATTTGTTTGTTCTGAGTCCTTAAGATTGTAAAGTTTGGAGTAAAATGCACTGAATCTGTTCACTATATCACTAGGGTGAGGGGTTGTTTTTCTTTGGTCGCAGAGAGGATCAGATATCTACCGTCTTCGTCAGCCTCACAATGGTGTAGCTGAAAGGAGACTGATGAGTTAATTGCGACCATTACCCCTCTTTTTTGGCTGGGGCACTGGCGAAGAAGCAGTGCGGGTATCGTTTGTGCGTGCATTTTGGGGGGTTGTTTTTGGTAAAATGCATTTCTTGTACGCAAAATATATCAGCATGATGGAGTAGGAGGTTTCGCTTAAAGGGGGAGTTCAGATCTTTGACATTTAGTGAGGTGATTTTGACGGCCATGACCTTGGAAAGTACACTGAGATGGAGACGAAGGAAACGAGACTCCGCCCACTCTGTACCTCTTCCCACTTACGTATGGGGGAAATATCTGAGTGTGCAAATACACCAAGCAGGTCTATTATAGGTAGATCTCTACTAGGGATGAGCTTTGAGTTTGAGTCGAACTCATGTTCGACTTGAACATGGGCTGTTCGCAAGTTCGCTGAACAGCAAACAATTTGCCGTGGAACACCCTTTAAAAGTCTATGGGAAAAATCAAATGTGCTATTTTTAAAGGCTTATATTCATGGTAAAAAATGTTTGGGGACCTGGGTCCTGCCCCAGGGGACATGGATCAATGCAAAAAAAGTTTTAAAAATGGCCATTTTTTCGGGAGCAGTTATTTTTAATAATGCTTAAAGTGAAACAATAAAAGTGTAATATCCCTTTAAATTTCATACCTGGGAGGTGTCTATAGTATGCCTGTAAAGGGGCACATGTTTCCCCTGTTTAAAACAGTCTGACAGCAAAATGACATTTCAAAGGAAAAAAGTCATTTAAACTACTCGCGGCTATTAATGAATTGATGGTCTGACAATACACATAAAAGTTCATTGATAAAAACGGCATGGGAATTCCCCACAGGGGAACCCCGAACCAAAATTTAAAAAAAAAATGACTTGGGGGTCCCCCTAAATTCCATACCAGGCCCTTCAGGTCTGGTATGGATATTAAGGGGAACCCCAGCCAAAATTTAAAAAAAAATGACGTGGGGTCCCCCTAAATTCCAAACCAGACCCTTCAGGTCTGGTATGGATTTTAAGGGGAACCCCGTGCCAAAATTTTAAAAAAATGGCGTGGGGTCCCCCCAAAAATCCATACCAGACCCTTATCCGATCACGCAACCTGGCAGGCCACAGGAATAGAGGGGGGGCGAGAGAGCACCCCCCCTCCTGAACCGTACCAGGCCTCATGCCCTCAACATTGGGAGGGTGCTTTGGGGTAGCCCCCCAAAACACCTTGTCCCCATGTTGATAAGGACAAGGGCCTTATCCCCACAACCCTGGCCGGTGGTTGTGGGGGTCTGCGGGCAGGGGGCTTATTGGAATCTGGAAGCCCCCTTTAACACAGGTACCCCTAGATCCGGGGCCCTCCCCCCTGTGTGAAATGGTAAGGGTACCATTTCACTAAAAAACAGTCAAAAATGTTAAAAATGACAAGAGACAGTTTTTGACTATTCCTTTATTTAAATGCTTCTTCTTTCTTCTTTCTTCTATCTTCTATCTTCCTTCAGTTTATTCCTCCATCTTCTTCTTCTTCTGGTTCTTCTGGTTCTTCCTCCAGTGTTCTCATCCAGCATCTTCCTCCGCGGCGTCGGCGTCTTCTTCCCTTCTTCTCCTCGGGCCGCTCCGCATCCATGATGGCATGGAGGGAGGCTCCCGCTGAGTGATGCTTCTTCTCTTCTGATGGTTCTTAAATAACGGGGGGTGGGGCCACCCGGTGACCCTGCCCCCCTCTGACGCATGGGGACATGATGGAACTTCCCTGTGGCATTCCCCGTGACACCACAGGGAACTACCCCCACAACCACTGGCCAAGGGTTGTGGGGATGAGGCCCTTGTCCTTATCAACATGGGGACAAGGTGTTTTGGGAGGCTACCCCAAAGCACCCTCCCAATGTTGAGGGCATGTGGCCTGGTACGGTTCAGGAGGGGGGTCCTCTCTCGTCCTCCCCTCTTTTCCTGCGGCCTGCCAGGTTGCGTGCTCGGATAAGGGTCTGGTATGGATTCTTAGAGGGACCCCACGCCGTTTTTTTTTAATTTTAGCATGGGGTTCCCCTTAGAATCCACACCAGACCTGAAGGATCAGGTATAGATTTTGAGGGGGACCCTACACCATTTGTTTTTAAATTTTGGCCAGAGTTACCCTTAATATCCATACCAGACCTGAAGGGCCTGGTATGGAATTTAGGGGGACCCCCACGTCATTTTTTTTTTTACATTTTGGCCGGGGTTCCCCTTAATATCCATACCAGACCTGAAGGGCCTGGTATGGAATTTAGGGGGACCCCCACGTCATTTTTTTTTTACATTTTGGCCGGGGTTCCCCTTAATATCCATACCAGACCTGAAGGGCCTGGTATGGAATTTAGGGGGACCCCCACGTCATTTTTTTTTTACATTTTGGCCGGGGTTACCCTTAATATCCATGCCAGACCTGAAGGGCATGACATGATCTTGCATGTTTTCCTCAAGAACTTTCGTTCTCCCTTCAAGGCAGTCTACCCTGTCATGTATCTGAGAGACAGAAAGTTGTAATTCCCTATGCAGATCTTTTTGTGAGGAGCATGGATTTTAGCATAGATTATGTCACAGGGTTGTCTGATGCAGGAATGGCCGCCAGAGCTGGGATGTGTGCTGTGTCAATATCTCTGTCAACCCACTGATGCTTCTTATACTGTGGCTCTTTGCTGGGGGAGATGGCTGGGGAAGAAGCCAGTCTCTTACCTTTGTCTGCAGTGAGTTGTGAGGAGGAGACATCTGGCAATGGGAGGGTATCCATGTCCTCCCTGACATTATATTCAGGTGGCTGTGTTGGGTGATCCTCCTGCGGAGAGGCTAATTGCTGTGCCTCAGTGTGTGTAGGGCGGGATGCCTCTAAGGTATTCTTCCCGGTGCCGGCGCCATCTTGGGCCTCGTTCATGGCTGCGTGTGTGTAATAGTCCGTGAGGCAGCGCTGTGCTGGCGGCTTGTTCCGCCGTCTAGACATGCCCAGTATGGTCCTACTATCTTCCCCTCTTCGTGTGACCGGATCGGAGGTCGGATCTTAGCCTGAAGTTGCTCCGGATCCTGTCAGCGGTGCGGAGCTCTGGATTCAAGCCTCCATTGCGGTCCACTGCAGGCCACGCCCCCAGTAAAAAATATACTTTATTAACAGCTGATCATAACGGACAAGTCAAATAGAAAAAGAATTTAAAAACATACAATTAAAACATAACGGTTGTAAAATTTTGGCGTGAACAAAACGTTGACACCAAATAGACAGCAGTGAGCCCCTGTGCAGGTCCTGGGCCAGGACCTAGGTCCCCAAACACTTTTTATGACAATAACTTGCATATAAGCCTTTAAAATGAGCAATTTGGTTAGTGTCCCATAAACTTTAGTGTGGGTCCGCGGCTTTCGAGTTTGCATAATGTTCATTGTTCGCTAAACGTCCAAACAACCAAAGTTCAGCCAAAATTTTGCTCAGACCGATCCGTTCACCCATCCCTATTAGTGAGGATAGTTTGTGTAATGTGTCACACAAGGTGAAAGAATGGGATAAGGTGGGAGCTAAAATTGAGGGTCTCGATGTGGGATTGCACCATAGCAGATAATCAATTGTGTTGCTGGGAATTGCTTGCCTTTCCATTGCGACCCAGTCAGGTTTAGGCCCACCAGAATACACTACGGAGAACTGTACTAATTGGGCAGCTTGGTAGTACCACCGAAGGTTGGGGAGACCTAGACCCTAATGTTTTTTCCAGCGAAAGAGGACATCCTTCGCGCACCGATAACCCTTGTTCCCTCATACAAAGTGAGTAATATGTGATTGGAACTCGAGGAGCAGCTGTTTCTTTATAGGTATAGGGAGGGATCTGAAGAGGTATAAAAGACTTGGTAACAATGTCATTTTGATGGCATTTATCCTACCCAGCCAAGAGAGACCACACCTTCTAAATTCCGAAACATCGGAGGGTAGTTAACCGAGTATAGGTTGCTTATGATCCATGGAAGTCTAACTCCCAAGTACGGAGTGGAGTCAGAAGACCATGTAAAAGTGAAATGTTGTTTTAATCGTTCCACCAAATCAGCATATATCGTACCGATATATTTAATGCAACGGATTAGGATATATTAACTGTAATAGGGCGCACACACGGTCGGACTTTGTTCGGACATTCCGACAACAAAATCCTAGGATTTTTTCCGACGGATGTTGGCTCAAACTTGTTTTCTCTACACACGGTCACACAAAGTTGTCGGAAAATCCGATCGTTCTAAACGCGGTGACGTAAAACACGTACATCGGGACTATAAACGGGGCAGTGGCCAATAGCTTTCATCTCTTTATTTATTCTGAGCATGCGTGGCACTTTGTCCGTCGGATTTGTGTACTCACGATCGGAATTTCCGACAACGGATTTTGTTGTCGGAAAATTTTATCTCCTGCTCTCCAACTTTGTGTGTCAGAAAATCCAATGGAAAATGTCCGATGGAGCCCACACATGGTCGGAATTTCCGACAACACGCTCCGATCGGACATTTTCCATCGGAAAATCCGTCCGTGTGTACGGGGGATCAGACCCGAGATAGCGCCGAAGTCTCTAAGTAGCTGATGTAAAATGAGGGTGGATGTCAGTTGAGGAGTGATAAATAGGAGTAAGTCATCCGAAAAAAGAGCGCATTTGTGTTCTTGAGGGCCGCAGCACACTCCTCTAATGTCAGGATGAGTTTTAATTTGCGATAGCCAGAGTTTCAATCGCAATCCCAAAAATGTAAAGGGGAAAGGGGGAATCCCTGTCTGGTTCCTCTTCTAATATCCAAAGTATCCGAGTATCTGCCCATTAGGCATACCTGCGCACTCGGAGTCGAGTACATAATACTTCTAAATCCAGGGCCGAACCCCCACCTCTCCAGAATTACAAAGAGATACAGTATCTCACAAAAGTGATTACACCCCTCACATTTTTGTAAATATTTTATTATATTTTTTCATGTGACAACACTGAAGAAATTACACTTTGCTACAATGTAAAGTAGCGAGTGTACAGCTTGTATAACAGTGTAACTTTTCTGTCCCCTCAAAATAACTCAACACACAGCTATTAATGTCTAAACCGCTGGCAACAAAATTGAGTAAACCCCTAAGTGAAAATGTCCAAATTGGGCACAATTAGCCATTTTCCCTCCCTGATGTCATATGACTCATTATTGTTATTAGGTCTCAGGTGTGAATAGGGAGCGGGTATGTTAAATTTGGTGTTATCGCTCTCACTCTCTCTTACTGGTCACTGGAAGTTTAACATGGCACCTCATGGCAAAGAACTCTCTAAAATCTGAAAAAAAGAGCTGTTGCTCTACGTAAAGATGGCCTAGGCTATAAGAAGATTGCCAAGACCCTGAAAATGGCCAAGACCATACAGCGGTTTAACAGGACAGGTTCTATCAAGAACAGGCCTCACCAAAGAAGCTGAGTGCACATGCTCAGCGTCATATCCAGAGGTTGTCTTTTGGGATGAGCTTCGAGTTTGAGTCAAACTCATGTTCAACTCCAATATCGTCTGTTTGCCAGTTCGCCGAACAGCGAACAATTTGGGGTGTTTGCGGCAAATTTGAAAGCTGCAGAACACCCTTTAAAAGTCTATGGGAGAAATCAAAAGTGCTAATTTTAAAGGCTTATATGCATGGTATTGTCATAAAAAGTGTTTGGGGACCTGGGTCCTGCCCCAGGGGATATGTATCAATGCAAAAAAAGTTTTAAAAAACGGACGTTTTTTCAGGAGCAGTGATTTTAATAATGCTTAAAGTCAAACAATAAAAGTGTAATATTCCTTTAAATTTCATACCTGGGGGGTGTCTATAGTATGCCTGTAAAGGGGCACATGTTTCCCTTGTTTAGAACAGTCTGGCAGCAAAATGACATTTCAAAGGAAAAAAAGTCATTTAAAACTACTCGCGGCTTTTAATGAATTGCCGGTCCGACAATACACATAAAAGTTCATTGATAAAAATTGCATGGGATTTCCCCACAGGGGAACCCCAAACCAGAATTTAAAAAAAAAACTGGCGTGGGGGTCCCCCTAAATTCCATAGCAGGCCCTTCAGGTCTGGTATGGATATTAAGGGGAAGGCCGCTCCGCATCCATGATGGCATGGAGGTAGGCTCCCGCTGTGTGATGCTTCTCGTCTTCTGACTGTTCTTAAATAGCAGAGGGTGGGGTCACCGGGGGGCTCCGCCCCCCATTATTTAAGAACAGTCAGAAGAGGAGAAGCGTCACACAGCAGGAGCCTCCCTCCATGCCATCATGGATGCGAAGGGGCCCGAAAAGAAGATGAAGGCAAAAAATGAAGACAAGAAGATGAAGAGACGAAGATGAAGAGAAAAAGATGAAGAGAGAAGCATCACGCAGCGGGAGCTTTCCATCCAATCATGTATGCGGAGCGGCCCGAAAAGAAGATGAAGATAAGAAGATGAAGAGAAGAAGATGCCGCGGAGGGAGATTCCGGATGAGAACACCGGAGAAAGAAGCAGAAGATCGGAGGAAGAAGAAGATGGAGGAAGAAACCAAAGGAAAAAGATAGAAGAAAGAAGAAAGGATAGAAGATGAAAAAAAGAAGACTTTAAATAAAGGAATTGTCAAAAACTGTCTCTTGTCATTTTTAACATTTTTGACAGTTTTTTTATGAAATGGTAGGGGTAAAGTACCCCCTTACCATTTCACACAGGGGGGGGCAGGGTCTGGGGGTCCCCTTGTTAAAGGGGGCTTCCAGATTCCAATAAGCCCCCCCGCCCGCAGACCCCCACAACCACCGGCCAACATGGGGACAAGGTGCTTTGGTGGGCTATCCCAAAGCACCCTCCCAATGTTGAGGGCATGTGGCCTGGTACAGTCCAGGAGGGGGGGCGCTCCCTCATCCCCCCTGGATTTTTGGGGGGACCCCACACCAATTTTTTTATTTTGGCGCAGGGTTCCCCTTAAAATTCATACCAGACCTGAAGAGTCTGGTATGAATTTTGAGGGGGACCCCTACGTCATTTTTTTTTAAATTTTGGCGCGGGGTTCCCCTTAATATCCATACCAGACCTGAAGAGCCTGGTATGGAATTTAGGGGGACCCTCACGCCAGTTTTTTTTTAATTTTGGTTCGGGGTTCCCCTGTGGGGAATTCCCATGCCATTTTTATCAATGAACTTTTATGTGTATTGTCGGACCGGCACTTTTGATTTTGAACAGTCGAGTCCCATAGACTTCAATGGGGTTCTAATGTTCGTGCAAAGTTTTGGTCTGTTCGCAAGTTCTGGTGCGAATCGAACCGGGGGGGTGTTCGGCTCATCCCTATGCAGAGGTTAAAGGGGTGAGGGGGTCCACCTGTCAGTGCTCAGACCATACTTCGAACACAGCATCAAATTGGCCTGCATGGCTGTCACCCCAGAAGGAAGCCTCTTCTAAAGATGATGCACAAGAAAGCCCAAAAACAATTTGCTGAAGACAAGAAGACTAAGGATATGGATTACTGAAACCATGTCCTGTGGTCTGATGAGATCAAGATAAACCTATTTGGTTCAGATGGTGCCAAGCATGTGTGGCGGCAACTAGGAGAGGAGTACAAAGGCAAGTGTGTCTTGCCTACAGTCAAGCATGGTGGTGGGAGTGTGGGGCTGCATGAGTGCTGCCAACACTGGGGAGCTACAGTTCATTGAGGGAACCATGAATGCCAACATGTACTGTGACATACTGAAGCAGAGCATGATCCCCTCCCTTCAAAGACTGGGCCGCAGGGAAGTATTCCAACATGATAACTACCCCAAACACACCTCCAAGACGACCACTACCTTGCTAAAGAAGCTGAGGGTAAAGGTGATGGACTGGCCAAGCATGTCTCCAGACCTAAACCCTATTAAGCATCTGTGAGGCATCCTCAAATAGAAGGTAGAAGAGCACAAGGTCTCTAACATCCACAAGCTCTGAGATGTCATTATGGAGGAGTGGAAGAGGACACCAGTAGCATCCCGTGAAGCTCTGGTGAACTCCATGCCCAAGAGGGTTAAGGCATTGCTGGAAAATAATGGTGGCCACGCAATATATTGACACTTTGGGCCCAATTTGGACATTTTCACTTAGGAGTGTACTCAATTTTGTTGCCAGTGGTTTAGACATTAATGGCTGTGTGTTGAGTTATTTTGAGGGGACAACAAATTTACACTGTTATATAAGCCGTACACTCACTACTTTACATTGTAGCAAGGTGTCATTTATTCAGTGTTGTCATGTGAAAAGATATAATAAAATATTTACAAAAATGTGAGTTGTGTATTCATTTTATGAGATACTGTAGAGAGTTGAAGAACCGGGCCATGTAAGGAGCTAGGCAGTGACCAAAAAAAAGCAGACCGAGAAGCCATCCGGTCCTGGAGCGGAGCCTGACTTAAGAGATTTAATTGTTTTTAGAATTTCCTCTGACATAATTGGTTTTTCAAGGAGATCGCTATGGTTATTGGTGAGTTTGGGGAGGTCCCCCAAGAAGGTCTCCAATTTATGAGGGGAGAGGGGAGAGTCGGTATTGTAGAGTTTTGAATAAAAGCCTTGGAATGCTGCCATGATCCAAGCTGGGTTCTGAGTCAGGTCTCCTGTTGTGGTGCGAATTTTCAGGAATGTTAGGTTTTGAGGCTGATTGCCAGTTTAGACCCTATCTTGTCCATCTAAGCTGTTTCTCTGCTGTTGTGATTAAGGCAAGGTTAAGAAGAACTCGTGCAGATTCTAGCTGCACTAAGGTGTCTGAGTTGGGATTACGTTTATGTTGCGCAGTTAGTGAGGGTTAAGCCTCGGTCAGTTTCTGGGTGTCAGCTCTGTGTTTGCGTTTTAATTTGGAAGTGATCTGAATGAGTTTACCCCTCATGACCGCTTTATGAGCCGCCCATGAAGTTTCCGGTTTCACTGGGTCATGGTCAATGTTTACAAAGTATTCTGCCAAAGCAGATTCATACACTGAACTGGGTCACTTTATAGGCTTTTGTTAAGTCGCCCTTCCCCCCTAAGGGTCGTTTGATAGATAAGGTCATGATGAAGCGTGCCTGATGTTGGAAGTCACGACCATAGGAATACAGGTGGGCTGCAGGAAGATGTGGTCAATCCTGGCATAGGTGTTGTGTGGGGCAAAAAAATGCGCATAGTCTTCGTGCGGATTCAGTTCACTCCATATATCAACTAATCCGAGTAAGTGTAAGAGCTGCGCTATTTTTATGCTTTGTCTGAGTGGCCGTTTGGATTTTGTTTTCCCTGTCTCCTGATTTATCCAAGGAGAGGTCGAAGGCTATATGTGAATTGCCTCCAAAAATGACTGTGCCCTCAAAGTGAGACTGTAGTGATTGTGTCAGGGATAAGATATGAAAGTGTATTTCTCTCCATCAACAGTACATACAACTAGAATATGCCATCCCTCCGGGTCCTTGAGCACCCTAGAAGGGGAAAAATGGAGGCGTTTGGAGAAGCATTGCCACTCCCTTTGTTTTATTCTCCGCGTTAGCTATGAAGAATTGGGCATAGTGCTGTTGGAGAAAGGTGGGGTTGTATGATATCAGGAAGTGAGTCTCCTGTAGAAGGAGAACATCGGATTTCAGGGATTGATAGAGTTGGATAACTTTCCGTCTCGTAACTGGGGAGTTAAGCCCTTGTACATTATGGGAGACAATCTGAATGAGTGTGTTGGTAGACATTGTGTTAGTCATGGATCAGAGGGAAGAGAAACTCATAACAAAATGAATGCTTACCCATTGTGGACAGGATTCCTGACAATGCAGAGTCACGACGGACCTGTTTGAGCTCCATCCCTGGGAATGGGAGAGATTGAACTTCCTGGTAGAGCTGTAGAGAGAGAGAAGCTGAGAGAGAAGAAGTAGGGAGAAAAAGGATAAGCTAATGAGACTATGAAGGCAGCTAGTGAATGAACAATGTAACCCATGAGCCCCAAAACCTACCCGGGTTGGGAAGGGACCCGTCACTCCCCAGCCCATGACTTGAAAAGGTCGATGAACCTTGTAAAAGGAAACCTCAATCTGTCTCTGAAAGGAAAACATATGTCCCGCAGAGACAGATGGAGGCGTATTGAGACTGCTACGGCCACCCCCGCCTTAGAACAATCCTGAGACTAAAACAGTGTAGTCAACTGAACGGAGTGTCTTTAACTAGAAGAATGTGGCTAGAGCCTGGCCAGTGTAATGGTGTCCCCACCTCCCCAAAGCCCCCCTCACAGATGGCCACCGCAACATACGCCCCCCCCAGGGAGGAGGACAAGGAAACCACCACACCCGGCCCTAAGTAGCATTCTAGTGTAACTGAAGAGCACCTGGTGGCCTATAGTAGAGCCCAGTACTGCCAACGAAGAAGGAGAAGGCCCTGGAACCTTCCAGGGAGCTCATTGTGGTCACACAGAAACAGTATTAATGAGAGTCAGATCTAAATGGGGAACTAAACCTCTTGTGCAACCATAAAGCAACATGTAACTAGACTTTTGGAGAGAAGACAAATAAAACTTTTTGAACTCAAAACTTTTGAACTTAATTCTTGCACCCTAACTCACCCCAAAGAGATGTCTCCTAGAAAAAAGTAAAAAAAAAAAAAAAAAAGGGTAGTTAGTAGACATCCAGGGTGAAGATGGAGCGGCAGTCAGCAAGTAAGCAAGGACCTCCAAATGGTCCATTCAAGGAAGGATGAAGCCATGAATGCAATGACATTGCCCTGTGCAATGATTTCATGGTGACTGGGATTTCTTTTGACCTCTTGGTCTGTTGCTTCTGCCAGTTTGAGGTGAGTGGACTGGGAGTAGATGGTCTTTTTTGTAGATGAGGATGAACTTCTGCTGGTCGATGAAGGATGGATTTCCTGTGATATTAGGCCCAGGTGTAGAAACAGACGTTCTCCTTCCTGAAAAGAGGTAAAGCCATAGCCTTTGTTGCTGTAGGAGAATATCAGACGTAATGGAAAGGACCATCTGTAGGAGATTTATTTTTGTGCCAGTACGTGGAGGAGAGGTTTTAGTGACCACCGTTTCTGTACGGTGTAAGGAGAGAAATCCATGAAGATCTGGATTGGATGACCTCGGAAGACAAGCATTTCCGCTGCTTGTGACCTTTTCATCACTTCTTCCTTCACCGCATAAAAGTGGGGCTTGACTATGATGTCCCTTCGGAGCCCATCTGTATGTGGTAGTTGTAAGGCTCTATGAGCCCTGTCCAGCTCCAGGCGATGGTCCGGGATGTCTGGAATTAATTCTTTAATAAATGACCGAATAGCCGGGTGTACCTCTTTTAAAGATTCAGGCAAGCCTCTGAGTCTGAAGTTATAGTGCCTGAACTTGTTTTCAAGGTCAGTCATTTTGGAAAGTACAGTTTCTAATTGATCTTGTACATCCTGAATTCTGGCTGAGTTTTGGTTAATTTTTGCGACAGATTGGTCAGCTTTCTTTTCTATAACTTCCATCCTAAAACCCAGTTGCTGCAGGCCTGCATGGATAGAGGAAGTTATCTGGGCTGCAGTTTGTGCCAGGCCTCTGGATAGCATTTGGAAGAAGGCGGTCATCATGGAAGGAAAGTCAGTGGGAGAGAGGGGGCAGTCATAGTTTCCATTTGCACAGGAATCTAGGCCAGCCTGTGGGTCATGCATAGGGGTGAGAAGGACCCTGTCTACTGTCCTCCCGATCAGGAATATATTGGATGCTAGGAAGCGCGCAGTCTGAATGCAGTTACTCGCTATGTGATGAGGTGGAGAGGGAACCGTGGAGCCCACCATGTCCTGATCAGGACTCCTCTGTCTCTGTGATCCTGTCTTATGCTGCCGCGGTCACAATCTTGGATTGCCTGAGGGGTCTCGAGGTTAGATCCAAATGCTGAGATAGGTCCTTGTGGATGGATCCCGCTGACATCAGGTTGGTCCCCGGGTATTCCCCGATCGATTACCGTGGGAGCAGGCCCAGAACAAGCACTCTGCACACTGTGGAGGGGAAAAGATGACTGGAGCGGAGCTTCACGGCATCATGGCCATCTTGGAAACTGCTGCGCTTGCCCATAAGGCTTTCATACAGGGGATCTGTATACAACAAGGCTCTAAGGTTAAAAGTCAATACAATTCAAAGCTATCAAATTTGCTCTCGGAAATCCACTTACTTGAATCTGGAAACAAAACATCCCCTATTTACTCTCAACCACCCTCACTAACCTTAGAGGGGAACTTAGAGCCCTCCTAGCGGATAAGTATGACCGGCACTTAAGGTTTCTTAAACTTACCCATAATGCCAATGCTAACAAAGCAGGAAAGCACCTAGCCAACAGACTAAAAGCCGTCCAGGCTAAAGTGAGAACCTCCCACTTATCACACCCTACACTCAACTGCAATATAACTAATCCACAAGCCATAGCAGATGAGTTTGGCAACTATTAAAGCGCATTATACAACCTCAGGGAGGACTCTAATACCCCCCAACCTTCTGTGTCGGACATACAAAATTTTCTGGCAAAACTCCACCTCCCTTCCCTAACTGATGATCAACTCCAAATGCTCAATGTTCCCTTCACTGATCTGGGGATATCTAAATCCATTCAATCATTACCAACCGGCAAAGCCCCTGGACCCAACGGTATACCGAAGGAATACTACAAATTATTTGCCAATACTTTGATCCCACACTTAAACTCAGTGTTCAGCAAAGCCATGCACACCTCACACTTTCCCCTTGGAGATGCTGAAAGCACAAGTGGTTACATTGCAAAGATCCCACCACACCTGCTAACTTCCATCCAATTTCACTGCTGAACACGGACATGAAAATTTATGCCAAGCTGTTAGCAAAACATATGATGTGTGTTCTACCCAAGTTAATCAAAAAGACCAAATGGGATTTGTCAGCGAGAGGCAAACCTCAGACGAAACAAGATGAATTATAGATATCATACATTTTGCAGAAAAAACTCAAACGTCTTCTCTGCTGCTATCGGTCGATGCAGAGAAGGTGGTCGATACACTGGCTCTACATGTCTAAGGTCTTGGAAAAATTTGGGTTCAGGGGCCACATACTATCTGCCATTATGGCCTTATACTCTACACCATCTGCACGAGTGAATGCATCTGGCCTGCTAACAAAACCCTTCACCATTTCTAATGGGACCAGACAAGGGAGTCCTCTGTCCCATGAATTTTTTATCTCATGATTGAACACCTAGCGGAAATGATCTGCTCTCACCCAGATATCACTGGTTTCAAATTCCATGGCCTCGACCACAAGGTAAATTGCTTTGCGGATGATATCATTTTACTCTTGACCAATCCTGAATCTTCACTACCACTGGCATTCCAAACTCTCTCCCAATTTAGTAAAATATTCTATTACAAATTGAACACCACAAAAATCGTTAATCTTAGACTTAGGGGTTTGAGCATCCACCAAACACAAACTTTAAAGTCAATCTCCCTTTACATGGAGATCAGAAGGCATCCCTTATCTAGGCATTATGCTGACTGCCTCCTCCAATTCTCTGGCAGCTGCTAATTACAAACCCCTGATCTCCGAAATTGATAAGGAACTTAAACGCATAGCCAAGTTTGAACTATCTTGGAGAGGTAGACTAGCAGCAGTTAAGATGAGCATTCTCCCACAAATTACTTATGCCTTTTTATCCCTGCCGATTCCCATCCCCAAATACTATGTCTAGTAAACATGTGCATTAGTTTTGGTCCGAATGCATTTTCATCCGAATTTCAGTTATTTTTGTTATCATTTTAACAAACGATAACGAAAGCGCAGAGTACGAAAACTGAAAGATCCGACATAAACAAATGCTTTAATTTTTGTTTTCATTGCGACAACAGTTGGATATAGATAGAAAATTCGACATGACACTGACAATAACAATCTGTGTCTATCGAACCTGTGGTCGAATGTGCCTAACCTTAACTCTATTAGTCCAAGATTATTCTACATAGAAAGAAAAGATTCAACATAGAGAGAAAAGATCTCTGCTGGAATTGGGTGGGGGAAGTAAAATAAAAATAATGAAGATGATGAATGTTATTGGCTGATTGTACCAAAAAGGAGGGGCAGTAAAATAGCTAGAACTAAGTACACACGTACAGCCAACTTACTTTCACTTACAGTTTTCTAGCAGAGAGAGACACACACACTGAATAATTTCAGAAGACAGCCAATCTTAGCTGGTCCGTTTGTCAGAGAACCTGAATTATTTAGCAATTAAGCAAAAGCACAGCAACAGAACAATAGTGAAGCAAGCTACAGTTCAACTTAACTTTTTCATAATAATCTGCTGCTATTGTGTTAGTGTTGTGAACTTGATAGTGATACTAGTGTTGCTAGTGTTGTGATAGCCTCAGAGGCTGCCCGTGTTGTGGGGGGGGGGGATTTATTATTATAGATTCTTTATTATATTATAATGCCATATCAACATCTGACACAACGTCGGATGCCGCACCCGCCATTGCACTTGGAGATTGAGAAACAAATGTGAAAGTTGGCGGACTGTTGGGGTAGAGTAGACCATTCAACATGAACGATGAAGATTCGACAAAGCAACGAAAAACATACAAACGTCGAATTTTTGGCTTATGGTGTCTGTCGAAAGTCCTAAGAAGATTCGACAGAGCAGCTAAACTGTACGACGCTGCAATCGTACATTTCCGGTCAAATGCTTCCACCCATGGGCTATAGAAAAATTCTTATGTTGGTTGACTAGTAAAATAATTAATAAATATAATTATTACTAGTCATACAACAGTAGAATTCTACTACACCTAGCTTGTAGGCGGAAAATTTGACCGGAAATGTACGATTGCAGCATCGTACAGTTTAGGTGCTCCGTTGAATCTTCTCTGAACATTTGACAGACACCATAAGCCTTCAATGACAGATTCGACCTTAATTATTTGGATTTTCGGACTAATGCAATTTTTAACGAAAAACAAAATAAATAAAAATGAATTTCGGGAGTAACTAAATACATTTATTTTTCGGACGAAAACGAAATTCCGAAATGAAATATTTCAGTGTGCACATGTCTAATGTCTAGATCCCTCAAGGCCTTTATATGGCAAGATAGAAGGGTGAGATGCTCTCACTTGTGCTTAACGAAACTTAGATCACTCGGCAGAGCAGGTTTCCCTGATATTAAAGACTATTACTGGGCAGTACATCTGGATCAGCTCAAGCACTGGTTTCCCTCAGCCGAACCCCCCCTATGGGTAGACATAGCCCCTATCTGAGATCTTTATTTACTACTCCTGAGTGACACTTGGAAACCATGTGAGTCCAGGGCCCTGACCATGCCAATGCAAGAGTCACTACTAGCTTGGAGACACCTCACAACTACCATGTCACGCTCCAAAATTTCTACACTTGTCTCAATTGCCCTTCAAATTTTCGAGGCCATGATCCCTTTACTATCGGTTAAAGCTCTCAATAAATATGGCATTCAAGAGGCCACTGCCCTCTACACAGGCGATACCCCCTATTCGTTGGATGAGTTCATCAAGAAATATCACATTCCAGCAGAAAATAGATTCACCTGTATAAGACGTACCGTACTCATTTCATCACCAAATACCCAAAACCCATACTCCCGATGCCCCCTCGTATCTGGGACTTCTACACCCACCCTTTGCATAAAATAAAAAGGGATTTCCCTTCTTTATAACACTCTGCAGTGAAAAAGTACCTTTAGGAAAACCAACCCCATGTTAAAATGGGAACGGGACCTCAAAACATCATTCTCACCAAAACAGTGGTGTGCTGCTTTTAGTTCCATTGCTAAAGCATCACACTGCACCAACCACCACGAAGTAACAACCAAAATTACAAACAGATGGTACTATACACCATTTAGGTTAGCTAAATTCTCTCCCTTCATGTCCCCTCTGTGCTGGCAAGAGTGTGGACATACATACATGTTTTATGGAAATGTCCTAGTCTCGCTTGCTTCTGGATGCGTGTTTTCCACCTACTCGCCACTTGTACGGGTATCCTAATTAAACCACAACCTGCCTTAGCCCTGCTCAACATCGGTATTCACCGTTACCCTCCCTTATACCAACTCGTGGTCACCCACATTCTTGTAACAGCCAGACTGACTATCCTCAAGAAATGGAAAATGACTCTATCTTCTAATATTTCAGAAGACCATGGTCAATGCCAACTACAACTTTGAACGCCTCATAGCAATAAATGGCCTTAAATATGCCAATTTCTCTAACTCATGGAGCATATGGGTTCACAAACAACTATCACGGCCCGTATAACTTTGATAACATTAATGAAAACATTAATGTATGTATTGTAAATGCTTACCACTCTTGTAAACCTGTGGGAGAGGGGAGAGGGGCCAGCCAGGAGGTGCTGGAGGCTGATTTTGTGCAGTATCCATCCACCCAGGCTGAAAAGGGACAATAGGCAAATGTTAATGCACTGTGTAGCTCACTGTTTGTTATTTTACTGTCACTTCTGTGTGAGCACTCCTGTATGGGAATCAGAGATAGCTGCCAGATGCTTCTCTGATTCATTGAAACTTTTTATTTGCATACTGCAATATACTTGGTTTATTCTCAAGTGTATGAGAGCAAAGCTCATTTGATTATAACCTATTAATTTACTGGTTTGTGTTGAAGTGTATGTCTGCCACTTCATTATATAAAGCAACAGTGTCCCTTTTTTGCTCTGGAGGGGTCCCTAGCTAGTAATAGCCTAGGGAACAGTAAACAGCTCAGGGTAGGGAAAGGATAGGCTTTCAACAGCAATTTAGATAGGTAGAGGTCCGGTAGCATTAATAGCCTATAGTCAGGTTTGAAACCAAGAGATAGGCTAGGTAGGCCTGATTGGCCCTGCAGGTGGCACATGTATTAGACTTCTTTGCCATTGGTGTGTTCATATGTAAATGTGTCCCCAGGAAGCCACCACTCCAGCGTTAGTTCTCTCAGGCCGGATTGTGTTATGCCATGCATGTCAGCTCATCAGGGGCCACTGCAACTGAACTGTGCATCATTGCTTAATTGGAGGTATTGGTGTTAAAGGCCTTTAGTTATATATCTGGATATATAGATAAATATATACACTGTTCTTCTAAGACATATGCACATTCTTCTTGTTATTGCCTTGGTTGTATGTAATGCCATCACTTTATCATATATAAAGTTACACTAAATCACCTGCTGGTATGTATGCATTTCTTTACTCTTAGAAATCATTGCTGGATGTATTAGTACTCCTGCTGTCAGTTATTTTGGGTGAGTTACTAGTTATTGTCCTAGAAAGGGATCATCTCTTCTAGGGATGAGTTGAACCCCCCCCCCCCCGGTTTTGTTCGCAGCAGAACATGCAAACAGGCAAAAAATTGGTGCAAACACCGTTAAAGTCTATGGGACGCGAACATGAAAAACCAAAGGTGCTAATTTTAAAGGCTCATATGCAAGTTATTGCCATAAAAAGAGTTTGGGGACCCGGGTCCTGCCCCAGGGAACATGTATCAATGCAAAGAAAAGTTTTAAAAAAACACCCGTTTTTTCAGGAGCAGTGATTTTAATAGTGCTTAAAGTGAAACAATAAAAATGAAATATTCCTTTAAATATCATGGCTGGGGGGTGCCCTTAGTATGCCTGTAAAGTAGCGCATCTTTCCCATGATTATTACAGTGCCACAGCAAAATTACATTTCTAAAGGAAAAACATGTCATTTAAAACTGCTGTAATGTATTGTCGGATCCTGGCAATATAGATACAAATACCAAAAATACCAAAAAAATGGCATGGATGTCCCCCCCAAAATCCATACCAGGCCCTTCAGATCTGGTATGAATATTAAGGGGAACTCTGTACCAAAATATTTTTAAAAATGGCGTGGCAGTCCCCCAGGCACTATATACTCTGAACAACAGTATATATACTATACGGCCTGCCCTATACACTCTGCAGAAAAACTGGGCCGTAGGTGTTGGTGGTACTAGAAAACTGTAAGCTCTCACAGTTGGGCGCAGGAATGGTCCCTGCTGTGAAATATTATATCATAAATTGTAATTACATGCCCCTGTTATACAGGGGCAGAAAAATTGGACCTTTGGTTTGGTGGCGCCAGAACACTGTAAGCCCTCACAGTTACTCTTGTTGGGCACAGGAACAGGCCCTGCATTGAAATATTATATCAAAAATTGTAATTACATGCCCCTGTTAAACAGGGGAAGAAAAATTGGACCTTTGGTTTGGTGGCGCCAGAACACTGTAAGCCCTCACAGATACTCTTGTTGGGCACAGGAACAGGCCCTGCTGAGAAATATTAGATCAAAAATTGTAATTACATGCCCCTGTTAAACAAGGGAAGAAAAAGTGGGCCTTGGGTGGTGGTGGTGGCGTCACAACACTGTAAGCCCTCACAGTTACTCTTATTGGGCACAGGAACAGGCCCTGCTGTGAAATATTAGATCAAAAATTGTAATTACATGCCCCTGTTATACAGGGGCAGAAAAATTGGCCTTGGGTGGTGGTGGGTGCTCTAAACCAAAAATATTGTTGGAAGCTAGCATCATCAAGAATGAGGAGGAATAGGATAGTCAGCATAGGCAGTCATTAAGGGATCCCAGATCCATAGCAAATTCAATCAGTCACATCAGTATCATGTGCTAGATAGCTGCTGATCCAAGACTGATTCTATGAATGTGAGACTATCAACAGAGTCTGTGGACAGATGCACTCTTTGATCCGTTACAAACCCTCCAGCAGCACTGAATGTGTGTTCAGAAAGCATGCTGGATGCAGGACAGGCCAGTAGCTCAATTGCATGTTGAGCAAGTTCTGGCCAGTGATCCATCCTCAAGACCCAGTAACCCAGTGGATGCTCTGTTGGAAAGGTCTCCAAGTCTGCTCTTGCCCCTAGATAATACTGCACCATATAATGCAGACATTGGTGATGGTTGCTTGAACTGATCACACCTTGGCGCTGAGGACTGAAAAATTGTTTCAAGGCATTGGTCAGCCGGCCACCTTCTCCACCTCTCTTCCTCTGACTGAACGAAACCTCAGTAACACATTGTCCAGCACCAGGAAATTCTAACCTCCCAGGGTTTGAAAATGCATTGCACAAACCTTTCTTCAAGGCCTGCTGAAGATGTTTCAACCTCTGCTCCCTCTGCGAAGGCAGGATGAGTTCTGCGACCTTACCCTTTTAACGTGGATCAAGAAGGGTTGCCAGCCAGTAATGATCCCACTCCTTGATACCACAAATCCTAGGGTCCTTTCGCAGGCTTTGCAGAACCGGAGAGGCCATGCAGTGTAAGTTTGCAGAGGCATTCGATTCTGAGTCCTCTGGGTCACTAAGGATCACATTATCCATAACTACCTCCTCCCAGCCACATACAACTCCTTGGTGGTTCCAAACTCCTTCCAATTGCAGATGATGGAGACAACTGTGCTCATTGGGACCTTCAATGCTGCATAAATGTTTATGTACCCTTCCTCAGATCTGTGCCTCAATACAATCCTGTCTCGGAGGTCTACAGACAATTCCTTGGACTTCATGGCTTGGTTTGTGCTCTGACATGCACGGTTAACATTGGGAGCTTGTATAGACAGGTGTATGCCTTCCCAAATCATGTCCAATCAACTACATTTACCACAGGTGGACTCCAATCATGTTATAGAAACATGTCAAGGATGATCAGTGAAAACAGGATGTACCTGAGCTCAATTTTGAGTGTCATGGCAAAGGCTTTGAATACTTATGTACGTGTGATTTTTATTATTTTTTTCTAATAAATTTGCAAACATTTCAAACAAACTTCTTTCATGATGTCATTATGGGATATTGTTTGTAGAATTTCAAGGAAAATAATGAATTGAATCCATCTCGGAATAAGGCTGTACCATAACAAAATGTGGAAAAAGTGAAGCCCTGTGAATAATTTCTGGATGCAGTGTAGGTAATGCCTGACTTGAATCTTCTGAATTTGTCAGTCATTTGCCTCACAGATTTTCTTTTTGTTTGTCTTATGTATGTATATATATATATATATATATATATATACATACATACAATTTCTCACAAAAGAGAGTACACCCCTCACATTTTTGTAAATATTTTATTATATCTTTTCACGTGACAACACTGAAGACATGACACTTTGCTACAATGTAAATTAGTGAGTGTACAGCTTGTATAACAGTGACAATTTGCTGTCCCCTCAAAATAACTCAACACACAGCCATTAATGTCTAAACTGCTGGCAACAAAAGTCAGTACACCCCTAAGTGAAATGTCCGAATTGGGCCCAAAGTGTCAATATTTTGTATGGCCACAATTATTTTCCAGCACTGCCTTAACCCTCTTGGGCATGGAGTTCACCAGAGATTCACAGGTTGCCACTGGAGTCCTCGTCCACTCCTCCATGACGACATCACGAAGCTGGGGGATGTTAGAGACCTTGCGCTCCTCCACCTTCCATTTGAGGATGCCCCACAGATGCTCAATAGGGTTTAGGTCTGGAGACATGCTTGTCCATTCTATCACCTTTACCCTCAGCTTCTTTAGTAAGGCAGTGGTCATCTTGGAGGTGTGTTTGGGGTCAATAGGCAATACCTACAGTGCATCCAGAAAGTATTCACAGCGCTTCACTTTTTCCACATTTTGTTATGTTACAACCTTCTTCCAAAATGGATTCAATTCATTAATTTTGTCAAAATTCTACAAAAATACCCCATGACATCATGAAAGAAGTTTGTTTGAAATGTTTACAATTTTATTAGAAAATAATAATAAAAATCACATGTACATAAGTATTCAAAGCCTTTGCCATGAGATTCAAAATTGAGTTTAGGTACATCCAGTTTTCACTGATCATCCTTGACATGTTTCTATAACACGATTGGAGTCCACCTGTGGTAAATGTAGTTGATTGGATGCGATTTGGAAAGGCACACACCTGTCTATATAAGATCCCAATGTTAACAGTGCATGTCAGAGCACAAACCAAGCCATGAAGTCCAAGGAATTGTCTGTAGACCTCCGAGACAGAGGACAAGATCTGGGTAAGGGTACAGAAAACTTTATGCAGCATTAAAGGTCCCAATGAGCACAGTTGCCTCCATCATCCGTAAATGGAAGAAGTCTGGAACCACCAGGACTCTTCCTAGAGCTGGCCGCACGGCCAAACTGTATGATCGGGGGAAAAGAGCCTTAGTCAATGTGGTGATCAAGAACCTGATGGTCATTCTGACTGAGCTCCAACATTTCTCTGTGGAGAGAAGAGAACCTTCCAGAAGAACAACCATCTCTGTAGCACTCCACCAATCAGGCCTGTATGGTAGAGTGACCAGATGGAAGCCATTACTCAGTAAAAGGCACATGACAGCCCACCTGGAGTTTGCCAAAAGGCACCCGAAGTACTTGCAGACCATGAAAAACAAAATTCTCTAGTCTGATGAAACAAAGATGGAACTATTTGGCCTGCATGGCAAGCGTCATGTCTGGAGGAAACCAGGCACCGTTCATCACCTGGCCAATACCATCCCTACAGTAAAGCATGGTGGTGGCAGCATCATGATGTGGGGATGTTTTCTAGTGGCAGGAACTAGGAGACTAGTCAGGATCGAGGGAAAGATGGGTGCAGCAATGTGCAGAGACATCCTTGATGAAAACCTGCTCCAGACCGCCCTGGACCTCAGACTGGAGTGAAGGTTCATCTTCCAACAGCCTGAGCACACAGCCAAGGTAACAAAGGAGTGGCTATGGGACAACTCTGTGAATGTCCTTGAGTTGCCCAGCCAGACTTGAACCCGATTGAACATCTCTGGAGAGATCTGAAAATGGCTGTGCACCGACATTCCCCATTCAACCTGATGGAGCTTGAGAGGTCCTGCAAAAAAGAATGGTAGAAACTGCCCAAAAATAGGTGTGCCAAGCTTGTAGCATCATACTCAAAAATAATTGAGGCTGTAATTAGTGCCAAAGGTGCTTCAACTAAGTATTGAGCAAAGGTTGTGAATACTTATGTGATTTTTAATTTTTTTTTATTTTTATTAAATTTGCAAAGATTTCAAACAAACTTCTTTCACATTGTCATTATGGGGTATTGTTTGTAGAATTTTGAAGAAAGTAATGAATTTAATCCATTTTGGACTGTGGAAAAAATGAAGCGCTGTGAATACTTTCTGGATGCACTGAATTTTCAACTGTATTTTATAACTATTATGTCCTAGAATATATATCTGTTCTCCTTATATTTTAGTCCAAAATTAAGCTTAAGCCCCATACACACTATCAGATTTTCTGCTGATTTTTGTCTTCAGATTTACCAAAACCATGTAGTGCAAGGGCCTGCCTGATTGCATACAAATTGAAACTCCTAAGGTTTGACCTCATATTATATGGTTTTGGTAAATCTGAACACAAAAATCTGCAGAATATCTGATAGTGTGTATGGGGCTTTAGAGTTGGCAGCTTTATCACTTATGGTTTTGTGGAATTAGTAATATATGTTTTCTTTAGCTGGCTGGTAATTAATTCGTTTGTGATATTATCAATTTTATTTTGTATTTCTATGCATCATTTTATAATATGACACGTCAATTTCTTTTTATTCTGTTATTAAATAACCTTGGTTACTTTGTGTAGTTGTTTTTTTCCTGTTATTCTACAACAACATACTTATTAATAAAAATTGTGATGTTTCAAACATCATTGCTCAAGGTCGTCTGATTGGTTATTCTATGTGTGTGTGAGGTAAATCGGTACAGACAACTTTTTCAAGTTTTGGTCAAACTACTTTATTTTCCTAGCCTTCAAACACTTATATAAACTCTGCGGGGCAAGGACTTGGTGTTCTAGAAAAGTCCTGCATAAACAATGAAATTATTAATGCATATGTATTATTATTATTGCAGGAAAATGCATCAAATCCTTGAAAATACAGTTTGGTGTAAAGGATAATGGGGTAAGAGATAATGTATATTTTCAACCCTATCTGACTGTAATGAGAAATTGAGCCATGCTAAGTGTACTGTTGCATCTGCTGACATAAGTATAAGACAGTTTGCAAATACTGCAAAAAGACCCACAGAAAAAGCTTTAATAATCAAACTTTTGTCTGAACTTTGCCTTTGTGATAGTTCACTAAAGTTAATTTTCATGCTTTCCCTATTGAGAGACAAAGATTAATCACCCTCCTTTATCAAAACATTCTGCGATTAGAAATGTACTTCTCTTACTTGTATCTTCTATCATGGAATGTAGAAGCGCAGTAAAAGATATTCATTGAGCAGGAGCATTCATTTTTCACCAATGCAATATATAACAACAGGTTACTGGTTTTGTAAAGCTATTACTTTTACTGTCAACATGACTGCAACTATAAGTTGTCTCATTACATAGGATAAATTGAAACTGAATCAAAACATCTGACCAGACTAAAACAAGTGTTCTCTTGAGAATGTATAATAAATGATTTGAAGACACATCAAAGTGAGAGGTAGCAAAGTAGCTGACCCTTATGGCTGTTTCAGAGACTTTATAGATCAGGAAGATTAGCAGTATATGAATAAATCCCTTATGCTGATGGATGTTGAAGGGGTATGCATGCTTATACTTGATGTGTCATTTTAATATGAAGGTAAGGGCAACAAAGAGAATTTAAAATAAACTGAAAATAGTCCAAGACATTTTGTTTCTTCTTAGTCTTTTAAACATGCTGTTTAGCAGTACTAGAGTAGTGCACTCTGTTAGCCAAATATTGATGCAGAAAGTTTAAGTGAGATATTTTATTGGCTCTTATAAGTTATTAAAGTTGCAAGCTTTCAGGATGTCTTAGATTACTTCATCGTGTTTTATATATGTCTGAAAATGGTTCTGAAACCCACATACAGTATTTAAACACAGTTACAAGGAGGAGCAAAATACAACTGTTTTTTCTTGACACACTTGAGTGGTATTGAGATATGGATCATAGTTTAGAAGTGCTATTGGGGTAAGTAATTCAAAGATAAGAAGTCCAGGCACAATCTTCACCTCTAGTGAGAGTCCCTTAGAAATGTCCATAACAGCAGTGTAATACAGTCAGTTATGAAATATTACAAAAAAGGATGTTGGGCTATTGTAACGGTACTTCAACCATTCCAGTCATTGTCTACAAAAAAGTTTTAAGATATATTGGACTTTACTGGTACCAGAGAGGGACTACCACACAAGATTATAAAAATAACAATATCTATTAGAAATGATATGAAAATATTTGTATGTTAAAAACATTAGAATACAGTTACAAACGCGATGTTGGTCATACTCATAACCGTTATAACCACAATAATCACTAATAATCTTTGGAAATTGATCCTATTACCTTCCTCAGGACCTCCTTAACTTATAAACATGAATCCTTATAATATTATCAACATCTTATGTCTTTCAATGTCAACTTACGCATCACTTTTCTGGTATCACCTGGAGATGGTGGTACCATATGCAGTATTAGTATTACTATTGCATGATACTGGTGGCAGGGAGGCCCATGTATAGAGTTCCAATGGTGTGGGAAATTGGCATACAGACCTATATATAAATAATATGGATTAACTACCAGAGGAGAACTAGCTAACTAATAGATACCGGATAATAGAAATAGAGTTGTCTAACTTACCTGAAAATATGTCACTTTTAAAACAAGCCACTTTGTATCATACAAAATGATGCTTTAGCCTATCCCAATAATTATAGTCTAAGTATGGACGCAACAATAGAAGTCAGCCTGCAACGGCAATTATCAAATTAAAAGCCGGATCATATATTCAAGGATACAACACCGAACAAAGTAATACTATAAATACCTGACACGTACCTTGGAGGTGAGCCTGATGTGCAGAGGAAGACTTCTCGTACAGCTCTGGTTCCGGGATCACTGGAGAGGGAACAGTGACCCTCGGAGCACAGCAGAGTAGGAGAGCCTGCAGGGTTCGCTTGACTGAAGATGAAGTCAGCTTGGCAGAGACAGGAACAGGCTTGATTGCTGCGGATGCAGGAACGCTGAGAAGTAGCAGGCAGGTGTGCACAGATACAGGACTGTAGGCAGGTGCGCACAGATGCAGGACTTGTAGGCAGATGCACACGGATGCAGGACTTGTAGGCAGATGCACACAGATGCAGGACTTGTAGGCAGATGCACACGGATGCAGGACTTGTAGGCAGATGCACACGGATGCAGGACTGGTAGGCAAGTGCACACGGATGCAGGACTGGTAGGCAAGTGCACACGGATGCAGGACTGGTAGGCAAGTGCGCATTGGCGCAGGACAGCAGATGGAAGCAGGGTCAGACAAGCCAGGTCACAACAGCGGATCAATCAGACAGAAGCAGCAGGCAGAGAATGGTCAGGTCCAGGCAGAATTGGCAACAGGAGATCAAACAAACAGGAACACAGAGCAGGTCAAAGGCAAGCCAAGGGGTCAGGACTGGAGACAGCAGCGAGTTCAGGAGAAGCCGGGTAACACTGGAGCAGATGCTGGTTCAGGATCGGGTACAGGATGAGCTGCAGATCAGACAGCAAGGATGCATTCTGAAGAGGCCCCTTTTAAGGATCACTGGGCGCCAAAGCTGTGTTAGTGTGGCGGGTCCGCATTCTGCGTTGGCGCGCGTCTATTCACTGTTGAATGCCTATGGACTGGAACACGTCTCAATGGACCCGTGCGCCCGTGGCCAGTTGCAGAACCATGCGCAGTTTGTCCATGACAATACCTCAACTACTGTACCTGGCATCACATTAGTCACAAGGTAACTTCTCTCTGAAGCTTGTATATATGTGTCACCATATGGTCGTTAGATCCTTTCCACTTGTTTACAGCTGACACCAAACTACAAGGGATGTTCCTCCTATGACACAGACCTTGTCTTAAGACCTATGTCCTACTGTTGACCAATCTCACAGAACACTTACCTAATGTGTAACCAGCGCCTGCATCCCACCATCTGCAGGCCCATATAGCCACGTATCGCTTTATATAGCCAGTGTGGCACCAAAGTCAATGAAATAATTGTTTAATTAGGAATAAAGGAAGAATACTAAATAACAAAATCACCAATTTGCGCCAATTTACAAGTTTATGCTCTACCCAATCCACTTCTTGCCCGCCCAGCAGCCATTAACAGTAGGTAGTCCAGTTAGAACTGGATGTAATCAGCACCCTACATTATTCTACCCTATCCCCGCTGCATCGGCTTGTACAGAGCAACGTCATCGGGCCATGCCCCGCATATAATCTGAAGAAGCTATTGTCGAGCGAAACACAATAGCATTACGTAATCACCCTGGCCGACTGGCTGTGGACAGACGCTCCAAAAAATAAGGAATAACCGGACATGATGATCAGCGATCCAGGCAGTGCGCCAAAGTGATCCCCCCTCTCCTCCTTTTTCCCCCTCTTTCCTTTCCCCCTTTTACTCCCTCTTTTTTCCCCCTCCCCCCTCTTCCTCCCCTCCCCTTCCCTTTTTTTCCCTTCCTTCCTTTTTCCTCCCCCCTCTCTCTTTCCATCCCCTTTTTCTCTTCTCTTTCCTTCCCATCTTCCACCCCCCATTCCCTTTCCTTTCCTCCCCCATCCCTTTTCCTCCCCCCTCCCCCTCTACCCCCTTTCACCTTTCCCTTCCAATTCCCCTCTCCCACCCTTCCTTCTCTATCACTCTTCCTTTCCTCTTGTTTTCAATTTTCCACAATAGATCACAATTTCATTATTATATATGTATTTAGGAAGTATAGAATCCAACATTCCCTAGTGTCTCCCGTGTCCGCCGTGGGTGGACCACCTTCAGGTGCCTTCATTGTGCTGTTTTCATGCTCCATTGGTTTCTCCAGGTAAGCAGTGCACAAACCTTTGGATCCCCAATTATATGTTAACTGTATGCTGTATTATTGCTATTAAATTCTCCCTCGCTATATTATACATCTGTTATGGCTGTTTGACTATGAAAATATATTTATAATTTACTTTGTAGATGTCAATGACTGGCTCCTCCTGAGGAGGCAGCTTTTTGCCACAAAACATGTAGAGGACATTGTCAAGATCTACATTCTGGTGCCCCCTGCGTCCACTCGGGGTTCATCGACCTACTTGAATATTGCCAACAACAATACACAGTTGTAACTGTTGAGTGTATACAATTTTTCTGTAATATTGTCTTTTTCACAATTTTAATCATGTTCTCTACTAAATACATTGATATATTTTATTATATTTTCGCCTAATCCTTGGGTACCGAGGTAGTCCAATCTTTTCTTATTTTACCAGGGGCATGTTTTGAGCAAATTTTCCCTTCATTCTCAATTTTTATGGATGATGGTACCCGCCTCTATTTCTAGAATGTTTAGGTTGAGGCATACACTTAAACTACATTCAGGATTAAAAGGTATGTAAGGCTATCTATGCCAATCTCTTGATGATACAGCAGGATTTAGGGCCCTCATACATGGAGAAAATTCTTATGCTTGTCTTCTAAACTGGTCCACAATCTGTTTATAATGTGTTGATAATGTTATGGTTTGGTCAATATATCTGACCAACTATGCAGTAGGACTTGTCAGGGAATTTGGAGACATCCTTATGAAGAAGAGAAGGTGAAAAACCTTAGACCAAAAAAAAGCAGTAAATGGTCACACTCTCAAATTTGGAGCATATTGCCAGCGGAGGAAAAGCCACGGAAGTCTCTATCCAAGTAGTTATGATTCATATGTGAGAAGGGACCAGATACCATCCCATCATACCCCTACATGCTACATTTGTCTTGGTACCATTCAATGGACAGTTAGCTAAACTACCCCAGATTGATACCCAATATGTTACTGATTTGGATTGCTGCAGTTTAGCTTCCAATTTACATGGCTAACATTGCTGGTTTGATGTGGTGGTTTCTTTATTTTAATTACCTTTTATTTTGCGTTCTTCCTCTTATCAAGTGTTTAAACAATATAAGGTATACACAAAATCAACCTATTCTGGTTGGATACAATTTTATATGATTGAAGTGTCATGGGTTTATTTAGTTACTTACAAAGATCAGTAGACAGTCGGATTCATTCCTCATCATTCTCCCCGAAACAGGCTGCGGTTAGTTACTTCATGTTAAATAATTCTGTAATGCATGATTTTTCTTTAACATTTGCTACTTTATTGTTGACAGAAGAATACATTGTTCTTAAAAGGAGAAGAAAAAATGCTGTCACCACAGATCAATGTATCTGAGACTTGCATAAATCAATTAGCCTCTTGTTAGTAGATATAAAGAACCTCTACCATGAGTATGTGGGAGTAATAATGTATTCTTGCCTGAGAAAAAATGTATCTCCTTCTATAGCAGCAATAGTAACACACCATCATAGCTGCATCTAATATATGCATATAAGAAAATAACAGGGAAATTGTTAAAATTGGTTAAAAAAAAAGAAAAAAAACAAACATTTTATTTGGTTATTTATTATGCAAATACATGTGTGCACATGTTTGTATCGTCGTGTTAATAAAGTATATAATAAAAGAAACAAGAGTTTAAAATGATGTTTTTATAGATATCAGAAATGCAATAGCTTTTCTTTTGTATCCTGTTTAGTTATATGACTGTGCTGTAAACCTAATAGATACTGAAAACAACGTTTTTAAAGCCCAATTAAACCCTTAGTGTTAATCAATGAAATTCAGGTGCATCAAAACAAAGATGTGCAAAATCTTAAAGCAGTAGTAAAGTCTGCTTTGCAACTTTTACTTACAGGTAAGCTTATAATAAAGGTTACCTGTAGGCAAAATGAATATCTCTTAAACATGCACAGTTTAGGAGATATTCCAGTGAGCAGCAGCTGGTGACATTATGCGCTCTGAACGGACAGCATATTCATGAGCTCTGTGCGCACGGGACTGACATCATCGAGGCTTGGCCATTCAAAGGCTGGAAAATATAGAGGTAGAGGAACCCAAGAAGGAAGTCATAGTCATATAATGAACCAAGCAGCATATAAAAACATATTTATATTTAAAATTATATATATATATAGATATATCTATATATCTATATATATATCTATATATATATCTATATATATATCTATATCTATATCTATATCTATATCTATATATATATATATATATATATATATATATATATATATATATATATATACACACACACACAATAGAGATTTAAAGCTAAAAACCACATGCCTTCACCACTCAAAAAGTTAAAAAGACACCATTGTCTATTCACCACAGCAGCTGCTCACACAATGTGCTCACACACACACACTTCCTGTTAAGCATTCCATATGAATAGCTAAGTATAGGAGGCCTATACTGCACTGCCTGAAAGCTGGATCATAGTGCAGATGGGTACCCACCTATCAAGAGTGGTGCTGGCTTAATCACTTTACTCCTATGTCAGGATATCACTGCTAGGGTTTTAGGATAATCAGTGGGGGTAAAAAAAATAACAGTTCAATCAAAGACCAATAGCCATATACATGTACGGTACACAGTTACTAAATGCAGAACCCCACAGTCCCAGTAGTGGATGCAAAGTGCAATCACATAGGGTATACCCTTTCCAGGTGATGTATATCTCCTTCTTAGTGGCAGGGAAAGCATGGGGTGGCTGAGGTCAATATAGTTCAATGGACAGCACAGTATAACAGCACTTCAGCATTGTAGTTTAGCTGAACAGTTTCACTCTCATACTTATACAGACAATGAAAGTGCAACTGTTCAGCTAACAGTCCCTCACAGTCCCAGTAGTGGATGCAGAGCTCAATCACATAAGGTATACCCTTTCCAGTTAATGTATATCTCCTCCTTAGTGGCAGGGAGTGCATGGGGTGACTGATGTCAATATAGTTCAATGGACAGCGCAGTATAATGAAAATTCAACATTGTAGTTTACGGTAGCTGAACAGTTGCAGTCTCAAAACCTATACAAGCAATGAGAGGACACCGTATGAACTAGATAGGGAGGGGATCCGAGTTGGAGCACACATATACCGGTGGATCCTGCTTCACTCCTTCATGTACTGGCTGGGGGTTGCCGGTCAGCACAGTTCCGCCATGGCTCCTAGGATAGCAGTTCTGATTACAGCTGTGTCATGGAGGCTGAGACTAATGGGGCGTACACACGGTCGGACTTTTCATCTACAAAAGTCCAACGGACGCCGACGGACTAAAGCTGGCTGGTAATCCGATCGTGTGTGGGCTTCTTCGGACTTTCAGCGGACTTTTTCAGCCTCAAATCCGACGGACTTTAGATTTGAAACATGCTTCAAATCTTTACGTCGTAACTACGACGGACCCCGAAATCCGCTCGTCTGTATGCTAGTCCTACGGACAAAAAAACGACGCATGCTCATAAGCAAAAACTAAACGGAAGCACTCGGTCTAGTAAAACTAGTGTTCGTATTGTAGGTAGCACATTCCTCACGCTGCAAAATCTGTGATCGCTGACTGCAGCGCATTTAATGTCTTCTTTACGAATGCTATAAAGAACGAAGATGTTTTGCTGTTCATATTCAAACAGAGTTCTCCCAAACAGATTTCTGGATTCTTTTTCTCTTTGATCTCATGAATGACATGGTATGCTTTTTCAAAACAATGTTTCCATACTAATAATACTTTTTAAACTTTTTTTTTTTTTGGTGGAGTCATCTTTTCTTGTAATTTTTATCCAGATATTTATTTTATGATTGTTGTGGAACTTTTTTTCTGTTTATCTATACATTTTTTTGTAAAGTTACCACAGGGAACCCATTTTTATATATATTTTTTAATTTTTTTTTGGTGTTTGTAAAGTTACCACAAAGAAACCATTTTTATTTTTATGTTTTTATTGTATTTTTTTTTACTGTTTGTAAAGTTACCACAAAGAACCCTTTATAATTTTTGTTTTTATAGTGATTTGTTATTTTTTTATATAAAGTTAACCCAAAGAACCGTTTTTGGTTATGTATCTTTTTTTTTTTTAAATATTTACCACTCGAACATTATTAACATTATTTTAATCTATTTTTGGTGTGTTTTTGCAAACTCAATGAGATTGTTGTCCCTTGTTAATTTAAAATTGTGTCTAAAATAAATGATTTTAAATAAAAAACCTAAACTCAAAAAAGATCCATTTATGCATGGTCTAAATAAAATAAAGAGGAAGTCAACGCTGAAAAAAGTATGTGTACAAGAAAATGGGGATCTTGAGGAGTCCATATAAGAGGGAGCACAATCTGGTCCAAGAATCCCAGAGATCAACAGCACCAGCAGATGATATAGATGTCCCCAGACTGTGGTACTACAACAGCCTTCGTCTTCTGTCAGACCAGACTGAACCCAGGTCATCACTTACTTCTCTTCCCTGCAGCCTTTCCTCCACGCTGCCCTGCAGCCTTCCCTGCAGCCTTCCCTGTAGCCTTCTTTCGAGGCTGTGGCTCTGGTGTTTCAGTTGTGGCAGGAGGAGGAGGAGGAGGAGGGGGGCTGCCTCATGTAGTTGGGTGTTTCGTGTTAGCGTGCCCTGCAGCCTCTTCTGGATTGTTTCCCCAAATAGTCGCTCACAAATGAGGCGCTGCTCCCAATCCATTTGAAGTAGCAGCCATAAGACTCTTCCGCTTCAGGGGGGGCTCCTTAAAAAACGGGTGGCCTCTTGCATGAGACGCAGGGATGCCTCCTGTGTGACCGTCCCCTTCCTGGCCCTTTTTTTGGGAAGGTGGAGGGGAGGCACTTGGGATTCGGTCAGGCTCCTACTGGGCCCAGCCACCTCACTTGGCCCAGCCACCTCACTGGGAGCAGCCACCTCCTGCCTGACACTGGGCCCAGCCTCCTCCAGGATGATGGTGAATCCGGCCTCCTCCAGGCTGTCCATGGGCCCGGTCTCCTCCTGCCTGCCACTTTCCCCACATTCCTCCTGGATGGACTCATCCTGTGTATAAAAAAAGGACATAGTTTTAGTATTTTTTTTGGGTTCATCAATGACACACAGTTTGCTTCTCATGACTAGCAAATTCAATGTGAATACATCTCTTTAATAAAAGAGTCTAATCAGACACCCTAATTATTTCAAGCAGGTGCCAAACATATTTAGCCACTACTGTCAATTGATATGTATACACAATTTTGAGGGCAAAATTATTTTAGACAACTATAACATCCAGTTAACATCATTAATATTAGTACAGTAAATATTTGTTAAAATAATTTACCTGACTCCAGATGGTCATATCCGGTTCATCCAGGATGGAAGACCCAGCTTGCTCCTCATCAGCCTCTGCTGGGGTGGAGGGAAGGGTGGAGGGAAGGGTGGAGGGAAGGGTTGAAAGTGATGCCCTGGCTTCAGTTTGGTCATCAAGAAAACGGAGTTGATTGTAGTACCACAGCCTGGATACATAAACATCATCTGCTGATGCTCCTGATCTCATTGATTCCTGGATCTTCTTATGTTCCCTCTTATACATGTTCCTCAAGACCTCAATTTTCTTGACCAATGTCTCCATTGTTGCTTCCGGGATGGTCGCCTGGACAAAGGACAGAAGTCTCTCCAGCGTTGACTTCCTCACATGCTTTGCATAATACTGTGGGTGTTTCACCTCCCACAAATTCCTCGCAGTAAGGAACTCTGGATCCTTAAATAGGGGATTCATAATGTCTGTATAAAAGATAAAGTCACAAGACAAAAAACACTTATTAGGTTTCTGCTAAACCCTCATCATCTTATCCCTATGTAGGCCTCATCAATCTGTCAAGCCATATAGGCCTCTTGCTACAAAGTCTTGACCAAAAGTATAAATTTTAAATTACCTTTGTTTAGTAGCGTCCCGGTCCACTATCACCTACGCACAGAACGTACGTACGACACAATACGTAACAGCGCTTTATACACTGCACATGCGTAATACTACGCCTACTTGGCCCGCCCTTGACGTTCTTTTTGTTTACGCATATAACCCGCCCTTGACTCTACGCACAGAACGTACGTACGACACGTGCACAAGGCCTCTCTTTATACACTACGCATGTGTGAAACTCCGCCTGCGTCGCCCGCCCCTGACGTTCAATTTTAACTCATGTTCTCCGCCCCTTAATTCTACGCACAGAACGTACGTACGACACGTGCGCAAGGCCCCTTATTATACACTACGCATGTGTGAAACTCCGCCTGCGTCGCCCGCCCCTGACGTTCGATTTTAACTCATGTTAACTCATGTACCTCAGGTAGCGAAGAAAGCCCGGAGGCCGAAACGTCAAATTCTGTGAGGCCTAGATTTAAGGCCTCCAATATGTCCTTCAAAGAGATGGTGGAAATGGTGGCCATTTTTAAAAAAAAGGACTATGATGGGAAGTATGGGCCGTACGCCCGGCCAAATTTGCGCAAGGCCAAAATAATGGCGAAGGTGGTGGACACTTTACAGGCTTATTTTGGGGTACAGCGCTCCAAGGATCAAATTAGAAAAAGATGGTCTGACCTCAAACTCAGGGAGCCGGATCAGTACAGACGGATATATATATATATATATATATATATATATATGTATATATATATATGTGTGTGTATATATATATATATATATATATATATATATATATATATATACATATGTATGTATGTATATATGTATGTATATAGATATATAGGTAGATATAGATATATATAGAAATGTATTTATTTTTTTTAATTTAAATTAATATCTATTTTTATATTTAGATTTTGTTTGAGATTTAAGATTTATATTTATAGTTATAGATATAGAGAGAGAGAGAGAGATCCAAAGATTTTTAGATATATTTTGATATTGATATCTAGATATCGAGATATCTATCTATCTTGATATGTCTTTAGAAATTAAAATCTTGAAGTCTACTAGGAACTCTACACAAATAGACAATTTGTACACCACTTCACTACAAATGTTTGAAGATTAGTATGTACTAAAATATCTGTGTGCTAAGTATATTAATTTTTTGCTTCACATAGGGGAAAAATCACTCAGCCAACAAGAAGAACCCAGTCCCCCCCAAGCAAAAGAACATACTTGGGAAATCAGCCCAAGCACCACTGAGGATGTGGAGGAAGGAGAGGTGGGAGACATGGGCACCCCACCAGGTGAGTGTCTGACACACCAGTTTACGGTAATCTATGCATGGTTGCCTTTTATTTTATGTAATTTTTCTACTCTATTTTAGGTGATCTGGTTGTGCTTGAGTCAAGCAACAGCGCCACCCCCGAGGATGTTCATGAAGTATGTGACATGGGCACCCCACCAGGTCAGTGTCTGAGACACCAGCTTTATGGTAAGGTAAACTATGTATGTGTGCATATTTCTAAACACATTTTTTTTCTCATTCCACTTTAGGTCCAAGTGACTATTTCACCACAGACAGTGCCCAACGGCTAATTGCTCAAATAATGGCCTGGAATGGGGAGATCGATCAAATGCGGAATCGGCTGGATCGTATGCAGCAGGAAATGAAGGACATGATTGATGTTTTGGGTCGAATCTAAATGCCCTTTTTTAAACCCCAAAACATCGATCATGTCCTTCATTTCCTGGTTTGCTGACCCCATTCTGGGCCTTCTCTTTATTATTTTCTGTTAAATGATATGCCTGTTTAACAACATTTAAAAAAGGAGGCCTATTTTTCAAAAAAACAAAAAAAAACAAAAAAATTTGAAAAAAGACAAAAAAAAAGGATTTGAAAAAAGACAAAAAAAAAAAAAAGGATTTGAAAAAAGACAAAAAAAAAAAGGATTTGAAAAAAGACAAAAAAAAAAAAAAAGGATTTGAAAAAAGACAAAAAATAAAATAAAAAAAGGCCTGTTTGCTCAAATCAAAATGCCCAACAAATTTTATTTTTGATTATCTAAAAATATTTAACTCTAATTATATTATTCTAAATTTATTTAATATATCATTATATTTTTGGCTAGGAACATTTTATACTAAATGCATAACTGAATGGATACCAAAGATTAAAAACATCTGCTTATAATTAAATAAATGTGTGGTTTGTTATTTCAATGGTCAGTATCAGTTTGTTTATAAATTTCAAAAAAGTTGTTTACAGTGGCAATGGAGCTTATTTAGAAATTTACAAGGAAAATACAGTTGGCACTACAACTGCTTGACCATAACCTAGAAGAAAGCCCAAAAGAAAGGCAAGCAATAAATAAAATTCAAGATTTCATCAAGATTGTTTTTATTTTAAATCTTTAGATATCCTGGCCCATTGCAATGGCCCCCCTACCCATAAAATAATTAACATATTGCTGTCTAACTTGACGGGCACTTTGGGGGGCCAAGCCAGTATGGACAGTATCCAGGCCCGTAAGATTCTCAACGATAAGTCCAGCCTCAGGCCCAACTGGCACCATATAATTTTGAGAATGTTTGTGCAAAAAGTTGTGCAGGATGCAGCACGATAAAATGATAAAATTAGGTTTGTATTCCGCCAAATTAATGGAGGTTTGAAACAGGTGGAACCGGCTGGCCAGAATCCCAAACGCATTCTCAACCACTCTTCTAGCTCTGGCCAGCCGAAAATTAAAAATCCTCCTCTCCGGGGTGAGGGTTGTTTGGGGGAATGGCCTCATGAGGTGCTTGCTCAGAGCAAAGGCTTCATCGGCAATGAAGACAAAGGGGAGTCCTTCCACGTTATCCGCATCAGGTGGCAATCCCAGGCCACCACTCTGGAGACGCTGGCAGAACTCCGTCTGGGCAAATACTCCTCCATCCGACATCCGGCCATTCTTCCCCACGTCCACATATAGAAATTCATAGTGTGCCGACACCATCGCCATTAAAACAATACTGTGGAATAGGGATGAGCCGAACACCCCCCGGTTCGGTTCGCACCAGAACCCGCGAACGGACCGCAAGTTCGCACGAACGTTAGAACCCCATTGACGTCTATGGGACTCGAACGTTCGAAATCAAAAGTGCTCATTTTAAAGGCTAATTTGCATGGTATTGTCCTAAAAAGGGTTTGGGGACCCGGGTCCTACCCCAGGGGACATGTATCAATGCAAAAAAAACTTTTAAAAACGGCCGTTTTTTCGGGAGCAGTGATTTTAATGATGCTTAAAGTAAAAAAAAAAAAGTGAAATATTCCTTTAAATATCGTACCTGGGGGGTGTCTATAGTATGCCTGTAAAGTGACGCGTGTTTCCCATGTTTAGAACAGTCCCTGCACCAAATGTCATTTTTAAAGGAAAAAATCTCATTTAAAACTGCTTGCGGGTTTAATGTCATGTCGGGTCATGGCAATATGGATGAAAATCAGTGAGACAAACGGCATGGGTACCCCCCAGTCCATTACCAGGCCCTTTGGGTCTTGTATGGATATTAAGGGGAACCCCGCACCCAAATTAAAATAAGGAAAGGTCCCTATATACTCTGAACAGCAGTATACAGGCGGTGCAAACAAGACAGGGACTGTAGGTTTGTTGTTAAGTAGAATCTGTTTGTAATTTTGAACATTTTTAATGTGTTTAGCTCCAGCCAAAAAATCTTTTCTAAGCTTTTTGGAAAACATAGGGAAGGGTTATCACCCCTGTGACATTTGTTTTGCGTCTTTCCTCCTCTTCAGAAGATTTCACCTCACTTTTTTGTCCCAATGAAAAATGTTTTTTGAAAATTTGTGTTTTTTTGTGGAACAAGGATTGGAAAGCATCAGTGGAAAGGAAAAATTGTTTTCCCATATTAACTCTTACAGGAGAGAATTTCCCTTCCTTAGGGGTAGATTTCATCTCACTTCCTGTTGTCTCCTTCCGTTTGCAAGTAGGAGTCGTTTGTAAGTTAGATGTTTGAAAGTAGGGTCCTACCCTATATACTCAGCAGAAATTTGGGCCTTAGGTGTTGCTGTGGCCAAAACACTGTAAGCCCTCACAGGGCCCTGCTGTGAAATATTAGATCAAGAATTGTAATTACATGCTCCTGTTGAACAGGAGCTGAAAAATTAGGCCTTAGGCACTGGTGCTGGTGCCACAACACTGCAACCCCTCACAGACACTCTAGTTGGAACGCAGGAACGAGCCCTGCTGCAAAGTATTGCATCAAAAATTGTAATTACACGCCCCTGTTAGACAGGGGCTGAAAAATTGGGTCTTAGGCACTGGTGCTGGTGCCACAACACTGCAACCCCTCACAGACACTCTAGTTGAAACGCAGGAACAAGCCCTGCTGCAAAGTATTGCATCAAAAATTGTAATTACACGCCCCTGTTAGACAGGGGCAGAAAAATTGGGTCTTAGGCACTGGTGCTGGTGCCACAACACTGCAACCCCTCACAGACACTCTAGTTGGAATGCAGGAACAAGCCCTGCTGCAAAGTATTGCATCAAAAATTGTAATTACACGCCCCTGTTAGACAGGGGCAGAAAAATTGGGTCTTAGGCACTGGTGCTGGTGCCACAACACTGCAACCCCTCACAGACACTCTAGTTGGAATGCAGGAACAAGCCCTGCTGCAAAGTATTGCATCAAAAATTGTAATTACACGCCCCTGTTAGACAGGGGCTGAAAAATTGGGTCTTAGGCACTGGTGCTGGTGCCACAACACTGCAACCCCTCACAGACACTCTAGTTGGAATGCAGGAACGAGCCCTGCTGCAAAGTATTACATCAAAAATTGTAATTACACGCCCCTGTTAAACAGGGGCTGAAAAATTGTGCCTTAGGCACTGGTGGTGGCGCCCAGAACCAAAAATGTTCTTACAAGCTATCAGCGTGATGATTGAGGAGGAAGAGGATAATTACTCAGGGATAGTCACTCAGCATCAGCATAGGCAGTCTTTGAAGGGATCTGAGATTTCAAAAAAAATTATTCGGTTACATCTGCATCAGGTGCTTGGTAGCTGGTGGTGATCCAAGACTGATTCATTTTTATGAAGGTCAGCCGATCGACCGAGTCGGTGGACAGACGCACCCTGTGATCGGTTACCACGCCTCCAGCAGCACTGAATGTGCGTTCCGAAAGAACGCTGGATGCAGGACAGGCCAGTAGCTCAATTGCATACTGTGCAAGCTCTGGCCAGTGATCCATCCTCAAGACCCAGTAACCCAGAGGATTTTCGGTGGGAAAGGTGTCCAAGTCTGATCTTGCCCCTAGGTATTCCTGCACCATGTAAAACAGACGCTGGCGATGGTTGCTGGAACCGATCATACCTTGGGGCTGCGGACCAAAAAATTGTCTGAACGCATCGGTCAGACGGCCACCTTCTCCACCGCTCCTTCTTTGACTGACCGAAGCCTCAGCAACACGTTGTCCAGAAACAGGAGTTTGTAACCTCCCAGTCTCTGGGAACGCGTTGCACAGACCTTTCTGCAAGGCCTCCCGAAGATGTTTCATCCTCTGCTCCCTCTGCGATGGCAAGATAAGGTCCGCAACCTTACCCTTGTAACGTGGATCAAGGAGGGTTGCCAGCCAGTATTGGTCCTTCTCCTTGATACCACGAATACGAGGATCCTTACGCAGGCTTTGCAGGATCAGGGAGGCCATGCAGCGTAGGTTTGCTGAGGCATTCGGTCCGGAGTCCTCTGGGTCACTAAGGACAACAACGTCCGCAGCCACCTCCTCCCAGCCACGTACAAGTCCATGTGTTCCTTGGGACTGATCCCTTAAAGACTGCTGATGCTGAGTGCCAGGCTCCACCTCCATACTGACACAATCTTCCTCCTCCTCCTCCTCCTCCTCCTCCTCCTCGTCCTCTTCCTGTGTGATCGGCGGGCACGCAGGAACACTGTCTGGATAAAGGGGGCCTTGAGAGCTAAGGAAGTCCTCCTCTTCCTGCCTCTGTTCTGCCTCAAGTGCCCTGTCCATTATCCCACGCAGCGTGTGCTCCAACAGGTGGACAAGGGGGACAGTGTCACTGATGCATGCACTGTCAGTGCTCACCATCCTCGTGGCCTCCTCGAATGGTGACAGGACAGTGCATGCATCCCTGATCATGGCCCACTGGCGTGGGGAAAAAAAACCAAGGTCCCCTGACCCTGTCCTGGTGCCATAGTCGCACAGGTACTCATTGATGGCCCTCTGCTGCGTGTGCAGCCGCTGCAGCATGGCCAACGTCGAGTTCCACCTGGTGGGCATGTCACAGATTAGGCGGTTCTTGGGCAGGTTAAACTCCTTTTGGAGGTCCGTCAGCCGAGCACTGGCATTATATGACCGGCGGAAATGCACAGAGACTTTCCTGGCCTGCCTCAGGACATCCTGTAAGCCCGGGTACCTGCCCAAGAACCGCTGCACCACCAAGTTAAGGACGTGAGCCAAACAGGGCACATAGGTCAGTTGTCCCTGTCGGAGGGCAGAGAGGAGGTTGGTGCCATTGTCGCAAACCACCATTCCTGCCTTAAGTTGGCGTGGCGTCAACCACCTCTGAACCTGCCCCTGCAGAGCTGACAGAACCTCTGCCCCAGTGTGGCTCCTGTCCCCCAAGCACACCAGCTCAAGCACCGCATGGCATCTTTTGGCCTGCGTACTTGCGTAGCCCCTTGAACGCCTACGGAGCACCGCTGGTTCCGAGGAAGAGGCCATGGAGGAAGAAGAAGAGGAGGGGGTGGAGGAGAGAGGTGTGTCACAATCAGCATTTTGGAGGCGTGGTGGCGGAACAACCTCCAACACTACTGCACCTTGTCCTGCATCCTTCCCAGCTGCCAGCAGAGTCACCCAATGCGCCGTGAAACTTAAGTAACGTCCCTGTCCATGCCTGCTGGACCATGAGTCAGCGGTAATATGCACCTTACCGCTGACCGCCCTGTCCAGCGAGGCATGGACATTGCCTTCCACATGCCGGTAGAGAGCCGGAATCGCCTTCCGTGAGAAAAAGTGGCGTTTGGGTACCTGCCACTGAGGAACCGCACATTCCACAAACTCACGGAAGGGGGCAGAGTCTACCAACTGAAAAGGCAGCAGTTGAAGTGCTAGCAATTTTGCCAAGCTAGCATTCAACCGCTGGGCATGTGGATGGCTGGGAGCAAACTTTTTTCGGCGGTGCAGCAGCTGGGGCAGGGAAATTTGCCTGGTACAATCTGACGTCGGTGTACCCAAAGCAGATTGCCCATAAGTACTTGGCTGTGACACACCTAATTCTACACCTTCATTCCTCTCACTGCAGGTCGCAGAGAGGACTGAAGGTCTAGTGGGGTTGGAAATCTCAGCTGATGAGGAGCAAGGAGAGATCGTCTTTGTTCTTTGGTGTGGGTCTTTTAGATACGCTTGCCAACGAACTGCATGGCAGGTCAACATATGTCTGGTCAAGCATGTGGTACCCAAGCGGGAGATGTTTTGGCCACGCGAGATACGCTTGAGACATATATTGCAAATAGCAGCGGTGCGATCTGATGCACTCGTCTCAAAAAAGGCCCACACCAAAGAACTTTTTGAATAACGCGCAGAGACTGCAGCGCCCTGCACATGTGGAGCTTTGGGGTGTGATGCAGTCAATGTGCTGCCCTTAGGCTGGCCCCTGGAGGGCATCCTGCCTAGTTGGTGATGTGCCACCTCCTCCTCCTCCTCCTCCTCCTCCTCTCTCCTATCAGGCACCCACGTTGAGTCAGTGACCTCATCATCCCCTCCCTCCTCATCACTGGAGCAAACCTGGCAGTATGCTGCAGCAGGGGGAGCATGACTGCCAGATTGCTGTCCTTCTTGGGCACCCCCTCTGTCCGTGCTCATGTTACTGCCTTCATTGAGCTCAGTATCATCATCAGAGCCTTCCAAACGCTGGGCATCCTCCTGGAGCATGTACCCAACACTGTGGTCAAACAGTTCGAGGGAATCCTCAGGAGGACATGGTGGGGCTAGGGAAGGAGTCACTGATGACATTGAGCTGAGGGAAGAGGCCGCTGCTTTGCCAGACAAAGCACCCTGGGCATGGGTGAGAGAGGATGAGGAGGATGAGGACGGCTTGGTCATCCACTCGACCAAGTCTTCCGCATGTTGCGGCTCAACACGGCCAGCTGCCGAAAAAAAGGCCAAGCGTGTCCCATGGCCACGTGCTGATGAGGATGCACCGTCTCCACGACCAGCACTAGACACAGAGCCTGCTTGCCCTCTCTTATTGGCTTGTGACTGTCTGCCTCTCCTTCTTGGCCTTCCAGACATACTAATGGCCTGTAGCTGCACTAAGCTGGGATAGAACACCTGTAATTTTCTTCAGGTAGCTTTATATACTGTAACCAGACAAGCCTGCCTGTCAGTAGGAAGATAACAGGAACGGATCTAGCTGAACACTGTGAGCAGGACGCACTGCACTGAATGTAAATAGCAGGAACGGATCTAGCTAAACACTGTGAGCAGGACGCACTGCACTGAATGTAAATAGCAGGAACGGATCTAGCTGAACACTGTGAGCAGGACGCACTGCACTGAATGTAAATAGCAGGAACGGATCTAGCTGAACACTGTGAGCAGGACGCACTGCACTGAATGTAAATAACAGGAACTGATCTAGCTGAACACTGTGAGCAGGACACACTGTACTAAATGTAAATAGTCTAGCTGCCTGACCGTGGTACTAATAGGATCAAAAAGAACACCTGTAATTTTCTTCAGGTAGCTTTATATACTGTAACCAGACAAGCCTGCCTGTCAGTAGGAAGATAACAGGAACGGATCTAGCTGAACACTGTGAGCAGGACGTACTGCACTAAATGTATATAGCAGGAACGGATCTAGCTGAACACTGTGAGCAGGACGCACTGCACTGAATGTAAATAGCAGGAACGGATCTAGCTGAACACTGTGAGCAGGACACACTGTACTAAATGTAAATAGTCTAGCTGCCTGACCGTGGTACTAATAGGATCAAAAAGAACACCTGTAATTTTCTTCAGGTAGCTTTATATACTGTAACCAGACAAGCCTGCCTGTCAGTAGGAAGATAACAGGAACGGATCTAGCTGAACACTGTGAGCAGGACGCACTGCACTGAATGTAAATAGCAGGAACGGATCTAGCTGAACACTGTGAGCAGGACGCACTGCACTGAATGTAAATAGCAGGAACGGATCTAGCTGAACACTGTGAGCAGCACGCACTGCACTGAATGTAAATAGCAGGAACGGATCTAGCTGAACACTGTGAGCAGGACGCACTGCACTGAATGTAAATAACAGGAACGGATCTAGCTGAACACTGTGAGCAGGACGCACTGTACTAAATGTAAATAGTCTAGCTGCCTGACCGTGGTACTAATAGGATCAAAAAGAACACCTGTAATTTTCTTCAGGTAGCTTTATATACTGTAACCAGACAAGCCTGCCTGTCAGTAGGAAGATAACAGGAACGGATCTAGCTGAACACTGTGAGCAGGACGCACTGCACTGAATGTAAATAGCAGGAACGGATCTAGCTGAACACTGTGAGCAGGACGCACTGCACTGAATGTAAATAGCAGGAACGGATCTAGCTAAACACTGTGAGCAGGACGCACTGCACTGAATGTAAATAGCAGGAACGGATCTAGCTGAACACTGTGAGCAGGACGCACTGCACTGAATGTAAATAGCAGGAACGGATCTAGCTGAACACTGTGAGCAGCACGCACTGCACTGAATGTAAATAGCAGGAACGGATCTAGCTGAACACTGTGAGCAGGACGCACTGCACTGAATGTAAATAGCAGGAACGGATCTAGCTGAACACTGTGAGCAGGACGCACTGCACTGAATGTAAATAGCAGGAACGGATCTAGCTGAACACTGTGAGCAGCACGCACTGCACTGAATGTAAATAGCAGGAACGGATCTAGCTGAACACTGTGAGCAGGACGCACTGCACTGAATGTAAATAGCAGGAACGGATCTAGCTGAACACTGTGAGCAGGACGCACTGCACTGAATGTAAATAGCAGGAACGGATCTAGCTGAACACTGTGAGCAGGACGCACTGCACTGAATGTAAATAACAGGAACGGATCTAGCTGAACACTGTGAGCAGGACACACTGTACTAAATGTAAATAGTCTAGCTGCCTGACCGTGGTACTAATAGGATCAAAAAGAACACCTGTAATTTTCTTCAGGTAGCTTTATATACTGTAACCAGACAAGCCTGCCTGTCAGTAGGAAGATAACAGGAACGGATCTAGCTGAACACTGTGAGCAGGACGTACTGCACTAAATGTATATAGCAGGAACGGATCTAGCTGAACACTGTGAGCAGGACGCACTGCACTGAATGTAAATAGCAGGAACGGATCTAGCTGAACACTGTGAGCAGGACGCACTGCACTGAATGTAAATAGCAGGAACGGATCTAGCTGAACACTGTGAGCAGGACGCACTGCACTGAATGTAAACAGCAGGAACGGATGTAGCTAAACACTGTGAGCAGCACGCACTGCACTGAATGTAAATAGCAGGAACGGATCTAGCTGAACACTGTGAGCAGCACGCACTGCACTGAATGTAAATAGCAGGAACGGATCTAGCTGAACACTGTGAGCAGGACGCACTGCACTGAATGTAAATAGCAGGAACGGATCTAGCTGAACACTGTGAGCAGCACGCACTGCACTGAATGTAAATAGCAGGAACGGATCTAGCTGAACACTGTGAGCAGGAAGCACTGTACTGAATGTAAATAGCAGGAACGGATCTAGCTGAACACTGTGAGCAGGACACACTGCACTGAATGTAAATAGTCTAGATAGAAGATAACAGGAACGGATCTAGCTAAACTGAATACAGTGTATATATATATATGCAACACCTGGGATGCATATATATACACAATACACTGTAAGTGCAGCTAACTGACTGACTGTTCTGCCTAATCTATCTAACTCAAATCAAATGACACTGTCTCTCTCTCTCTCTATCGCTCAGCACACCGGAACACACACTACACAGGGCCGCCGTGCAGGCGGCCTTATATAGTGTGGGGTGTGTACTAAATCCCCTGAGCCATAATTGGCCAAAGCCACCCTGGCTTTGGCCAATTACAGCTCTCTCTACTGACGGCGCTGTGATTGGCCAAGCATGCGGGTCATAGTGCATGCTTGGCCAATCATCAGCCAGCAATGCACTGCGATGCCGCAGTGAATTATGGGCCGTGACGCGCCACACGAATTTGGCGCGAACGGCCCATATCGTTCGCAATTCGACGGACGGTCGAACAGCCGATGTTCGAGTCGAACATGGGTTCGACTCGAACACGAAGCTCATCCCTACTGTGGAACCCCTTATAATTAAAATAGTATGACCCCGAATGGGGTGGTGGCACAATGTGGACATGTTTCCCATCTATAGCCCCTCCACAATTGGGAAAGTCCCAACGGGTGGCAAAATGGGATGCCACAGTCTGCCATTCCTGTGGCGTTGAAGGAAACTGGGGAATCAAACAAGAAAACAAAAATCAGTAATTTTGAATCGAACATTGCAAGAAAATTATACAATTAAAAACATTATTCCACAGCATCAGTATAACATTAAATAATTTATATCTTCTGGAAGAAATAATATGGAAAGGCACACTTATCAGATTGCTCACCCCCTCTGATGGAACATTGATTACATTTTAGGGGGTGGTGAAATTACCAAAAAATATCAATTTTAGGACACACAGGGATTTATGGACTAAAAAGGCTACAAGACTGCAGTTGTCCCACTCTGCAAGTGCAGTTGCTCCCCAGCTTAAAGTAAATGAGGTAAGGTAAAAAGGCTTTCATGTTGCAAGGAGTACACAATCACATGCAAGGGCAATTAATGAAAACACTTTGTGGCTTGCATATGATTTGATGATGGAAATCAGCAGAGCTTCTGCTCATTTACTAAAGCACTGGAGCAAATGCACTTGTAGAGTGCACATGCATTTTGCAAAGTGCAACATATATTTGCTTTTTAAAAATCAACACCACAGAAGATTCTAGCAAATTATTAGGGGAGGGGGTTGAAATCAAGCTAATTATAAGCCCACTATTTGGATAGAGTTTAGGGGAAACAAAATACAATGCAGCTGACTAAATACATTCAAACTGAGTAGACTAGGTGAATATGTGACCAGCATTGTATGCTGGAGAGGTTATTGAAGGCAAATATACATGCATGACAAAAAAGAACATGAAACAAATCAAGCATGCGTGAGAAGAAAAAGGGACATTCACACTATATTACAATGATGGTAAGTAGTGTTTGAGCTAAGAAATACATTACATTATCAAAGAATAAATAAAAGAACATGTGATGCTAATAAAAAAAAAATTCTTACCTTAATATAGTCCTTCTGCAGGACCTGGATGATGGCAGAACAGGTCTCTGGGATAATGATCCCCAGAGCCTGGGGGGAGATGCCTGTCGAGAACTTGAGGTCCTGCAGGCTTCTCCCCGTCGCCAAGTACCGCAACGTGGCAACTAGCCTCTGCTCCGGAGTGATGGCTTGCCTCATGCAGGTATCCTGCCTGCTGATATAGGGGGTCAGCAAAGCCACCAAACGGTCAAAAACGGGGTCCGTCATCCGGAGAAAGTTCCTGAAATCCTCAGGATTATTCTCACGGATCTCACGGAGCAATGGCATGTGACAGAACTGGTCATGCTGAAGCAAACAATTCCTGGTCCATGAACTCCTCCTCGCCCTGTTCATGGACTGGTCTTGGTCAGAAGAATAAACTACAGCACCAAACACATACAATGCACGAGCTCGACGACAAGTACGTACAGGTAACATGGCTATAAAACAGTAGGCTGGTCAGAACGCACTTAACAGAACGCACTGAAGAACAGCAAGGCCTGTGAAGAACGACCTGAAAATCAGGAATGAGCGGCCAATAAAACAAAGATTTCTCAATGCCAACTGAACAAACGCACTGAAAAGCAGATACAAACCTCACAAGCACAGACTGATCAACAGGTAAAACGAACTGAAAAATACGAGTCTCACAAGCGCGAATCGTCTCTCACCAAACTTCTACTAACACGAGATAAACACGAGATTAGCAGAAGGAGCCCAAAGGGTGTCGTACGGGCTATTGAACTTCCGTTTTATAGTCTCGCCGGACTTGATGTACGTCACCGCGTACTAGGCTGTCGAACTTTTGTGTGGTCGTGTGTAGGCAAGTCCGTTCGTTAGAAAGTCTGCCGCAAGTCCGCCGAAAGTCCGCCGGAAGTCTGTCGGACAGGCTGTCGGACTTTTGTAGATGAAAAGTCCGACCGTGTGTACGCGGCATTAGAGTGTCCATCGGGTACGAGCAAACCAGTCGCCAGGCGAGGTGACATCACATACACCAGTAGTCTGGTAATAAAACCTCTATGCAAAGGCCCAGAGCCCACGAATACTGGGCCAAGTAAAGATGAAATTTCTGTTAACGGTGACAGCGCACTGCTGGAGGGAACAGTTCTATACATAAGTGCAGTGCATACTGTGTATGCTGTGTTTTTTTTTGTTACTTTACTACCACTTTAAGGCTCATGCAAATGAGCATTTTGGCCCATATAGCATAAAATGCACATTTGTTGAGTGCAAGGGAGGCAAATTTGCTCATCACCAGTCTGCATTAAAAGCTGACAAAGAGCAAGGTTCCTACTGTGCAGCTGCTAGTAAGTCAAACACAGTCTGTAGCAGCTTTAGAAAAAAAATAACTGTGAACGTTTGTGCATAACAGTGATTATGCCTATACAGTGTAAAAAATTGCCATTAATGGCTGCAAAGGAGCCCCTTAATATAAGTACTAAACATGCATGAAACTGCATCCAAACATGTTCAGCCTGTCATTGATTTTAACAGGCTATTAGCAGAAGGTTGTGCACTACAGCTTTGTCCCCTTTCCACCCAAAAACAACAAGGTTTTATGCTGTAATAGCCAAATTGTCCCTATAGAGTAAATGCAGAGCCTAAAAGCAAAATGATAATAAGGTGATGGATAGTGCAAATAATGACTATATCAAAGAAACAATATGTGGAACCGAAAATACATAATAAAATAAATCATGAAATACATAAAATAGTGCCTAACACAAGTATCACTAGAGTAATGCCTCGTACAAACGGCCGGATGTTCCGAGGGGAAATGTTCGATGTGAGCTTGTTGTTGGAAAGTCTGACCGTGTGTATGCTCCATTGAACATTTGCTGTTGGACTTTCTGCCAAACAACAACAAATGTTTGATAACAGGTTCTCAAATTTACCGCCAACAAAATTTTGTTGTCGGAAAGTCCGATCGTGTGTACACAAGTCCGCGCACAAAAGTTCACGCATGCTCGGAATCAAGTACGAGCCGGAAGCACTCGGTCTTGTAAAACTAGCATTCGTAATGGAGATAGCACATTTGTCACACGGCAAATTTTGAAATCTTTCAGTGCAGCACATTCTCTTTTTTAAAATGCTAGAATAATGATTTTTTGCGTTGCTGCTGATATTCACAGAGTTCTGGCAAACTGATTTTTTATTATTTCTCGTGATCTCATGAATAATCTTTTTTTTTTTTCTCAATCTCCAGAATATTTTTTTTTTCTAGTGATCTCCATAATATTTTTTGTCGTTTTGTGTGTCAAGTTATGACAACACCATTTTTATCTTGTATTTTTTAACCTCAAAGAGATACAACTATGTTGAGGGTATCTAGGGAACTCAGTCAAGTGATTGCCAGACCGTTGTTCCTAATTTTTACAGACAGTCTACTGACTGGAATAGTACCAGCTGATTGGAAAAAAGCCAATGTAGCACCAACATTTAAAAAGGGCCTAAAATACATCCCTGGGAATTACAGACCAGTTAGCCTAACATCAATAGTATGTAAACTCTTGGAGGGGATGATAAGGGACTATATACAAGATTTTATTAATGAGAACAGTATCATTAGCAGTAATCAGCATGGATTCATGAAGAATCGTTCTTGCCAAACCAATCTATTAACCTTCTATGAGGAGGTGAGCTGCCATCTAGATAAAGGAAGGCCCGTAGATGTGATATATCTGGATTTTGCAAAAGCATTTGACACAGTTCCCCATAAACATTTACTGTACAAAATAAGGTCCGTTGGCATGGATCATAGGTTGAGTACATGGATTGAAAACTGGTTACAAGGGCGAGTTCAGAAGGTGGTGATAAATGGGGAGTACTCAGAATGGTCAGGGGTAGGTAATGGGGTTCCCCAGGGTTCTGTGCTGGGACCAATCCTATTTAATTTGTTCATAAACGACATGGAGGATGCGATAAACAGTTCAATCTCGGTATTTGCAGACGACACTAAGCTAAGCAGGGCAATAACTTCTCCCCAGGATGTGGAAACCTTGCAAAAAGATCTGAACAAATTAATGGGGTGGGCAACTACATGGCAGATGAGGTTCAATGTAGAAAAATGTAAAATAATGCATTTGAGTGGCAAAAATATGAATGCAATCTATACACTGGAGGGAGAACCTCTGGGGGAATCTAGGATGGAAAAGGACCTGGGGGTCCTAGTAGATGATAGGCTCAGCAATGGCATGCAAGCTGCTGCTAACAAAGCAAACAGAATATTGGCATGCATTAAAAAGGAGATCGACTCCAGAGATAAAACGATAATTCTCCCACTCTACAAGACTCTGGTCCGGCAGAACCTAGAGTATGCTGTCCATTTCTGGGCACCAGTCCTCAGGAAGGATGTACTGGAAATGGAGCGAGTACAAAGAAGGGCAACAAAGCTAATAAAGGGTCTGGAGGATCTTAGTTATGAGGAAAGGTTGCGAGCATTGAACTTATTCTCTCTGGAGAAGAGACGCTTGAGAGGGGATATGATTTCAATATACAAATACCGTACTGGTGACCGTACAATAGAAATAAAACTTTTTTGCAGAAGAGAGTTTAACAAGACTCGTGGCCACTCATTAAAATTAGAAGAAAAGAGGTTTAACCTTAAACTACGTAGAGGGTTCTTTACTGTAAGAGTGGCAAGGATGTGGAATTCCCTTCCACAGGCGGTGGTCTCAGCGGGGAGCATCCATAGCTTCAAGAAACTATTAGATAAGCACCTGAATGACCGCAACATACAGGGATATACAATGTAATACTGACACATAATCACACATAGGTTGGACTTGATGGACTTGTGTCTTTTTTTTCAACTTCGCCTACTATGTAACTATGTAACTATGATGTCCCTTGTTAATTTGTCATTGTATTTGTGAAATGTACCTGCCTTCTCACAAACAAACTGTCCTTTTTGAAGTAAAACACATAGCCAAGTATTTGTCAAAACAAAAATTAGAAATTTAATAGGGGTCATGACAAAATAAAGATGAAGGCAATGCTGGAGAAACAGTTGGTATTGGCGAAGCCTTTGTACCTCAGGGCAGACATCAATTATTTGACTGTCAAAATTGGTAACCTGAGGAGTCCATTTAATAGGGAGCACAATACGGTCCAGGACTTCAAGAGATCGGGAGCAACAGCAGATCACATATATGTCCCGAGGCTGTGGTCTTACAACAGCCTTGTTTTTTTGCCAGACCACACCAAACCCAGGCCATCACTCTTAACACTTCCTTCCACGCTGCCTTCCATGCTGCTGTGGTGGGTTGGGTGGCTGTGTTGTTGGTGGTGTTGCTGGAGGTGGTGGAGGAGTAGTATGGTCCAACTCACACAGGTGGCTTTTATTTGTGAGTTGGCCAGAAGAATGATCTCCTCACAGATGAGGCATTGGTCCTCCTCCATGCATTCCAGTTTACTCGCTGTCACACAGCCAAACGACTCGGGCCACCAGGGGTCGTTGTAAGTACCGCAGTAGCCTGGAGAATAAAGCAGTCACTGACTCCTCCAGGTTCCTCACCTTCCTGGTCCTTTTGGTTAGAAGGTGGAGGAGAGGAACCTGGCATTTGGTCAGGCTGCTTTCCACGGCCTCCTCCTGGCTGAGACTTTCTTGTGTATGAAAATGGTGCTTAGTTTTAGTTTTTTGGTCATCAATCACACACAATTTTGAGCTCATGACTGTTGCAAATTGAATGTTAACAAATAGAAAAGCTTATCTTCTGACCCCAGCATTTTTCATTCTTGTCCCAATCATTTTTGACCACTACTGTCTATTGATATGTAAACCACTTTGTTAAATCAGAAATTAGTGATCAATAACATCTAGTTAACATCATTCAATTTTTGTCAAGAAATATGTTGAACGATGCTATACCTGGCTCAAGCTTGGCTCCTCTACATCTTCTTCCTAAGTGGAAGGCCCAGGTTGGACTTCAGGAGCCTCAGCTGATGTTGAAGGAATTGTGGAAGGAAGTGTTTATAGCGATGGCCTGGGTTCACTCTGGTCTGTCAAAAAATGCAGTCTGTCGTAGTACCACAGCCTGGGTACATATACGTCATCTGCTGCTGCTCTGGATTTCATGGAATCCTGGACCTTCTTGTGCTCCCTATTATATGTGCTCCTCAGGCTACCAATTTTGGCCTTCAAATAGTTGATGTCTGCCGTGGGATACAAAGGCTTCACCAATTCCATCAGTTTCTCCAGTGCTGCCTTCCTCTTTAGTTTTTTGGAGTATTCTCTGCATGTCACTTGCCAGAGACATGGTAGCTCCCTGTACATGTCCAGGAATTTGGGCAGGAAGTGAATTTATCCACCATTTTAGCTGCAACACACAACACAAGACAAACCCTAATGTCAGGCTAAATTCTCCTAATCTTCTCCCAATGTAGGCCTCAAACTCTAAAGCAGTATAGGCCACTAACCACTGATGCCCCAAGTTAAAATTGTACCTTTGTTTGCATGATTGGCTCTTACGATCCTTCGTCCTCCAATCACAGATCGTACATGCAACGTCCACGTGTTATGCTTTATATACACTGTGCATTCATAAAACTCTGCCTCTGTCCTTCTTTCTAGTGTTTTCCCTGCCTCTTCTCTTTTGGGGCAGTGGGAAAGCACATGGAGCAGACGCAGCAGGTGCCTGCAGAGAGCAGCAATGAAGAAAGCCCGGAACAAGGCAGTTCCACATCTAGGAGGAGATATAAGGCCTCAAATATGTCCTTTGTAGAGATGGTGAAGATGGTGAATATCTTGAAGAGGGCAGACTATGATGGGAAGCATGGACCTTACCCAAACCCAAATGTGAGAAAGGCCAAGATCATGACTAAAGTTGTGAAAAGTCTGCACAGGAATTTTGGGGTACGACGATCCAAGGAGCAATTGAGGAAACGCTGGTCGGACCTGAAATTGAGGACGATGAGTATAGAAGGATCAGGAACATGCTTCAAAAAAGTAAGTATTTGTTGTGTGTTCATATTATTATTATTACTTTAGTGCTGCTCCATGTGCTTTTCTTTACTGTTGTACAGTTTAAAATGGTAAGTTTGAGGTTCATGGGCACAGTAATCGTTCGTAGTAAACATTGTTCAACCACTAATAAGCTGTTTTTGGCAGATGCAGGTTAACTACATTTGTTCATGCCTATTTGTATTAAAAGAAGTTTAGTACATTGTTGTCTAGATGTGTTTGTAACTATAATGAAATGCAAACTTGATTCAGTGTAAGGTAAGGACACTCAGAAGCTGTTTACACATCTGGACGCAGGTGCACTAGTGTGGGACACCAGAACAACCTTTTTATGGTGTCCTACGCAGGTGCTCCAGTGGATACTAGGGGTCTCTCCATGTGTGAAACTTGCACAAAACAGGTAAGTATTCCAGCTTTTGAAAGGGAAAAAATCATGTCTTCAGCTTGGAACTCTGCCAAAACAGACAATTGGACGACACTTCCAAGCAATGTTTCATATTACTATTTCTTGCCTCAAATATCTGTCTGCTAAGTATACCTTTTTTGTATTCACACAGGGGAGAGGACACCACGAACCCCACACCTAATGAAGAAGGGGAACAACGCAGCACACAACCTGAGGATGTGGATTCCGAGGTTCAGGAAGTGGTCGAAATGGTGACCACAACAGGTCAGTGTCTGAGACCACAGCTGCAGGTAATAGATATATGCCTGCATATTTATAATATATGGTGTGTTTTTTTATTTTTAGGTGATGTGGATGTTGTGGAAGAAGAAACTCACTTTAGAGAAGGTCAAGGAAAACATCAATGATGTTGAAAAAAGACTGACCAACATCATTGATGTTTTAGCCAAAATCTAAAAACAAAAAAAATTAAAAGTTGTCGTTATTGTTTATCTTTTTATAAAAATTTTAAAGTAATTGCAAAGCCAAATTTTGAAGATGCACACGGTGGGGGTTATTTATGAAAGTCAAATCCACTTTGCACTGCAAGTGCACTGCAAGTGCACTTGGAAGTACAGTCGCTGTAAATCCGAGGGGGACATGCAAGGAAGATAAAAAACATCATTTTAGCTTGCACATGATTGAATGATAAAATCAGCAGAGCTTCCCCTCATTTCAGATCTAACCCTCAGATTTACAGCGACTGCACTTCCAAGTGCACTAGCAGTGCACTTGTAGTGCAAAGTGAATTTGCCTTTCATAAATAACCCCCTGTGTGTCAACAGGTGCTATCTGCTATCATGGGATATCAATGTATGGGTTTTGGGGGTGCAACCCCTTCCTCGCAACTAAAGTAGATGACAGGAAGGGGTTGCACCCCCGAAACACGTCCATTGATCCCCCATGATGGGATCTAGCACATGTTGACACACTGTGGCTTGTTTAAAAAAAGCCAAACCACTTTGCACTACAATGCAAGTGCAAAACATGTACATTGATATCCCATGATGGCAGATAGCACATGTTGACACACTGTGTGTTTTGTGGCTTTATCAAAATAGATGTAGGGAAAAGACACATATTTTAGACATGAGATCATGATGGAAATCCACATTTTGAGTCCCAATTTGTGTGCATCTTTAAAATTTGGCTTTTACAGGGGTGAGACCACCCCATCTGATGAAGGCAAGATCAACACAGTTTTGACATACTAATGTCCCATATGGCCTTCACCTTATCAAAGTTGAACTTTGTATGTTCCTGAGTTGGGGATGTTGATGTTGTGGTTTTAAACATGCCTGTTTAGCCACAAAAAAGCTATATCTACTGTCAAACATACATGTTATACACCAAAGAATTTGGTTTGTTTAAAAAACCTTTTATAACGCACATGTGAATGTGCTTGCAGTAAAATGTTTCATACTCAACAACGTGTGGCTTCTTTAAATGCTCAATACGAATTTGGGATCTGCCTGCTGTCTGTGTGTGTGTGTGTCTCTGGTATGTGTCAGCTCATCCACATCTTCCACCGTTAACTGAAATTGGGATCTGCCTGCTGTCTCTGTGTGTGTGTGTGTGTCTCTGGTATGTGTCAGCTCATCCACATCTTCCACCGTTAACTGAAATTGGGATCTACCTGCTGTCTCTGTGTGTGTGTGTGTGTCTCTGGTATGTGTCAGCTCATCCACATCTTCCACCGTTAACTGAAATTGGGATCTGCCTGCTGTCTCTGTGTGTGTGTGTGTCTCTGGTATGTGTCAGCTCATCCACATCTTCCACCGTTAACTGAAATTGGGATCTGCCTGCTGTCTGTGTGTGTGTGTGTGTGTCTCTGGTATGTGTCAGCTCATCCACATCTTCCACCGTTAACTGAAATTGGGATCTGCCTGCTGTCTCTGTGTGTGTGTGTGTCTCTGGTATGTGGCCTTCTCTATCTGTTGCCCTGTGCGAACAACCATGACATTATTTGTTTTTCTGAACTGTCTTACCTAAGTTTTATGTGTTGATCTTGTCTTGGCCTCTTGCTATTCTGACTTTTGAAGCAAAAAGTTCACTTTGATTGCTAGGCACTCTTATAGTCACTCACGATTAATTAACGAACTTCAACCCCACCCTTATAACAGTATATATTTGAGCATCCTTAGGGGGTCAGCACATTGCTGGGGGAGCACATTGCAGGGGCTTCTATCCTTAAGGCTTCTTCCTCTAAGTGATTCTTTCTACAAGTGATATGCACTTCATTCTCTGCACTTCAGCGATTGCACGAAGCAAACAAATACAGCAATCTGCACTGGAAAGCAGCTGACAGACTGCAGGTGACCCTGTCTCTCTATTAAGCTCTCCTTCCACTCTGTAACATGCACTCTCTACCACTGCTTCTGACACTCCTGTCCTCTCTCCTCAAACTCTCTTACCTTCACCCCCCCTCTCCACCCGCCTGCTTATACATATCACCCTGCCTTCTTTCTTCCCCCTACTACTGCTCTTACCAACTCTCGCTCATTCTACATCCATACACTGATAAAACCTCCAGTACTCTGAGACATGCCCCTTCACATAAATCACAGTCCCACATTACCTCCCTCACCCTCCTGCTTCTCCTAATCTCTGGTGACATATCCCCAAACCCTGGGCCACCATCATCTGTCTTTGCCCAACGCTCCCATCCCCCTAAACCCTCTGGCAGGAGCCGCAACCCACAGAACTTGGTCTATATTCCTCTTTCCAAAACCAGACCCCCCTTTTCCTGTGCCCTGTGGAATGCACGTTCTGTCTGCAACAAACTCACCGCCCTCCACGACCTCTTCATCACAAATTCCTTTAACCTACTTGCCATTACTGAAACCTGGCTTCATGAATCGGATACTATTTCTCCTGCTTACCTCTCCCATGGGGGCCTTCCCTGGACTCACTCCCCCAGACCAAGTGGACGGAAGGGAGGTGGAGTGGGAATCCTTCTAGCCCCATGCAGCACCTATCAGGTTCTTCACCCACCTCCCTCTCTGACACTCTCCTCTTTTGAGGCACACTGCATTCGTCTTTTCTCTCCCATTTCTCTAAGAATTGCTGTCATTTACCGGCCCCCTGGACCGGTATCAGCCTTTCTTGATGACTTCTCTGCCTGGCTACCCTACTTTCTCTCTTCTGAAATCCCCACAATTATTCTTGGGGACTTCAACATCCCTGTCAATACTAACACTACTATTACTTCTAAACTTCTCAGTCTAACCTCATCGCTTGACCTGAAGCAATGGATACAAGCTCCTACCCACTCCAATGGCAACACCCTTGACCTTGCCTTCTCCTATCTGTGCACTCCGTGCAACCTTTCCAACAATCCACTCCCACTCCCTGATCACCACCTTATTAGTTTTGCTCTCTCCTTGTCTTCCACCTCTTCTCCCTCCAACCGCCTAACGGTTACATGCAGAAACCTTCGCCACCTCAACCCTTCTCTTCTCTACTCTGCTACTGATCACCTCTATGACAAAATCTCCCCCCTGTCCTGCCCCAACCTAGCTACTTTCATTTACAACAGCTCACTGTCTTCCTCCCTAGACAAGCTGGCCCCCCTCACTACACGCAGAATTAGGCCCCGACTGCTACAACCCTGGCAAACAGATGACACCAGAAGTCTCAGAAAACGTAACCGCGCTCTTGAGCGCCTGTGGCATAAGACTAAGACCCAGGAAGACTTCACACAATATAAATCTGCCCTCCTAAAATACTACTCCTGTCTTCACACTGCCAAACAGACCTACTTTATCACACTCATCAACACCTTCTCATCCAGTCCACGTCAACTCTTCTCTACCTTCAACACTCTACTCTGTCCTCCACTGCCTCCACCCACCAACTCACTCACTGCCCAGGAGATTGCTAATCACTTCAAAACTAAGATTGATACAATTCATGAGGAGATCGCCAATGCGCAAAAACCTCCCCCATGCAACACCCCATGTCCACAGATACAATCATTACTTCCCTCATTCAACACTGCTACTACTACTGAGGTTGCTAAACTTTTATCTAGCACTCATCTAACCACTTGCCCCCTGGATCCTGTTCCCTCGCAAATGCTACGCTCACCCTCTGACTCGATTCTACGCTCTCTAACTCACATTTTCAACCTCTCCCTCTCTTGTGGCATCTTCCCAAACTCTCTAAAACATGCGCTAGTCACCCCCATACTAAAAAAGCCCTCACTGGATCCCACCAATCTCAACAACTTAAGTCCCATCTCCTTACTCTCCTTCTCCTCCAAACTTCTTGAAAGACTGGTCTACAACCGAATAAGCGACCATCTGACCATGAATAAACTTCTTGATCTCCTTCAGTCCGGTTTTCGCCCTCAACACTCCACGGAAACTGCTCTCCTTAAACTCTCAAATGACCTACTAATGGCTAAAGCCAATGGACACTATTCTGTACTACTTCTCCTGGATCTCTCTGCTGCCTTTGACACAGTGGACCACCCCCTCCTCCTCAAAAAACTCCACTCCTTTGGTCTCCGTGACTGTACTCTTCGCTGGTTCTCATCCTACCTATCCCACCGCTCCTTCAGTGTCACTTACAACTCTACTTCCTCCTCTCCTCTTCCTTTTTCCGTTGGGGTCCCCCAAGGTTCTGTTCTCGGACCTCTCCTTTTCTCAATCTACACCACCTCCTTGGGTCAGTTGATTGCCTCCCACGGCTTTAAATATCATCTCTACGCTGATGATACCCAAATCTATCTCTCCACCCCCCAGCTGTCTCCATCTGTCTCCTCACGCATTACCAACTTATTAGCAGACATATCAGCCTGGATGTCACATCACTTTCTCAAACTCAACCTATCCAAAACCGAGCTCATGATATTTCCTCCCTCAGGTGCCACTTCCCCTGATCTCCCTGTCAATATCAATGGCTCAACTATCAACCCATCTCCCCACGCCAAGGTCCTAGGTGTAATCCTGGACTCTGAACTAACCTTTCGACCCCACATTCTATCACTATCCAAAGCTTGCCGCCTCTGTCTTCGCAACATCTCCAAGATACGCCCCTTCCTAACCAATGACACCACAAAGCTTCTAATCCACTCCCTGGTCATCTCCCGCCTTGACTACTGCAACTCCCTCCTCATTGGTTTACCTCTAAATAGGCTATCCCCACTTCAGTCCATCATGAACGCTGCGGCCAGGCTCATCCACCACACAAACCGCTCAGCGTCTGCTACACCCCTCTGCCAATCCCTCTATTGGCTGCCACTCAGTCACCAAATTAAATTTAAGATACTAACTATAACTTACAAAGCCATCCACAACCTGGCCCCTAGCTACATCTCTAACCTAGTCACAAAATACCAACCTAATCGTTCTCTTCACTCCTCCCAAGACCTCCTGCTCTCAAACTCCCTTGTCACCTCATCCCATGCTCACCTTCAGGACTTCTCCAGAGCCTCCCCCATCCTCTGGAATGCTCTACCCCAATCCGTCCGATTTTCTCCTACTTTATCCACTTTCAGACGATCCCTGAAAACTCATCTCTTCAGAGAAGCCTATCTGGCCCCCACCTAACAACTGTACATTTATCTTCTCAATCAGCACATCACCCACAGTTATTACCTCTTGTATCTCTTGACCTTCCCTCTTAGATTGTAAGCTCTAAGGAGCAGGGCCCTCTGATTCCTACTGTATCAAATTGTATTGTATTTGTACTGTCTACCCTCAAGTTGTAAAGCGCTACGTAAACTGTTGGCGCTATATAAATACTGTATAATAATAATGTATAATAATACCATTTTTTGGAGTAAGTTGTTGTAGTTACAAGGACAATGGGGGGATTTACTATAGGCAAATCCACTTTGCACTACAAGTGCACTTTCAGTGCACTTGTAGTGCAAAGTGGATTTGCTTTAAGTAAATAACCCCCACTGTCCTGTAAAATTTGCCAATATAAGGCCATTTTAGGGACTACAAGCAATTAATTCATGAAGTTTAAAAGGATGATTTTTTTATCATTAATGCATTACATACATTAAAAACAAAAACATTGTGTGTGTGTAGCAGACCCATAGCACAACAGAATATAATAGTTAGCTGAAGAAGAGATTGTCACCTCATGTATCAAATAAGTTACGTTTGCACTATTGATGAAAATGGCCAAAAATAAAATGCCATTGGAGAACCTAGGAGACAGATAAGAAACACAAGCAGTAAATCAAATAAAATATAATAATAATATTCAATTTTTCACAAGAAATGTATTTTACATTTTTAAACATTATCTGGCATATCAATTGCCCCCCTACTCATGAAATACTCAAGATATCTTTGCCGTACTTCACAGGCGCTTTGGGGGGGGCAAGCCAGGATGGCCAGCTTCAAGAGCCGTCATGATCTCTCCAGTTGAGCTGGCCTCAGTCGCAACTGAGGCCAGATAGTTGGCTGCATTTTTTTCAAAAAATTATGCAAAATGCAGCAGCACAGAATAATATGGTGAAGTTTGTATTCTGCCATATTTATTGATATTAGGAATAGCTGGAACCGGCTGACCATTATGTCAAAGGCATTTTCCACCACTCTTCTGGCTCTGGCCAGCTGGTAATTAAAAACCCTCTGGTCCAGGGTGAGGGTCCTCATTTGGAACGGCCGCATCAGATTGTCCTCCAGCGCAAATGCCTCATCTGCCACAAACACAAATGGGAGGCCTGCCACATTGTCTGCTGGAGGTGGCAAGCCCAATCTGGAAATGTCGGTAGAATTCAGTCATGGCGATGACTCCTCCATCCGACATATGGCCATTCTTCCCCATGTCCAGATACAAAAATTCATACGTCGCTGACACCACCCCCAACAACACAATGCTACTGTACCCCTTGTAGTTATAGTAGTACGATCCCAAGTTGGGTGGTGGGAGGATCCGGACGTGTTTCCCATCTATCGCACCACCGCAGTTGGGAAAGTTCTACTGTTGTGCGAAGTGGGAGGCCACAGTCTGCCACTCCTGTGGGTTGGAAGGAAACTGTGGAGTCAAACAAGAAAAAAAAATAGTACTTTTGCACATAACATTACAAGCAGATTAGACACAAACATTCTTGGCCAACTTAAGTATAACATTTATTTAAATTAGTATTTAAAGTCAAAAGTATGAGGTACACTTATCAGATTCCTCATCCCATTGTAAAAATTTTATTGGGGGGATGTTTTGGACAGGTAACCCTCTCCACTTCATTGAGAGCAGAATGCATAAATAATATGTGTTACTTTGGCCAGCCCCTCCTTACTTACACTATTGGCAGCCCAGTGGACAGGTAAGAAGTGTCATAATAAAAAATATGAATACACACTGTCCAAAATGAAGCACCTTTTTATATTCTGCAATTAACTATCAAGATAATAGGAGAACACACCTTAAAACAGTACCATTTGAAAGTATTCAGGCAGGCCCTTGCACTACATGCTTTGGTGATCTCATTCATAAATATGAACACAAAAGAGGTAGGTATAGTGTGTATAGGTTTGGCAAAGTCAGCAGTTAGAGGATTGGTATCGGTTGACTAGTGGTTGGGGGGGAGGGGGGTTCCAAATGAGTTTTGCCCCCCCCCAAAAAAGCCTCTTGCACTATGCCTGAATTTAAGGACAACAATAACATTTGTACACATTTTAGGGGGTGTTTAGGGTAAGTACTACAATAAAGCTGACGAAATACATTGTTAAGTGACTAGGCTAGGTGTATATGGGCCCAGGATAGCATACTGGGTAGGTTAGTGAAGGCAAATATGCATGAAGGACAAAAAAAGAGCATTAAAAGCGTCCAGCATGCAAGAGGACAAAGAGGACATTCACAGCATGTTACAATCATGATAATTATGGAATGATGAAAGAAATACAATACATTAGCAAGCATTAAATACATAGAATGTGATGTTAAAGGATAAAACTTACCTTAATATAGTCCTTCTGCAGGATCTGAATTATGGCAAAACCGGTCTCCGGAATAATGATTCCCAGAGCCTGGGGGAGATCCCAGTCGTAAACGTAATATACTGGAGACTTCTCCCCATCGCCAAGTACTGCAAGGTGGCGATGAGCCTTTGCACAGGACTGATGACTTGCCGCATACAGGTGTTCTGCTTGGTAATATAGTGGGTTAGCAAAGCCAACAAATGGTGAAAAACAGGGTCCGTCATCCAGAGATAATTCCAGAAATCGTCAGGATTAGTCTCCAGGAGCTACCGCAGCAAAGGCATGTGAGAGAATTGGTCACAATTAAGTAACCAATTCTTGGTCCATGAACTCCTCCTCTCCCTGTTTATGGACTGGACTTGGGTCAAAGCAAGAACTGCAACACCAAGCCCAACAACGGCACAAACTCTTCGATGAGAACGTAACCGCAACATGGCTAGAAAACGGTCGGATGGTCAGAACGAACTAACAGAACCCACTGAAAATCAGAAAGGACCTGAGAAGAACGAGCTGAAAATCAGAAAGGAGCGGACAAGAACACACTGAAATACAGAAGCAAACTATAAATAGAACGCACTGAAAGACAGGAACGTACTGACAACATGCACTGAAGAACAGATACGAACCCACAAGCACAAACTGAAAAGCAGAAACGAACTGAAAAGCATGAGGCTGAAAAGCGCAAATCTCTCACCAAGCTTCTACTAACACGAGGTAAACACGAGATTAGTAGAAGAGATTCGTAATTGTTGGCCAACATTTGTGTAACCGTTTGTATGTAAGACAAGTTTGAGCCAACAAACTTTGAACAAAAATCCACGGTTTTGAAAGTCCGATCGTGTGTACGCGGCATAATAAAAGAGAGTCCATCCATCAAAAGACAAAGCAGAGATTATCCATATATCAATGATATATAAGTATATAGACTCAGAGTACCTATGAAAGTCTGAACTAGTAGGTAGTGAAGTGACCCCCAAGGAATCAATATTTGCAAATTCCTAACAGATACAGCGTAAATACAGAGGCTAAAAGTAAAATGACGATAAAGTGATGGATAGTGCAAATAACTCAGCTATATCAAAGAAGCAATATGTGCAACCCAAAATACATAATCATAAAATAAATCAGGAAACAAATAAAGTAGTGCCAAGCACAAGTATCACAGAAGAAAGAACTGTGATGGACAATCTTTCCTTGGCCTTTGATGGACACTTTATTCTTACTTCTGTGATTCTGGTAATTAGCACTATTTTATGTGTTTCGTGATTTATTTTATGATGGGTTTACAGATATTGTTTCTTTGACATAGTTGAGATATTTGCACTATCCATTATTTTATTATCTTTTTACTTTTAGGCACTGTATTTACCCTATATCTATAAGAAATGTGCATATTTTGATTCCTTGCGGGTCGCCTAACTACCTATTATTATTATTACTATAGTTACTTTAAGTATATATATATTTTGTCAGAGACAAAATGGAGAAGTATGGCACCTACACAGTGAACATTATGTAAGTGTTTTTACTAGGCTGCAAAGAATGAGTGAGAGATGAAGCAGGTTTAATGGTGAAATCTTATTTTCAATATACTATGTCAGAGACAACAGCCAAAAGACAACAGAGACATGCTATGCATCATGTAAGTATTTTTACTGGGCCTCTATGAAGAAGAAGAGAAGCAGTTTAAAAAAAAAGAGCAAGGAAGAGACAAGGTAGGTTTAATCATAAAATAAATTTAAGAATAAAAAATAAAGTCTATTAGATTTGAGAAAATAGCCAGCAATATTGTGCAGACAGTCTGTATTTCATGTAAGCATTTTTACTATGCTACTAATAAAAATGGAAAGACAAAGCAGGTTTAAGAATGCAATAAAAATTACAATGTAATACAGGGTTTCTCAGCTGGGGTTCCAGGAAAAGTCCCCAAGGGTTCTGTCACAATCTATCTATCAATCACAGGCAGCTGAAGGGTAGTGTCAGAGAGGTTACCTGGTTGGGCGTCGGTGCGCGCCGGGGCGCGTTGGTGCACACGTTCCTGTGCGTGCTGGGGCGTGTGCTTCTGGGGGCACTGGCGCGTCTAAACTGGCTGGCCGCGTTGTGCATGGTGGTGCTGGTGTGCGCGCCAGTGTCCGGGGGCGCGCTCAGGCGTGTGCGGGTGCGCGGGCGTCTGTGCGTATCGGCGCGCGCACGAGCGCGGCGTTTGGCGCCAATCAGCCTATTTAGGTCTGCTGTTATCTCTGATCAGTGCTGCCTGATCAACAGCTCTGTGCCTAGTTCCTGTTTCCTGTTTCCTGTTTCCTGTTCCTAGTTCCTGTGTTCCTGAGTTCCTGAGTTCCTGATCTGTTGACGACCCGGCTTGCCTTTGGATTCTTCTGACCTCCGCCTGCATCTGACCCCGGCTTGTTTTGACTTTGCTTTTGCCTGTTCCTCCTGTACCTCTGCTGCCCGCCTGTTGCCAAACCAAGCCTGTGCATTGACCTGTCCTTAGCTCCTGCCCAGCATCCGTTGCCTGTGCCTCTAACCATCACCTGCTGTCTGAAAACTGCTAGCTTCCGAAATACGGACTCCTGCACAGGCTCTCATACCACTCCGCACTTGTGTGCTTCCTGTCTGCTCTACCAGGGGCCGCAAGTCGGATACGTAAGGGAGCCTACCCTCTGCCCAAGTGGACTCTCCGGTCTGGTAAGTGAGAGACCTGACAGTATCAGGCAGCCATGACCGAGTCCGGGCAGGGGGCCTCCCCCATGGATGAACTCTGTAGGCACCTAGCGGGCCTCACCCAGGCAGTCAAAAGCCTACAAGAAGGCTATACCAGATTAGAGGGACAAGTCCAGGCCCTCTCAGCATCTCCTCAAGGAGCAGCGTCTGCCGGCCCTTCCGCAGCACCCTCTGTAGTAATGCTCCCCCCGGAGCCCAGGGTACCCACACCCGAAAAGTTCTTTGGAGAACGTTGCAAGTACCGGGCATTCTGCAACGCATGTAAGCTGTATTTTGCCTTACAACCCCGCACGTTTTCTCTGGAAGCCACAAAGGTGGGGTTCGTCATATCACTACTGACTGGCGAGCCTCAAACTTGGGCTCACCGTTTACTGGAGCAAAAATCCAGATCTCTGGATTCCTTGGATGACCTCTTCCTAGCAATGTCTCAGCTATACGAGGCCCCCAACTAACCGCTACTGCTGAAGCCGCCTTGCACTTCCTGCAGCAAGGTCGCAGAGCGGCCGAAGACTACGCCGTAGAGTTCAGACGTTGGAGCTCTGATACAGAGTGGAATGACGCGGCCTTGCGTCACCAATATCGGTTGGGGTTATCTGATCCCCTCAAAGATGAACTGGCATGTGTTGGGATACCTCAGACGCTGGATGAGCTCATAAACTTGACAATCCAGATTGACCGCCGTCTGAGAGAGAGACGTTCAGAGAGGTCCGTTAGCCACCCACGTCCCACTTGGATGTTGCCCAGGGTTCCTAGTGCTCTGAATCAAGTTCCTCCCGCCTCTTCTGCTCCAGCCACAGAAGCTCCAGAACCCATGCAGCTCGGTCTGCTCCGTCCATCCCTGACCCTAGAAGAAAAGACGCGCAGACGTACGCTCAATTTGTGTCTGTACTGCGGAGAACAAGGACATTTTGTGAGGGCCTGCCCCAACAAGAGACGTAAGTGCCTGCTGTCCTCTTCTTTATGTGCACCTGTCTTACCCAGATCTGGTAACCATTTGACACTTTCTGTTATGTTACAGCTTCCTGGAAGGAACATCCCAGTACCAGTCATTATTGACTCAGGAGCATGCAGTGGCTTCATTGACCGAACCTTTGTTGATAACCATAGTATTCCTCTCCAACCCAAGGCCCAGGGACTTGCAGTATTCTTAGCAGATGGTTCCACCCTCAGCTCCGGACCAGTTACCCAGGAGACCGTTCCCTTACTGGTCACTATTGGCCCGGAACATCAGGAACTCTTACGCCTGGATGTCATCTCCTCTCCCCTCTTTCCAATTATCCTAGGAATGCCTTGGCTGCAAGCTCACAATCCCAGCATCGACTGGTCCACAGGAAAGATTCAGTTTCTCTCCAATTACTGCAAACAACACTGTCTACTGGGAACACCCATTACACCATCTCAGTGCCTTTGCTTAGACTCCGATACCAAGCTTTACCAATCCCTTCCCGAGCCCTACCGGGATTTCCTGGATGTGTTCAGCAAGAAGGGGGCAGAGACTCTCCCGGTACACAGGCCCTATGACTGCCCAATAGAACTCTTACCCGGAACTGAAGTTCCCTTCGGAAGGATTTTTCCTTTAACTGAGCAGGAGCTGGGCACCCTGAAAACCTATATCGATGAAAACCTAAAGAAGGGATTAATTCGCCCCTCCACATCTCCTGCAGGTGCGGGCATCTTCTTCGTTGAGAAGAAGGATCACTCCCTACGTCCCTGCATCGACTACCGGGAATTAAATAAGATTACCATAAAAAACAGATATCCGCTACCCTTAGTACCTGAACTGTTTCAAAGATTTGGGTCCGCTACAGTTTTCACCAAGTTGGATCTCCGCGGAGCCTACAATTTGATCCGCATAAGAGAGGGGGACGAGTGGAAGACGGCTTTTCGTACTCGATTCGGGCACTTCGAGTACCTCGTCATGCCCTTTGGCCTGTGTGACGCACCAGCCACCTTCCAACACTTCATTAATGATGTCTTCCGTGACTTTCTGGACCTGTATGTCATAGTCTATCTGGACAATATTCTGTTTTTTTCCGCTTCCCTGATCGACCACCGCAGACATGTACGAAACGTACTTACCCGACTCAGGCAACATGGGCTTTATGCCAAACTCGAAAAATGTGAGTTTGAGCTCCAATCTATTCAGTTTCTAGGCCTGGTGATCTCTCCCGAGGGTATCAAGATGGACCCTCAAAAAGTATCCGCTATCCTGGATTGGCCTGCACCTGTAGATAAGAAAGGAGTACAGCGCTTTATTGGCTTCGACAATTTCTATAGGAAGTTCATCAAAGGATTTTCTTCGATAATAACCCCCATCACTGAACTCATCAGACAAGGGACCCGGTTTTGCTGGACTCCTAAGGTGCAGCTGGCCTTTGAAGAACTCAAGGCTTTGTTTACCTCAGCCACCATTCTTAAACATCCCAATCCAGCCCTACCTTTCGAATTGGAAGTTGACGCATCCGAAATTGCGGTAGGAGCTGTGCTCTCGCAAAGACAAGGCGCCAAAGCTCTCCTGTACCCTGTGGGGTTTTTCTCACGTAAACTTTCATCTTCAGAAAGGAATTACGACGTGGGAGATCGGGAACTTCTAGCCATCAAAGCAGCTTTAGAAGAATGGCGTTATCTTCTGGAGGGTGCTGCTCACCCCATTTTGGTCTACACAGACCATAAAAATTTAGAATACCTGAGAACGGCTAAGAGACTAAAACCTCGGCAGGCCAGATGGGCACTTTTTTTTTTCGCGATTCCAATTCCACATTACCTACAGACCTGGATGCAAGAATGTCAAGTCTGACACACTCTCTCGCATGTTCCACGACTCAGAAAGAGCTCTACCTCCAGACACCATCCTCCCTTCTGGAAATTTCCTGCTGCTTCAAGAAGATCTTGTCTCTCAAATTAGACGGGCCTCTATGGGAATGACACCACCTGCTGAAGCTCGTGCCAAAGATGGGCTGTTTTGGTATGAAAACAAAATTGTGGTCCCTGAGGAGCTAAAAGTACAGGTGTTAGAACTTTGCCATGATCACAAGTTGGCTGGACACTTTGGCTCATGAAAAACAATCGATCTAGTACAACGTACCTTCTGGTGGCCTCATCTTGTTAAAGATTGCAAGGAGTATGTTGATTCTTGTAATACCTGTGCCAGAAGCAAGAATAGCCGGGCAAGGACGTGGGGTCTGTTAAAACCTTTACCGGTCCCAGAGAGGCCGTGGACCATGATTTCAATGGACTTCATCGTTGAACTCCCCCCATCAGAAGGGTTTTCTTCCATCTTTGTTGTGGTAGATAGGCTGTCTAAGATGGCCCATTTCCTTCCCATGAAGGGTACCCCCTCGGCTATGGAAACAGCTACTATCTTTATCAGAGAAATTATCAGATTACATGGAGTACCAACGAACATAGTTTCTGACCGTGGTGCCCAGTTCACCTCCAGATTCTGGAAAGCCCTCTGCGGCTCCTTGGAAATTGAATTAGCATTCTCCTCGGCCTATCATCCCCAGTCACATGGGCAAACTGAAAGGACGAATCAGACCTTGGAGCAATATCTCCGCTGTTTTTCTGCATTCTCCCAGGATGATTGGGCCTCCCTGCTCCCTATCGCAGAGTTCTCTTACAATAATTCATTGCACTCAGCTACCAATCAAACACCATTCTATGATAATTACGGCTTCCATCCGTTCTTTTTGCCTGGGTCAATACCCGAGTGCTCCGTCCCTGCAGTGTCTGAAACTTTGGATTTCTTTTCAACAAACAATAAACTACTACAGGACACCATGGCCAAGGCTCAGGAATACTACAAGAGGATGTTCGACAGGAAGAGGCATGGAGAGCTTGTCTTGGAACCCGGCAACCCAGTTTGGTTATCCACCGCTAACCTGAAGTTGGCCTGTCCATCCAGAAAACTAGCCCCCAAGTACTTGGGTCCTTTCTTGGTTAAGAGGAAGATTAACAACGTGGCCTATGAACTTGACCTGCCTAACTCCCTGAAGATACATCCAGTTTTCCACGTGTCTCCTTTGTTGGCCGTAGTATCGGTCCACCCAGCCTATCCTAGTTGACGGCGAAGAGGAGTTTGAGGTGGAGGCAATTTTAGATTGCAGAAGAAGATGCAACCAAACCCAATACCTCGTAAAGTGGAAGAGCTATGGGCCTGAAGACAACTCATGGGAGCCAGAAAGCAACTTGCATGCCAGAGAGCTCTTGCAGTCATTGAAAGTTTCTCATGCCTCAAAGTTGGCCCAGCTGGGCATCCGGAGTCTGCCCTTGAGGAGGGGGCACTGTCAGAGAGGTTACCTGGTTGGGCGTCAGTGCGCGCCGGGGTGCGTTGGTGCGCGCGTTCCTGTGCGTGCTGGGGCGCGTGATTCTGGGGGCACTGGCGCGTCTAAACTGGCTGGCCGCGTTGTGCATGGTGGTGCTGGTGTGCGCGCCGGTGTCCGGGGGCGCGCTCGGGCGCGTGCGGGTGCACGGGCGTCTGTGCGTATCGGCGCGTGCACGAGCGCGGCGTTTGGCGCCAATCAGCCTATTTAGGTCTGCTGTTATCTCTGATCAGTGCTGCCTGATCAACAGCTCCGTGCCTAGTTCCTGTTTCCTGTTCCTAGTTCCTGAGTTCCTGATCTGTTGACGACCCGGCTTGCCTTTGGATTCTTCTGACCTCCGCCTGCATCTGACCCCGGCTTGTTTTGACCTTGCTTCTGCCTGCTCCTCCTGTACCTCTGCTGCCCGCCTGTTGCCAAACCCAGCCTGTGCATTGACCTGTCTTTAGCTCCTGCCCAGCATCCGTTGTCTGTGCCTCTAACCATCACCTGCTGTCTGAAGACTGCTAGCTTCCGAAATACGGACTCCTGCACAGGCTCTCATACCACTCCGCACTTGTGTGCTTCCTGTCTGCTCTACCAGGGGCGGCAAGTCGGATACGTAAGGGAGCCTACCCTCTGCCCAAGTGGACTCTCCGGTCTGGTAAGTGAGAGACCTGACAGGTAGATCGGGTCCCTGCTCAGCCGACACATACAGAGTTGTGTGGGAAGTAGCTGTAATTAGACCTCTTGAGGCTTGCTGCTCCTCACCGACCCCACCTTCCCTCCCATCCACCCCAGGTGGTTGTATGTGACATTACTTGCGATGGACAAGAGGAGAGGAGGGGCTGTCAGGGAGCAGTGAATGTTAAGAGTTCTACTACCGTGGTCTACTCTGCTTGCAATGGAATCTGCTACAGCATTGCACCCTGGTGTGTGCCCCATCCCCTGCTATGTGCCCTATGTTTTGAGATGTGCCCTGTTGTGTGCCCTGTGTTCTTCTGTGCCCCAGTATGTTCCAGGTGCCCTACTGCGTGCCCTATGTTCCTCACTGTATGCCCCATGTTCACCTGTGTGCCCTGTGATGTGCCCTGTGCCCTACTGTGTACCATGTGCCCCATGATGTGCCCTGTGTTCTGCTGTGTACCATGTGAACCATGATGTGCCCTGTGCTCTACTGTGTGCCCTGTGATATGTCCTACTGTGTGCCCTGTGATGTGCTCTGTGGTCTGGTTTGTACCATGTTTCCCATGATGTGCCCTGTGTTCTGCTGTGTACCATGTGCCCTGTGATGTGCCCAGTGCTCTGTTGTGTGCCATGTGACCAGTGTTCTGCTGTATACCATGTTCCCCGTGATGTGTCCTGCACCTAATGTGTACCATGTGTCCCATGATGTGCCCTGTGTTCTGCTGTGCACCCTGTAATGTGCCCTGTGTCCTGTTGTGTGTCCTGTGTTCTGCTGTGTGTCCCATGATGTGCCTTGTTTTCTACTATGTGCCATTTCCCCTGCTTTGCACTTCTGTGTGCCCCATGTCCTGCTGTGTGCCATATGAAGCTGTATGCCGTGCCCCATAATGTGCCCTGCTGTTTGCCCCATAATGCACCCTACAGTGTTCACTGTAATATGCCCTGCTGTGCCCCATAATGTGCCCTCTTGCCCCCATGTAATATGCCCCTATTGTTTCCCAAGATGTGCCCTGCTGTGTGCCCCATGATGGGAGCTTGTACCCCCATGTAATATGCCCTGCTGTGCCCCATAATATTCCCTTCTACCCAATGTAATATACCCCGCTGTGCCCCATAATGTGCCCTCTTGGCCCCATGTAATATGCCCTGCTGTGACCTATAAAGTGCCTTGCTACCCACTGGAATGTATCCTGCTGTCCTCCCACCCGTAATCTGTCCTACTGCCCCACAATAATATGCCCTGCTGTGCTTCATAATGTGCCCTCCTGCCCCCATGTAATGTCCCCTGCTGTGCCCCATAATGTATCCTGCTACCCCCCTGTAATGTGCCCTGCCATGCTCCATGTACCCTGCTGTTTCCCTATGTGTGGATCTTGATATAGTGCTGTGTCAAACAGGTCATAAATAGTGTCCAAAAATCATTCCAAACTTAAAAAGTGCCACGTGCTGTGCAAACAATATAAAACATGAAGCACTGACCGCCGAGGGAGCTGCTGATATTTTGATTTGGGCCTGTACTCTGCCTTACCACCCCCAATGACTTGACTTAACCCCCTGACACAACTGTGGTGCAGTGTTAGTGTGGAACTAATGATAAAGGATAACCTCACGACATACAGTATAATAACAGTATACCTATGTTATTACCTGGGTATCCGATGTTCCACCTGTTGGAAAAGGAACAACACTCCACACAAATTGTACTTAACCAGAAAACGTAACTTTTACTGAAATCAATATGAAAGTAGTATTACAATACTGGTACCATCACACCAACGTAGCGCAACAGTCCAGTGAATATACACAATAAGTTGTACACATAAAATGGTATTAACTGATCTCAGAAAGTGTGTCTCCAAGTGGGACTAATGCCAGAATGGGAAATGCCTTAATTCTGGGCACCTTCCCACTTCCAGTGCGCACTTTTGACTACAAAAGGGCAATGCTATACAGCACAAAAAAAACATCCCTGAGGAGATCCCCCTGCTTTAGAGTGTAAACTCTCTATTAATCACAACTAGGGTGCAAGGCCTTGCAATAGAATAGGAAGTCCTCTCTTTGTCTTCTGTCTTCTGCTAGCAATTATGAATTATAATTTGTAATCCAGCGGTCAAATACACCAAGATTAAACAAAGTAGATAATAAAGGTATATTCTTGTAATATAGTAACCCGTAACTGTCTCTGATGCAATTAACTTTGCATAATACAGTGTTGATTTTGCGGTGAAGGGTAGGCTTGAGGCCTATTTAAACTCAGTCTCTAATTCCTTCAATTCTCCTGTGTGGGTCTACAGGCCCTAGCACACTGTATTACAGAATCAAGTGTGAAAAAGAGCTTTAGAAAAACTTTGGGCAACAGCCCTCTCACCTGACCAGGTCTGTGTAACAGGACAGTTCCCTCCGGTGTACTGGGTCTTGCTTCTCTCCAGCCGGTGCCGTCACACCGCTCCACTCCGCAAGATAGACTGGAACCCTCTGATGACTCTGACTGTCAGCCCGGATCCTTCTTAGTTCTGTCCCAGCGTCTCTCCAGCCCTCTGATGCAAGACAAAGTCACTGGTCGTGTTGATCCTGGTAGGTGTTGGCCTGCGTTCTGTGAAACACCTCCGCACAGGTCCTCACAGGCAGGCCACGCGTCCCAAGAGCCCCAAGATGGCCGAGCGGAGTCTTTTTATAGCTTACCCAGCATGCAATTCCGTACTGCATCCTGCTGGGTAAATCACACAGCATGCTGGGTAGGTAGGTAGTTGTGGAAATTAAATAAAAGTTAATTCACAACTTCGACCACTAGATGGTGTCACATATTAAAATATAAAATATAATGCTGTTCATAAGCTAACATTGTACTACATCAATCAATGGCGCTAAACACATGTTTAGAATCTTCCAATAATGTGCACCAGTGCTCCACTACCTTTGCCACAACAGAGAACTCACCAGATCTCCACAACTACTCACTACAGGTGGGTCATGTATAGCATGTTGTTATAACGGGGTTCCCAATAGTTCTGATGTTCCTATGTTGTTTAACCAGCAATCCTCTCACATAGCCCATTCAGACATCACATGAAAGAACAAAGGGGGATCGGCATAGTGTAAAATCAGGATGAGCTCGATGTTCACCCGTTTGCCAAACAGCGAACATTATGGAGTGTTAGCAGGAAATTTAAGCACCTTGAGCGCCCCATAATGCACTGTGAGATTGCTGTATGATGATTAGCCAAAGCATGCACCTGACGTGCAAGTAGGGTGCCTTTGGCCAATCATGGCTCAGGGGGACTAAGTCCAGGCTGCTTACATAGCGGCCATGTGTAGTGTTGGTGGTGTGGACGCAGAGATAGTTTTAGTTAGATTAAGCAGGCAGGTTAGTTAGTGGCAGTGTATTTGTCTAGTATAGTCAGTCAGTCTAGTATAGATATATATACAAATATATATATATATATATATATATATATATATATATATATATATATATATATATATATATATATATATATATATATATATATATATATATATATACTCTGAATTCAGTGTAGCGTATATATACAGTGCATTCGGCGGTGTACAGTATATAATACACTTCAGGTGGTGTATCAATGTATATACACAGTCTAGTATATATATATATATACTCTGCATTCAGTGTAGCCTATATATACAGTGCATTTGGTGGTGTATAGTTTCTTTCTTTTTTTTTTTTTTTTTTTATTCTTTTTATTAAGGTTATGAGGTAACTGTTACAAAACAAAGCCTATTGGGCATACCCAGGCTCGGAAATAGAAAACAAGGTGACAAAACTAAATAAGAGGGAAAAATAGGAAAAACAGGTGATTGGTAACAAAGGCCTAATGTGACCTAATTCAAGGTGGCTAGAGTGAACAAAGTAAACATTGTAGGACTGTCCCCAAGTGCACAGGACCGAACCAAAAAGGTACACTATATCAACATAGAGCTTCCTATGAAGGAGTTGCTGATGACGAGACAGTATCTCTAGATTCTGTTCAAATATCCCATACCTTAGAAAATTTTTGTTGGGCATCCCCCAGATTCATATATAAATTTATACAATGGACCTAAAATAAAGACATCAATAGATAATGGTACAGGAATGGTGGTGACTGTGCGTATACATTGGGAAACCTCTGACCAGAATAATTTTATACCTGAAAACTCCCAAAAAACATGTAGGAACTTGGCAGGGTCTGCCGTACAGCGCCAACATTGTGAGGTGTGTGAGGGATAAATGTAACCTTTGCGGCCTTAGATAAACTCTGTAAAGAATCTTAAATTGTATTAGCCTGTCTCTGGCTGAGACCAAGCTTTGCATAGGATAGTCCCAAACATCCTCCCAGTCCTCTGAATCTAAATCTGGTACCTCCGCATGCCAACGCGCTAATAATTTGTCAGGGCCGTCGTGAACGGTAGGTTGAAGGGTCTTATATATGTAAGAAAGTGTTTTTTCCAAAGCATTCACACATAGTAGGGATTTGTGACGAATTGATAGTTATAGTCTGATTGCCAAATTGCAACTGAAAGGCATGTCACAACTGAAGGTATCTGAACAAATATAAGTTAGGAAGGGCATATATTACTTTTAGGGAGTCGAATGTCTGTAGCGCCCCCCCCTTCACAAATTTGGCTAAGATATTTTATCCCTTAGAGGCCCACATAATAGGATCAGGAAACAAGGAAAATTGCTTAAGGAAGGATTATGCCATAATGGTGTATGTGGTGAAAAAGTATTAGAGGATACTGGATGCTGAAGTTGCCATGCCTTAATGACAGCTCTTATAGACTGAGCGATCGGGAACAAGGCTGACTGGCCTCTATATAGTAAAGCTTCATAAGAGCCAAGCTGTACTGCTTCAAGCATTACAGCAGCATTGGTCTCATCAGCTACCAACCAATTGTGGGCCTGAGTAAGCAGGGTGGCAAGGTAATACACAAATAAATTTGGGCATGCCAATCCACCCTCAGTCCATGGTCTTTGCAGGGTTGTCATCCAAAACCTAGGCCTTTAATCTCCCCACAAAAATGAGGTCAAATTACCTAAAGTATATCTTAGGGATCCACACTGGAGCATGACGAAGGATATACAATATAGAGGGGAGCAACTTCATTTTAATTAGATTAATCCTGCCCACAAGGGCGAGGGGGAGGTGGGACCAAGCCAATAAAGGTTGCTTCATTAAATTCAATAGCAGCAATAAATTCAGGGTTGTGTAGTCTGATGCATTAGGGGATATCACTACCCCCAAATATTTGGCAGACGAGGTCCACCTTAGAGGCAAGTCAGGAGCCCCTGGCATCCACCTCTCAGTCTATGGACAGAATGAGGAATTTGTCCCAATTAACCTTCAAACCTGTCAAGGGGGAATATAAGGAGAGCAAGGCCAATGTCTCTTTAAGGGAAGGCCCGGGGTCATTCATAAAACCTTGTCGTCGGCGTAGAGCACCACTTTTTCACTGATGGGGCCTACCTGAATTCCTTGAATGAGGGGGGAATTCCGAATGGCTTGAGCTATTGGCTCCATCATAAGTGCAAACAGCACTGGTGACAATGGGCACCCCTGTCTGGTCCCCCTTTCAATGGGAAACACCTCCAACAGTTCACCTCCCAATTTAATTTGTGCAAGGGGCGCTTTGTAAAGTATCCTAATCCAATTACGGAAACGTGGACCAAATCCTATCACCTCCAGCACAGCTGACATATAAAACCAATTCACTGAATCAAAAGCTTTTTCTATGTCAAGCATAACCAGTACTCTAGAATATGAGTTGTCAGAGGAAAGCTGCAGGTGTGTCATAACTCTGTGTAGGTTAATGTCTGTGGATTTCCCAGGGATAAAGCCAGTCTGGTCAATACTAACCAAGGATGGTAAGAATTTTGTCAATCTCGTTGCTAGCACTTTGGACAGGACTTTGAGGGGAATTCAAGAGGGAAATCGGCCTATAGGACACACAATGTTTGGGATCTTTCCCTGGCTTAGGTATTAGTATAATATGTGCCTGATACATAGCTGGGGGCAGGGACTGGGACTCTCTGAGAAAACATTGCATAGGCTAGGAGCTAGATGTTCAATCTGTAATTTATACAATTCCCCCGGCAACCCATCAGGCCCAGGCATTTTATTAGAGGGAAATTAGTTAATTGCTTATCTATTTCAGAGACAGAAATATTTTTATCTAGAGATGCAGCCTCCTCCACAGACAAGGACAATAAGGAAAGAGTTCACAGTGTGTCTAGTAAGGACAAGAGATCTGGAAATTGACCTTGATAGTATAGGGACTGAAAAAAAACTTTGGAACTCAGATAATATGCTAGAGGGGTTGGTAATAGAGTCTCCAGCATCTGAAAGCAGTTTGGAGACAACCGTCAGATGCTGGGAGTCCGCAACCAGGTTAGCCAGCAATTTCCCATTCTTGTGCCCGGACTCAAACAGCCTACCAGCCTGTAGGGCAGCATCCACGTGAGTGAGGGAGGTGAGGTGAAGTTCTAGGTTTCTCTGAGCCTGTGCCAGATTAGAGTAATTATGCGCTGTTGGGGAGGACACAAAGTCAGCAGCGACTTCTTACTCAGCCTGTTCCAGCAAGGTCAACTGGGAATCATATTTGACCCTTGCACTTTTGATGGCCGAAATATATTGACCATGGGAAAAAGCTTTAAAGGCATCCCACATCAGCTGGGGGGACACAGAGGAATCATTTGTCTCCCAGTATTGTGGGCCTGAGTCCTTCAGCAGCTCCTGCACCCTCTCATTATTAACCCATTTAGAGTCCAGGCGCCAGTAGCCCAGGGATTTACCAACCACTACCATAACAGTAATTTCCATCGGGAAATAATCTGAAATGCCAGCAGGCAGGTAGGAAGCATCCCGATTGGCAGATAGCATCATTCTAGAGCTGAATACCAAATCAATGCGGGAGCCAAAATAATGTAGGGCAGAAAAATGTGAGTAAAAATGGTCACGGGGAAACTTATGTCTCCAGATCTCTGTCAGGTCAATTGTGTGAGCCCAGGAGGGTTGGAAGAGTCCAAGTCAGCCTGCAAGACAGCATTAAAGTCTACAGCTCAAATAATTCTGGTGAGCTGTAATGGCGCCGGTTTCTCCTGGATGGTATACGGTAAGCCAGGAGAAAAAAGGTGGGGCAGAGGGGGTAATAAGGAGATCAAATTGACTCATTAATAATAGACTAGTAACTTGATAAACAATCACTAATAATATGTATCCAAAAGGAAAATATCATTTTCAGGGCGGCTCTTTAAAGCAACTTATAATGAGGAAAGTTGACAAATGCGTATTTCACTGTACCAATTTCCAGAGCTAAAACAATGTATCTACCTCCCGGATCTAAACAGACATGAATTACCTTATATGCAAGAGATTTGTGCTCTGTGGAGGGATAAAATTTTGTTCCCCAACAGGTGTGTCTCCTGTAAGAAGAGAATATGAGGTTTGTGAGTTTTAAGGAATTTAAACATTAGGGACCTTTTAAATTTATTATTAAGACCCCTTATGTTCCAAGAAACTAATTTCAGCTCCATAGAGACACAATCGTAAATATATCTAGCAAAATGTGCAGAAGGCACAGTAAGGTATGGGAGGGATCTGGAAACCAACCCAAGGGAAGGAAGGGGGGCCTGCCATCCAGGGGAGCTGCCACACCCCCAAGGTCAAAAGCACAGAGGGAAATAACCCTAATGCAGAGAAATATAAAAACACTGCGCTCTAGTGCAAAAACTACAATATATATAAACCAGCAGCTGCATACATTGTGACAAACAATCAGTGACAAATGAGAAGAAAAAATGCAGCGCTACAAAAATGTGAAAGGTTAGGTGTAGCTAAACCTATTAAAAAGGATAATGTGCTT